>CM028760.1:28573933-29189274 GCA_016801395.1 Leptodermis oblonga
GGGAGGAGGAGTGCGGCAGCGGCAGCGGCAGTGGGAATTGGTTCTCAAAACCAGGTTTCATTTATTCTTAAAGAACATGGGGTTGGGTTCGATTTTTGGGTTGAGACCCAAAAATTGCCAAACCCGGTTCTGAGAACGGGTAGAAGAACAGGCCCTAGATTTAATTCTAACTCTTAATTTGAGGCATTGATTAAAAGTATAAAATTAAAAGTGTAGTAAATCTGGAATTTTTTAAATTTAAAAGTATATTAGGGAGATGTGCCTCTATGATATCTTGATTTTTATTTTTTAATATTTAATTTACTGTTTTGGTTTCTCTTTATTTTCTAAAATTTCAGAACATTTAATTTCCTTTTGCCAATTATTGTATTTTTAGAAAATTTAATAAATCTTATCTTTTATTTTTATATGAAAATTTTAATTTATCTTTCTTTTTTCTGTTTGATTTCTCTTTATTTTACATTTGTTTAGAATGATTATTTTTTTATTTTGTATTTATTTAGAATGATTAGTTTTTTTTCCACCTATTGTTCTGTTGATTTTCTTCTCTTCCCACCCCTACTTTTCTTATGTTATTTTATTTATTTATTTATACAAAGTTTGTTCAATTTTTTTTCAACATAGCTGATGTCGAACTGGACATATTGTATCAGAACAACATCCCAACAATCAAACAAATAATTACTATACATAATAAAAACAACTAAAACAAACAATACAAACCCTTTCAAACAATTATAACAAATGATACAGTCTGGAATTCAATTCAATACAACCTTATGGATTTAAAACAACAACATGCTCAATTCTGCAAAAACACAGCAGCATTCATAAATCACAATAATCACGGTTCCAAACGACTTGACAGATTTTATTTAAAACAAGTAATTTGAAGAAAAGAGTCAGAATCTTATGGGACAATGAACAATTTGAAAGGAGCAATTTTCTTTTGCAACCATTACCACCACCATGGCCATTTCCGATATCGCCGCCGTGCACCACTGCCATTTTGATTTCTTCCATGGCTTGACATTGATATTTAATCTAGAATTAGATCCACCACCACAGTCGATGGAACCCAATGAAAAAAATTCCATTATCCCACCCATTGTCGAGGGGAATATCCATTGTTGATTGCCTCCACCCTCATTTTGGTTGGAGAGAGGGGAGAAGAAAGCAAGGGAGAAGAAAGATGGGGAGGAAGAGAGAGGAAACCAAAGGAGAAGAAAGAAGAGGGGAGGAAGACGAAAGAAAGCCACAGACGAGAGAGAAGGAGAGAAAAATAAACACAAGTGTTGATGTGGGTTTGTTTGTTCGCACTCTCGCTTATGTGGATTTCCACTCACAAGGATAAAAACGGAACATAAAATGCTGGACCCCTTTTCGGGACCCTCGGGACTGGACCAATTCAGTCCAAAAAGTATTTCTCTTTCTCCAAATAGCACCCTCCTCTCTCGAAATGCCAATCCACAGCTAATATAGCTAAGGAATTTGGCAATGGCTAGGGAATGGCACAAACATATGCTCTTTTAGCATCTGTTGGAGATGCCCTAATGGAACAAAGAGAGTATATATTTGGTTAAATTTGTTTTCTGGATCTCGATTTGGAGCAAGGCCGGCCTTGACCCTGTGCAATAGGAGCAATTGCACATGGCCCCTCAAATTTTGAGGGCCCCCAATTTTAGAAATTTTTTTTTTATAAAAGAAATTATTTTTTGCTTCCAATTTTATATTTTCTCATTAAATTTATAAAATTATCAAAGTATAACTTCATCAATTATTGAATATCCTTGCAAATGGTCCGACGCACATTTTTAAAATTTTTTTTTTTAGAAATATAGAATATTTTCCTTTTTAAGATACGAATAATGAATTTCGCCTTAAACGAATCGTGTGTATGTTATAAAGTATCGCATATAGCCTCACATAATGTATCACTCATAGCATGCATCTTATGTATCGAGTTTGAGTCTCTAAAAACTAAATAAATAAAGATCGTTTGCAATGAAAAAAAAGATTATCGAATTTAGGGTTGACGTATCACGTGAAAAAAAAATATTTGTATCGAGTTTAGTTGTTAATGTATTACTTGCTTCTCAAAAAAAGATAATATTTCTTGTAGTGAAATAATCAATTTTAAGGGTTGAATTATCGCTTATATAAAAATGTATCACCTGTAAAATAAATTAAAAAAGTATCGCATGTTTATAAATAATAATAATCACAAAAATCAAAATTTCTGAGAAATGGTACAGAAAACTACTACCTTTATAATTTGCACAGGGCCCCTAAAATGTTTGGTGCTGCCCTGATTTAGAGCCCTAGTAATATATATTTATTTTTCTTGTAGGGAATCATCGACGGTTTCTTATTGGTGTCCCTTGAAGCCTGTCACACTTAGTGAGATCAGCATCATACATTCCTCCTATTATAGACGACTAAATATTTGTTGGTTAATAACCATCACCTCATTGCTGATGTGGTGGTTATTCAACAACGAAAAATTTAATAAGTATTACTTATTTAATGAGTCACGGCAGGAATTAACACACAGAGCACTTTTTGTATACTTTGACAGAATTACCCTCAACTAAAATTTTGACCAATTTTGCTGCCGCCCCTCACGGTTCACGTCTCTCAGTCTCCATATCAACAAATAATTTTTCAAAGATTTCTCCTTAGATGGTAAGAGTTCCCTTTCCCCTCCACAGTTCCTTTGGCAATAGTAGCTTACGATTTCATCCCGTTAACATTATTTTAGTCGACAACAACCTAATCAATCCGGTTAAACTTAAATGGGGCCATTGATGTGATCCAACTGAACAATCTTGTTCCTATGTTAGAATCAGCAAACATGTTATCCAGAAAATTTATTTCCCTGACTTCTCCGTTTATCGATTTCAGGACGATGACTGCATCCTCAAGGGATAAACAATATTCGACATCAGGTCCTCTGCTAGAATCCCGGTGTAATTCAAGTAAGAATGGACAATCTGGATTTGGGTCGAATCAAGAAGTTTCATATGAATTGTGGTGCCGTTAATACCATTGGCCTTTTTGTAAAAATGTACTTCGAATATGGTATTGGCTTGACCCAAAATTAGAATCCCAATCATAGCGGAAAAAATAACCATGTACGAAACAAAATTGTCATTTCCCATCAAGTTTATTGCCCTCATGGAAAAATTCTATTCATCCAGATCGCTACCGGCGATAATCTGTTGGCCAAGATAGCAGTTTTTTATGAAGGTTTCATGGTGGCCACCTTGGACTAAAATACCATATGTAGAAAACCGTGTAAGGTAGCGATTATTGATGCTTGTTTAAAGTGAATTTGCAATAAGAATGCCTCCACTCTGGCCCTGAAATTTAAATCCAGCAAGAGTTACTTAAAGTAATAAACTCATAATTGAAAGGACCATTGCCGTTGGTGGAAGACAATTCAATCAAGTTTCTATCTTCTGATAAAGTGTTTGAAGCCTGTTCTTTAATTTTCTACATCTTTATCAGTTGCACACAACCCGTGTAGTTGTTGGTGAATATTTCAAAAGATTCATTTGTTGATAAGGAACAGAGGCGTGAGATGGTTAGCAAAATTAGAGATAGTTTAGTTGAGGTTACTTTGGTCAAAAGACATAAAAAGTGCTTTGTAGGCCAATTTTTGCTTTGGCAATAACATTTGCCTTTTTAATAAATGCATCATTACCTTACAAAATACTTCCTCCATCCCAAAATAAGTGTCACTGATGTGGACGGTTGTACACATGCAGATTAAGTTGCCAAGGATCTTGTGATTAAGTAGCGTAGCTCGTATAATTCTCTAACTTACTTTCGAAAACTAAGAGAAACAAAGAGAAGCTAACCTAAGCTAATTTTGTTTTATAGCCGAACCAAGTGTAAGAAAGAGATTGAAACATGCGAATTAATTAGGTAGAGCAAGTAACCTAATTAGCTAAGTTTCATGCAATTATGTAAATTACAACATGCAAATACATAAAGCAATAAAGGGATGGCACTCAAAACCAATAGTTTTTATGATCTGAATGCATGTTCTTTATTGATGGATTTCGGCCCCTATTTATAGGTGAGGTAGCCGAAATTTCATGAAAAAGAAATAAGGAAAAAGAAGTAGAATTGGAAATTAACCAAGAGGTTAATTTCCTTTACAATACCAAACCCGGAAAGAAGTGGGTAATGGTAAGAAAAGAAAAGGCAATTTCGGTTTTACCATGAACATGTGGCAGCCGAAATTGGAAAGTAAAAATAAGGAAAAGAATAAAATTCCTACTTCCAAAAAGAGATCAAGAAGGAACCCTTTTTGGAAACTAACTAAAAGAGTAAAAAGAAACTTAAAGAAATCCTAATTAATTAAAAGAAGTAGCCGTGTGGGCTTCCCTTGTGGGCTTGGCTGTGCGGCTCTCTTGTGAACTTCTTTTGGGCTGGCCGAAACTTGTGGGCTGGTTCTCCATGAGTTTGGGTTGGCCCAATTGTAGGGAACTTTATGAATTGTTTCTTTAAAGTCCAAGAACCTTCCGGCATCTTCAAGAACTTCAAGAAACAGCCTTCTTCTTTATTGAGAATTGGAGAATTGCGCCTCTTCTTCAAGAATGGTTATAAGAGTTGCAATTTGAACATTTCCATCTTTTTGCTCCAAGGCGTTTGCTTCTACAATCAACTGAGCGTCCTGATGGCAAGCTTAGACAAGGTTGTTGAGTGCATCTCGAACCTTCTTAGCTCTGCTTCTGGTCAGCGGCCCAGTGATGTCTACAAGTGGATCCCTCTGATATGGACTTGGATCCTGAAGCATTCTTGGACCTCGATGTAGAACTCGAACCTCCTCAGCTTCTCCGGAATCACTTGCATCTTGACTTGCTTGACTTTGGATGCCCTCATCATCCCCTCCCGGTTGAAAAGGATTTGACCTCAAATCAGCACCCTGTTCATGAGTAAAAGGAGACAAGTCAGCAACATTAAAGGAAGTACCAACACCATACTCGCCTGGAAAATCAAGTTTGTAAGCATTAGGCCCAATTTTGGAAATGATTTGAAAAGGTCCATCGCCTCGGGGATGGAGCTTTGTCCTTCTCGCAGCAGGGAATCGTTCCTTCCTCATGTGAACCCAAACCCAGTCGCCTGGTTCAAAGTTCACAGCCTTGCGCCGTTGGTTTGCATTGGCGGCGGCTTTGGCGTAGGTTTTCTCCAGATTAGCTCAAACTTTGGCATGTATGCGCTGCACAGTTTCAGCTTTCTTTGCACCATCGAGATTAACCTGTTCCTTTATCGGTAAAGGGATGAGATCCATCACCGTCAAAGGAGTAAAGCCGTAGGCAACTTCAAATGAACAGAACCCTGTTGAGGAGTGCTTGGTTCAGTTGTATGCAAACTCTGCAACCGGCAAGATGTCTTCCCAACGTTTGAGATTCTTCTGAATAAGCGCCCTAAGGAGATTGCCAACGGTGCGGTTGGTGACTTCCGTCTGACCATCCGTCTGTGGATGACTTGTAGTCGAAAACAACAGTTTTGTGCCGAGGCGTGACCACAAAGTCTTCCAAAAGTAACTCAGAAATTTGACGTCGCGATCTGACACAATTGTGAGCGGTATTCCATGCAACCGAACTATCTCTTGAAAGAACAACTGAGCTACATGTCTGGCATCATCTGATTTCCTGCAAGGAATAAAATGCGCCATTTTAGAAAACAGATCAACAACGACAAATAAAGAATCATTACCTCTTTGCGTCCTCAGAAGACCTAGAATAAAATCCATGGAAATGTCAGTCCAAGGCAAAGAAGGTACAGGCAAAGGTGTGTAAAGTCCATGGGGTTTAGATGTAGACTTAGCTTTCAAACAATTAATGCAACGAGTGCAAACATGCTGTACATCCTTTCTCATATGCGGCCAATAAAAATGCTCATGTAACACCTCAAGTGTTTTATGCACACCAAAATAACCCATAAGACCCCCACTATGAGCTTCACGAACCAGTAATTCCCTAGCAGAACTACGAGGGATGCATAACCTATTTTCCTTAAACAGAAAACCATCATGTCTATAGTACTTATGGAATGCACCAGATTCACATGCTTTATACAAATCCGAAAAATCAACATCAGAAGCATACAAATCTTTGAGATATGCGAATCCTAACAAAGTATGATCTAAAATTGTCAGAATTTCATACCTGCGAGATAGAGCGTCAGCAACTAAATTATCCTTACCTTTCTTATACTTAATAATATAAGGAAAAGATTCAATAAAGTTAACCCACTTAGCATGACGTCTATTCAACTTATTTTGTCCCTTTAAATGCTTAAGAGACTCGTGATCACTATGCACAACAAATTCTTTGGCCATCAAGTAATGCGACCAAGTTTCAAATGCGCGGACTACTGCATAGAGCTCCTTATCATAAGTTGGATAATTCAAGGCAGCTCCTTTAAGCTTCTCACTGAAAAAGGCGATTGGCTTTCTTTCCTGCATCAAGACTGCGCCAATTCCAATACCTGATGCATCACACATTAGTTCAAACACTTTATCAAAATCAGGTAATGCTAAAACAGGTGCATGAGTGAGATCATGCTTAAGTACAGTAAAGGCGTTTTCCTGCGCCTGCCCCCACACAAATGGAACATTCTTCTTGCACAAATCATTGAGAGGCGCGGCTTTAGTGGAAAAATCCTTCACAAACCGTCTGTAGAATCCAGCCAATCCGTGGAAGGACCGGACCTGTGCGGCCGAAGTTGGTTGCGGCCACTCCCTAATGGCTTTCACCTTGGCATCATCAACTTTGACACCATCTTTAGAGACTACAAAACCGAGAAAAACAACCTCCGAAACACAAAAAGTACATTTTTGCATCTTGGCATACAATTGATTAGCACGTAATTCAATCAAAACCAAATGAAGATGTTCAACATGCAATTTGAAGTCTTTGGAATAGATCAGAATATCATCAAAATACACCACAACAAATTTACCTATAAACTTTCTAAGCACATGATTCATTAATCTCATGAAAGTACTAGGTGCATTTGTTAGGCCAAAGGGCATGACTAACCACTCATACAAACTGAATTTAGTCTTAAAAGCAGTTTTCCATTCATCCCCCTCCCTTATGCGAATTTGATGATAGCCCTGTGTAAGATCTATTTTAGTGTAAATTGTGGAACCATGCAAATCTTCTAACATGTCATCAAGCCTAGGGATAGGATGCCTATACTTGATTGTTATCTTATTTACAGCTCTACAATCAACACACATTCTCCATGTACCATCTTTCTTAGGGACTAGAATAACAGGTACAGCACAAGGACTTAAAGATTCCTTTACCTGGCCGTGCGCAAGCAGCTTGTCGATCTGTCTTTGCAACTCCTTTGTTTCCTCCGGATTTGCTTTGTAGGCAGGTCGATTTGGAATAGGTGCGCCAGGTATGAAGTCAATCTGATGTTCAATTCCTCGTAGCGGCGGTAGACCCTGCAGCAGCTCTTCTGGAAAAACATCATTGAATTCCTGCAACAAAGAAGCGACTTCTAGAGGGATATCCCGAGGGATATCGTCAGGGTTAGCACAATTATCTTTACATACTAAAACTAGTACATCAGCATTGCTATCTAACACTTGACCTATCTCTCCCTTAGTAGCGAAAAAACTACCCTTAACTTTGTCCTGATCAGGCTTATCAGATTTCGCCTTACTACCCTGTACAAGTTCTTTTCCCTTACCCTTCTCTTGGCGCCTTTCAGCTTCCCAGTTAGCGATTGACTCCTTCATGCGCATGGCTTCGGATCGCACTTCATTGGGCAGCATAGGGAGAAACGTGTGGATCTTGCCTGCCTGGCAGACCGAGTAAGTGTTGGCGACTCCATCATGTGTTGCCTTCAGGTCAAAGAGCCATGGTCGTCCGAGTAGAATGTGACAAGCCTCCATTGGCAGAACATCACATAAAACAGTGGATTCAAACTTACCGATAGCGTATGGTACGCTTACCTGCTTGGTGACCCTGTAGCCGTCTGAGCTGTCGAGCCATTGTAGCCGATAAGGACGTGGATAACAGGAAGCTTCAACTTGTCAACTATATACTCACTAGCAACGTTGGTGCAACTTCCTCCATCAATTATCAGAACACACAACTTTCCATTTACCTTAGTTCTGGCGTGGAAGATGTTTGTTCGTTGAGATGTGTCTGGGACAGCAGCTGTAGTCAGAGTGCGAGTAACCAAGTTCTGATGGGGATCTTCCTCTATGAACTCGAATTGCTCCACTGGTGCAGACGGAGTGCTGTCAGTCAACTCCTTCAAAGGGTCAACAGTTGGTTCTTCTTCATCTTCTTCTGAAATATACTCACCATCTTGCCCCAATAAGACCTTCTGGATATTAGGACAATCACGCATGTAGTGGCCACGGCCTGAGCATTTGTGGCAGGTAACATTGCTGATGGATTGCCGAGGAGTAGATGGCGTTCGAGCTTGTGATGAAGAAGAGGTGGTGATAGGGATGATAGCCTTCTTCTCTGACATGATCGGCCTCTTTGCTGGTGGAGAATATACCGGATTCTTTCTCCAAGCCGGTGGGGCGCTTGTAGGCGTCCGAACAGGCAGAAATGTCTTCAAGTAGTCCTCCATGACTCGAGCTTTGTGCAACATGTCCGTCAGAGTTGTAGCATTCTGCAATTCAACAGCTAAGGCTATGTTCCTGTTTAGGCCATTAAGAAAACGAGCCATTGATGCGGCTTCATCTTCCTGTACATTTGCCCTAATTTTGGCCATCTCTAACTTTCTAAAATAATCATCTACAGACAAAGAACCTTGTACAAGAGTATGTAATTTCCTATACAATTATCTAAAATAGTAATCAGGCACAAAAGTTCTTCGCATTAAAGTAGTCAAATCAAACCAAGTTAGAGGCGGAGCATGGGCCCGCATTGGACGCGTATTCCTGCTTCGATCCATTTCCTGATTCCACCAGACTAGGGCATAGTCCGTGAAATGTACCACCGCGAGCTGGACCTTCTTGTGTTCTGGGATCGCATGAAGTTCAAAGATGCGCTCCATCTTCATCTCCCAGTCTAAGTAATCCTCTGGATTCGTGCCGTCGGCAAAGGGTGGAACAGTTGTTTTGCATTGACTGAGACCTGCGAAGGGCTGAGCGGCATTGGTGTTAGGTGCGGCCACATCATCGTTTGACTCTGTGCGCCGTTGTTCCCGTTCAGTCCTTAGTTCGGCGACTTCCTCCGTGAGTGTAGCAAATCGCGCGGAGAGGTGCGCTATTGCAGCCAGTATTTGCTCGTTCTCCAAAGGGGCAGGAGCACCTCCACCTGACATCGGTTAAAAGAAGCGAAAACCTGTCTGCTAAGAACAAGGAAAAATGAGTAGTAACCTTACCCCCTTGTTCCCCCAAGTGTATCCCACCTAACAGCTACACACAACCCTGTGTTTCACTCTAGGGTGGCGCCCTTTATAGTATGTTCACTCAAGCCTTTTTCCACTCTACTTCCCGATATTGATAAATGTATAAGGCAAGCAGCAATTCACACAAAAGCAATGACACTTAAGAAAGAAGCAAATTTTCGCAAAAATAGACACTTGGTTCTATTTTGAGTTGAAAAATCTTTTCGCAAACGATAGTTATAATGTAGTTCAGATATGAAGTACACAACAGGAAATTTCGGGGTTAAGCCCTCAAATTTCAGAAAAGATGAGTGTGCACGATGACAAAATCCAAACTATAATTCAAGAGCTAATGTTCAGGTCGCACGAAAAGATAACTAGGCAATTGAAAGCAGGGCAATTCAAAATTGAATAGAATCAAAGAAAAATAAGCAGAGTTGAAACAACTTTAGGAAAGTCCTAAAACTACCCAAAGAAGAGATCACCCACCCAATAGGTAATCAAGAAACCAATCCCCGCAAATTATCAATTCTTCCAATATGCAAAACAGCACCCTAATTGTGATTTCTTAAACAAAACCCCCAAGTGGCCAAAACTTTAAAGCAATATGCGATTTTCAAGGAACGAAAACCCTAGGGCTAGTAAGTTCAATTTTGACTCACTAACCTATTCCTAGGGATAATCTAAGCAGCACAAGGATACAAAATCAAGAATTCACTATATTTTCAAGAATTCAAAACAAAGTATCCCAAACTAGAGCATGCAATTTATAATGCGCAAACAAAGTGAGCTGCTTAACATCAACCGCAAAAACTCACTATTTCTCAACAAAACAGCACAAGAGGGGTGGAATTAAATCGCAAAACCCAGCAATTATAACTGAAGACCAAAACCCTTAGGATGAGCAAAATCGAAACCCTAGTTTGTAGGTAAAACCCGAAAACTGAAAAACCAAAACAGAAAAACCGAAATTGAAAACTGAAACCCTAGGTTAGGGTTTAGGGTTTAGGGTTTAAGGGTTAGGGGTTAGGGGTTATGGTTAGGGTTTACAATTAGGGTTTAGGGATAGGGTTTAGGGTTTACAATTGAAAAACCAAAAACCCTAATGGAAGCCAAAAACCGAACCCCTTAATGGAAGCCAAAACCGAACCCCTTAATGGAAGCCAAAACCGAACCCTAATTTTGATTTTCTAAAACCCGATTTCAATTTCTGAAAATTCAGCAAGGGTATATGATTTTATTTAAAGAATTTTCAGTTTTTAAAGATAGGAAAACAGTACCAAAACCCAAAAATTCAAGGCTTGAAAGAAAAAAAAATTTCCCCAAGAAGATGAGTTCTAATCCAAGAATTTCAAGATGAACAAGACTAGCAAGGAAAACAAAACACCTGATAAAGATTTGGTCGGGTTACTTCGACGTCCTCCAGCCACGAAACCACTCCTTAGCTCTGATACCAATTGATGTGGACGGTTGTACACATGCGGATTAAGTTGCCAAGGACCTTGTGATTAAGTAGCGTAGCTCGTATAATTCTCTAACTTACTTTCGAAAACTAAGAGAAACAAAGAGAAGCTAACCTAAGCTAATTTTGTTTTATAGCCGAACCAAGTGTAAGAAAGA
Organism: Leptodermis oblonga; assembly: GCA_016801395.1. Lineage (NCBI taxonomy): Eukaryota > Viridiplantae > Streptophyta > Magnoliopsida > Gentianales > Rubiaceae > Leptodermis > Leptodermis oblonga. The sequence goes on from CM028760.1 coordinate 28,584,941, forward strand.
GATTGAAACATGCGAATTAATTAGGTAGAGCAAGTAACCTAATTAGCTAAGTTTCATGCAATTATGTAAATTACAACATGCAAATACATAAGCAATAAAGGGATGGCACTCAAAACTAATAGTTTTTATGATCTGAATGCATGTTCTTTATTGATGGATTTCGGCCCCTATTTATAGGTGAGGTAGCCGAAATTTCATGAAAAAGAAATAAGGAAAAAGAAGTAGAATTGGAAATTAACCAAGAGGTTAATTTCCTTTACAATACCAAACCCGGAAAGAAGTGGGTAATGGTAAGAAAAGAAAAGGCAATTTCGGTTTTACCATGAACATGTGGCAGCCAAAATTGGAAAGTAAAAATAAGGAAAAGAATAAAATTCCTACTTCCAAAAAGAGATCAAGAAGGAACCTTTTTTGGAAACTAACTAAAAGAGTAAAAAGAAACTTAAAGAAATCCTAATTAATTAAAAGAAGTAGCCGTGTGGGCTTCCCTTGTGGGCTTGGCCGTGCGGCTCTCTTGTGAACTTCTTTTGGGCTGGTTCTCCATGAGTTTGGGTCGGCCCAATTGTAGGGAACTTTATGAATTGTTTCTTTAAAGTCCAAGAACCTTCCGGCATCTTCAAGAACTTCAAGAAACAGCCTTCTTCTTTATTGAGAATTGGAGAATTGCGCCTCTTCTTCAAGAATGGTTAGAAGAGTTGCAATTTGAACATTTCCATCTTTTTGCTCCAAGGCGTTTGCTTCTACAATCAACTGAGCGTCCTGATAGCAAGCTTGGACAAGGTTGTTGAGTGCATCTCGAACCTTCTTAGCTCTGCTTCTGGTCAGCGGCCCAGTGATGTTTACAAGTGGATCCCTCTGATATGGACTTGGATCCTGAAGCATTGTTGGACCTCGATGTAGAACTCGAACCTCCTCAGCTTCTCCGGAATCACTTGCATCTTGACTTGCTTGACTTTGGATGCCCTCATCAGTCACTTAAGGAGTTTTCATAAAAATTAAGAAAAATGTTAAAAATACTATATTAATCTTATTTAAGTTAACTTACTACTATGTTATAGATTTCAATAAAAGAGTGTTTTACTATCCCAAGTTTTTTTTTTTTTTTTTTGGTGATATCTATGGGCTAATTGTAGTAGTTATAGTTAATGAGAAGAAAGAGAATAATAAAAACTCTTGTTTCCAGGTAATGTATTATTTTTCCAAAACACATTGAAAGTAGTTGTAGAAGGTAAACATGGAACAATCAGTACAATATAGTCTTAGGCTTCGTTTGATAACCAAGATTCAGCACTTAAAATAAATGATTAAGAGCTTATTCACAGTAAGTGTGTTCGATAACGGTTAGTCATAAGTGTTAATGAATTAAGTTATGAAGTTAAGTGTTTAATCGATTAAGTGCATTTGATAATGAAAACTTCAGTAACTTAATTAATTAAGTGGATTTGAAAAACAAGTATAATTCTGTCCTAACAAATAAGTGACGAGCGAATCACTTATCACTTAATCTGAATCGAAAAAATATTTTTTTCTCTTTCAATTTTCTCATTTCTTGTATTATTATATTTTAAAAAATGTATTGAATACTTTTTAAATTTAATCAATTCAAAATAACAATCAAAATAAATCATTTTTGTTACTATAAAAAAATTAAAAAATAAATTATCATATATTTTTATAACTTTATTAAAAATATAGGTTAATTTAATGTTAAAAAAATAATATTTTTTATTTTTAATAACTTAATAAGATTTGGACTTTAGTTTTCAGATTCGGACTTCAGTTTTCAGATTTCAGACTTCAGTCCTAATTTCAGATTTTATCAAACAGAGTAATCTAATGAATTCAGATTTCAGACTTAAGTTTTATCAAACGAAGCCTTAGAATGTGTAAGTGACACTTATTTTGGGTCAAAATTTAACTCCTTAAGTGCCACTTAAATTGGGATGGAGGGAGTAGCTAGTATGGTGACTCACTTAAATTACATTCATTTGTTAAATTTTAAGTGGATTAATAACCACCACATCAGTAATGACATGGTAATTGTTAATCATATAATATTTTTTTTTTTGTTTCATACAGTTCTGTTTCCTGATGTTTAGGTGAGATACACTTTTGATCCTTTTATTTAAGCTATCTCAAAAGTACCCTTTGTGTTTGTTATTTGTTGCACTTTTGTTACTATATATAATATGGGAGGCATTAAACAGACCGATTCTATCAAGGACCGATGCGGACCAAGCCGCGTGAGTGGAATTCCACAGCAGCGCCTCTGTCAAAAATACGAAAATGCCCTAGTGAGATAAGTATATATTTCCTCTCTCCTCCTCTTTTTTTCTCCCAGATTTACTTTCTCATATATCCTCTCTCCTCTCTCCTCTCTCATCCTTTCCTTAGGTTGCTTTATTCTTCCCTTTCTGTCTTCTCTGCTTCTCCTTCTCTTTCTTTCTTCTATGCTTCTTATTCTCTTCCTTTCTTCTGCTTCTCTATGGTGATATTGCTAATGCTAAATTGTTGTTAGGAGGCAAATAAGTATACTTACATTGTTTTGATAAATGGATTCTTCAAAAAAGGACTTAAGAAATATGAGTTTGAGCTGTATGAGAATATGAAGAATAATGGTGAATTGTATGACTTGTACGCACCTTTCTTCAACAAAATAAAAACAAAAAAACAAAAGTTGGCCAATATTATACAAAGGTTGAATTACTTTAATACAATACATGAAGAATTTTAATATAGTATATGAAGAATTTTGATACTGACATCGTATTTTCTTACTTCAAAACATAATTATTACAACGTGCATATTAGATTGTTTCATTTTAAGTCAACATTTGATATAATGACGTGCATATTAAAATGATACATTTAAATCAAACATTTGATACCACATGCGTATTAAAACGATACATTCAAAGTAAACATTTAATATGACGTGCATATTAAAATTATACATTAAATTTAAAATTTTCAAAACATACAAAAAATTGAAATAATAAAAAATAATATTTCAAATGTTTTTTAAAAATAAAAAGAAATCAAAACAATAAAAAAATAATAAAAACCCAAGGTATATATAAAATAGAAAATAAAATCTATTGAAAATGCATTTTTTTTTTTATATTCTAAAACATCAAAGTTTTTTTTTGATCATTATTAGTACTCTTAAAGATAATTGAACTTATATTTTCTAAATGTATAATTTATTTGATCAAGTAACACTTATACTAGTGAGCTCAAAAGTTTTATTTTGATGGTTACATTTATACTTTAAAAATAAATAATTTATCCTATAAAGTATAATATGGATTTACTATATAATGAAAATGTAAAATATAATAGTTACAACACATGTGTTAATATATGAATGAGAAAAAACTAGATAGAGTGTGTGTAGGAAGATAAACTTAGGAAGACATTATTTATACTATCCAGAGTATGAACACACATAAAGTGAGAAATTTGTATTTATATTTACATATATATATATATATATATATTAAAAAAAAATTACTAATTGTTGTACTACAAATAAGATTTGTAGTTTCAACAATGTTATTTGGTGGATCCCAACAAATTTAAATGGCCACAACATGTGTATTAAAATGATACATGTAAAGTAAATATTTGATACAACATGCATATTAAAATGAGACATTCAAAACAAATATTTGATATAGTAAATTCATTTTTAAAGTATAAATGTAATTATCATTAATAAAACTTTTAAGTTCACAAGTGTTACTTTATAAAATGAATTATACATTTCAAAAATAACAAATGTAAGTTTTTATCTTATGCTAAGTTCCATTAACAATGATACTTTTCAAAAGTACTAGCGATAAGAAAAAATATTTTACAAGATAATTAGAATTATGAATTTTCAATAGATATTATTTTCCATTATATATATATATATATATTGGGTTTTTTTAAAAAAAAACTTGTTTTACTGTTTTGATTTCTTTTTATTTAGAAAAAAAAAAACCTTAGAATGATTAATTTTCCTTTTTCCACTTATTATACTATGTCTTCCTAATTTCATCTTCCTACATATCTTGAGTTTTTTTTTTTTAAATTTACTTTTTTGATTTATTTTTATTTTTTAAAAAATGAGAATGATTAATCTTCTTTTTTACACTTATTGTAATTTTAAAAAAATTTAAATGTATCATTTTAATACGCACGTTGTATCAAATGTTTATGTAAAATGTATCAGTTTAATACGCTCGTTGTATCAAATGTCTACTTTAAATGAATCATTTTAACATGCATGTTGTATCAAATGTTTGCTTTAAATGTATATAAAGTGGTTAGTATATTAATTCTCTTAACTAATAACCATTCAATGTAGACATTAGTCTATATTTATTGGTTAAATTTTTTTAATTGTATGTTTACATTTATATATTATTAATTCAATTTCGCTGTTTGAGTAAATGCGATTTATAGTTATTAAATTACTGATTATTTTTTAATTCGAAAGGAAATGAATTATTTTAGTGATTAATTTGAAGAAATTATGTAATTTAAATTTTTTCTTAGACATTTTGAATATAAATCTATAATGGAAACAAATTCAAATAAGGCTTTAATGAGTTGTAATTAAGAAATTACGGATTCTAAATTTAGATTAGGAATTTATATGTAAATTTACATTAAGGATTAAAAAATTCAATTAGTGGTTTTATAAAATTTTGAATTTAATTTTATATATTATTTTTGAATAAAAAGAGGTTTAAATTGTAATTCAAGATAAATCTCATTTATTTCATTAATTGGAATAAAAAAACAATCTCTATCCTTTCTGATATTCCTTCATCTATTTTCCCCCCTAATTTTACTCTCTACTCTCTCCTCTTTTCCTACGTTTTCATCACTTTTTGTGGAATGTATTCTTTTTTACTTTACTTTGTATCATTTTAATACTTATCCTATAACAATTATTTTTTTCCATCAAAATAGGAAAATAAGTTAGAATTGTACTTGTGTTTCTTGATACAGTAGAACTCAATATTAGAAAAGAAAGTAGCATTGTATTAATTACTGATAGAAATCTTGGTAAAACTTTTTTTAGAAAAACAATGAACAACTCAAACCCACAAAAAAGAAAGAAAGAAAAGAAACCGTCCTCCGCCCTCAGAATAGTCATCCTTCATTTAACTTCTTGTTATATTCTTTGACTATTGAAATGACCAATTTTCTTTTGCAGCCAATACAACCACCATCCATCATTTCAGCTGCCGCCACCGTGCACCACCACCTTCTCTATTGACACCGCCGAGTACCACCACCATCTCCGTTTACACCGCCAAGAGGATATAGTAACATTCTAGCCCAAGTATGAATCATATTTTATCACACAAAATACACAATTTCTACCTTCATACATTTGGATTCACACTCACAGTGCCATGAATTCCCTCTCTCTTTTGATTCTCGCATTTGATTTATCACAAGAAATAATCCCCAAAATCAACAATAGATAATGATTTTGGGTAGAAACTTTCAGTAGAATGAGAGAAGTTTGAAGCCCTCTCATTCCAATCCAAATCCAACAAAACTAGAAAGTTGAAACCTGAAAAAATGAAAATTTTCCCAGATTAACCGATGATAATAATCCAAAGAGGGGTAGGATCAGGACAAAAACCCAACAATCATAACCACCGTGGGTTAAAATTTATCAGATCCACCAACAGCACCACTGTTAGAACCCAGCAAAAAAAAGAGAAAAATCACGCCGGCTGAACACATGAGGCACCGAAAATCGATGGTGAAGAGGTGGATTGCGCCATTGATTGCTTCTGCCCTCAAATTCTGTTGGAGGAAGGGAAGAGGAAAGTAAGGGAGAAAAAGAGAGATGGGGAGCAGTGACGAATGTCATAGACATAGAGAAAGATAGAAAAGAGGAGTAGAGAGAACAGTAAAAATATGGCTGATGTGGGTTGCGTGTTTATACGCTTTGCTTATGTGGATTTCCATCACAAGGGCAAAACGGAACCCAAAACGGTGGAACCCTTTTCGGGACCTTTAGGACTGGACCAGTTCGGTCCAAAAAATGTTTCTCATATATAATATATATGACTGGATATAAGCGAATTTACGGAAGTCAAAAGTCGGTCAACGATTAATTTGGAAAATTATGCAAAATGGGGAAAAGCTTGGGGCCAAATATGGAAATTGTATGCAAACACCTCTAGTCATTCGTATGCTTCCCAAGGAAGAGAAGACAATGCCATTGCCAAAATGAACAATTAAATCAAGGAAATGCAAGTATTATAACCAATGTTTTCATAACCGGACCGGAGCATGAACATGCTAAGCAAAAGGGTCAATGGGTCACTGGGTCAACTAGGTCAAACTGGACAAAAAAATCAGATGATGTCATAATTACATTGTATATATATAAATTATACGTATATAAAAATGTATAAAAACTATATATCCAATTCATTGTATTCTCAAAAATCTAAACCTAAAAATGTGGAGTGAAATAGTATTTTAAATAATTAATCTATTTTAGTATTTTATAATTTTTAGTTTTTCCTATTTATTTTTCAATTTAGATTTAAACTTTAAAATTTTAGAAATTTAAATTTAAATTGGATACTATGTAAGTGAACTTCATGGATCACTTTTGAAGTTTAATAATATTATCATAATAGAATATATATAATATGTAAAACACTTTTCACAAAATAACCTTTGGTAGAGTTGGTCATTCTTAAGAGATTAAGTGTTATATATCTTGTAGGTTATGGGTTGAAATCCCACTTACACATTTTTAAAGATTAAAAGGTGAGAATTGAAAAAACTCAGTTTTCATGAGTCAACCGGTTCCTGGGTCAACCCCGTTTTTGACTAGGGTTGACTAGTTTATTGGAAAAATGGGTTATGGCATAAAACCGAACCAGCTTGGTGGCCGGTTACCGGTCTAACCGGTCCGACTGGCCGGGCCGATCCGATTTTCAAAACATTGATTATAACTAGAGAAAAAATAGTTTTTTTAATTTTTTAATTTTTTATAAACGGAAGAACTTTATATTAATGGCGCTGAAAATCGTCCAGCAATGTTTGAAATACAAAAGAGGGAGGCAAAGGCCACCAATACTCCTGCTGGGGCCCTGTGGTCCCATGCTGTGCTAACTAGTGTGCAATGACATTCTTGCCCCTTTCCACCCAGTAGATACCTTGGGTATCTAGTCTGTTCATCTCCGTCACAATCTTGCAAACAATGCTATGGGTGCCGACCTCCGGGCACACGTCACCCCTCATCGCAATAACCCCCGCCTGCTCATCCCCCACTAGCAAGCACTGAGACCATCCATGGTGACCGATTAGCTAAAGCGACGCTAAACAAGCCGTTGCCATGGCCTCCTCCGAGGAGTAAACCCCTGTGATCTTTCGAGCCATGTCACCCAACCACCTACCATCCTTACCATACCCAAAACTCCAACTGTTGCCCTTCGTGTCAAAGGGTGATATGCCACATCAAAGAATACCCTAATGCCCTAGCCAAGAGAATCGAGAATGCTAATGAGGAATCCTCCCTCTCCAGACAGTCCCTCGCTGCCTTGAAGTTTTGCAGGGCTGCTAATGCTGACTGCATTACCCCGAGGGTCCCTGCTCAGTTTCCCCATATACTTTCTTATTCCTCTGGAACCAGATGAGATCCAGCGCAACGGCTATGTACTCACACACTCCACTTGGGCTATGTAGCAATAGCTCCCTGTGCCAGAGGTGGCCCTGCTCCTACTGGTGGGCCTCGATGGTTGTTCAACAGCCTGCTAGCTCCCACATTGTCACTAAAAAGGGCATTCAAATAATAGGTGGCTAAGCGAGTCACTGGCTGCATAACACAGATGACAGAGTGATGGCCCTGTCAGTACGTGACACTGCTATAAAGTCTCCTGCATAGGTAACGTAGCCATACTGAACATCAATAAGAGTTGCTGCACTTTGGCTAGAACATTTAAACTCTAAAGGCGGCGCCAGAGGGGATCCTGCTTCCCTAAGGGGGTCCACAGCCTCCGGGGCCAATGCCCTTGATACTATAAGGTGGTAGGCGCTCTTCACACTATGTCGCCCCCGTTTATCCGGGGTGCCATATCCAACGATCATGCCCATATGGATCTCGGGCATGAATAGTGCCTGAATAAGATCCGTATTCCACTGCCTTGTCGTTTTATCAATCAGTTCAGAAAGCCATCCAGGTGGGACGAGACCAGCTGGTACATACTGAGGTGGAGACATGCCTTGACTCGGTATCCACGGATCCTGCCATACCCAGGTACTCTACCCATTCCCAACCATCCTTACAATCCCTAATGTCATAACCTCTCGCCCTTCCAATATGCTCCACTAAGTGAACGAGGGCCGGTTACCCAATCCCGCTTCGAGAAAACCCCCCTCTGCATAATACTTTGCCTTCAACACCTGGCTCAAGAGCGAGTGGGACCTGGTGTACAGCCCCATGCTTGCTTGCTCAACATGGCCAGATTAAGCGCCTTCATCTGCCTAAAGTTAAGCCCCACATCACGTTTACTTCGCGCTAGTTTATCCCACACTGATCGCCCCTAGAAAAGTGAGCAGCCATGGACTCTATGTCCCCAAGCACTCCATTCGAAATACAGAAGCACAATATTGCGTAGGTCGGGATGGCTTGCACCACTGATTTGATAAGCACTTCATTCTCCGCATGACTTAACGACTTCGCCTTCCACCCCTTCAACCTCGTAGCCACCCTATCCTTGGTCAATCGGAAAACCCCTGCCTTGTCACGCCCTACCACACATGGAAGGCCTAGGTATTTCTCATGTTGAGCCACCTCACGCATTCGCAACATGCCATAAATCTCTTGACATATGACATTAGGTTTTGTCCCACTGAAGTCGATGGCAGATTTTTCAAAGTTGATACATTGACCTGATATTTTGGATTATTCCATCATAGTAGTCTACATGTATTCTGCTTTCTCCACTGTGGCCTGCCTGAGAGCAGAGTGTCATCCGCAAAAAACAAGTGTGAGATCCTCGATGCCCCACGTGCGACCCCGATACCCGACAGCCTACCACTGCACTAAAGATCATGGAGCATCAAGGGGAAGACTTCATTACAGATAACAAACAGATAAGGAGATAAGGGATCCCCTTGTCTGATTCCATATTTTGGTGCTAGCTGTCCAAAACACTGATCATTAACCAAAAAGGAGAACTGCACCGATGACAAACACCTCCTTATTAGGCCTACCAGCTGCCTTGGGAACCCAAACTTCTCCAGCAAGGGGCAAACAAACCTCCACTCCAGCCTATCAAACGCCTTGCTCATGTCGAGCTTCAGCGACATCAGCTTCCTTCCCTGCAACCCCTGCAACTTCATATAGTGGTGTGTCTTAGCACATGATGGCCCCCAACAAAAGCAACCTGGGTCTTACTAATCACCGCCAGCAATGTCTGGGGGATCCGTAGGGAAACCACTTTCGAAGCGATGCGATAAACCACATTATACAGGCTGATAGGCTGAAACTCCGTCACCCGGATCGGGGAGGCCACCTTGGGAATTAAGACAATATGCGTGTAATTGACTCCCGAAAGAAGCTCACCCGAGTTCAATATACCTAGAATAAAAGCATGCACACAGGAGCCAATAATGTGCCAGAAATGCTTAAAAAAGACGGGACTCATACCAGCAGGGCCTGGGGACTTGTAAGGGTGCATGTATTTGAGTGCTCGGATAACCTCTTGCTCCATGTAGGGCTGGTTTAGCCTCTCCTATGCCATCAATGATACCCTCGGCTGTAGGTGAGCCAGGGCCCCTGTTTAATCCTCCGCTGACGGGGGTAGAGGAAGTGAATATGAAGCGAAAGTGATCATGGATATGGCTCTCAATGGCCTCCTGGTCCTCCTGTACAACTTCCGATGCATCCTTTAGCCCACGGATCATGTTCACCTTATGCCATCGGGAGGTATATCTATGAAAATATTAAGTATTACGATCCCCCTCCTTGTACCAGTGCTGCTTCCACTATATGTTCTCCTAGTCTAGTAGGGTGTCTAATTGATTCCTTAGCCCTGCCAACTGCGACGGGACCTCCGGCGTGATTTCCTCCCTTTCCAATGCCAGGATGCGTTTTCGAGTGTGATCAATTTGCTCCGTCACGTGTTCCGACTCACATTTTCCCCAATTAACTAAGATAAACCATCCGGATGGCATAGCGAATCCAATCCTGTCTCCCAGCTTTCCTTCGCCATCCGCCATTTTCACCCAAAGGGCCTCAAACCGAGTAGGCTGTAGATGAGCTTGCCTCCTAGGCCACAGTGACTTCAACAGCTGTATGTGTAGGGTCATGTGATCTGAGTGAAATGCTGCACAATGATACACCCTGCTGCATGGGAACGCATCATGAAATTTTTCATTCCATGTCGCCTTGTCCAACCGACCTCCCTGGGTCCCTGGCACCCTTAAATTCCAGCACCAAGTATAGAGATGGCCTCGAAAACCCATATCCACCAAGCAACAGTACTCCAGAGCAAGGCGAAAAGCATTAGTTGTGTCTCTGGGCGATGCAATGGCCCTAAATATTCCCCGTGCACGAGTACCTCATTAAAGTCCCCCTACAGAGCCACGGGAGACCCTTATCTTACCGCAATAACGTACGAAATAAATTCCAAGAAGCTTGGCACCTAGCCACCTTCGGCTCTCCATACCAACCAGTAAAGCGGAAAATCAAACTACCCAGCGTCACATCCAAAGGAGCAACAGCACCCCCCCCCTGAGCACCCCCGCTATGGAACCGATAATCCAAAATAAATGACAACTCTTTGTTTTAGAAAGGAAAATTAAATCTGGCTTAGTCAAACAGATAAATCCGCCCAACTCACGAACTGTCACAGGTTTTCGCAACCCCCAACAGTTCCAACATAAAATTCTCATGGGGATAAGGCGGACTAAACATCATTGTTAACCCTAGCCCTGTCATTATTGCTACCCTCAGCGCTTACTGTTTCCTCCACTACCTTTGTCATAGCCTTGCCTTTTCTCAATTTTGTAGAACCTTGCTTCATGCTCAAGCCAAGTCCAGTACAAAAACCCAACCCATGCAAGTCTGAACCAAACCTATGCATGGGAACCAAATTTGAGGACTGAGGCGTACTTTTCTTTGGCAAAACTTCAACCGACAGCCACTCTGAGTCCATTCCTCAGAATTGAATAGAACCAACTTACTCTTCGCACACTTCGGAGTTGGCGGGATCGCCTCATGGTTGACCTTAAGCTTCTTCTAGAAGTCCCAAAAATTCCTAGCCAACCTGCGTGCTGGAGTATTAAACTGGATCAGCACATCCCTCAGTACAACAGTATCCATTGCTTTCGGTATTACGACTTCATCAGGCGGAACATCCTCCAAGAACAGTATAACTGGCAGGGCTTTGTCTACTGCCGGAGAGCGAGGCGGGGAAGTAATTTCCTCCAGTGAGCCTGTAGTACTTCCCTCCACGTACAAGTGCTGATCCGGGAGTGGGTGAAACCCCGACGCCACCTTCTGTTCATCCTGCACCTCCTGCAAGTCACTAGTGGAGTGCCCAGGGCCACGAGCTATGCATGACTCTAAGGAGGAAATTTTTTTGAAGGGGCATTTTGAACCTTTTAAGGTTTTAATAGGAGAATGTGGTTAAATGTTAATTTTTAAATTATAGAGGATTGATAATAAAAATATAATAACATAAAAGGTAAAATGTCACTAAACCTAAAAGAAACAAGATATATTATTATATTGGTTCTTTGACATGCAAATTCCACTTAGATGTTTTGTGTACCTATTGTGCCTCTAATGTGTACTTACATTGCCCCTAATGTGCTCACTCTTCATTAATTCCTCTTTATATTTTGGGTTCGTTTTGATTTTATTTACCTAATTTTTAATATATATCCCTCATTCCTACATTATTAGGGTTGTTCAAGATGATCCGTAAATTGGATCAAATCGATCAGTTGACCTAGTTTAACCTGATTGGATCAATTTTTTTTCTTGGGGGCGGGTCAAGGGTGGGGCTGGGGTCAAGTCAGGGCGACTCATGACTTTAACTTAAAGTTCCTTATTTCAAATATTAATCAAGAGTTATCAACACCAACCAAAAAAAAAAGACTAATATTTCTACAATATTCTAACAAAAAAGGAAAAACTTATTTTATGCTAATGCAAGAGTTGTATTTTCACTATTCTTAGAGTATAATTATGTGTACACACATTTGAGAACTAATAGTAGTATAAATAAAAGTAATATATATAGACACAATTTAAAAATATTATTACAAATAATTCATTTAATGTTCAGAATATTAAAAAATTGTTATAAATGAATAATTTTTTATCAGTGTTTTACAAAAAGAAAATGATATATCACACTAATATTTAATACACCCATAATGCTCATAAAGGTCGCACGTGTGATTAGAAATTCCCGCATTTGTGATTAAAACTTCGCGCACTAAAAACAATAATAAAAATATTCACGAACCCTATTTGGCCGTATTCCATAATGTAAAGAATTTAAAACATGGGGAATTGAGTTGGTAAGAAATAAAATGTTAAAAATTAAAATCAAAATATTCATGCTACATATTACATCACTACACTAACATGCACCGCTTATGGTGAGTACGAGGAGGTTATTGTTTGGGGTTGTGTTTTGATTGCCATTGGTGTTTGTGTTGGAGGAGGTGATTGTATTCTAACTGTGGCGACCATGGCTCAACTTAGTCCGTAAATTACTATGGTAGTAAGTGTTATTGAGAATAAAGACTACGGAGGGGAGGAGAAATATAGGGAGGAGCGATTTGAATCATGTCACAAAGGTGAGAAGAGAAATGATTACGGCATGCATGATATACCCTCTTTGTGGTAAGCTTCTCAAAATAAATGTTATGCATTTAAAAGAACAATTTTTTTTAACAGTGTTTTAAAAAAAGAAAGGAAGATCTCACGCTAATATTTAATACATTTAAAAAAAGAAAGGAAGATCTCACGCTAATATTTAATACATTTAAAAAAAGAAAGGAAGATCTCACGCTAATATTTAATACACCCACAATGTTCATAAAGGTCGCATGTGTGATGAGAACTTCCCACACGCATGATTAGAACTGCTTGTACATAATATGAGGAATTCATTAGCTGGTAAGAAATAAAAGGTAAAAAATTAAAACCAAAGTTTCCATGCTACGCATTACATCACTACACTAACATGCACGGCTTGATGTAAGTACGAGGAGGTTGCTGCTTGGGGTTGTGCTTTGATTGTCATTGGTGTTTGTGTTGAATGAGGAGATAGTATTCTGACTGTGGCTCAACTCAGTCCATAAATTACTACGATAGTAAGTGTTATTGAGAATAATTGCTACAAAGGTCGAATAGGAGGAATAAAGGAAGGAGCTATGTCAAATCAGGTCACGAAGGTGAGGAGGAGAAACGATTGTGGCATATGTATGCTATGCCCTCTTTGTAGGAAGCTACTTAGGGACGTCATTATCATTTTCGAATTCCTTCATACGTGTGTATTCATTCACGCCTTTCACGCCCATTCCCTCCATTTCTTTGGTACTGTTTTTAGCTCTGATTGCTTGCAATGAATTATGGATTTGACTTCAATTGGCTGTATCCTCTTTTCGTGATTGAATCTTCTGTGCAGAGATCATTTTCAAAACTTAATTTTAAAAAGAGAACTTCACAAGAAAGTTCAAGAGTGGATAATTAATTGCTCAGAAAAACTTATTGGTCAAAAAATTCTAGCCATATTTATATATTCAACAGAAGCTTCTGGCTACAGTATCCTTGCCGTCTGGGCGTGCGGCAGGAACCGTTCTGATTGCAGTCAGTCCCGGTGGCTACTGTTCCGGCTGTGGCCAGAACAAGTTTTGGTCGGACATACCGGAACTATGTTTCATTCTCTGTTGTTCATCCCAATCTTCGATAACTGTTTGATTTCGACTCCATTCCCTCATAAAACACTTCATTGACTTCAGGTCATGCACAGTTGTTTTGCATCTATCTTTCGACATACACAATCACTAATCAACTGCTCCGATTCTGATTTCTTTCTCCTTTTTTTGGTTAATTTAGAACTCGAATTGATTGGGGTGGCGAAAATCTATATTTTTCTTGTCTCTGGTGGTGAATTTGTAGAAGGGATTTTTACTAGATTAGTTTTGGTGTACGCCTGTTCTATTATTATTGGCTTTTTAGAAGCCCGATTGGAATAAATGGGAATTTGAGTTAGGGTTTAGTTTTGCAGGGGCAAACGAAATAGTGCACTCCTTTTTTTCCTCTCGAAAATGATGAAAATACCCGTGGTTTTTTTTTTTACGTTAGAGACTTAACGTCTAACATGGATGGAGTGTTACTTTTTGAAAATTAATGGGAGAAATGAAATAACGATGGAAAATAAGTTATTTTAGATATTTTACTTTGTAACTCATAAAATAAGATGTATGTTTCAAATTAATTTTTTAAAATGAAACGGGGAGAATACATTGATCACGCTAATATTGAATATGCCCTTAATGCTCATAAAGTTCGCACGTGTGATTAGAAATTCCCGCACATAATAAAAACTCGGAGAAAGATAGAATTGCACGTATGTTTATAATACCCATTTGGAAAATAAATATTAGTATCAATAATTTTGTTGACGAATGAGGTAATAACAATAATAAAAATATTCATCACTCCTATTTGATTATATTACCATGATGTAAAAAATTTAAGACACATGAGGACTTGATATGGTAAGATATGAAAGGTAAAAGAATTAAATCAAAGTTTTCATACTTCACGATTGGAGCGACCTCCATATTATCTCTTTGTCTCTCTTCAAATATACACACACACACACACGTGTGTGTGTAATTTTTCTTTTCTCTATGTATCGCTCTCGATTTCAACTCCAAAAGAAACAATAAAGAAAGAGACACCTAGATAGATCATCATCCCCATTTTAATTTAACGCATTTTTTCTCTATTTACTTTAGTCCAACGGTGGTTCGCTGGTGGGTTCTGACGTAGTGTGGGGGTTTGCAAAGATCTGAAATCGGGACAACAAAAGGGGATGAAAGAACTTATATAGGGGGTAATTTTAGAAAGAAATGCAAAATACTATGTCTCAATTTTACGTTTAGTATCGCTTAATATAGTTACTCCTAAATACTATCTTTCAATTCTTCATTTAGCATTGCACTAATTTGTGTTCTCTCTTTCTCCAACTTGCATTTTTTTTTTTTCTGTTGTAACTTTTTTCAGCCTAATTTTAAGGGAAAAAATCAATTAAATAGCGATAATGTGCACTGCACGCACAACAAAAAAATGTTGAATGAAAAAATAGTGCGACAATATTTTACATTTTTTCCAAAATTACTCCCCATATAAAGAAAAAAAAAACAAAAATAAAATAGTAATGGAACAAGGGTTAGGGGGCATAACCCCTTATCTTGCGTAGGCGCCTAATACCAGTTCGACGGTGGGTTCTGGCGTGGGGTGGGGGTTTGCAAAGGTGTGAAATGAGGACAATAAAAACAGCAAAATGGGGTGAAAAATTTTATGTAGGGGTAGTTTTGAAAAGAAATGCAGATTACTATCTCTCTATTTGTTGTTTAACATTTTTTTATTCTGCGTTTAACATCCCCTAGCCCATGTTCCTAGCTTTTATGACTTGTTTTTTGTGCCCTCTCTTTTCACTTTCTTAATTTTAAATTTTAACCCTGTCTTTGTTGTCAACGAAGCAATTGCTTATCAAGAGAAGGAAATTTATAAAAATGACCACTTGAAAAATTAAACAAGAGAATTAATGGTTGAATTATTAATAGTAAAAACTTGTTGGTTTTTTTTTTGAAAATTAAAAATTTTATGAATTGTGTTGGAAATCGTCCAACTACAATTGAAAGAAGACCAAGATTCAATCAATACAACTTGAAAGAAGACCAAGATTCAATCAATACAACTGATTACAATATATTTGATCTGATTAGTTAATAGATCTGAACTACAACAGTGTATCTAATCTACTATTGTAATTCTATATATAGTATAGATCTGAACATAGTAGAAATATATCGTTGAACAAATCTCGCATCGATAGTCACGGATCTGCCACTAATTGCTGATGAAAGCTTCAATACTGAATCTTCAACCGAGTCTTCATATGCCATGGCCATGAATGAATCACCATAGCTAGGAAGAATATCACCATATATGGAGAAAAACACCATAGATGGAGAGATAAACACCATTCATGAAGAGAGAAACACCAAAAAATGGAGAGAAAAACAACATAAATGTGGATAAAAATTAAAACTAAAGCAAACTAAATAAAGGATTGCAGACACAAGTAGAACTACTTCCCTCACCCCCCTTATCATAAATTTTAGGGTTTGGAGGTTCGAAGAGAGGAGGCGGCTAAAAACTTGTTGGTCTTATTGTGCATATTGTGTGCTATAATTGTGCTATTTTTTTCTTTTCTATTTTTGATTTTTTAATTTTTATTTTTAACATTTACCCAACCCAATTTTAAGGAAAGAAAATGATATCAGTTGTTCACTCATGATTTTGTACATTCAAAGAAACACACACTTTCTCTAAAAAGGAAATGAAAATTAAATTTTTTAGTGAGGAAAATAATCCTCAAAATTAAGCATTTTAAACATGTCCTCCCAATGCCATATATCGGCAAAAAAAAAATTTAGTATCAACTAAATCCTCCAACTAAAATAATTTAGGATTTTAATGGTAAAACACAAAAGGGAACTAAGTGTTATTTTTTAGAACTTTGAGGCTGATATTAATAGTATAATGAAATCCCAATTATCAATAACAACCCAAGATAAACCTAAGAGGGGAGGGGGTGAATTAGGTTCTTTGACCTTTTAAAAATTTCTTCTACATAGAAGAGCAACTTTGAAAGACCATTTTCAAAGACAAGTTTTAAAACCAATTTAAAAATAGATTTCTAAGTAAGGTGTGTTATTAGTGATTTGCAAAACATTAAATTAAATAAACAAACAAAGCAAGAACACACCAAATTTATAGTGGTTCGGATTCCCCTTGAATCCTACTCCACTCACCAAGTTCTACAACTTGAGATTTCTAATCAAGTAGGAAACACTTAAAGGAGTGTTTCAATCCCTTACAATTGCTCAAGATTAATCTCTTAATCTCAAGACTTTTCCATTGCCTAATCTAACTATAGACTATGTCTCACTTGCTTAATCTAGCTCTAGATTAAGACTCATTTGCCTAAGCCTATCAATTGGATCTTTTGCCCTATCCTTCCTCAAGGATTTGAGGTCTTACCAAGACTCCTCTTGCCTAGACCAAAGGACTTTTGCTTGATCAATCTCTTGATCAAGACTTTGACAAATGCCTAACTCAGCTCTAAGCCTTTACCCTTTGCCTAATCCAAACTCTTGGATAGGTCTTTAACCCTAATTGTCCAACTTACCTCAAGCTAAGACTTGTACAATTGCCCAAACTTAGCCACTTGAGTTAGGTCTCTCATTCTCTTCTTGCTCCCCCTTTGTTCTTGCCTAACACTTACTCAAGAGCTTAGGACTTTGCCTAATACAAGTTTTCTACACTCAAACTCTTGAGTTAGGACTTTTCTAATGTGTTTACAAGGATGAGAATCTCCATAATGGAGTCTATAAATGACACAATAATTGGGCACAAAGGCCTCTTGCTAGTCCTACCTTAACAAGCTAATTTGACATACAAAATGTTTAAAATAGAGCTTGAGAATGTTGCTTAAGTGTAGGAGACTTGAAAGGGATGATCAATCATTTTTTGTAGCTTGGGAATACTTATAGAAGGGTCAAAATTGGCTTGCAATGGCTCTTAACAGCTAGTTGAAAGTTGTCAGGAAAAAGCCTAGTCCGAGTCACATGGAAAATCGCAGGCCAAATAACAGCTCTCATGAAGTTGTCATTTTTGTGTCTAACGGCTAGTCCGTGCAATTAGCCGTTCGAGTCGCATGATAACTCGTATGCTGTGCTTTGATGTTGAGAGGCTGTCGAGGTCAAGTTTTTCTCTTCAATCTGAATTTCGAATCTTCAATTGATTTCCAACTCGAGAGCTTGATTGCTGTCGAGTGCTTATCGACATGTTTGAGTTCGAATCTTTCTGGGCAACCTTCGAACTCGAAAGGGTGTCGAGATCTGACTTCGAAGTTGTTCTTGAATTCAGATCCTTGTGCGAGTTTCTATCAGACTCAGACAGGAACTTGTACGGCTTCTTTCTTCTTGCAATTTTTCTCTTTCTTTAATTTCTCGATTGACCACCATACGATATGTTGTCCGACTTGGACACTTGCTCGGATGCTCTGTTTTGCTACACTTGTTCTTCATTTTTCTACACAATTCTTCAAGTGTAAAACATTTAAACAAAATCATGTATTTGTTAACTTATCATCAAAACTAAGATTAAGACCATAGGTCTAAAATCTCCCCCTTTTTGATGATGACAAAACAAATATGTGATTTTATAGAGAAATATAAAGTAAAGCATTTTAAGCACATATGTCTCTAACTTAAGAAACTCCAAACATTTAAGATGATAAGGTAAAGCAATAAATCACATCTTCTCCCCCTTTTTGTCATCATTTTATCCTTTAAGCATACAATGGGTGTTCTTTCATGAGCCAAGCCATTTTTAACAAGTAAGCACAATTTTAAGCCAAGCCACATTTTATAGCCTTTTCTCCCCTTTTGTAAATACACTCTAAAAATTCAATCTAATTCTAGGCCTATGGGATACTCTGCTAATCACCTAATGTCTATGCTAGTTCTAATTTTTCTCCCCCTAAATTCTAGCACATACATTTCAAAGAGCTTAACTAATCAAGTAAGAAGCATACAAGCTTCATTCAATCAAAGTGCAAGTTAAGCTATGAAAATAAAAAGAGTTCATATTTTTTTTACCCTTTTTAAACATATGAGTTTTAAAGATTTATGACATATAACATCAACTCATGTTTAAAACAATTGAAAAGTATGCAAGAAACTTTAAATGACCCTAATGATCAATAAGTATGCATCAAAGCAGATGCATCATATCAAAGTCAACTCATTGGTTAAACTTGCAAATTCATATTTTCATGAAATTTGCTTTTCTTAAGTTTAAAAACTCCATTTCTTTATGCAAGCAAATTCCATTAGGCATATAAAGCATTTCAAGAAGTCAAATATTCACTTTTTCATGCATATTTTTGAAAGTCAACTAAAAGTCAAGCTTTTCTAAAGCAATGCCTATTTTGATTTATATGAGCAAGCTTTAATCAACATATACAACGTATTAAGGGAATCAAACATTTCAAACCATGCATATGTGCAAAGTCAACCTCTCAGTCAACAATTTTCAAGCTTAAGAAAGTTAAGCTATGAATTTTGAAAGTTGCTATTTTCAAGTTTCTATCATGAAATTTGCCATCCAAGCAATGATGAGGTCATCCCTACGATAGAACACAGGTGTCCGCCATGCTTAAGGTGTGAATTTGATTCAAGTATTCAGAAGGTCAGGACTCAAAGGGCAAGAGTTTAGCCTGAGATGAATCCAAGTCTATACAAGGGTTCTCCATTAAAACCTCCAGCTAAGGTTCCATTTTGAAGGACCAAAACCCAGAATAAGCCAAAAGAAGCTCAAGTGGCCGCCAGGGGTAAAAGGGTTATTTCGCCTCCAGCGCCTTCAAGAGTTATTTATTTTGGAGAGTTTCGGACTGAATATTAAAAGTATTAAGTAAAGTGAAATGTACAAGTCTGGAAGATCATTGGAGTTCGTGATTTGTTACACTTTTAAGTTCGCTTACTTTTAAGGTAATTACTTAATAGTAGTTTCTTGAAAAGAATTCTTGCATGTTTTCTTTTAAGAAATAGGAATTATCATATTTTTATATTTTCCTTTTAAATTTTTAAGGAGAATTCCAGCCACCTCCTTTTCTTGGAAGGCAACTGAAATTCTACCTCCCTTTAACTTAGTTCCTTTAGGTTTTGGGTTTTGTAAGGTTTCCAATTCTCATTAGTTTCCACTTTTCTTTCCTAATCCTTTTCTACTTCTTAAAGGTGCACAACCCTCTATTTAAAGAGGCCCCCATGCACATCAATAAACAGAGAGAATTCATTGGTTTAATTTGGTGTAAGGTTAATACCCCATATTTTTTAATTCTACTTATTGAACTGTAGTCAATCTTGCATGATTTTGACCTATTAGTTTCTAGAATTGCATGTTAATTAGGTTTATAGTCTTTCCTAATTAAATTAGCTTTTCGCTTCAATTTGTTGCTTGGTTTCTAGTTTAAAAACAACATGATTGTTCTATTAATGTTAGTAGTGATTGGGGTTTCAAGGGATTATACTGTATTCTTTTAATTGGAGTTTTGGTTACTTTCCGCACACTAAAATTCTCAATATAGAATCCACATCAATTTGGTATCAGATCTATATAGCGTGCAACCTTGGGAGGAGCCAACCAATCAAAGGGGAGCGGGGAGACACACGGTGAAGTGTCAATCCGGGGAAAGTTGTCGTTGATCTCTTTTGAGGTAAATTGCTTCTTCAAAAATTGGTTACTATTTTTGAAATTCTTGATCCTTAAAATTAAGTATCTTGAGTTTTAGTTGCTGTTTTTGAAAGAAATTGAAAGAGTAAATCGAAAAAGGCAAAAATCGGCTAAACTGAGCTAGGGTTTCAAGAGCTGCCGATAGGGTTTGAAGTTGTGAAAGGTTCTGAAATTTTTTCTCCTGCTTTCTCTTGTGCGATCCATCATAGGGTACTAGGGGAAGGTTGTGTTAAATGTTTATAATTTTTGGAGCACTATAAGGCCAGTTTTGAAAATTTGAAGGTTCCCAGGCAAAATACTGTTGAAATTCTGAAATCTGAAATTTTCTTACTTGATTCTTGGGCCGTGAATTTCAATCAACCTATGGCACTTTAGGAATTTTTTAAAATTTTGGTGGTATTCTGAGGCCGTTTGGACTATTTTCATCACGCCGAGGATTTTCGTGACACGCCTGGAAACAGAAAATTTTTCTTCGCGTATTTTGCTTGAAAGTTGCTTTCCTTGTGTTGATTGCAGTGGAGATTGAGATTCTGAAATTTTTTTGCTGTTTGGATCTAGTTTTTACGTAAAATCTTGATTCCGAAGTTGCCGGCATATCTTGAAAGTTGTCTGATTGCAAGCCTATTTGAAACTGTGAGTAGGATAGATTTTTGGGATTATTCTTGAATTGCCTATTGGGAAGGTTATTCTATCTTTGGGTAGTTACCTAATAATTCTTTGCAAATCTGTCATATTTGCTTGTTTTTGCAATTGCATATGCCCTGCCGAATTGCCTAGTTACCATATGTGGTACATGGACAATTACTCTTTAAAACATATTTGGATTTCCTAATTCGTACACTACTCACTACTTGTGAAATTTTGGGACTTATTTTCAAAATTTCTTCCTTGTGTACTTCCATAAATCCAAATTTATATATAAAAATTTTGTTTTACAACATTTTTTTTCTTCAAAAGATTTTATTGTTTCTTCTTCGTGATTCTGTGCACTTTTAGTGAGTTATTGTGTGTGATCTGGCTTACTTGTTCTAATTAAAATTCTTAAATCGGGTTCTGAGAGGGAAAAGGCAAGAATGCAATACATTAATTACAAAAAGTGCAGCCAATCCTAGAGAGATACACTTGGGGAGTGTAGATTGCTAGGTAAACACTTGAAGGGAATCAGGGAAGTGAGGATTTTCTCATAGTTCTTTATTCTTAGCAGGTTGATCTCATTATTGTTAGAAACAATACGTATTGTATTATGTATAATTTGAATCATAGAAGATACACAGAGTAACCTTATATAGGGTCACGGTACATAATAAGATCAACCTATAATAAGGTAACATACGTAAACTAGGAAATAAATCTTAAATAAGGTAATAGAAATATTCTAATTATTCTAATGGCCCCCTTCAAACTCAACATGGTAAGACAACTTGAGTTTGGATACGAAAAATAAAAGTGACCCGCCATATGCAATTATATCCGATAGTGGATGGCTAACTTGTCTAGTGGTTGAATCGTGTGGGGAGATCTTTGTCGTAGAACTGCATGAAAATACACGCGAAAGGGCTATCTTCATCAGAGTGGGAAGCACGAAGATCGTTATAGTTGACCCGTACAGGAAAACCCTAAAAAACCGGTTGTGTCAAACAGAATATGTTGATCCGCATAAAAACGGTGGTGCCAAGCAAAATATCATCGACCCGTATAGGAAATCTCTAAAGAAACGGTTGTGTCAAACAGAAGATCTTCATGGTTGACCCGCATGTGAAGAAATGAAGAGACCAAGATTTCTTCCCAAAAAAAAAAAAAAATTCTAAAAATTAGAATAATAAACCAACCAAACACTCCTTAAAAATTGTGAAAATCATATTTATAAACCAAACATCAAATAGCCCCTAACAGAAGTGGCAAGATACTTGCCAATTTGGCGATGACATGAAGACACTCCAAATGATGACGTGGCAAAGAACCCTCCTTGTTGACTGGACTTCTCATTCGCGTTTCTCGCTGGAAGAATTTCAGCGGTGGCAATGGAGGAGTTTCTTCTCTCGCCATGGAGAACATTCGATCTGGAGTAGACTTGAACCTCCTACGGCAAGAGAAGAACAAATCTGAACTGGGGACTGAAGAACGAAAAAAAAGCCAATCTGTCAACGTTGACGAAAACAACAGCAAACTAGAACGAGAAGGTAATTGCAGCTTCTTGAGAGGACCAACGTCGACAAGAATTGCAGCGGGCAGTAACCGAAAATTGCAGCTTCTTCAACAAAACAGACGAGAAGATGAAGATTACCCATATCTGAATTGAGGAAGAGGACGAGACGAGGCGTTGCCTCAGATCTGGGATGGATGACAGCAATCGATGACGACGGAGCGACGGACAACAATTGACGGTTCTGGCTCGATAGCATTGCTTTAGATCTAGAACGACGATAGCAGTCGATGACGATGGAGCGTCCAGATGCAACTCAAATGGGAGAAGAAGAACCAAGAAGAGCCCCAAGCAATAGGTCACCGAAAAGTATGGCAGCAGTGGCCGGAGTGGCGGTGGCTGCTTAAAGAAAGAATCGATGGCTTAATTTGCAGAAAAAAAAACTTTTTTTTCTTTCTTTTCTTCGATTTAACTATTTTGGCAGAAATTGGCTCTGACACCACTCTGATACCATGTTAGAAACAATACGTATTGTATTATGTATAACTTGAATCATAGAAGATACACAGAGTAACCTTATATAGGGTTAAGGTACATAATAAGATCAACCTATAATAAGGTAACATATGGTAATAGAAATATTCTAATTATTCTAACAATTATTCCTTATTCTGCCACAGGTGCATCTTATTGTGGTTTATGAGTAGATTTTTCCAGACCTCTGCTAGTCTTTGATCTTGAAATTAACCGAACACTCAGGGTCTAAAAAAGGAAGCTCGACAACCTCCTACTCCCCTGGCCGCGCCTAGTTCTTTAGCTGACACGATGTCTGATTCAGAACAAACTGTCGCCAACACTGCCTTGCTCGAGAAGATGTACGCCAAGTCCATGGAGTGAATGAACAAGCACATGGACAATCTGATCATGCCCAGCATGAGCAACATCAAGGACTCGCTCAACAACTCGACTGACCAGCTCTGACATGATCTCAACGCGCGACTTCACTAATTGGTGCAACGACACTACCGAGAGGAACCTCGTCTTCTGACGCCTCCCAGGCAAACCCGCACACCACCCTCTTCTGATGGTGGTTTGGGGAAATTCAAGGCAAAGATTTTGATCTTTAAAGGTAGTCAAGACCCTGAAGAGTTCCTTGACTTAGAAATCAACATTGAACTGATCTTTTCACTCCACAAGGTAGCTCATAAACTTAAAGTTGAACTTGCCACTAGAGAGTTCAAGGGGTATGCCTCTGTCTGGTGGAAACAAGAATTAGCTGGCCAGCGCCGCATGCTGGGAACCTGAAGGGCCAATGCTCCTGATCCTTCTTGGGAGGACTTAGCCGCCCTTATGAGACAGAGGATCGTACCCACATTTTATGAACGTGACCTGAAGAAGCACGTACAGAATATCACTCAGGGTCGTCGCAGTGTTAATGAGTTCTATCAAGAGCTTGAAACCGCTAAGCTTAGGGCCAATGTTGAGGAGGACGATGACTCAACAATCACTCGATTCTTGGCTGGCCTCCGTTGAGATATTGCATGTCAGGTGGATATGTAGAACCCTAGCCATGTCGAAGATGCTCTCCATAGGGCACGGGTAATTGAGAGCTATGGTTTGAATCCTATCAAGGGTTCCACTTCTAGCTCAACCACTAACACAAGTTCCAGGCTACATCTCCTCAGCCAACCGAAGTGCACCCCTGCCAGAGTTGCGTTATTTCTATTGAAGAAGTTGTAGAACCTTTTGACCAGAAGTGAACTAAACTTGCAATGAAGAACCTGCGGCACCGACAAAGGGAAGCTGCAAGCCTAAAAGAGACATCCAATTCAACCCAGCAGAGCATGGATTTGAGGATGAATCCTTCCGAACCAGGAGGGATTGATGAGGTCATCCCTACAACAGAAACATAAGTGTCCGCCATGTTTAAGGTGTGGATTTGATTCAAGTGTTCAGAAGGTCAAGACTCGAAGGGCAACAGTTTAGCCTGAGGTGAATCCAAGTCTATACAAGTGTTCTCCATTAAAACCTCCAGCTAAGGTTCTAGCTCGAAGGACCAAAACCCTGAACAAGCCAAAAGAAGCTCAAGTGGCCGCCAGGGGTAAAAGGGTCATTTTGCCTCCGGCGCCTTCAAGGGTATTTATATTGGAGAGTTCCGGACTGAATATTAAAAGTATTAAGTGGAGTGAAAATTACAAGTCTTGAAGATCATTAAAGTTCTTGATTTGTTGTTACATGCCATTACTTTTAAGTTCGCTTACTTTTAAGGTAATTACTTAATAGTAGTTTCTTGAAAAGAATTATTGCATGTTTTCTTTTAAGAAATAGGAATTACCTTATTTTTATATTTTCCTTTTAAATTTTTAAGGAGAATTTTGGCCACCACCTTTTCTTGGAAGGCAACTAAAATCTACCTCTCTTTAACTTAGTTCCTTTAGGTTTTGGGTTTTGTAAGGTTTCCAATTTTCTTTCCTAATCCTTTTCTACTTCTTAAAGTGCACAACCCTATATTTAAAAGGGGCCCCCATGTGAATTAATAAACTGATAGAATTCATTGGTTTAATTTGGTGTAAGGTTAATACCCCATATTTTCGAATTCTCCTCATTGAACTGTAATCAATCTTGCATGATTTCGACCTATTAGTTTCTAGAATTGCACGTTAATTAGGTTTATAGTCTCGCCTAATTAAATTAGCTTTTCGCTTCAATTCGTTGCTTGCTTTCTAGTTTAAAAACAACATGACTATTCTATTCCTGCAAGTAGTGATTGAGGTTTATTAATTTATCAATCGGTTTTACCGATTGGTTAAAAGGGTAAAAACTGAGTAACTAAATTCTATCCATATTGAATTGGTTTAAGCCGATTGTGAATCGATTAAAACTGATTCCATGAAATTTTATCCATTCTCCAATCGATTTTACCGATTGAGAAATGGGTAAAACCGATTGTCCAAATCGGTTTTCCCTTTTTCCAAACGGTTAAAACCATTTGTAGGTAGTGAGAAACTTCTATTTTTACTGTCTAAAGTGGTGCAATCGATTTTACCCGATTCAAGATTGGGTAAAACCGATTCACCCATTTTTTCACTATTTTCCTTTTATTTTCTTATTTTCTAACTCCTATTTTTGAAAATTCCATAAATTCCTAAATCATAACATTCCTAAACACATCATATACCATGAAATTAAGAATCAAAGTTATCAATTTAATTCATATAAAAAAATTTGAAATCGAAATAAAGAAATTCTTTTTGAAATAAAATATTCGAGAACTTTTAAAATCTTTCTAAAGAAATAATTTTAGACTAAAATTCTTTTTTAAAAGAAATTTCTTTAATAAATATTCATAAAATATTTTTAAATACCTCAATATATTTTTGAGGTGAATTTAAGTACTAAAATTTTACGGGGTCTCACATCCTTTCCCCCTTAGGAAATTTCGTCCTCGAAAGTCTCCCTTAGTTGCCTTTTAGACTAAGTATAAGCCACGGATGACTTTTAGGTTGATCTTAATCCTTAACCTCATCTACTTTTTTCCAAGCTGGTTAGTATGATAGTCATCCTCTATTTAAAACTTAATTCATCGTCTTGGTCGTAAACTTTAGTCTTTCTGGGATAAAACCTCAAAGGTTACTTCATAAGGTTAATATCCCTATTTCTTACGAGCGAAGCTTACAATTGCCAACTCAAGATATTGAGTTAGGCATTTAGGCTTATAAGATTTTTACTGCCTCGCTGTATAAGCAACAATCGTTCCATTTGGTATTAATACATATTCTTCTAAAGAAGCCTTAAGATAAACCACAGAGTGGTTCTTTACTCTCGGTGGGGCTATGATTGAAGTAATGATTAATTTTTTTTCTAACGTCAGAGAACATTTTCCATTTAACTATATTGGAAAAGTTTCTAATGAGATATCAATACTATCTAACTAGTATCGAAAACACAAAATCTTAATTACATTTCTAGATTGATCATTATTTTATCATTATTCCTACTTTGGATGATTCCATGGCAATTTAACTCTTAAAGGTAGTATGTTTTAAGAAAGATTTGTCTAACCTAAATTCATATTCACATGACTTAGCATATACTTGGGTTTTGTTAAGGTCTGAAATACTATTCCATAGTATTTCTAATGTCTTCAATCAATTTTAGATAACAAAAAGGTCATCTTTAAATTTTCTACATGATTGGTCTTGGTAGTATTTCTAATGTCTTCAATCAATTTTAGATAACAAAAAGGTCATCTTTAAATTTTCTACATGATTGGTCTTGGTAGGAATAAAAACAAGGTGTACTAAATCCATAAATGCAACCAAAGTAATTCAGTAAAAGACTTAAAAACAGGGATTATCCCGAATACTAAGTCCTTAGTAAATTCAACCTCTCTGTTGGGTAATCAATTCCTTAGGAAAACTTTAAGAAATCTTTAATCGCTAGATGGTTTTAATTTGCTCCATCCAGGGATCAATTAAGCATACTAAATATCTTACGTTTTCTTACTCTAAGAAAGTTTTCGAGCTTTAACCGCAACATTAGGTTGCTACTTTCCCCCTTAAGGTCGTATTTACTTCAAATTCAAGTTCTCTTAGTTAACGTAGTTTGAACTTCTTATTTTAATAATTTAACTAAGCCTTATATTTGGATAATGAATCCATACTAAGAACAACTTCTTATTCCCTTAAAGGTGTTAGAATCAAGCCTAAGGATAAGTATTTTACTTAAATCTTAAATTTATATTCCTTATAATTTTGCCAGTAATAAGGGTATAGGGTAAACTTTCAATCCTATGACCCAGATTATTAATAACATTAAAACTTAATAATTTAACCACAAGATAAAGGTAAGCTAGAACTTTTATTAATTTGACTAAGCATAGCCAATGATTCTAGTTACATCAGTAATTATAAAAAGTTCTTATAGAAACTGAAAGTCTATTTCTATTACTGTCTATATTTCTTTAAGGTGGTTAATATTGGGATGAGATGGTCCAGCATTTCCACTGGCTAATATCTTCAGGCAGTGTCGTACTCGATGGTTAGAACTACCACACTTAAAACACTTGTTGGCCTTACGGCGACACTCTTTTTCCTCATGTCCAGTCCGATTGCAAAAGTTGCATCTAGCGGATGGCACAATCGGGTAAGGATAATGAACATGCCCTGCTTCCTTAGGGCTTTATCCTAGTACAAATCTCCAAACTTGATCATTCAGGAACATAGGGTTTGTATATCTTGGTGGTCTCTCATTCAAACTAGCCCCATGACGCATCTGCTTTTCTCGGGTTACTCTTTTTACTTCCTCAACTCTTTGGGCATTTTCTACTGCCTCACAAATGATCCCTGTCAAGAACAAGCCAATGCCTCTTGTAGTTTCATCCTAAGTCTCTAGATATCTTCTTCCTTAGGTTATCTATGGCAATTAGAGCGGGTATATATTTGGATAGTCGGGTAAACTTTGCCTCGTATTTAGACACAGCCACCATTCCTTGCTGTAGACCTATGAAAGCTTTGCTCCCTCTTCTCCTGGACTACCACAGGAATATATTTTGCCCAAAACTCAATTGAAAATTTCTCCAAAGTCTTGGGAGTCCGAGTGGCATCCCATTTTGTCTGAACTAAAGTCCACCAATCCCTAGCATCCTCGTTTAGTTAGAACATATCAAAACTCACCTTCCGTTCCTCAGAATAATCCAACGCACGAAATATGGTTTTCATAATTTCCAACTAATTCTCAGCTGCTTCATCTCTCATCCTTCCATTAAACTTAGGGGGATGAAACTTCTGAAACCTTTCCAATGCCATATCTTCACTCTCAATCATGCGGTAGGTTTCCTGCCGATGCCCCTCCTGTCGGGTTATCGTATTTGTCACTTGTTGCAGCATTCCAATTACTTGACCTGCAAAGTGCTGCAATCCGAGGTCTCCCTGGTTCTGTTTAGTCTGCTCTTGCTCTACTCGTTCTTGTTCTATATTTTCAAAGCATGTTCTTGGCTGATGTTAGGGTTCTCTCCTAGGTTATCCATTACCTCTTCTTGTAACAAGACAATAGAAGGTTAACTAACTAGGTCTTTATTATGTTCCTATCCAACATACGTTATCTCAGGTGGTTTCCTTATAATTCAGAGGAAACTCTGTTGAAATTTTTTCTAAAATTTGATGTAAGGGTTTTAAAAGGAAATTTCCAATTCCTTGTTTTCTAGAATGAATTTGCTTTATGGTTTGAGTTTGTCTTTTAAAATGATTAATAAAGGAGGCTAAACTCTTCAAAGAAAATTATGTTTTAATGTTATAAAAATATGGTTTTAAAGTTTTAGGAAATACATAATGATTTACATATCTAGCTTAAGGTTTTTACAGTTCTATGAATCTTAATGTAAAGTACGAAATGGTTTAGAATACTAGAGTTAGTGTTTCTAAAATTCTAGGGCTTGCGGCTGAGTTTAGAATTTCCAATTCCTAAATAAGGAAAAGTCTCCCATTTCTATTGGAATGAAAGTCTTTCGATTCTTAATCCTATGGCTAAAGTTTTAATTAAATCAAAACTATTTATTCTAAATATCTATCCAAAAATAAAGTAAGAAAGTTAACGTAAGTAAAGAAAATAAAATAGTGAAGGTTAATTAAACTTAGAGGAAAATTTTAAAGTAAGAAAATTTGTTTCTAGTAAAAGTAAAATAAAATATTTTGGAAGTAGTTTAAAGCAAATAGACACAAAAATAATGTGTGTGTGGGGGGGGGGGGGGGGGGGGGGGGGTATATTTCAATAGATCATTACTCTTATAGCTCATTTTCCTCATTTTCCTTCATTCTCTGAGTATCCTATGAATCCAAAAGTCGGGATTTGTTGATTACTTTGGGCATCGGTGCACCCAATGATCAGAACTACCGCACCTAAAACATTTACGGGTCATATGATAGCATTCCTTTTCCTTATATCTAGTATTGTTACAATATCTGCATCTACCTGGAGGTGCATTCAGATAATAATTGCAAACTGACTATGTGATTTTAGAGCTTTGTCCCGAGATAAGGTTTGTATTCTCTATAGGTCCAGGTCTCCAGTTGACGTTATCCTATTGGTGTAATTGATTCCCTCGAGTTGCATCTTTTGCCTTTTTTCATTCTTTTATTGACTTTAAGTGGACCGGGCTGCGAAAATCTCTTAAGGGCAACGTTGTCAGCTTCATTCATATGAGAAGATTCCCATATCTTTTCCTCTAATTGATCTAACACAATGATCATCTTTGCAGGGTTGCAGTCACTTGTCTTGTAAAATGCTGTAATTCGGGTTCCTCTTGATTTTGTTTAGTCTATCCTTACTCTATTTGCTCTTGTTCCCTTCTTTCAGGTTCGACTTATTCTTTTCTAATATTAGAACTCTCTCCTTGGTCTTCCATTGCCTAAAATTTTTAATTTAGTAATCTTTTATCTGGATCAATAAGTTTATGAGCTCTTTATATATTTGTACTTACCCTATCTTTAAGGTCGCAAGGTAACCTATGTTATAATTTATAACCCAACATTAGAAGATCACATATATATAGCATGTATATTCAGGCATTTCAATACATGAAACTTTAAAACTTTTACCTAACCCTTTCCTATAATCCAAATCCTAAGGCTCATTTACTCTTCCTATGCATCCCAAGTCTTAATGCTCTAATACCACTCCTTGTGACACCCCAGATTCACCACCCCGCATACAAGGGTTGGCTTCACCAAATGCCTGTCTGGTTTGCACCAAGACTCAGAACTGGCAGAACATGATAATAATTTTTTTTCCATTTATTATAATTAAGTAAAACTTACACAACCCTATAGTACATGAGTTATCAGAGTATTAGCCTATCTAAACAATCTTGTCTTTTAGCCGTATCCAAAATTTCCAAACTCGGGTGATCCTAATGAGTATAATCATCTTCGTACCAAAGATCAATAGTAAAATTTTGAAAACAAAAAACAGGAAAATAGGAAAATAGCAAACATTTACCGAGTTGCAAATATTACCCATGCATACAATTCAGGCATATCCTAACATATAGTATTCATGACTCATGCGTGATTCATAGAACATATAATGAGAATGAAGGGCAGTCGTTTAAAGGTCTATATAAATAATAAACGAACTGGCCAGTTCATCTCGAGAATAAAGAGGGGATCGCCAGCATGTACATGTACGATAAACGATGGTCAGGTCATCTCAGCATACTTAAAGAGGATGAGGGGCGTTCGCCAACTTGTACATATACGATGAACGAAGGCTAGCTCACCTCGGTATAATCATAATCATGAACATATAGGTACCATATTCTCCATACCGCCATACTTGAGTTATAAATGATAATCTTGAGATTAAGAGTGCAAATAATCAAATGACCAAGCCCCATGCCGGCTCGCGGGATTAAATCGTATCAACATAATGGATCCAACACAACTCATGTTCATATAACAGATTCAGTGCACAAAGAAAATACAACTGAAGCATAAATATGTGTTCCAGTCGGTAAGCAAACACAACTGGCAATTTAAAATCAAAAAGGATTTCAAACATTTTTTGAAAGCATTTAAAACATGTCACACAATACAGGTCAATGCATATTCAATTATTAATTGCATTAAAACGGTATCCAGTTTCAGTGATAAAGTCACCTCAGTCTAAAAATACATGCCCACGAACTAGCTATCTAACAGATCTGCATATATTTCAGGTTCCGGCATTTCAGTACTATTTCTAACTAACAGAATTCTAACTTCTGACGTATTCCGAAATTTAACTAAATAAGGCATAACGGTAATTTACCTATTTTACTATTTAAAACATATATGTAGAAATATTTTAGAAATCGTCTAACTTAAAAATAACTACGAAAATGTAATAATTATAACTTCAAATAAAATATAACTATTATGCCGAAAAACTGAAATTTAAAGAATCTTTAACCCTTATTTCTATTTTATTTCGCGAGTAATCCAAAATTGGACAAAACTTATAAAAACTAATACTTGAGAAAATAAAGGTGTAAAATCCTTAAAATACTCATTAAAATAATTTTAACAAGAATTTATAAAAGGATTTATAAGAAATAATAAAAAGAAATCAAAATTGCGGAAAATCAATTTTTTCATCTTTTGGATCTGTTTTACCCGAGGGTAAATCGGTCAAAATGGATTCAAAATTTACAGAAAACCTTGGATCGGTTTTTCCCCATTTCTAATCCACTGAAATCGGTCCACTAATTGCAACAAAGCCTCTAATTAATTTTTCTATTTCAAAATCTGAAAAACTAATTTTCAATTGGTTTTACCCGTTTTGTAAACGGGTAGAACCGAATTGTCTCGGGCTTGAATAGGTTTTTCCCAATTCCAAATCGGTGAAAACCGATTCGTGCCCAGAATTTTTTTTTCTTCACTTGTCTTCGGGTTTTCCAACAAAAGTGTATCTAAACTCGTTTTTCTTCGATTCTTTTTGCCAAAAACCATTTCTACAACACTCCTAAAACATGTTTAAAATTTCAAAACATTTTTCCAACGTTTAAAATTTCAAGAACAAATTAAACTTCAAGAAAACCTTATAAACTCTAAAAATCTAAATTTTTGCATTATGATTGCATTTTCTAACGTAAAATTTCTTACCCCTTGATTCCTCATGCTTTCTAACTGAATTTCCTTGGATTAGAATGGAGTTTTCACGTCAAAACTTGCTTCTTTTTCCTGTTTTCTATTTGGTTGTTTTAGGAAATAGTTCTGAATCAGATTTATGGTAGGACTTAGGGATAATTTACGTTATAAATAGAGGTATTGGGTGATCATTGTAATCACAGAGATAGATACAAAGATACAGGAGAAACTGAATAGCATTCCGGTTGTTTCTCAACCAAGTTTTGGCTTAGGTGCACCTCACAGATTGTGTGCGTGCGGGTTTGTTTATTGTTCGTTATTAGAAAGAAATTTTTTTTTTCGCTGTGCGTTAATCTCTTCAATATTATTTTAGATATATATTATTATTTTTATATCCTACAAATGGTATCAGAGTTAGATTAAACGAACATATTTGTTTTGGTGAAGGCTGGACGTTGGGTTAGAAAATACAGAGATTAATTAAAGCTTTTGTGGTGATTTTCGACGCCAAAGTTATTCGATTAGCTCAATATCAATTTATGCAAGTTTGGTTCGGTGCAGCGACAAATAAATTGGATTGATTTGTTTGTGGTCTTCATCGAATTCCGTGCAGTTTCTTAATCTATATAAATTGCTTGGCTAGATGATTGATTATTTGACTTCATATTTGTTCAGCAAATTTCTTTTCGTTTGTGGCTTTGACACTACTACAGAATGGACTTTCAACGGCTATGCTTTAACAGCGATTTTGAAAAAACATCCATTAAAAAGAAAGTACGGACTTTCTACGGCGGTTCTATATAAAACCGCCGTAGAAAGTTACTTACTACGGCGGTTTTATTTCTAACTGCCGTAGAAAGTCTGTTTCAAGAATTTATTAGTAATTCAATGAAAATTGCTATTTTTGAAGTTTTCTTATAATTATTATGTAACAATACTTCAAAAGTTTTCTTATAATTATTATGTAACAATAGTTGAAATTTATTTATTGTTTATCATAACATAAAGGCATGAGTTTGTACATAATTAATAAATATGATGAATTTTACTATAAAAATTGATAAATAGTAAATTACATATTTATTATTAAATATAAAAAAATTTGGGGGTTATTATTAATAGGAATAGAGGAACGGGCGAGAATTCACAATTACAGGCTTTCTACGGCGGATGTAATTAAAACCGCCTTAAAAAGTTACTTTCTATGGCGGTTATTAAGAAAGTTACTTTCTATGGTTAATAACCGCCATAGAAAGTTACTTTCTATGGTTGTTTCTTCATAAGCGCCATAGAAAGCAAGTTTCTATGGCGGTTTTAATTTCAACCGCCGTAGAAAGTCCATTTCTACGGCGGTTTTTATTAAAACCGCCATAGAAACTTGCTTTTGCTTGAATTTTAAGGGTTTCCCTTTGTTTCCATCTCCAGCCAACCGCGGCTTCCCCCTGTTTCCATCTCTAGCAAACCGAAACCGTTCTCTCGTTGCCGGCGCCCATCCTCTCACCGCTGGTTTTTTCTCTTGTCTTCCCCCGAAGCCGTTCTTCCTGCGGCGTTGATAACAAAATCCGCCATCACCCAACTCCGGAGATGGTTTCTTAATCGGCCATCACCCACCACTTGGAGTTAATCCCCCATCATAATTTCACCACAATCGGTCCTTGTTGTGGGCTTCAAATCATAAAAAAGGTTATATCGAATAGTTTCAACTTTATTTAAGCTTTACAAATTTTATTGTTACTTGATTATTGCAATTAGCCTAGGGTTTATTATTAGTGTTAAATTCAGGTTTGGTGAGATGATGAATGATTAAATTCAGGTTTGATTAGTGTTAAATCGGTGGTTTATTGTATGGTCCATTTTATAATTTTCCTACTGATTTTGGTTTGATTTCTCAAAATTGATTAGGTTGAGATTGTATTTTTGTATACATATATTGGCTGTTTACTTCAGGATTATGTTGTTATTGTATTATTCTTGCTGTTAATGATTAAATTAATTAGAATTTGATGGATGCACGCAAAAATTTTGTAAAGTTTGGTGGTTGTTCGGTTTATTAGCATGAAAGTTTTTGATATATATATTTTGAATAAAGTTGAAATATATATATCAAAAACTTTCTATGATTGTTCTTGCTGTTTTTGATATATATATATTTTGAATGCAGAGATAAAAAAATAAAATATTAAAAAAATTTTACAAATTTTTTACTTTCGAAAAAAACCGCCGTAGAAAGCCTAACTTTCTATGGCGGTTCGCTTAGGAACAGGAACCGCCGTAGAAAGGACTTTCTACTGCGGTTTTGAAAAAAAAACGCCATAGAAAGCCTAACTTTCTACGGCGGTTCGTTTAGAACCGTCGTAAAAAGTCAGACTTTCTATGGCGGTTCCTAAGCGAACCGCCGTAGAAAGTCCGAACTTTCTATGGCGGTTCCCAACCGCCGTAGAAAGTCCGTAACCTTTCTCCGGCTGCCGGATAGATGGCGGTTCAAAAAGGTTGAAAACTGCCGTTAAATGCCATTAAAAATCGCCATTAAAAGTCATTTTTGTAGTAGTGTGAGTTCATTCGATCAAGTCGTGGAAAAACTAAGGAAGTAGTCTTAATTATGGATTGGAGTACATATATTAGCAATATTTCAAAGTTAGTGGTGAGAAAAAATTACCCTATTTGGATAACGCTGACGGATAGTCATCTCGGAGTATTTGGTTTGCGACAATTCATTCAAAAGGAGGTGACAAATGATGCAGACGATGAAACAAAGGAGAAGGTACGTTTGCAATTATGTCTCATTCGTCAATCTGTTGATAGTTCAATCTCTGGAAAAATTTGTCATGCAAAAACTGCGAAACAAGCATGGATATTTTGGTAAAAAGTTATAGAGGAATGGATAAAGCTCAGAAAAATGTCTTAAAATTGAAAAAGACATTTAGAGACAGCAAGATGAGAAAATGTGATACAGTTGAGGATTAGATTAATAGATTGGAGAAAATCCAAGATGAGATGAGATCAAACAGGTATTTTCTCGACTTGTGAATCATGTTCTCAATGCATTACCTGGGAAGTTTGATTACTTTGTGGCATTAATAATTAGACAAGAGATATTTCAAAGTTGTGTCATGAAGATTGTTAAGTATGTTGTTCCTTGATGAAATAAGGATTAATAACAAGCAATTAGTGATCAAGGAGTTAAAAAGAGCATGCATTCGAAGAAATTTCTTCAAGAATTATGAATGAAGAAAGTGAAAGGAGCAATGAACAAGATTGTGTCAATAATGAAGATGAAGGTCAAAAGAATGTGGATGACGGCACTGAAGGTGTTAATTTGGTCAAAGAAGCAGAGATTGTTTGTCTCACTGAACAAGAGCGAAATATTGAAATTGATGATCACGTAGATGAAAGTGATCATGGGATTGTTGAAAGCTCTGTTGAATTGGAGCAGATCAACTGCAGTGAAGTCGACTCCTTATTTGGTGGAGTGTCCGACCATATTAAAAATATGACAGTGGAGTCTTGGGTTTGCAAAGACATTGTTAGATTTGATGGCATTGATGAGATTAGTAATGTCGACGGAAAGCTCTGTTTTAAAGATGAATGGGTAGATATCAGTGAATTTTTTGATCAAGCTGAGAAATTTAACAAGATGTGCTCAAAATACAAGTTTGCATTCAAATCAAATTTGAAGGAAATACCTCGAATTTGCAAGATTATTATTGAAATTTGCAATGTTGATAGCAAGGTTAATGAGAAGATGAACTCAGATGAAGAAGAATTGGTGGATATCAAAAAATTCTTCGTTAAAGAGGAGTTTCCACATAAGATCCATGGGACATATAAAGTTGTTTCTACGAAGAGTTTGGAAGTAGAGCTTAAGAACTACTGCAAGTTGGTTCGCATGTTGTCTACACTGCGAAAGAGATTTCCATGGAGATTCAAGCTCGTGATGGAGATGGAGCTGCTTTGATCCAAGTTTGGTTTAAGGGGGACTATGTTGGAAAATAATAATTTAAACCAAACTTGTATTAATTAGATAATTATAATTGTAGTATGATTTGTTATTTGTCTGTTTCCTATTTGGTTTAATGTTTGTTTCGGGGAACCTACTTGTTTTAGGAAATAGTTCTGAATCAGATTTATGAAAGGATTCAGGAATAGTTTAACCTATAAATAGAGGCATTGGGTGATCATTGTAATCACAGAGATAGATACAAAGATACAGGAGAAATTGAATAGCCTTCCGATTGTTTCTCGACCAAGCTTCGGCTTAGGTGCGCCGCACAGATTGTGTGCGTGCGGGTTTGTTTATTGTTCGTTATTGCAAAGAAGTTTTTTTTTTTCCGCTGTATGTTAATCTCTTTAATATTATTTTGGATAGATATTATTGTTTTTATATCCTACATTTTCTGTTTCTTTTTTTAAAAAGAAAAAGATTCTGAATTTAAGCAAAATTGACGACAGTATTAATCAATCCATATCTAGAATGAATGGAATGAACTGGACTAAAGCTTGTTGCCTCCTCTGCTTTCTAATCTCATCACAGAATCTCACAATAAACTTCTCAGCCCTTTCATCAATGTAGTCGTCATTACCTTCATCTAATTCTCACTAATTTCCGGTGACTCGTAGTAT
This sequence comes from Leptodermis oblonga, assembly GCA_016801395.1. Classification (NCBI taxonomy): domain Eukaryota; kingdom Viridiplantae; phylum Streptophyta; class Magnoliopsida; order Gentianales; family Rubiaceae; genus Leptodermis; species Leptodermis oblonga. Next base: position 28,621,920 of record CM028760.1, read on the forward strand.
AATTCTTTTGTGATTGAATGTTCAGGCAAAGCCTTCAACTACATTAATGGATATCCCCTGTTTTGTCTCTCGGCCCTCAACATGCCTAAGCACTCACCAGTGGGATAAACAGAGTACAACCCTTAGTACCATCTCTTCTTGAACTCATATTCATGAACATAGCCATAGTTATAATGCCTTAAAAAGCATGAATGTTGATGGATTTTATCAGTCTGGCTACCAAGATTGGGACTTTCAAAAGCCCCGAGGCTTTCTTGAGAAGTGTTGATAGTTTTTTCTTTTGCATTTTCACACAGAAAGAAGGGACAATGCCCTTTTTCTGTGGGGTTTTTGTTTGTATTACGTTATTTCTTTTGTTTCGGATGATGAAAAATAGTGGTTGGGAGATTTCTTTTTGACAACAGGATTGGACAAATTAATGCGCCCCACAGTGCATGGTTGCTTAGATATTCATCAAGTTGCATTAGTTTTTTAGTTTGAGATAAATCGTCCATGAATCTGGAGCTGAGATGATTTGGGGGTTGAGAAAGTGGAATAGAAAGTGGGAGATAATTTGGATAGATCGATAGCCTTAGAAAGTGGAATAGAAGATTTGATCAATTAAGGGCAGTTTAGGTCAAACAATCATTTTTTGCTTTGGATGCTAGTAATTGCTCTCGCAATAACATAACCTAATTAATGTATAATTTTTTTTTGGAGAAACAACCTCATGAATCCTTGCCCAACAAGAAGGGCCAAATATAATAAGATTGGCCATAGGAGGTGAAATTGGAGAGTTTTTTTGGATTAAATCTCTCTGTTGGTCCCTTAAGTTGGGATGTTGTATCTATTTGGTTCTTTAATTTAACTTGAAATTGATTCATTTTGGTCCCTTAACTTGTTTCAAAATAGTTCCCAAATCCAAATTCCGACAATATGTGAATTATATGCGGCTAACATGTAAGATTCACGAATATTAATACGGAAAAAAATGAAAAAATAAATATAAATCATTTTGTTCACCCTTTAACTTGAAACAACTCACGTGTTATTCTCCTACCATTTTCTTATAAGTAACTTTTTCATCTTAAAATACATTATTGAAACACATTTTTTTTATTGTATACTAGCTCCCTCCGTTCCATTAAAAGAGTCCACTTTGAGAAATATTTTTTGTCCAAATAGAAGAGTCACTTTCAAAATTTTTAGCCTCCTATCCTTGCTAATATAATTATGTGTGGTACACAAGTAGCTCATAGTTAGAAAGTAAGGGTATAAATGGAATAAATATGCTAAATTATCTATTTTAGGTATTGTATATTGACATCCATAATAAGTTGTACACTAGTGAGAGTGGACTCTTCATCAATTTAAATATACCTTGTAGGATATAAAAGTATCCCTAAAATCAACGCAGAGCAGCGGAATAAACAAAATAGACAATGAAACAATACATAATTTAACGTGGTTCGATCTCAAAAGACCTACATTCACAAATCCACTATATCATAGGCATAAGCAGGAACACTTCATTTCTTAGGACCTAGACCTTAACAACCCTCATAAACAACGAGAGATAAGTAGGAACACACATCACAATAGCCAAAAAGGCTCCCTCAAAATAGGCAAAATAGGCTCCTCACACAACCTGCAAAGAACCGAAAAGTTACATCTCTAGCCTTTCAAACTCTTAACTCAACTGAAAACAATACCTCATGGATTTTTTATATAGACCCATAATTACCAAATTCTTTTCTAAAACTAATTTCCTAAAACTAACCAAAACCTAATTGGAAACAAACTAAACAAGTAATTATTAAATCCTACTACAAATAAATTTTCTAATTAAGATTGGTCTAATTTTTCAACATATTTTTATGGCATTTTTCTTTATAATTTTCAATATATATTCATTGTTAAAATCTAGGAGAGAATTTAATACAACTTACACGAGCACTATACCCGGCCCCTATAGCCACCATATCGTTCGGAAGACAGATATATACTACGCTAGGGAACATACTGGAAACGCATTAGAAGAGAATTAATATGTTGTTAGTCAAACCACAACTTATAATTTGTGCTTTTAAAAGTGCTACCACTTTGCTATGATACTGATGCCCATTTTCATATGCTTTAATTGTTTTAAAAAAAAAAAAATGAACGTAAAACACACTTGCACACCACATACACAGGCATAATGCTCTTCTCGAAATGGTCTATAAACATAATCTCAAACGTTTTCGTTAAGTAATTCCTCTAGTACGTACTGAAATGATGGTGATCATGAGAAAGGTTTTCTCTTCTTCTGCCTTCGTGTTCTGCTTAGTCCTACTGGTAATTTCCACCATTTCCATTCCGGCGGTGGCGGCAGCACGGAATTCCCCAGCAACATTTAGCAGAGAGGGAAGAGGGAGTCATTAAAAGAGATGTCATCCAAGGTTTGCCGTTTAGTCGTTTATGCGTGTATTTCCAATATATTAATTTGTGGACTTCGCCCGGTTCTACAAATACTTAAATAACAACAATATCCTTCAATTGAAAATTGTATACGACACATATGAGAGTATCTTTTTATGTAAAGGTTATGAAAACACACTTATTGAGTCAACCTCTAATGTGATACATATCGAATTTAATCTCTAATGTATTGAGTGTAGGTGCTGATGTGTCGCGATTATGAGTTTAGATACTAAATTATTACCTATAGCATATTTCGTTCAAACTCTGGCATGTTGAGTGTAGTTGCTAATATAAATGGCAATATAAATTTAGTTGCTAATGTATTGTCTATTGCATATAGCATATGATGTATTGCATCTTATGTTTAACTGTTAATGCATCGCGATTATGTTAAAACAACTAATCCCATATGTTGAAGAAAATATAATTATTGAATTTGGGAACTGAAATATGGCACATGGAACCGGGCCATCGTCAGACACTTCCTCTTAATCTTAATCACACAATGCTTGTACGAAAATTAAGAGATAAAATTGCGGATTTAGTTTCGATTTGTTTTTTCTCGAAACTATAAAAGTTGCAGTAATGAAAATATTTGTTCTAAAAAAGAGTGTGTAAGGTAGGGTAAAGGTTTAGTTTTGTCACAAACGTTTTTCCAGGGTTTAATTTTAACCCTAGCGTTTATGGATCAAAAGTTGACATCAAAACTCGATATATCAAACATTATACATAATTTATCATATCTAAATCTATATATACATATTCAATTTTATATGAATGTAATTATGTAGAACTATAAAACTGGTCTCTAATCTATGATTAATATCTTTATGAAAGTTTCAAAATTTAATCTTCACTAATTGTGTAGAGAAATTAATTTTCTACTTATAACTCCAAAATAGAAAAGACTAAAAACCTAAATTAAATAGAAAATGAATGAAACGTTTGTAAAGAGGCTTCTCCAACCTCCCATGTTGGGAAGAGGGAATAAGAAAATAATATGTGAGAGAGTTTAGGTTTAATTTGGGAGAGAGTGGCACAAGAATTGGCGACACTTTTGAACGGACCTATACAAACTCAAACTCTCATACATTTCAACAAGAAAATCTCAATACAAACGTTTATTTATACTAAATTTTTAGAGGAAAATTCTAAAGGGCTCATATTTCATAATCATTTTAGAATTTGAGTATATGACCTAATTCCAAGTGTATTTAGATTTTGAGGATTTATTCTGGCGGCCCAGGATTGTCTTGGCCAGCTTCACGTGACCAGCTTCTCCTCACACTAATAGTAAGGCGTTCATGATTCCCTATAAGGAAATAAGAATTAGGGCTCCCAAAAAGGAAAAAAAAAGTTAGGTTTATTTGTTAGGGGATGATTTTGAAAAAATATTTTTTCAAAAAAAAAATTGATTTAAAAAGTGTATTAAAAAGTAAAGAGATTATTGAATAGTAAAAAAATATATTAAAAATAATAAATATATATTATAATATAATAAATTTACTGTTTAAATTATAAACAAAACAAAAACAATAAAAACGAACATGGCCATATACTCTTGTGATTACAGAAAGTACTGCAGGACTTACTGTATTTGCTTTGAAGGTTCTATTAAAAAAGTCTTTTTTGTAATACTGAAAACAGTAATAGAATGGAGGAAGTAACATTTTCTAAGACTAGAAAAAGCTGAATAGAGAACACTTTTCCGCAAGAAAGAAAAAAAGAAAAAAGAAAGTTAAGAAAAAAAGTAAGAGCATGCATGGTTTTCTCTTAAAATTCATCTATAAATACTAATAATTGGAATCTAAAAACCTAATGGTTCTCATTCATTCTCATGATCCAACACACTGAAAGTAATTAATGATGATGAAAAGGTTTTGCATCTCTTCGATCTTCTTCGGGAAATTTTGAGGTTCTTTTGCTTATTTCTATTAATAATTTCCACAAATTTCCTTCCTAAACGACAGCAGCAGCAACATTAGGCGGCGACAGGGCCCTTAGAAGCAGATACAGTAAGTGATGTACAATAATTACAAATATGATGCTAATTGATTAATATGTAATATATATATATATATTATACATATGCACGATTTATAATTATCAATTAAACATATTACTACAAAATTGTAGTGCAATATATAATTTGAGTAGTTATAAATATAGACCTTTTATTTATTAATTTTTCAATTTCAGAATCGGTAATTTGTAGTAACATATAAGGGGTGAGCAAACCCATTACCCGACTCGGAATCGACCTGACCCGTTCATTCTAGATCTTATCGAGTTTGGACCCGAACGGATTGGGTTGGGTTTTAGGATTTTTTTTTTACAGGCTGCTGTTATTGCCAGAGCAATAATTAGCAGCCTGAGCAATAATTTGTTCTTTTTCCCATAATGCCCTTCAATATTCCTCCTTCCTACCACAGTAAATTAATTCTACTGCTGAAACTCCTCACAATGTGCAATCTGGTTTTTCCCTTTCGTTACTCATCGGTCGACTAGCTATCACCTTTTTCTTCCTAGTGCCGTCAATTCTGCCTCAGCCGTTGGTCCATCAGTTCTCCACCGCTGCAGTCATCCGCCCTTCTACCATCAGTATTCACGTCCACCGAACTCGAGGCATGGCCAAACTCGGCGAGTGCTATCGGAGAGTATTTCTCTTACTTTCTCATCTGGGTTTTGAGATAAATCATTGGGAAAGTGAATTCTTTATTTGTCCTTATGGTGCTTCCAGCGGGGTTCCACTCTTGTCATTGTCCCTGGAATTTTAATGGTTGAAGATATTGGTGATGGCAGCGACGGCAAAAGTGGGGGTGTTGCTAAGTTTCTTTCGTCTTGATTGAGTTTCTTTCTATTATTTTCTTGGATTTTAATGAGTTGATATGTTTCTATTGCCTGGGTCTTTTGTTTGTTATATTCCATGTTGAGAACGGTTGTGGAAGCCGCGGCGATAGGGTAGTGGCAAAGGCGACAACTGGGTGCTTGCAGCAACGACGGATTTTAAATTTACAGGTGGTGCTGACTTGCTGAGTTTCATTGATTTTGTTATTTTATTTTTCAAATTCCTTTGTAATATTGCAGATCCAATTGTTGTTAATTCGCAGTAAACCTTCCATTAATTTCAGTGGGTACTGGTGTTATCGTTGGACTGGAAAGGAAATAAGATTCCATTGCTGCAATATACAAGTGGGTTTCTTTGTTCATGTTTGATTGTTGGAGTTACGGATTCTTATAGCTTATGTCCACATGCTAAAGATTGAGAATTTACAAATTTTTACTTATGATTTGGAAGAGGATGAAGCATGAAGGAGAAGAAGATGTAAACTAATTTTACAGTATATTAATAAACAGGCTAAAGCCGTAAATGCGAAAGACCAAAAAGAAAACATATTTTAAAATAAAGGGTAGTTTAGGAAAAAGAACAAAATATTGCTCTGGCAATAACAGCAGCCTTTTTTACACGGCCACCCCTTCCCAAATAAAAATTTTCAAAATTACATTGTTCAATCTAGGATTCAAACACATAATCTAAATTTAATAAGCTTTAAGTAAAACTAATTAGCTACTTCACCTACTTTTTATTTTGTTAAAATTTTTTATAGATTTATTATATTATATGTTTATTTATATATAAAATTATTTATACTACATATATTACAATAATATATAAACTAGTGGTACAATTTATATTTTGAGTTGTTTTTATGTATTTTGTACTATTTTTCTCTTCATTGTTTGCATCTTTTTATACTATCAAAAATAAAATACCGTATTAAAAAAATAATAAAGTATATTTTATTGGGAGAATTTCTATTTAGGGCGTGGGAAAAACGACAATTATTTTAAAGGGCATAATTTTTTAATATTTATTATTAAGGGCATTTAAATCATTTAATGTTCTTTTAATTATTAGAAGACTATTTTATCCTTGCTAATTAAACTAGTATAACTTAATTAGAACAAAATTGTTGCCTAAATTCTTAAACAACATACAAACTGCATATATGTTTAAATTACCGGAAAAAATCCAATCTAATCATCTTCATCCTTTTCATTTGGTAAACGGCAATATTAGTTTAAATCATGGCATCAAAGTTAGAAACGAAATAGTTAAATCCAAGAAAATAATTCTTTTGCACAAGCACATCGACTGACCTTAGAATTTAGATTCCTCGCCGGTCATCTGCAAACCATCCACCACTCTGTTGTTTCTGCTTCTTTCGCTGATATCCAAGATCAATGGTGCTCGACCTCCAAAGGCAATCGTTCTCTTCAGCCGGTTTTGAGTTGCACTGCTGCGGCTTTAGTTTTCTTCACCACCACTCCTGTTGCATTGTTAAGGGTTGCCGGATCTGGTTTGTTAAACAGAGCAGAGATACAACCTAACTGAGTTATCTCGGTCACCATCGGCAATCTGTTGCTTCTTTCTTGCAACACCGCTACAGCCGTTAGCAGCTTCTCAACCGCTGGTAGCCACTGCCGAGAACAAAAGCCCACCGCCACCAAGCCGTCGCCTATGTCACTTTGTGTTGTGCCTGTCTTTGTAAAGGATAAAATTGTCTTATAATAATTTAAAAGTATTAAAACATTTCAATGCTCTTAATAATAAATATAAAAAAGTTACGCCCTTTTAAATAATTATCTTTCTTTCTATGCCCTTAATAGAAACTTTTCCTATTTTATTTATTTCAGATATCAATTTTCAAATGATAAATTTCACATAGTATTAAATTTGAAACAACATATAAATTTAGTGATAACATATTGTTAAATTTTTTATATCAAAATTAAATTTAATTAAAATTATGAAATGCATGTGTGGTGTAATTTAAATAATAAATATAATCGAAAAAAATATGAAATGATTCATAGTTTAATTTTTTGTATAATATAATAATAATAAGAAGAAAAAATAACAAAACAAAGAGTTGCTAAAGTGGTTAATATTAACATTATAATTTTACAGGTTTTAAGTTGGAAATGGTGGTTATGGTCCTCGTTCAGAAATTGTATGCCTACGATTTCGAACCAAGTCCATGTGTTATGAATTCAAACCCTGTTAGGAATTGAGAGGAATTAGAAGAGTAACAAATGGAATTCAAGCCCTGTTGGGGATAGATAGAAATTAGATGAGAAAATAGCATAGCAAAAACATGATCCTACACCTCAGCAGTCAGGAATATATCAGTAGCAAAGCCGCTAAGACGACGAAAGTGAGCATCCGGATCAATGAAATTCAGAAAACTCATATGAATGTCAGGACCCCATCAGCTACTGCAACTTTAATTGCTCCCTTTTTTTCTCATGGTAAAAAATCAGAGCTTGTAATAATATAATTTAATCACTAGAATTTTAATTGCTCCCAGTTTTTTACAATTTTGAAATGGAGAAAAACTCATCCGAATTGGTTTGTTAATAAGGAATAACTGAACATGGGCAAAGGTTTATGATCAATTGTGCATTTTACTCTGATATTAATTATACATTTTTATTTATATTAAAAAATTAAATACATTAAAAATATAATATTTATCGATAATATAATCTATACTACGAAGAGTTTTATATGCAACATTTGTATTACTCGAATTTGATTCATTATTAAATATAACTCGAGTTCGAGTAAAATTAAATTAAATTTAGAAGCTCGTTAAATAAATTGATTATAGTACACATTTGAATTTGAGAAGTGAATGGTTCCTGCTTAGATTGTTATGTCGGCAAACAAGGGAGCATGTACAACTAATTAGCAACTTTGGAGCATATCATATTATAGTTGCGGTTAATTAATAGAATTTATGTTGTGCAGTACTCCATGGAATGATTTGATATAATTAAGTAGAAGGTGGGGGACATTTCTTCGCTATTCTGGTTTCAAGGTTTCATCAATGGAAATTTTGGATCCGCTTAGTAGTTAATATCATAATCATGTTTCAATCCTGTGGCCTCTGGATTATGGATCCACCACGCTTTCGATGCACCACTCTGATTAATATGTATAATTATTTTATGAATTAGCACTTTAGTTGTACATGTCCAAACCCCAAACTACTAGATACATTGGACATAAGTTTGTATCTTAGAATCGTGTAATATGTGGATTATGGGCTCACCAAGTTATAATAATATATAATTAATCTATAAATTTGATACATGAAAGATTAATTTATCTTAAATATATTATATAAATATAATAAATATTATCAAAAGGTTTATATTCAAACTTTGAATCACTCGAACTCGAGTTCAAAGTAATATAAAGCTTGACTTAAAATATCAGCAACTGCTCATTGACAATTTGGAGGTGATTTGGAGATGGAATTTGTAAATGTGCAGATTTTCAAATAAAGTGCCTTTTTGTCAAATAGGGTGTGCGCTTAATATTAGAGTTAATAACTCCACTGGTCCTCAAACTTGGGCTTTTGTAGCAATTTTGAAAAAAATAACAAAGAAAGGTAAAGTGTCGACTCAACTCCAAAGCGGAGAAACTCCATCGTGAAATTGAGAAAATTATAGCAAAGATCAAGCGGAGCCATAGATTTTCCACCCAAATAGTGTGGTTTTACAAGTGTCATTCTGTTCACATCATAATCTAAAGAGAGTAACCCCAAAGGCTATGAAAGAATTATGTCCACAAAGGCCATAATGCCGTGTCCCAAATCAGATCCTAATGAATTCACTCTAGTGGTGTTCGGAAGCGGAGGTTTAGGTAACAATCTAAGATGATCCCATGTCCAAGAAGGATGAAATTGCCTTACCAGAGATATAACCAACCATGATGTAGTTGTCTGACAACTCCGTTGATGAATGCATCTACTTTATTGGACACGGGAAAAAGGAAAAGTCATCGGCTGAGATCCAAAAACACCGTTGCACCTAAAAGTAGTTTTGTCACCCTTGATTCTGGAAAATCTGGAGTTTCATGACTTTCATCAAGTAAGCGGAAGAGAAAATCTTGGAAGTTTAAAGGAGATTGTTAAGCAGGGCAGTAATTGACCAACTTAACTGTCCCATTCCTTTTATAACGTTAAGGATTAGTTAAGAGTAGTAAAATGCATCTTTAAGTTATAGATTGTTAGCATTAATCTAGGGAGTAGAAGAGACTTTGTGGCAGAACAGAACAATGACAAATAACCTCTCTCTAATTTAGAGAAGTGTTACTAGTTCTTCTAATGCATGAAAAGTTAAGCTACAACAATATCTTCAATTAAAATGAAATACCCCTATATGTGCTCAGACTCCCTCAGGCTGCTTGCGTGCAATCTCCTCTACTGTCAGAGAAAACTGTGAGGTTATTGCACTCTATGCCATCATAGAAAATTAATGGTGCCCAATTAAATTCCCAATAATAATATGATATCATTTATTATGTACTTACTAGCAGTAGCCAGAATTTTTTTTTTTAGCGGGTCTATTATAAATTTTTTAAGACATAATAATCTAATTTCAATTATTAAAATTGTAATTCAATTTTTAAAGTTTCTACTATAAATTCATATTTAACATATATCCATTACCTAAATTCAAAATTTCTAATTTCTTTTTAGTTTCAGTTATAATTTATAAAATCTCTAATTCAAACCCTAACCCCTAATTTAGGCTCAAGTTAAAAATAAAAATTACAAATTTTCAATTTAAATTTAAATTCAACCCAAACACTCAAAAGTCAAAATTAGTTTACTAGTCTGTAAATTTAAACATACAATAATAAAAATATAATAAAACTAAATTTAAAAAATAATAAACTAACCTAAAAAAAAAAAAAACCTAATAAACAAACCTCTAATTTGAATGAATATTAATTAAGAGAATAAATAGAGTTAAAAACATCAACCAGAAGTTGCAAACAAAAATAAGAAAGAAAAATAATTAGTACAATAGTGAGTGCTTAAATTTGATCACAATTCATAATTAGAAAAAAAAAACAAATTTCAAATTTAAATTCAACTCAAACACTCAAATCTGATTTAATAATTTACAAATTTAAAGACACAATTAAAATATTTTAAATGATAAAAATTTTAAAAAACTAACTAACTCTAAATTTATAACCAATAAATAGAGTAAAATATATCCTTGTTTGGAAATATGATTCAAACCAAAGTTTGAACCTCATGTTGTATTTTATAATACTTTATCATCATTCGCAATAAGTTTTTTTACACTTCTAATAAATTTTTTTATATTTGTACATTTCTAATATAATTTTAATATTTTAAAATCACATTCCAAATTAAAATTTGAACCCAACCTTGAGCTTCAAAAGCGCAAAAGAAAAGCGTGTGATTCAATTTGAAAAAGAGAGATGCGAGAGAATGACAGGATGACGAGATGTGTGAGGATAAGGGCTGATTGTTTTTTACTGAACTTATCACTTGCCATAGCGTGCGTGTGACACGCTTTAACTACCTTTTCCAAAACAAAAACAAAAAAAAAAACTTTAAAGTGGAACGGCCTTGTTTTGAAGCCGTTTCACTTTATATATATATATATATATATATATATATATAAAGACGAAAAAAACTTCTGCGAGTCTTCTTCTTCCCCAGTGAAAGAACTGGGTTCTTTCTCTTCAAAATACAGCAATGATGGAATGGCTGAAGTTTTGCCGGAACCATCCTACCAGTAGTAATAAGGAAAAATTGGGGTTACGAACCATATTACCAGTAGTAATAGTTCATGTTTATCGAGAAGCAAATGCATGTGCAGCAAAAGAGGCAGCGGAAGTTCGATTTATCGGAACCTACACAGATGCACAGTTACCCACTCAGGTTGCTGGTTTAGCTTGATAAGATATTTGTTCCTAATCTTAGACTAGTCAAATATATGTAACTGATTAGTTTATTTGCATATTGCATCATGTACTCCGCAGGTAAAGTTCATTATGCTCTTTGCGTCTTTTTACCTATTTTAAATTTAATAAAGAGTCACCAAACCTTCCAACCATTTAATCGACTGTTCCATAAAAAAATTTTAAAAATTAAATAAAAAAAAAAGAAGGAAAAATTAGGGAGTTGGGGGGTCTTCAGACCCCTCTGGACCCTAGCTTCACCTTTGCTGGTCATAATGTATACGTGACAATGTTAATTTGTAAGAATTTCAATCACTCAATCTTATAAAGTGGTGCACAAGGACTATCATTATTCAAATCTGATTTCTTGCAAGGAACAAAGTGAGTCATTTTAGAAAAGCGATCGACTACGACAAATAGGGAGTCATTACCTCTTTGCGACCTCGGAAGACCTAGAATAAAATCCATAGAAATGTCAATCCAAGGTAAAGTAGGTATAGGTAAAGGCGTGTAAAGTCCATGAGGCTTAGATGTAGATTTAGCTTTTAAACAATTAATGCAACGAGTGCAAACATGCTGTACATCTTTTCGTATATGTGGCCAATAAAAATGTTGTTGTAACACATCAAGTGTCTTATTGACACCAAAATGACCCATAAGTCCCCCATTGTGAGCTTCACGAACTAGTAATTCTCGAGCAGAACTACGCGGGATGCATAACCTATGTTCCTTAAACAATAACACATCCTGTCTATAGTACTTATGGAATGCACCAGATTCACATGCTTTATATATAGTAGCAAAATCAAGATCAGAAGCATATAAATCCTTTAGATATGCAAATCCTAGCAAAGAATGATCTAAAATAGCCAGAAGTTCATACCTGCGAGATAGAGCGTCAGCAACTAAGTTATCTTTCCCTTTCTTATATTTAATAATGTAAGGAAAAGTTTCAATAAAAGCAACCCATTTAGCATGACATCTATTTAACTTACTCTGTCCCTTTAAATGTTTAAGGGACTCGTGATCACTATGGACAACAAATTCCTTGACCATTAAATAATGTGACCAAGTCTCGAAGGCACGGACCACGGCATAGATCTCCTTATCGTAAGTTGGATAATTTAAGGCAGCTCCCTTCAACTTCTCACTGAAATAGGCGATTGGCTTGCCTTCCTCATTAAAACTGCTCCAATCCCTTACCTGATGCATCACACATTAGTTCAAAGACTATCAAAATCAGGTAATGCTAAAACAGGCGCATGAGGAGATCATGCTTAAGAACTATAAAGGCGTTTTCCTGAGCTTGCCCCCACAAGAATGGCACATTCTTCTTGCACAATTCGTTCAGAGGTGCTGCTCTGGTGGAAAAGTCCTTCACAAACCGTCGGTAAAAGCCAGCCAAACCATGGAAGACCTTACCTGTGCAGCCGTTGTTGGTGTAGGCCACTCCCTAATGGCTGTCACCATGGCGTCGTCAACGTTAACACCATCTTTAGAGACCACAAAACCGAGAAACACAACTTCCTCAACACAAAAGTACATTTCTTCACATTGGCATACAATTTATTAGCACGTAGTTCAATTAACACCAAGCGAATATGTTCTACATGCGATTTCATGTCTCTAGAATAGATCAAGATATCATCAAAATAAACCACAACAAATTTCCTGATAAACTTTCTAAGCACATGATTCATTAATCTCATGAAGCACTAGGTGCATTTGTTAGGCCGAAGGGCATTACTAACCACTCATACAAACCAAACTTAGTTTTAAAAGCAGTTTTCCATTCATCCCCCTCCCTCATGCGAATTTGATGATAGCCCTGTGTAAGATCTATTTTAGTGTAAACCGTTGAGCTATACAAGTCCTCTAACATGTCATCAAGCCTAGGAATAGGATGTCTATACTTGATTGTTATCTTATTAACAGCTCTACAATCAACACACATTCTCCATGTACCATCTTTCTTAGGGACAAGAATTACGGGTACAGCACAAGGACTAAGTGATTCCCTTACCTGACCGTTAGCCAAAAGCTTGTCGATCTGCTTCTGCAACTCCTTTGTTTCCTCTGGATTTGCTTTGTAGGTAGGTCAATTTGGAATAGATGCTCCAGGTATGAAGTCGATTTGATGTTCAATCCCACGCAGAGGCGGGAATCCTTGCGGCAGCTCTCCTGAAAGACATCGTTGTATTCCTGCAACAAATAATCAACTTTCATAGGAATATCCTGAGGGATATCGTCAGGGTTAGCACAGGTATCTTTACATACTAAAACTAGTACACAACCTTTGTCAGTTAACACCTGTTCTACCTCCCCCACTAGCGAAAAAGCTACCTCTAACTTCTTCCTGATTAGGCTTATCAGAGTTTGCCTTACTACCCTTTACATGTTCTTTCCCTGTCCCCTTGTCCAGGCGCTTTCCAGCTTCCCATTTGGCGAGGGCGTCCTTCATCCTGATTGATTCTGAACGCACTTCAGTAGGTGGCATAGGTAGAACGTGTGGATCTTGCCCTCCTGGCAGACCGAGTAAGTGTTGGCCCCATCATGAGCTGCCTTCAAGTCGAAGAGCCATGGGCGTCCGAGCAGAATGTGACAAGCCTCCATTGGAAGCACATCGCATAAAACAGTGGATTCGAACTTCCCGATAGCGGATGGTACGCTTACCTGCTTTGTGACTCTGTAGCCGTCTGAGCTGTCGAGCCATTGGAGCCGATAAGGACGTGGATGGTTGAGTATGGGGAGCTTCAGCTTTTTGACCATATATTCACTGGCCACATTTGTGCAACTCCCTCCATCAACAATCAGAACACACAACTTCCCATTGACCTTAGCCCTGGCGTGGAAGATGTTTTCCGTTGAGACATATCCTGGACAGCAGCTGTAGTCAAGGTGCGAGTAACCAAGTTCTGATTGGGATCTTCTTCGATGAACTCAAATTGCTCTATCTGTTCAGACTTAGTGCTGTCAGTTAACTCCGATAAGGGGTTAACGGTTTGTTCATCCTTATCCTCTTCGAAATGTACTCACCATCTTGCCCTAATAATACCTTCCGGATGTTAGGACAATCGCGCATGTAGTGGCCACGGCCGAAGCATCTGTGACAAGTGGCATTGCTTATTGATTGCAAAGGTGTTGATGGCGTCTTGGATTGGGATAAAGACGAGGTGGCAGCGGGGACGATAGCCTTCCGTTTTGACGTAAATGGCTTCTTGGCGGGTGGCGAGTAAACCGGATTCTTTCTCCAAGCCAGTGGGGCGCTGGCAGGTGTCCTGACGGGCGAAACTATCTTCAGGTATTCCTCCATGACCCGAGCTTTGTGCAACATGTCCGTCAAAGTGGAAGTTCAACGGCTAAAGCTATACCCATGTTTAGGCCATTAAGAAAATGAGCCATTGAAGCAGCCTCGTCTTCTTGTACATTTGCCCTAATTTTGGCCATCTCTGACTTTCTACAGTATGCGTCTACAGATAAAGGTCCTTGTACAAGAGTATGTAATTTCCTATACAATTCTCTAAAATAATAATCAGGAACAAAAGTTCTACGCATGGAAGTAGTCAAATTGTACCAAGTTAGAGGTGGAGCACGGGCCCGCATGGGACGCGTATTCCTACGTTGTCCATCTCTTGATTCCACCAGAACAGGGCATAGTCCATGAAATTTACCACCGCGAGTGGAACCTTCTTGTGTTCCGGGATCGAATGAAGCTCGAAGATACGCTCCATCTTTATCCCCAGTCTAAGTAATCCTCTGGATTCGTACCGCCTGCGAAGGGTGGCACAGTCGTTTTGCATTGACTGAGGCACTCAAAAGCCTTGGCAAAGGCATTGTTGTCGTTGGCAGGAATGTCCTCCTCTGACTCCGCATGCCTTTGTTCCCAGTCGGCTTTCATGTCAGCAACCTCCTCCGTGAGGGTAGCAAATTGCGCAGAGAGTTGCGCTATTGCAGCCAGTAATTGCTCATTCCCAACAGGAACGGAAGCACCACCTGACATTGGTTAGAGGCGAAAATTTGTCTGCTAAGAACAAGGAAAAATGAGTAGTAACCTTACCCCCTTGTTCCCCAAGTGTATCCCACCTAACAGCTACACACAAACCAGTGTTTCACTCTAGGGTGGCTCCCTTATAGTATGTTCACTCAAGCCTTTTTCCACTCTACCTCTCGGTATTGATAAATGTATAAGGCAAACAGCAATTCACACACAGCAATGATACTTCAGGAAAAAGCAAAAATTTTTGAAAAATAGATACTTGGTTCTATTTTGGAGTTGAAAAATCTTTTCGCAAATGATATTTGTAATATAGTTCAGATAAGAGGTACACAACAAGGAAAATTCGGGGTGAAGCCCTCAAATTTCAAAAAATATGGCGTGTGCACGATGACAAAATCCAAACTATAATCAAGAGTAAACGTTCAGTAGCTTGAAAAGATACAACTAGCAATTGAAAGCAGGGCAATTCAAGAATTGAATAGAATCAAGAAATAAGCAGAGTTGAACAACTTTAAGAAAGTCCTAAAACTAACCAAAGAAGAGATCACCTATCCGATAGGTAATCAAAGAAACCAATCCCAGCAAATTATCAATTCTCCCAATATGCAGATAAACCCAATTATTAATTTTAAAACCCCCCCAGTGGCGGAAAAATTCCTCAGAATTCCAATGTAGTGTTGGGGGAGTAGTGTCGGTAATCGAACACTATCAATTTTGCAAGTACACTGAAAAAGAAGAAGATCCCCAATGAAGAATAGAGTCTCTTTGGCCGTAAAGTGTAGTGCTATGGGGAGTAGTGTCGAAACAAACACTATCAACTTTGCAAGTACACCTTAAACCGTGGAGAAAACAATCCTTACTCAAGAGTTGCCACAAAAACACCAATTTTGCGATTTTAAGAAAAAGCCCTAGGGTCAGCAAAGTTTAAATTTGACTCACTAACCAATTCCCAGAGATAAATTCAGCAGCACAAGGACACAAAATCAAGAATGCAATTTATTTTCAAGAATTCAAAAGAAAGTATCCAGTACTAGTGCATGCAAATCACAACGTGCAGATAAGTGAGTTGCTTAACATCAGCCGCAAAACTCACCAACTTTAACAAAAATCGCACAAGAGGAGTATAAAACAGTCGCAAAAAACCCAGCAATTAGCCGTGAAAACAGCAGCACTAAAGTGTCTCTCAAACCCGAGTGGCGCAAAGCAAAGGCGACTAAAAATTTCAACCAAAACCGAAACCCTAGCAAAGCCAAAAACCCGAACCCAATTAATTTTAAAGTTCAGAATTTAATTTTGAAAGTTTAGCAAGGGAGTTTCGATTTTAAAGAAGTGGAAAAAAAATTCCCCCCAAAGATGCGTAATTTTCCCACACTTTTGAAAAGAAAAGCAAGAAGTATGAAAAGAAAACACCTGATTGATGATTTGGTTGTGTTACTTCAACCTCCTCCAGCCACGAAACCAGCCCAGGCTCTAATACCAATTGATGTGGACCAAGGTACACATGCGGATGAATTGCCAAGGAAAGTCTAATTAAGCGGTGTAGCTCGTATAAACTCTTTACTTACCCAAAATCCAGATAACAAAAATAAACTAACCTAAGCTAATTTACTTAAAGGAATTCGAACCAAGTAAGAAAAGAGGTGAAACATGCGAATTTAACTAGGTAGAGCAAATAACCTAATTAAGCTAAGTTTCATGCAATATATAAATCACAAGCATGCAAAATACATAAAGCAATAAAGGAAGAGTACTCAAACTAATAGTTTAAAGATAAGAATACTTGGTTTATTATGCTGTTCGAATGCCCTATTTATAGAGTAGGGGCAGCCGAAATCTTAACCTAAAAGAACTAGGAAAAGTTAGAATTGGAAACCAATCAAGAGATTGATTTCATTTACAATACCAAAACCTGAAAGAAGTAGGTAATGGTAAAAGAAAAAGGAAACTAAATTCGTGTGCCTTAAAGGAAGAGGCAGCCAAATTTTACAAGTTGAAAACAAGAAGGAAAAGAATTGGAAATCCTACTCCAAAAAGGAGATCAAGAAGGGATCCTTTTTGGAAACTAACAAACTAAGGGCAGGAATAGGAAACATGCACAAATCCTTATCCTTCCCCAAACCCTATCCCTTAACCGAATTTGCAAGTGGCTTGCGCATGGGCTTCTTGGATTGGGCTTGGCCGAATTCTTGGTGGAATGGACTCCATGGATTGGGTCGGCCCAATTGTTAATGGCGCATTGTGGAGTGGTGTAAGGAGCTTCCGGAATCTTCTGGAATCTCCTGTAATCATTTCAGAATCAAGATTTTTCAAGATTTTCAAGATTCTTCAAGATTTTGCAAAATAAAAATTCAAGATTTTCAAGAAAATCAAGAACTTCAAGAAACGTTTCTTTAAAGTCCAAGAACCTTCCGGCGTCTTCAAGAACTTCAAAAATAACCTTCTCTTCATTGTGGAATGGTGAATTGCGCCTCTTCTTCAAGAATTGTAAGGAGGGTTGCAATTTGGACATTTCCGGCTTTATTCTCCAAGGCGTTGGCTTCTACCATCAATTGAGCATCCTGTCTGCAAGCTTGCACAAGGTTGTTGAGATCCTCACGAACTCTTCTTGCTCTGCTCCGCGTCATTGGCCTAATGATATCTACAAGTGGATTCCTTTGATATGGACTTGGATCCTGAAGCATTGTTGGGCCTCGGTGTAGAACCCGAACCTCCTCAGCTTCTCTGGATTCACTTGTCTGTAGACTTGTCGATGGACTAGGGATGCCCTCATCACATTTTTCCAAGAAGGAAAAAGCCATCATATATGATACCTTCTGCGGAACTGGTTAGAAAGTATCTTCAAGGAGGTATTTGGCAAACCTTGTCTTTGTCAGGGCCTTCAAGCCTACTCAAAAATTCTATTAGCATGTTCACAACTCACAAGTGACAAGCCCTAACTTTTGAAGAGTAGTTTTGTTTGTAAACATGGTTAAAATCTTTGGTTTGAATCTCATTTTGCATTTTATACTCACTCATTTTTATTATAAAAGTCTATTTTGAAAAATATTTTTTGTTTCAATAAAAGAGTCAACTTTTAGATTTTTTACTCCTTATACCCTTACTAAGGGCCTGTTTGATAACACCACTTAATGCTCAAAATTATTGTATTAAACAATAATGACTTTTAGTGTGTTTGATAACGAAAACTCAAACATTTTAATCATTTAAGCACTGCTTAAAAATTAAGCGGAAAAAGTCAGCTTATTGCTGATCTCTTAATAGTTGCGTAACAATTCCATAAATAATTCATATTTGATTTGCGAAACTACCATTTTTATTCTATTCATATTGATTTACCTATAAATATTTATTTTTGAATAAACTTTTTTTTTTCTTCATTAGCATACCACGTATTTTAAACTTTTTCCTTTCAACTAAAACTTGATTTATTTTGGTATTAATAATTTATTTAATAAGTTATATCATTTACATGTTTTAATAAATCTCATTCATACGATATGTTTTATATTACTTAAGTAATTTTATTAATTGTATACGATTTTATTTGTAAAATATTTAATTTTTTTGACTGCAATAGTGGATTTATTTTTCATTTCAAGAATTTTAATAAATTGTGAAAATTTTTATTTTTTGTATTTTAATTATTCAATTTAATGTGTTTTGTCTTATTTTGTTTTCTTATGTTTTCATTAATCATAATTTATGTTTTATTATAAAAATTTGACATTTCGCATATATAACTACAAAATTTCAACGTAAGGGTAAATGGTACATTTTTAATATTTTAGTATTAAGATCAGCATATTTATCAAACAAAATCGAGTGATTAAGTATTATAATTCAGATGTTAGGAAAATATATTTCAGAATTAAGATACTTAATCAATTCAGCATTATGGTTTCAGCATTAAACATTCAGATATAAGCATTAATTTTTATCAAACGGGCCATAATATAATCATGTGTGGTCCACAATTAGCTTATACTTAATAAGTAAGGATGTAAATAGAATAAAGTGTGTCAAATTAAATTGGTTTGAATCTCATTTTGCATTTTATACTCACTCCTTTATGTTAGAAGAGTCCATTGTGAAAAATATTTTTTGTTCCAATAGAAGAGTCCACTTTTAGATTTTTTTTACTCCTTATACCCTTACTGACATAATTATGTGTGGTCCACAATTAGCTCATACTTAATAAGTAAGGATATAAATGGAATAAAGGATGTCACATTTGTTATTTTATGTATTGTACCTTAACATTTATAGTAAGTTGTATATTGGTTAAAATAGACAATTCTAATAGAACGGAGGGAGAAATAATTTCTCATCATTTCCAATAAAAATTTTACATTTTCAATGCGCATTTTTACATTTTTAATGTAATTTTAATATTTTAAATCACTATCCAAACCAAGGTTTGAACACAACCTAAATAGCAAATGGGTCATATTTGTAAGCTCCTCTAGAAGCATTTTCAAACTGCTGCATAACATAATTCCGAAATAAAATCTTCTTATTTTATTCATATTCATGTAATAATAAATTATTATTGTAAACTTTATTAACATACAACATATTGATTTGTTCTAAGCGTACTATGGTCAAATAAAATTTAATTAGTTAATTTTTTTACTCTATTTTTTGTATTAAAAAGTTACTGTCAAGTCATATATTTTACTTATTCTAATAAACATCATTCAAGAATATAGTTTATAGCATATATTTTCCTTAAATGGACTACAGTTTTCCTTATATATTTATTAATCTTACATGGTATTCATTGTATAATTGATATTTTTTATGTAGTAATTAAAAATTCAATAAAGACAAAAATTATACATTTGCATAAATTACTTAATCATTCAACATGAATGTCTAAGCAGCAATCAGTTATAAGCATTAATTTTTTGGAACTTAGGACCTTGTTTGATAGTCCGTATAATATTTAAAATTATTTGATTAAAAGATAATGACTTTTAGTGTGTTTAATAATGAAAAGTCAAACCTCTTAATCATTTAAGCATTGCTTATTTTCTTTAGAAAAATATAAGTTGTAAAAGTCATCTTATTGCTTATCTCTTACTGCTCCACGCAACAATTGTTTTAAATAATTCATATCTGATTTTCGAAACTACCTCTTTTATTTTTTTCATATTGATTTAACTATACATATTTATTTTAATAAATTATTACTTTATTTTTTTCTTCATTAGCATACCACGTATTTTAAATTTTTTTGTCATAATATTGTCAAATAAAGTTGATTTATTTTTTCTTATTTTATTTTTGTACTAAAAATTTATTTACTAAGTTAAATTATCTACCTGTTTTTATAAATCTCATTCATACGATATGTTTTATATTACTTATATAATTTTATTAATTATATATGAGCTTTATTGTAAAACATTTAATTTATCTTAGAATACAATAGTGTATTGGTTTTTTATTTTTAGGAATTTTAATAAATTGTAATAAAAATTTTTTTATTTTAATCATTCAATTCAATGTGTTATATCTTATTTTGTTTCTTTGTGTTTCTCATTAACTATAATTTATGTGTTATTAGAAAATTAATATTTCTTAATATAAAAAAATTTAATATATTTTTAAGATTTCACCATTAAGATCAATATATTTATCAAATAAGATTGAGTAATTAAGCATACTGATTCAGATATCCAAAAAATATATTTTTGTATTAAAATGTTAAGTGAGTAATCAATTGATCATTATAATTTCAGCATTAAACATTCAGTAACATTTTTTATCAAATGGCTCTTAAATAATTAGCACTTGATCATACTATTAAAGGGGTAAAATTTAATTAGTTGCAACACTGTACGTATTACTGAATCGTAAACTGCATTCGTTTTGAATTGAGCCAGCGCCCAATGAGCTCATCCGTTCAGGTGTAAATATATTTATACCCCAATCCCAATCGTATTCTTTTCTGTGTTGCGGGAAACAAAATGTTCTAAAGCTTTTTAAAAACCCGCTGAAAGGGCTTTATCAGCCGGGAAAGTAATTAAATCCGATGATGATTTCTCCAAGGTTAAAAGGAGGGTCCGTGGATCAAAAGGGCAGTGCACGACGGCCCAGTGGTGAAAGTGAGTTGGAGTAGGGAACCTACTCTATTTCTGGCTCACCATCGTCATATTCTGGCCAAAAAATAAAAGGAGGACAAGGTAATTTTCTATCCTTAATCCTCGTAAATTTTTCACACATAAATATTATTTTATTTTCTGATATAATTGAATATTTCCTAATTAGGAGGTAAAAGAAAGAGGAAACACTCTTCTTCTAAAACGAGTAAAACTGATGATGGGAAACAGAAGGGGGAAGGCAAACGGGGACGCCGGAACAGATTGATAAAACATTCAAGGCCGGGATCACTTGTTAACCTTAATAGTAAGCTGACCGATCGCCAAAGAGAAGATGTTCGGAACATTGGCTTTGCAGGGTTATTGGAAATGAAACTAGAGAAAGTGCCGGGAAAAATGTGGAAATGGCTGGTGGAAAGATTCGACGGCCGGAGTCGGATTTTTGAAGTAAACAAATTCACTAGATTTTCAGTGACACCTAATGATGTGCGGATGTTTTTATGATACCTATTAATCCAACTCAAGGTGTACTGCAGTTCAAAAAAACTGTGGATACAACTCCGCTTCATACCAGATGGAAAGCTACATACGGGTTGGACATTGGTGGACGGCCAACATTGAAAAAAATGAAAGAAATCATGAGCGAACAAATGAAAGAAGGTGGCGAAGATTTTAAAAGGGCCTTTGTAATGTTCATCTTGTCCTGCTTTTTGACTCCCGTGGCTAACAGGACTGTAGATCCTATACCACTGCACACCGTTGTAGATGTGGAAATGATTTCACAACTGGATTGGTGCGGTTACGTGCTAGACAAACTATGTCATGCTGTGCAGAGCTACAAGGCCGACAATGGAGTACTTCAAAATTTCAGTGGGAGTTTGGTGCTGCTGCAAATTGTTTACCTTCACAGATTTTCTTGGAGGGGAGTTCAATTACCTTCTGATTTGCCTCTCATTAAGTATTGGACATGGCAAACAATTCAAGAAAGATATTGCAAGAGGATCAATCAGGAGGGTTTGGGATGGGTGAACTTGTTACAGGGGAGTATCATGTTTCTGCATTCAACAGATTCATTATATTGACATTGAGCAATTCAGATTTAAGTGATGACCAGATTGACCTGAAATACAGTGATGTGATATGAGTTTGATACGTTCACTGATTAATTTCATTTTTGGGAGACAGCATTATCGAATGGTTGATTGATCTTTGAATTGGCATTAATCTTAGTAATGTAAAACTCTAGTAACAAAATCTGAGTTTGTCTTCCTTCTTAATTTATACTATTTTGTTTTTGTCAATTCATAGCATAGCACTAATAGATGGGAATTCAGGGGTTTATTATAACTTTTAAGCAAGTTTATAATGATAAGGTGCAACTATTACTTCTAAAATTAGTAGGAAGTTAATATTGTTTAACTATGAAGAAATATGGATTTACCTATTAGAAAGCTTATAAAATCAGGCAATCATTTACAGCATTATATTTTGCATCAGTGTTTTTGTGTTCATGGATTCATGTCTTTTACGTTTATAACGTTATACAAATTCATTCTTCTACATAACGATGCTATGCTGCCAATTATGTTTTAGTGTATTATGATTTCTAACTCTATTATACATGTTTGAAGGATCATAATTCCAGAATAGCTAAGCTGTTAAGGAACCTGTCAATAATACTGAATGAAGCACATGTGCATTTGAATACACGTTCGGGTTTGAATGAGGTGGTAGGAAGATCAAGATTCATGGTCACTATTATAGATAATGTGGTGGATAAGTTGTTGTTGTTGAAGAGGGCAATGGCTGGTGCCATGGCAGATCAAGTAATGGGCGATTCAAGTGAGAATAATGCTGGAACAATACAGAATCGATCAACGATAGCGGGATCTTCCTGTGATGTTAAAAGTTATGAATTGCATACCTGGGGTTGTCATGGAACAATACAGAATCGATCAACGATAGCGGGATCTTCCTGATGCATCACATGGAGCATTATATAGGAGTTGACTACAACTCGTTCGAAATGCTTGAGGTATGCATATGATACTTCTTTACCTCCACTTTTAGTTTTTGATGAACCTGAACACAAATTGATTAATTATAATGGTTTTTCATAATTTTTTTTGTTCGCAGCCAAATTATAGAGATTTCCTTCATGCATACATGATACAAGAGATTGTGTTAAGTGATGTAAACATATACAATGAAGAAGTGAGGAAGAGTGGGCGACTACAAAAGCTGCGCAAAAATGGGTGATAATTAATGGCGTTTCATCTCATCAGTGGAAGAATGGTTGGCAGCTTAATGAATTCATAGGCCAAAATGCTTCGGGTAATTTGTGCGAATACGTCTTTTTGACAGTAACAGCTGTATTGGGTACCTGAACAAAATGATAAATACTTTTATGGCTGCATATATGCACAACTTAATTGACAACAATCCAACCTCATCTATGTCCATGAGCAGTACAATAACTTGTTAACCAACATTAGTTAACAAAACACATAAAAAACAACATTAATTAGTTCAACAAAAAATATGTCACACAGACTTGCAATTTCGTAGCCCAATTTGGACAACCATTCATAGTAATTAAATACAATTTTAATCCTTGATTTCATGGGTTCAGCTCTATTGTATCGAAAAGTTTTTCCAGAAATTTCTCCTCGATACTCCCCCTCCCCCACAAATAAAAAAAAAATTGTCTAAGTAAAATATTACTCCACATATAGTCAATATTTAGCGGATGTATACACATCCATTGTGTGTATACATCCTTACCTGGGATATTTAGGTAGAAAATATGCAAATTATTACTGTACTTGTGGTACTAATTAAGGAGCTTGGTGGTGGTGTTATGGTGGAGAGGTTTGGGAGGGAGAGGCTGTTACGGGTGAGGAGAGGGCGTGGATTTGGAGGTGTTGCTGGTGGTGGTGTAGGAAGAAAAGGTGAAAGTTCCACAACCGGAATGGGGTAGGGGGAAGCATGAGTTTGAAGGTGGTAATGATGGTGGTGGAGAAGGTGGGGGTGTGGAACGAGGAAGACGAAGACGTGGTTATTAGAGATTAAAAATTATAAGGAAATATCCAGGCGGCAAAGATTTGATTGACAAAATTATAAGGAAGATTGAATGGTATAATTAGCTAATTTTTAGGATATAAATTAGTCAACTTTCATCTGTTAAAATTCATATGTAAAAATTTTGTTGATGTGTAAAATTATTATTGGATGGATGTACCATGTCATACTGCTGATGCGTTTGCATCCGTTGCGTGGAATAATTTCTCCTATGTTCCAATATAAAATTTACTCTATGAATTCTTTTCTTTTTGTCTTCATCTAATTATTTTTTCAGTTATTACCAAAAATTGTTGCGGGATATGGTCACTTTTTGGATATAAATATCATAGCTTATTGAACTGAACTTAAGTAAAATAAAGCATGCACAAAGGAAAGCAATAGTTTACACTTTACATATAATTAATCAACAATTAATGACAAAAGTAGCAAATGGTTCAGTGAGCTTTGAAAATCCCTAATATAAAGTATTAACCAATATTAAAATATGACTCATATTTGAATATAAATAAACAAATGTGTTTTGACCGTACACGATGGTGACCATATAACCGACTGTGCGTAGTGAGATGAAGGCTTTAATTTTATTTTTTTTCGTTGTTGTTGTTTTGGAGAATAGAATGTAAAAAAGTTTTGAAACTCCAAATTATGACAATTTAAAATACGGTAAAAATTAGACTCACTGTCAGGAGACACTTATTTGTACAGAAATCAATCAAATTCGGAATGAGCCTTTGAGACCAGCCGAGTCCAGAAAAAAATTTTCTGGGCTGCATTGCATTTAAGTATATAGTATTAAGGCCCTATTTGTAAAAAGACTCAAACCATGGTTTGAGTCTCATTTTGATTTTATAATAGTTTTTCATCATTCCTAATAAGCCTTTTTACATTTTCAATAAACCTTTATACATTTCCAACACAACTTTTTACATTCTCGATGCAATTTTAATATTATAAAATTAAAATAAAACTCAAATCATAGTTTGAGTCTCTTTACCAAACAGGGCCTAAGACATTTTCTGCATAAGCGTGGTTAGCTTAGTGGAAATTTAGGCAATCCGAAGCCTTCTCTCTTGTTTTGGGAGTTTATATCTACATATTTTTCTTATAAAACTTGTGGGTTCTTATTACCATACTAATTTTCTTTAGAGAGTCATCACATTTATTTTCTCTAAAAGTTGTAAGTTCCTATTAAACTACTAATTTATCGCCCATGTTCGTCAACAAATCTTCAAATATATTTTTTAACTTTTAATTTTTCATTCCTTTTTTTGGGTCAATTGCTTCTTTTTTTCTTCTGAAATACATGTGTTCATATTAAATTTATAATCCTTACAATTAATAAATAATATAGTAAAAATTCTTTTAATTTTAAATTTTTTTTTTCAGAAAACAGTCTATTAAGTGGTTGGCGAGTTTGGCGACCCTAATTATAGAAATTGCAAGGAAACATGAAGAGGGGGCATAATTATCGTACCTCTGGTACAAAACGAATGTGAATGAAGAAAATAAATAAAGAAAAAACTATCGCTTTACATAGGGGAGTTGTAAAGCATTTGACCGAAAGATCCTCCTAAGATCCAAAGGAGCGTCCAGATATTAGTGATAATCTCCATCAAGCAGCTACTAACTACCATATCGTGCCATAAAATTTGCTGCTCCATTCGCCTCTCGATATATATGATTTAAATTTCAGCCCTCTTGAGTTAAAATGGCCCTAATCCGCAGAACTGTCAAGTGAATCTTCCATGGCACCTTAGTTTTCCCCGGACTGCATCTACCAAAACCTGTGTGTCACTCTCCACTTCCACCTGTTGATATCCCAGTTCTTGACACATTTCCAAGCTTCATAGCAACGCCTCTGTTTCTGCGAAAAGATTTGTTTGATGGCCATAATCCCAAACTTTTGCAAGAAGCAAATAACCTCTATCATTATGCACCACCATCCCGCCTCCAGTTCTTCCCAAATCTCCTCTCGACGACCGTCCACATTCATCTTGAGTGTATTTTCCTACGAAAATATTCATTGAACCAACTTAGGCAGCCTCCTTTGTATTGGGCTTATGTCGAACCCCTTGGCTTTAAGCGACTCATTCCCTAGATTGCTAAAATGCATCGGCTAGACGCTAAGTGATTGCTAACCATACTGAAAAAATAATCTACTACGAATGAATTATTTCTTCCATGATACATGCCATATGTCCAACCCTTCCATAACCTCCAAACATGCACACTTAATCTTTAGAATTCAATTTAAATGATTATTAGTAGTTTATAACTATATTTGTATGTATATGTCATGAGTAATTATACTCAGTCCTGAGTAATAATAGATATTTCAACTAATTTATCATAAATTTTTCATAACAACTTATGTGACATGCATTCATTCCCATTTTTTATGGCGGCGGTTTGCACCTTCGATCGACGGAAAGGCTTCACCGGAAACTGCCGGAAGAAGGAGAAGAAGCCTTTGCCGACGGTTTGCAACCTTCGATCGACAGGATTTGAAGGAAGAAGAAGAAGCCTTCGTTGGCGGTTTGCAACCTTCGATCAACGGAAATTGTAGGAAGAAGAACTGAACCTTTGCCACAGAAGAAAACTTTGGCCGGCCTGTGGCAAAAGTTTTAAACCTTCGACGAAGGTTGAAGAAAACCTTCGTTGGCCTGTGGTGAGAGTTTAAAACCTTCGCCACAAGCCAGCGAAGGTTCAAGAAAATTTTTGCCGGCAGCGATGGTGTTTTAAAAAAAAAAAAAAAAATTTAAGTGAGAAATTTTTGAGTGGAAGAATATGTTTTGGTATTTTTACTCCTTAAAATTTGTAAGTGGTACCTGTATTCAGTAAATTGGTACTTGTAAATAACATTGCCCAACTTACATTACTTGTGCCAATCAAAATGGCAGCTACAAATTAAACCATGCATTTTGCAGCAAATTTTTCCACATTTTGCAGAATCTACAGTGATTTTACTCCAACCATTTCCACATCTCCATCCACAAAAAAAAAATATTCCATTAAATTCTCTTCCTTATTTAATTTTATATTATTCTTTATTATTATTTTTACTTTTTTCACTTATTTTTAGAGAATACCCTCTACTTTTGTTATTATTACGCATTTAATAAATAGTGAACGAAAATATTAAGTTGTCTATACTATTAAAATACTAATTAATACATTTCACAAAACTATTTTAATAAATAATTGAAATTTCTTTATTAAATTCACGTAAACATAAAATAAAATATTACATTAGACATGCATAATACAATACTAATAATTCATTCATCTTCATTTGAATGTTTCTCCCACAAATGCTCTATTAGCCCATTAAGAAGCTCAATATGAGCATGTTTATTTCTTATTTTTCCATATCAAGAAAGAAATTGTTGAAATCGATAATTTTCATCTCATTCAATTTCAACGTTTTGGCTTTTTAAAAATTTATGTGTAATTTGTATGCATCTTTTGCCACAGAAATTGTAGGAAGAAGAACTGAACCTTTGCCACAGAAGAAAACTTTGGTCGGCCTGTGGCAAAAGTTTTAAACCTTCGACGAAGGTTAAAGAAAACCTTCGTTGGCCTGTGGTGAGAGTTTAAAACCTTCGCCACAAGCCAGCGAAGGTTCAAGAAAATTTTCGCCGGCAGCGATGGTGTTTTAAAAAAAAAAAAAATTTAAGTGAGAAATTTTTTGAGTGGAAGAATATGTTTTGGTATTTTTACTCCTTAAAATTTGTATGTGGTACCTGTATTCAGTAAATTGGTACTTGCAAATAACATTGCCCAACTTACATTACTTGTGCCAATCAAAATGGCAGCTACAAATTAAACCATGCATTTTGCAGCAAATTTTTCCACATTTTGTAGAATCTACAGTGATTTTACTCCAACCATTTCCACATCTCCATCCACAAAAAAAAAAATATTCCATTAAATTCTCTTCCTTATTTAATTTTATATTATTCTTTATTATTATTTTTACTTTTTTCACTTTTTTTTTTTACAGAATACCCTCTACTTTTTGTTATTATTACGCATTTAATAAATAGTGAACGAAAATATTAAATTGTCTATACTATTAAAATACTAATTAATACATTTCACATAACTATTTTAATAAATAATTGAAATTTCTTTATTAAATTCACGTAAACATAAAATAAAATATTACATTAGACTTGCATAATACAATACTAATTATTCATTCATCTTCATTTGAATGTTTCTCCCACAAATGCTCTATTAGCCCATTACGAAGCTCAATATGAGCATGTTTATTTCTTATTTTTCCATATCAAGAAAGAAATTGTTGAAATCGATAATTTTCATCTCATTCAATTTCAACGTTTTGGCTTTTTAAAAATTTATGTGTAATTTGTATGCATCTTTTGTTATTTTATGTATTTTGAATATTTTAATTATTTATTTTATATTTAGCATTATTTACAAATATTTTTGAGAGTTTTCTGTTGACGAAGAATATTTTAAATTGAATTAGTTCTAAACATAATTTTTAACTAAATAGTTGAAACAGTCATAATCCATAAATTATAATGTTCAAGTGTTAAAAATTACAAAATAACTATAAACAATAAATGAGCAAAAATAAAACTACTATTATATATAATAAAACATATTGTATACTAACAAATTAGTAATTAAAGAAACTAAGGATTAAACTGCAAATTACATAAGTAATATAATAATAATATATACATATGAAAAAAAAAATATTTAAAGTTAAAAGCTTGCCGAATGTAAGTACATTTTGGCAAAATTTTCCACTTTGTGCGGCTGGGTTAATTTAGTGAAATTCCAGCAATTTGCCATCTCCAAAGCAATGAGGAAGGCTGAATATTCTAATCCTAAAGGCTAAAATTACAATCAGATTCTTACTGGCTCAAGAGTACAGAATTGCTAGTTGTTTGTTTATAATAGGAGCTTTAAAAAGCACGACATTAGTAGTGCAAGTACTTCTCCAGCCATGGTAGTTCTTCGCTGTCTATGAGGGCAGAAGTCACATCATCACTGTCATAATTCAACACAAAAGATCAGTTTCAAAAACCAGGGAGACCAAACAGACAATAACAGAGCGGTGTGGCAACAATCTCTCTCTCTTTCTTTTTTTTTTTCACTCTTGCAACTCCCAAGCTTCGAACCTATGATCTCAGAGTTATAACTCTCTCTTTTACCACCAACCCTCCCATTTTGTTCTTGACAATATGGCAACATATTATCATCTTTTTGTGCATGAATTCAGTTCTGCATATCTTCAACGAGCTGATTCAGATTGAGAGGGATACAGAGATTATAGATTCTTTAAGATAACAAAGGCCATCATTCTGTTTTACAACTTACGGCATCGAACATTTATGCAGAAAGCGGCTTCCATCTGACTGGAATCATGCATGATAACTTTATGTCTGTCAATCATTTGATTTGTCCTATCTGTTCTTTGTAATGCTTATATTTTTGCATCTCTCTATTATCAAAACTAAAGCAGCAGACATGACCAAGCTGATGAAGTTTTCTGATTGATGAATATTTCAATGAGACAGACATGATTTTGGCTTGAAATTTTAGTGGAAATATATTTGTTTTGTGGACATTCAAATGTAATAGCCTCAGCAACAAAACTTAATTATTTTTCCAGTGCATATATTTGACAAATGACAAAAGGGACTAAATCAAAAGAGACAACATAGTTCAGCCAGGGATTTGCTGAGGGAACTAACATTGGAAAGTTGAGCTGCAATTTTTGCAGTTTGTGTTTGCCTCCAGCTTCACATAATATAATTCTACTCTCCCCAAGCTTACAACTACAAGGAAATCAGGAAGTTAGACGCATGAGGCAACTCTAGTCCTTCTAACTTGGACATGTACAAATAATCTTATACAATTTAGAGTTTTTGCTATTTAATTTAATGGAAGAGAACACATCCTGATAAAAGGAACAGATGGGGCAGGGTCCTTATCATAGAGAAGCTTTAGCATTGTCAATAACTATCACAAACCCTATGAATGATCACATTTGTGAGAAGTCTTATGAAAGAATCTCTATTTGCTTTCAATAATTAATGGGGGAAAAAAGTGCTTGTTGAGATGTTTGACCAAGCAAAGAAGCAGGAGCATTCCTCAGTTTAAAACTGGGGTTATTGGCGTTTAAATGTTACCACACAATGATTAAACACCCATAAAAATAAGGAACAACTTATTGATACCAAGACAATCAGAAACCAAGTAAACTTGCATCAGATGATTCATTCAAGTAACTAAAAGAAAGTGACAATTCTGCGCCTTACCCAACTCGCGGGAGCGTGTCCCATCCTGGAAATGCTTCTCCATTGCTAGTGCAGAGGCATGAAATTGTTGTTGCCAGCTGTGTAGATAGTAATTGGCTTAAAGACGTTATGCTGAAGGGAACTCTTATTGAGTTTACAGAATTTTGAAATAAAGTTACTGTCATAGGGGCATAAAGAAACAAAAATGGAATGGAAGTGACTGTCCTAATCAGCAACTATTCACACTGATGCATGGAATCTTCCAGTTTAGATGAGAAATTATGAAAACATTAAAAAGAATATTGAAATTTGTTGAAATTGAACCTACCACCACTTACCACCCAACAAGCACTCAGCAAAAGTCCCCAGCTTAGTGAACAAAATGCTTTAGCACTCTAAATACTAGAATGGATGTTTAGCAATCTAAGGCTCTAAGTCAGCATCAACATGCCAACTCTCCCCTCCCTGGAAAGCCTTCACCCTACTGTCCCAAACACAACGAAGTTAAAATACGGAAACAAATGATAATAGTTGTAGCTGTAGTTGTAGTAGTGGTAATTGAGTAACAGACAAGAAGAACCAAATATGAATGTTCTTAATTCTTGGTTCACAAGGTTTATGGCAGAGTGCAAACAGCAAAAGAGAGAAAATGTCCATTTGTTACCTTTTCAAAAGTGGTTTCACCCATTCCAGTCTTGTATAGCTCGTGTACCATTGCAGCCAAGAACATTTTACTCAGTATAGAACAGCTTTTCATCACCTGCACAAGAAGAAAAATCAATTGCTTCACATAATTGACCAAGCCTCAGTTGGAGTATAAGTTGCACCATACATCAGCCTTCAAGTGTGCTGCCAAAACTTATTTGACATTTATATTATTTTTTTCCTCCAGGAATACTGTGATTGAGCAGAGTTCACAGATGCCGTTTGGGTCGTGTATAACTTACTTGAATACGAGGAGCCTTGAACATTTCCTTTATGACCGCATCAATATCAGTTACGCCTACTAGACGTTTTCCTGAACAAACAGAAAAAATCGAGTTCATCATCCAAGCACAAGTGTTTCAGAACCAGACATAGTACTTAAAGCACAGTTGAAGTCAGTATTAGCTTTCCAATCAAAACGCCAAACAACTAAAAAGTCCCTCAAGCTGAATAATACTATTTATTCTTGCTATAAAAAGAAAAGAGGATTAGTAGATAATTTACAACAACTAAATCATTACCCCACTAAATGGGGTCAGCTATATAGATTATATCTTACCTTACCATCTCATATGGTCAAGACACATTTTTTTTGTTTATATTCAAATAAATGTCTTTTTTTGTTTATATTCAAATAAATGTCTTTAGGTCTTTCTCTTCTCCTTTTAATATGAATTAATGCTTTTCTATCTTCTACCTATTGTACTAGGGCATCTAAGTGTTTTTTTGTACATATCAGACCCTACTTTCTTTTGGATGCATCCAGTATTTATTATATACAACTTAATGTGTCTAAACTTCCATTTCATCATTCTCATTTCTACAAGGCCATTTTTTGTTCGTATTCATGTTTAGACAGTTTGCAATAGCAGGTACAATAGAAATGAAACAATCTCAAACTATTCTACCAAGTGTCTGCTGCTGTCAGGGCTATTTGAACCCACAATACTGAAAACTATCATAAAACAGAGCTTTATACCAAGGCATCGGATAACCACTAGATCAGCATTTTGTGTCTTCAGGTTATAGATGCCATAAGAACCTCTAGACAGTTGAGAGGTAAGATACTGTTGTCCATAATGAGGTGCAGATATAGGTTAGCCTTAGAGAAAAGGTTAGCCCTGGGCAGATAACTCTCTTCAAAATATCCTAATCAAGTATATTTACTAAAAAGCAAGGAACCTTTGACAGCTGCTGTAATGGATCTACTCAAAATTTGAAGATTCTTTTATTACCAAAGAAGGTGGGAAAAGAAGAGCATTGTATGGTGAAAATGAAATTTCAAGGTAATGTAATAGATTGCAAACAGATAAGAAATACTAATAAGTACTTCACTGAGCTTAATAAGCAGTATGAGAGTTAGAACAAGAGATAGAAACTTCATTTGACCTAGCAGCTAGACAACTATTTTGTCAATCCTCACATGCAAGGAAAGCCCAGCTTGTTCTCACTCTTTTCTCTCACTTCATTGGAAAATTTTGAAAGATGAAATATTTAAATACTTTGATTTGAATTGTCTTTCAAAAAACTTAAGGATTTCATCGTATTAAAACATCAAGAATACTTTTCTAATTATCAACCCTGGTTCCAAAAGGTTTAACTTAGCACTGTATTTGTAGTTCATGAAAATTTTCTGGGCAACTGTATTCTATTTGCTTCATTATCCAAATATAAGTTTCAATGTTTTTTTTTATCTTTCATGGATCCTTTCTAAGCGGTATAATGCATACAGCATGCCACTTCAATAACATCAAGCACTAATCACTAAGAACTTAAATGCATCAGCCGACCTCCAGAAAAGAAAAGCTTTTATCCCCAAGTAGATGACAATACTCAAACAAAGATTAATTACATTTTTCTTCTTCAACTAAAAAGCAATATCCAGAAGAGCAAATAGCTTAATACCCTTTCGATTTCGAGGATATTTTCTTGCATATGTGTTATAGAGTCAAGTTACATTCTAGCTAAAATATGTGAAAATTATGGAAATAAATTTCAAGATATGAGAATAGGGATCACCTGTAGCAGCACTCTCAGTAACTGACTCTGATTTTTTGGAGTGATAATCTGCAAGCTCTGCAGCTCGCCTACATATCTCAAGAGCACGACGGGCATCTCCAAAAACAGAAGCAACCTGCATTGAGAAACATGAATGCTGAAAATGAAGACAGTTTCAAAACAGGTAAACTCCCTCATCATCTACTTCTTAACAAAACTCATTGACAAGCTGAGGAATAGTAATTTAAACCTTTATTGAAGCAAATTCAATTGTTTGCTTTCCAAAAGCATCAATTCCTTTGATGCGACTATTTATGATTTCTTCAAGCTGCTGGCGGTTGTAGGGCCCAAAGCAAAGTTGTATGCCCATGCGACTCCAGATGCGGGGAAGCAACTTTTCTGGAAGGTCCATGGTATTTGCGATCCCTGGATTGGATATTTCAAATTCAGAATTGGTAAATCAGTTTCTTCAGTTTTTATCAAAATATTATAATCATTTAGAGAACTAGGCAGCCTACCTATCACAATTAGTTTCGAATATGGCTTGGTTGGCCAATCAAGAATATTGTAGAGAACCTATGATTTATAACCCAAGAACCACAAAAGGAGTCAAGCAATATAAATGTCTCTAAACTTTGTAAGGTGAGGTGAATGTTCATTATCTCAAAGCTCGTAATTACCGATTGATTTCTGGTTACTAAGAGATCGATTTCATCTATAAGTAGAATGCAAGGCTTGTTATCCTCTTTTCCACACTTAGTTTAGTCCCATTTGAAAATCTCTCATTCAAGAGGTGTAGAGCCTTTTTCCAACTAACTCTGTGCCCAGTTAAACCTTCGTATATAACCTGAAAAGAAGCGCAAAAAATGATGTCCACAGAACAATGTAGAATACCAAAATGTAGAACAAGTTGATCTATCATAACCCTTACTCTATAAATATTTTCTGGTGAGGCTAGTTTAAGACCATTGATCTCCACAAAGCAATAAGGCTTGACACTCCCAGCATCAACTTCATTTCTTAGGTTCCTCATCACTGCAAGAACACTCATGGTCTGTTGGCAGAGAAAAATAGGGCAAACACAAAGCATTAGGTACATAGCCTTGAAACTGAACTTTTAGGATCAACAGAGATAGCTACTTGATCTTACTTTCCCAGTTCCAGGAACTCCGTGAATATAAAGACATCTACCAAGGCACTGATCATCACCTATAGCTCCTTTGATAAATGCAGTTATCTCTTCCATTTCTCTGCAAGGACTCATCACCATCAGCAAATTATTGTGTAAAAGGAAGTAATAACTCTGCTGAAGGTTATACTTACTTGTTTCTACAAGGTGGAGACTTGGGCAAGGATGCCAATAAAAGCGTAGATTTTGCCTTTTCAAGATCAGTCTGTTTGTGGCATCTTCTGTGTTCTGGTATTTTCTTGGAGCCAATCTTTTGAAGCCCAAAGATTTGGCCCTTCCGTGAGTTCTGGGTTAATTTATAAGCGATATCAGTTTCAACTATATCCAACCATGATTAAGTTATAATAATTTGTTTCACAAAGAGATATGCATATCATACAGCAGCCAAGGAATGACCCACTGAAGGCCCGGTCAGTGACCTTTTTGGCTTCTCTTCTTCATATTCTAGGTCATCTTCATCTGAGTCCGAATCATTATATTCACCATTATTCCAGTCCTTGTCACTGTCAGCTTCTTCATTATCCTATTATCATAAAAGTATATATTAAATCCATGGATTTGTTAGTCTGATGAGAAAGTATAATGGTGTACCCCTAAAAGGCTAAAACATTGTCAAGCTTCAAGGACCACTAACCTCTTCAGTATTTGATATTTCTGCAATGCGTTTGAAACTGTTCCAACGGATGTCATACTCATATTCGCACAGGAAAACATCATCTCCCCCATTATTAGCTTTGGAAAAGTCGTCAGGGCTCAAAACATAACAATGTCTAATGATAGATTACATCTGCAGAAACAAGCATCAGCTAAGATTATTGGAACACCGGAAATATCCAGTTTGCAAGAACAATCTCTTGAAAACATAATAACCTCCCAATAAAACAATCTACTTCACTTCATTGTTTAAAGCCTAGTTAAAACAGGGTTAAAATGTATATGATCCCTAGACAAGATATAGCTGCACCCATTGAAGTAACTCTGAATCCATTGTCTATCTCGGCTCTAACATGTAAATACGAAAACATGATTCAGGAGTTGACAATTTTAATCATTTAAATATGCTAGATTCACCAATATGCAATTTAAACTTGTGTAAAGGCAAAATAAGTTGCCATCAGACAGAACAAAATAACAATGCATAGGATATCCATAAAAAAGCTAAATTACCTCAACATCAGCAAAATCATTACTTCTGTATAGCTCCCTCCTTAAATTATGAGGCTGTCTCCCTGCAGCTGTTTCCTCGGGAATAATGTACCAATGGGCTCAAAACCAATAAGTTCCATCCACTTCTTTCCATAAGCTAAACAATTTACAAAAAATAAAAGTGGACATGTTTTAACATCATCAACACTCAACAGCAAACTGAAGCCAAATTAAAGCATGAATATTTATGTAATTCCGAACCTCTCAATATGTGCAGCCCACAAGTCACTTGAAAGTAATTTCTCTTTTGCAGTTCTAGCCCTCTCCTTTCCCTGAGGTGGAACAGGTAATTGGACATTTTTCCCCATCCTTTTTGCCTCACAGAATTCACAAATCCAATCCCCTTCTGGAACCTCCTTTAAAGGTGGCTTCATACACTTTCAATGAAATCCCCCTAAGCATTCATCACACTCAATCATCACAGCATTCCCAGCCTTGAAACACACCACACACTCCTCCATTTCAGGGTCCTCATTATCTGATTCAGCGTCATCTCTCCTCTTCACGTAAACATCATCCCCAATTGCAAACTCACCCCCATCATAAGCAACTTTTCTGTAATAAAACCTTTTTTAACAACCGTTTAAAGCCTTCACTTTTCCACAGCCCAATACTTTTTGTTCCCGGATTTTTCTTTTTCGCCTTGTTTCGATCCGATCAGGAGATAATGGTGATATTGACCCAGTGGCATTTTTGGGATCTTTGGGAGCTGACTTTTGTGGTGTGTTGATGACGGTAAAATTGAGGGATTTACGGCCAGATGGGACTAAGTAAGAAGAAGATCGTTGAGAAAGATTAGGGGAAGCAGTGGAAGTGGCAGGGGGGGCGAGGAGTCGGGATGAACGACGGAGGGGGGTGGTGTTCGGGGTTGCAGGGCTTGAAAAGTTCTTTGAGGAAGAGAAATATTGCGGTTCGATAAGGGATTGCTTAGATCTCTTGCGAGGAGTTTCCGCCATTGGAGCTCAAGTCTGCTCAGTGAGATGGGAGAGTGGCGGAGATGCGACGGCGGCGGCGGCGGCTGTGGATATGTTTTCTTAGGGGTTCAGGTTAGTGAGGAATGAGGATGGGTTGTAGGTCGGAGATTTAGCGGGAAATGATTTCGCGCGGTTTGTTTGAATCAGTTGTTTACCGTTGGTGTTTACTGCTAATAGCTATGATCTTCTTTTTTTTTCTTAAGGGTAAGGTCGCATAATGCAAACATATGTAGAATTTTGAGAAGGAAAAAGAAAAAACCAAATAAGCCCTAAGCCTTCCCGAACGAAATATTTATAGTTTCTTGATGTTGTTCCTTTTTGGTTGAAATGTAAAGGTCGAGGGTTTCTAGTCTACTTTTTACCTTATCGAGATCATCGGAACCCCAGTGACGCTAGGGTTTAATCTTCAAGTTTCCGTGATGTGTCTGGGCAGACTGGGCTGGACCAAGCATCTGGATCAGCCCTTAGTTTTGCGGGTTTGGGCTCCCCTAATCCATGTTCCATTAACTAGTCCCCCAAGTCTGGTCTCGACTGGCTGAGGGCTAGAGTTTTCTAACTCCCTGGGATCCTTTTCGGCTCGAGGACCTGAAGCGTCTAGGCCACGCCATTCCTAGGCAGGAAAGGGAAACGATTTGAATTTGCGTTTCCCGGGATATCGGTTGGATGGATTTGAGTCAGGTTTTAATAGGGGTCTTTTCGCCGGCCCACCTGACATCATCCATTGTCTTTTCTCAATCGTCTTAACTTCTATGTTCTCTTTCCTATTCCTTCTTGATTTCTTAGTTTGTTTCCTTCTAGATTTCTGATTGTCTAATTTTTCTTCTTCTATTCTCTCTCTCTCTCTCTCTCCCCTTCTATTTTCTTTCCTCCTCCTTGTTTCTTGAGCTGTTCTTTCCCTATATGTTTTCCTTCATTTTTTTTTTTTTTTTTAGGGTTTTGCCTTCTTCCCCTCTTTCTTTCTTACGCCTTGCAAATCCTGCTTCATTGTTAACAACAAATTTTCTCAGTATTTTAATGTATTGTAATATGTAAATTCATTAGATGGTTTAACATTTTTAACTCATAAATATTATTTTTTATATTATCACCTCAAATTCATGATCATGGATACTATAAAAATTTTATTTTTTTATTTTTAGATATTAATTTATTTTAATGTATATATATCATAAATTATATTTATATATATTTATAATACATGTAATGTAAATTAAGTAATTAATTAGTACTATAATATAAATAAGGGTTAATTACGCAAAAACCCCCTATGATTTGCGAAAGTACAGGATGACCCCCTATACTTTAAAAAGCTACGCAAAACCCCCCATGTGGTTTCAAAACCCCTATAATTCTTAATTTGTGACCAAATTGCTCTCATTCAGTTGAAGGGTCATCAACTCCATATAATAGTATAAAAAAATCTCACAAAATTTCCCAAAATTATAAAAAAATCTAAAAAATTTTCCCAAAAGTATAAAACATATTATTTCCACTGTTGCTAC
Organism: Leptodermis oblonga; assembly: GCA_016801395.1. Taxonomy (NCBI): domain Eukaryota; kingdom Viridiplantae; phylum Streptophyta; class Magnoliopsida; order Gentianales; family Rubiaceae; genus Leptodermis; species Leptodermis oblonga. Next base: position 28,660,196 of record CM028760.1, read on the forward strand.
CGATAACAATATTGGGAAATTTTTTTGAGATTTTTTTATACTTTTATATGGAGTTGATGGCCTTTTGACTGAATAAGGGCAATTTGGTCACAAAGTAAGAATTTCGTCACTTTACAGGGGTTTTGAAACCATAGAGAGTTTTGCATAGCTTTTTAAAGCATGAGGGGGTCATTCTGTACTTTTGCAAACCATAAGGGGGTTTTTCTTAATCAACCCTATAAATAATTATTATATATATTATTAGTTTACATATATTTACTTTGGTTCTCATGATTTGGAACTGTCAGTTCTGATTTTTCAGTAGCTAGAACCGGAACCGAACCGTTTGAGGTCAGTTCCAGTTTTGGGTTTGGAACTGTGTCCCCGGCTCCAGTTCCGATTCCAAAACTGTTGGATTCGATTCTGATTCTAACCGGAACCGAGGCTATATAATCATTACTTTGCGAATCATATACCGTATGTGTTATTATTTAAATTATTACAAAAATTTTTTGTAAAACAATAATAATTACTCCCTCCGTCCCATTCAAAGAGTCCACTTTAAAATGTGTACGACTAATTATGGGTTGTGAGATTAACACCTAAAATAAGTAATTTACCACCATATTTTTCACTTATATCCTTACTTTAGAAGTAATGGTTAATTGTGAACCACACATTGTAATATTAGTAAAGGTATATAATGTAAATAAATTTAAAGTAGATTCTTTAAATGTGACAAGATTTTTTTTTAAAGTGGACTCTTTGAGTGGGACGGAGGGAGTATAAAAAAAAATAGATAGATTAATTATGTTATTTCTTATTTTCATCATTACTTTGTGAGTCATATATAGTGATATGTAATTAAGGGAAAAACTATAATCCCTGCAAGTGAACCAATTGAAGGGACTATAGTATCACCCATTAATCAATATTTGTTACAAACATTATATTCCATCGATTTTATTAAAATAGTACATTTTATAATATTAAGGGGGAGTACCTCTTCTTTAAAAGGAAAAAAAAAAAATGTTGGACATTTTTAGGACAACGAGTATGCCAAAAACAAAGATGGATTCGGATTCAAATTGACTCGGAGTCCAGAGAAAACCTGCCTAATTGGTAGCCTCCATTCCAAGTTTCAATTTATAGAAAATAAAATAAAAAATAAAAATCAAGGTTTATAAATTACAACAATTGCACAAGAATTAAAATTATAGGACTATTATTTGTCTAAACTCTTAAACCCCTCCAAAACCCTACTTCAAGTCTTTTTCTCCCACCTTCTTCCCTGCGCTGCTCTGACTCTAATGGCGAAATTCTTCTCGAGGAAAGAAGAAGATACCCATCACCAAACCGACAAAACTGACACCACCCGCGTCTACAATCCCTATCATGACTTGGGAGACGCCTCTACCTTGGCACCCTTTCGGACCCTTTACGACATTCCGACGTCGCCGGACTTTCTCTTCCAAGAAGAGGCCCGCAAGCAGCGACGATCGATGAGTGAGAATCTCACTTACGGCACGGGCTTGGCTTATTTAAGCGGAGCAATCGCTGGAGGGGTCATCGGGACTGTTTCTGGGTTCAGGGCGGTTGAAAAGGGGGAGTCGACGAAGCTCGTGATCAACAGAATATTGAATAACGGCGGGTCCACCGGCCGGAAGTTCGGGAACAGGTTGGGTATAATAGGACTGATGTTCGCTGGCCTTGAGAGTACTATCTATAACTGCAGAGGGGAGTTCGATGATGCTTGGAATTATGTTGCGGCGGGGCTCGCCACCGGGGCAATTTACAAGGCCGCGGCGGGGCCCAGAACGGCGGCTGTTGCTGGAGGTCTTGGTGCTTTGTTGGCTGGAGCGGCAGTTGTCGGTAAAAATGTGGCGAAGAGATATGTGCCGATTTGATGAAAGTTCCATGATTTTTAGGGTCTGGTTGGAATTCAGAGTAGATATTTTTTTTTTTCTTTGTTGCTGGAGCCTGTGGTTAACTCTTTTGATCATAGATTTGAGTGTATCATTGTCGATCAAATTTGAATTGATTGAATCTAATATCCTGCGATTAAGCTCTGTTCTTTCCTTTTTAAAATATTTTTAATTTAATAATGTTGCATACAATTTTTTCATAGTTCCTTCTCTCCTTGGGAGATTTTCCGGTGGAGTATCAGTTAAACTTTGTCTTTGATGACGTACCAGTTTGATTATATATAGGGAAAAAAGTGGCTGCGATGTCACAAGTAATGACACAATACAATTGTTTGAATCCAGCACCAATTATTATTATTATTATTTGGGGTGCTGTTTGTGTTGTTGTAAATCCACCCCTATTGAAGTGTGCTTCAATTGGTCAATAATTTGATCTTCATACCAGTTCCAGAGTATTATTCTTTTATGCCCGGGATGCAGTTTTTGGGATGTTACAGGGAATGGATGATAAAGTAGCAGCCCTGGTATGATTTTGTATATTAGTGTAATTGCTGGTATCACTTTTACAGTTTTTAAAGCTTTGAACTTGGTGAAGTTCTGAAATTTGGGGCTAGTTCGAGGATTGGATTAGCAAGCTGAACTTCTAGCTTTGGACCTTGACATTTGGATTCTCAGTAAACCATATGTTGTTGAATTAAGCGTTCAGTCTTGTTCAATCTGCACTATATTTGCTTGTTTGTTGTATTGATACTGGACAAGTTTATGAAGTTATATTACTATTGAAGCTGTCAGGTAGGAGAATTTCTAATTCTTGGGAGTTAGGTTAACTCTGTTCTAAATATTTTATAGGATTCAGAGTTTTAGTTAAGAAACTTCACAGTTTACAAAAATTCAGGAACTCGTACCACTGATTAGAAACATTTCTACGTTTGCAGAGAATGAATGGGCATTTGATCTTCTTTGTTGAGTGGCTTTTGTCTTTATGCACAAGCAATGGTTGGAGACAAGTTAATTGCTGTTGCCACATTTTGAGCGGCTACTGAAAAACTCCACTGTTTTCTTGGGGATTGAAATTGCTAAATAGTTGGCTTTTTATTTGAATAATATATTGCATTAACAGGTTGTGGAAGTCCTAGCTTAAATTGCAGCAGAGAAGGAGCATATGGTCATATGCTTCCTGCATTTAATGATGACAATGGAGGGGTCATAGTTGAAATGAAGGAGCCTATACATCCCATCCCGCTATCTTCTGTTTGAGGCTGCGTGCTTCTTTACTTCGCTGGAAACTGCAGGTATATTATATAACAGGCTTAGTCCCAGACTAAACTTTCCAGCATTCACTTTGGTTGAATTTTGGTTTTTTGATGAGGAAGTGACCATGTTGTGCTTAGTAGTTTTTGAGATTTTCTGCTTTGGAATGACAGGTGACTGCATTTATAATTGTTGCGAATTGAAGAGAAAAAATGTTTGTGATCTCTGTTCTGCATTGAATTTTATCCCCATTTTAATACTGACTTAATTTTAAGGAACACTAGTTGCTTGCTTCATTATTACTGTCAAATGAAGGAGAAAAATATGCTTCTTGTGTTTAGCATTGAATCTGTTGTATTTTGTTGCCCTTCAAGACTTAAATATGTTTGCGATCATTCTGTTGGTTTTAGATTGAATCAGAGTTTTCATCTCTGTTTGGGACAGCCAACTCTGGTACTACAATGAACTCTCCTACGAGCGCGTTTGGCGCAGGGGAAGGGAATGAGCATCTAATTCATAGGATTAAAATTCTTATGTTTAGTACGTACGAGAATGTAATAATTTAAACTATTACATTCTTAAAAGGCAATCTAAGATTCCTTTAATGAAGATCTATTCATTTTCGGATATGAAATACCCCGTTCTCATTCCTGCGCATATGAGCTGTTACCCTTTACGATTAAAATTTCATCAAAACACGGTAAAACAGTGACGTATGAGATAATTGAGGATAATTTTGTGGCTCAATCAGCATATGTCCTGATCAATAGTTGCATTTGTTGAGCCAATGCATCTTTACAGATACAAAGAATGATTTCTTTAACAGCTTCAAAGTTAATATCTAAAAAAATCTTCTTGTTTTTGTTGTAAAATGTACAAACTATGAGTATCCAAATGCACTAAACATGTGATTGTCTAAAGGATGAGTAAGACTCTTTTCTGAAAGTACATTTGCTACTTACTATATACACTTCCTTCCAATCCCGTTATTTAGTCACAAAGGAAAATGAATATCAGCGAAATTTGTCCAATGATAGACTAAAGAATGACACGGTTCAGAAAGAAAAAAAAAAATTACTCCAAAATTCTTATTCCTCTACTATGTATTATTGCACTTGAACAGAATACACTAATAAGTTACATCATTTCTCAGAGGTATAAATGCAAGAACAATATACAGAAACCTATTGACTCCTAAATGAGCCCGAAAGAATAACAACGGCCACCATCCTCTAAATTACCCTCTTCTTGTTAGTGGAAGCCAAAAAATCAGGGAAAAAAGAGAACTCAAACAAGAATCAACATACATAGTTAATTTAAAGGTTTAAAGGTTTAGCCTTGCGAATGTGCCCCATGCTATTAACAAGGTCTTTGCGGGTGCAGACTGGGAATACATTCACATCCTTCAATGCTTTGAAACGCCACAGTACATATGGAAAGCTTAACTGATCGCGAGAAGTGAACCGAACTACCTCATTAAACCAGAGACACATGAAGACATTACTTGACGGCGTGTGCTCCCTCACGATTATGGAAGCCTCAGCTAGAGCTGTGTGTATGGCAGAAGCGTAAATGAGTGAACTTTTCATTTTATATATTATACTAGGCCAATGAAAGAACACTGGAATGAAACAGGAATGCATCTTTATGAAGGAAAAATCAAAGCTGATATCTAGGAAAGGCAGATTTTAGTAGTACCACAGACAATTACAAATACAGCGGCACAAACTATCTCAAATAAAAGCAAATTACTGGCCAAGCCAACATCAGAATCCAAAATATTAAGCACACCAGGACCAACATTATCAAAACATTGAGACATCATCTTTGCACAGCACACACAGAAAATGAAGCAAGGCCGCAAGCATCCTTTTTTCCCATTAAACCTCTTATCCTCTGGTAGGGCATCCTTGCGGTACTGAGTCAATTGTACATCTACTTCCTCTGGAGTAGCTTTATTTTTCTTGACAACAGCCTTTGCCTTGTCATACACACTACTCCGAGCACCATGTTCTGAGATTGCAAGAACAGACTTAGATCGCCATAGTAGGGCTTCCAAGTTCCAACACACCCAAAGGATCCCTCCTAAACTGGGACTTTGAGTCTACCCAGATGGAGTACCTGGAATTTGGAAAGAGACGATGGGGTAGCATCTGAACACATAAGAGAAGAACAACTTTCACTGTTAGACCGCACATTTAAGCAGATAAGATAGTGCTTCGCAAAGGAACACTAGATAGAAAGGCCAGCACATCAACAAAACAGATTTGCAGTTGCTAGATTTCAATACAGATGAGGTAATATAGAATAAACTGCAAAACAAACAAACACTAGCATACCTTTGGGATTTTACCATTTAACCTTTGGTCTCGAAAAGGTATATCTTTAACTACTATGATCCGCCATTTCCCAATGAAATGATTTTCACCCACTTTAACTCCCTGTGCCACTTGAGCAGCAAGAGTAATTTCATCCCAAAATGCAACATAGCACACCTACATGAAATGAATAATGTAAGCATATTACAATAAATATTGTACAGAAACTCATTCAGGAGATCACTACATCTAACATGCTAACCATCCAATAGGCTGGTACAGATCATCTCCCCACCAAATGCACAGGTAGACACCACAGCTTCACATTTATGCATGTACAACCTGTCTTCCTCAGAAATCTTAAATCCACCCTTCTCACTATAAAAGCCACAGTGGACCACTGATGCTTTATTAACCTGCAATAGAATGTAGCATATTGATGTAGACTACTACATTAGCATTAGCAACAATAGGGGAAATTTCAGAAAAAACTGATAATCTATGTCTAGTGCCACAGGCACTAGTAAAGCATAAATTACAGGAACTAGTTTCCATTCCACAAAGACACTGGTGGGATAGATTACCTCAAAACTCAAATTTCTCTGTTCCAGAGTTTGGTAACCAGTGAATAAATTAAATCTTGCAGCCTCCAAATGTTCCTCAGACTTTGTAAGATTCCCTCCCAGGTTGGGTGAATCAGTGTCTGTAACGTAGACTACTTCTTTAATTCGATCATCTGATACTATCTGCTTTGGAAAAACCAGATGCTCAAGATCTTCAGCAGGAAGAAGCTTCAAACAATCTAATACATGAAAAAAAAAGAAAAAAAAAAAAAAAATCATCAATTCTATCAGACCCAATATGAACCCATCCACAGAAGCATGCAGAGTGTTAGCCCCCCACCCCCCCCCCAAAACATAATATTTTGCAAGAAAGTACCTTTAACATCAACACTAGAGCAATGCAAAAAAATCTAAGTTCGAAGAATGATCCTAAGTTCAGGGCTGAACCTGCAGCATCACCAGTGTCAGCGTGGATGAATTAATTAATATCCTAGAATTCCTATTCTACTAATAGGAAAAATAAAAATCCAAAATAACCTTTGATGACAAAGAATCAATACCCAAAAACAATGTAGAAACATATTCACAGCTAAAAAATTGTAAATGAGACTAACGTTCTCTAACGCCATGGGCAACTCTAGTAGTGGGATCGAGACGATTCAAGTTTGCCGGCGGCTTCTTCTCAGCCACGTGTACCGAGTTTTCTACCGGTGAACTCGTTCTCCAACTTAATCTGCTGATTTCGAACAAAAGTAGCGCCACGGCGGTAAAGAAGAGCAGGTACGGCCACCACCTGAGAAGTCGTTTTATGACTTCCCTAGTAAACTCGGTCTTCCCTCGATGCTCAAATTTCTTCAGCTTCCTTCGCACACGAGCTCTTGATTTTCCGGAGGGCTCGTCGGCATAATCGTCGGAGACATTAATTGAAACGCTACTACTATTGTGCATTGAATCTGTAAATGGGTATTCTAGCTTCTTCTTATAACTGAATACGTTTGGGAGAAACACATCAAATGGAGCAGCCAACTGAACGTTATCAATAGCATATGGCATTTGGGTTGAACAATAGATGGGAAAAAATGAACCTTGGGAAAGGTTGACGGCGGAGTAGGGGCTCCAATGGGGTAGTAGCAATTCCAGCGAATCCCAAATTCTTGGCGTATGTCTTCTCTTCTCGGATGATTAGCGACCGCCGTAGTTCAGATGAACAAGAAAAAACTTACAATTGGAGAACGGAGATCAAAGAACTGCCGGGATTGTGGGCGACGGAGAGAGTCGGATTTATTGACGTAAGAAAATCTCGAGTTCGCTATGCGTTTGAATGGACGGGTCACTCCGACTCGCATTCGCTGCCCCACCTGGGTTTTTTTTGTTTTGTTTTTTTTTTTTTTTTTGTTGGTATTTTCCTCTTTTATTTTATTCATATGATTATAACGTGAGAGATATCTTTTAAGGTGTAAGAAAACAATCACGAGGCTCAAATTTAAAAAAAACAAGTTTGTAGTTTGTTAAAAATACAAAACAAATCCTAAAAGTAAACCATTTGTATTAGGAGACGAGACACTAAAAAAAATAAAATGGTAAAATACTAACAAAACTCACAATGTATTGGTTAATGAAAGTAATGAAGGAAAAGAAGAGATCTATGCCATCTCCCCATGACAAGTTTGATTGCGTCGTTTAAGCTCGATCGTTCTACGAGTTGTTCAAGTAACCGTTGGTGAAAACCTTGGCCCACGCCATAGCAATGAGATAGAACTTTGGTATAAGCACACGGTGAACAACTCATCAAAAAATTGTCCGATAAGTGTTTGACCGCCACAAGTTAAGAAACTTAATAAATTCGGAAGTCCCAAAAAGAAGAATTAAGGAGGATGAAACATTACAATACTTTTCATCATCAAAGTCATACATTTTTAAAATGCTTACATAGCCTATTTAGCTATTAAGAGAGGATAGACAACTCATAAAGACTCTTTGAATTGTAGGGTTGAAATCATCCATGACATCATTGGGGGGGAGAAATTTTAGTATTTTCTCACCATTGGAAGGTCTTAGAAGATGTTTTAATACCTTATCTTTTTTAAGAAATACTTCAAATTCATTGCACTACAAATAGGCAGAATTGATAGAAGTAGAAATCGAACCCATGATATTTGGGTCACTCGCCCTGCGCACTAACAGTTGGGGCACTAGCTCGTTCCTTTATACCTTATCCTGAATTGAAGATAGTTTGACCAAATGAATGTGCCTAGGTTGAATTCATGCACCAAAGAAGTCTTCAAATTCAAAATTTTAACTCTTCTTATGGACAAATTTGGAGTGATTTTTGACGAATTTTTAATGCTTGGAAATCCTTCAAAATTCTTCACTTACGGTCTTAAAAGATTTGCATCATTTTTATTGCGTTTGGACAATTTCTGAGACCTTATTGGCCAAACTAAATCTGCACCTTGTGGATGACATTACATTAAATTTTTTTGACATACAAAGGTAGAAATTGCAAGACCTAGAGAGAACGCACTCATTCTCTCTCTAAAACTTCATTAGGGTTTCTCCTTTTGGGTTTTTCCTCACCCGCATCCCTGCTAGTGCTCCCATATAGATAAGGTTGTAGCTCCTAGGCATGATATGTCTTCATTTACCAGACAAATTTTCAGATAACCAACTCAACTTTATCCATTTTGTCCCCTTGCACAAGATCCCAAACCTCGAAACTCACATCGTCTTCCCCACCTTGCATTTTCGCTATGCCCGCTAAATTCTAGGTACTATACTCCCAATTAAATATAAGGGGAAAAGCAACCCCCACCGTCGCCGCCCTTACCTCGCCAGCCAAACTCTTTGGTGAAAGCCCAACCATTGCGTATCTTGCAACAAAAATTGTCTCCACTCACAGAAAAATGTGGCGACTATGATCCAAGTCATGCAGAACTCATGGATCCTCGCCGCACCCGTTTTCGGCAAGCCAATGGGTGAAAACCTCTCCATCTTCTAGTTTGAAACATTCACTGATCGCGACTATGTCTTAGAGGGCCGCCCTTGGGACTCTAACAAGAGCCTTGTCCTTTTTCAATCGATCGACTCGCACACCCCCATTTCATAGGTTCCCTGACTGTTCGATTTGGATGCATGCTCACAATCTTCTCATTGGACCTATGATCAAAGAAATGGCTCGTAGCATAGGAGCCACTATCAGAATTTTCCTAGAGATCCAATCGGTCGCCAATAGGATCCACATCAAAACTACCCTCCGTATGAGGGTCAATATCCCTTGGACTGAATCGCTCCACAGATTTGCGAATTTCTTGATGAAACATGACACGAAACTGATTTATTTCTGGTATGACAGGCTTCCCTCCTTCTGTCTATTTTGTGGGTGTCTCACGCACGCCACCGAGGAATGTTCCACCTATCTAATAGCCTCCGACGCCGATAGGGCTAGGAGTATAAGTATGGTGAATGGCTCTACTACAAGAGGCCACTCACCTCGCCTGCACAACCCAAATCTTAGTCGTATCCTAGTTCGAAATCCTTGGCTCTGCCTACCCCCGAGCAGTGATTATACCTCAGAACCTGATCCTATTTCCTTTCTCTCCGCCGCCCCCCCCCCCCCCCCCCCCCCCCCATTCCAGTGTCTGGCAGCCACCACTCTTCCTTACAAGACGTTAGCTTCACCACAACCAAACTCTTGCAACTCCTCAATAGTGGGTCACATTCTCATGGGGTTTAAACTGATACCATTACGGCTGACCCAGTAAACATATTAGGCTCCAAGCCTAGGGATGCAATAGTGGCTTGACCTTCAAGCAAGCCCAACGGCTCAGGATTTGGGCCAGGGTCAGACTTAGGCCCCTCTGAACAAGGGCTCTGAAATTCCCTCACTGGTCCAGCAAGCGAAAATAGGTAGCCAAAGATTTTTTTTTTCCTAAATTTAATTATGACATAACTACTAAAACTCATTTTGTGTAGGGCCCTTTTCTTTTGAGTCCCCTTCGTTGTGTAGGGCCCTTTGTTTTTGAGTTCCCTCCGATGCGTAAATCGCATAATTTCAAAGCAACTGGGGTTGGTACCACTGCTCCCCGATAATCAGAGCATAACAAAGTAGCAAGCAAGTTGATAGGTGCCTTTTAGTTGTTTATTTTTAGAGTTTATGTTGGTAATTTTCATCGGTAATTTCAGTGTTTTGTAAAGCAAAGAGCATGTTTTAGGAAGCAAGACAGAAAAAAAAAAGAAAAGTTGCAAAAAAAGCATAAACAATGGTATATATGCCCGAACAGACGCATGTGAACAGTAATCGAATTCCATAATTTGCGACTAAGTTGGGCTGCTGAGAATTCTTTTTAGCTAAGTGCTGGGCACTACTAATTTGCTGGGCTGGAATCCAATTCTCTATGGCCCAAGTCAATCAATTAAGAGATGTCCAAATGTGTGATTAAATTGATTCACATCAAATTGGAGTGACACTATGCGTGTGAAGTACTTGAGCAACAAGGTGCAAGAATGATGGAAGAAAATTCTTAATTAACTTGTTAAGACAGTATGAGATTTGGAATTTCCTTTTCCTGATCCAATGCATCAACACCGACAATGAATTGAGATTAGGTCTAAGGCTGCGTCCCTATTTATTGATAGCCGTCTGTGGCTTTCCTTTTCTTTAGCTAATTAGGTAATTTACTTTTATTACAAGTTAATTAGTTTCCTTTTTTCCTAGTCTTTTAAGGAGACTTAGTAGAAGAAATTTCCTTATAAATAGGGAGTAGTATGTATGCTTAATTGACAACCCCCTCGCAGGGGAACTTCGGCTCCCACTAGTCATCTCTTCCATTAATATTAATTTCTTTTCATCCAATGTAATTTCTTTTCTTTTATTTCTTTAATTTAGTTTTTTTTTTCCTAGTTGAAGGTTAATCACAATTTTATCCATCTCTTAATGTACACCCAATGGATTATTTGACCCATATTAATGCAATGCAAATCAAGGCTGATTCTTACAATTGTGAGATCTAATTGCTCTTAAGGTAATGCATGCATGAGTTCCTTTTCACTCTGAGTGTATAACTTTTATTACTTGAATTTATATGAGTCTGCACAACGGATAGAATAAATTAATCTCCATTATTTAAGATAATATCTAATGCACCGGGTTAATTAGTGGTGAAGTTGTCGTCAAGTAATGCAGAGTAAGGGGGTAGTAATTCTTAGACTGTGATTGTTTCAGTAAGAAAAACTAAAATCAGGTTTCCCTAAATTCTAAGGTTGTTAGTACAATTAATTAGGTGATCAATCGTGTTTTGGCATGGTTGTGTATTAATTAGAGTAGCAGTTATGTCTGTGCATATTCATGGTAATTGCCGATAAAGTAAGGAAAAATTGGGTTACATCTGTGCGTATTCACGGTAATATATAATTGTTTAATTTGTGTTTGTACGAATACCTTTGCATCATTGATCAATTGCATGAATTAACCGATATTTATTCTTCAACTAGGTATTTTATATGTTTTTTTTTATGAGAGAAATAGAATTGAGAGTTCCTACAGAGACGATCATGCTTATTGCTTTACTAGTTTTGAGTAGGTTTTATAAATATTTTTTGTAGCTAAAACAACGTCTATCACGAGTCCTACCACTTGATTTCATATGAATCTCCCAAAAATCTATGCAAATAAAGATAGACTAAAGAGTAACGACACATTATGTACCTATACTTTGCCTTAATTTACAGTTATGTACCTATACTTTTTTTTAAGCCCAAAACCTCACTATACTTTCAGAAATGTTTCAGCTATGTCATCGGAACTAACGGAACCGTTAACTCTAACGGCAACAAAGACATGTGCATCTCACATGTTACTTTTAAGGGATAATTTTGTCTGTTTATCACAATTTTCATATTCTCCTTCCCGACCACCTTGTCTGTTATCCTCTAACTTCATATCTAGTTTATCACAATGCAAAAGGTAGTGAAAGAAATCCTTTTCAACTACAAAAAAAAAAAAAAAAAAAAAAACCTTACACAACCAACGCACAAAGCAAACTAATTACTCTGCAAATGAAAATTTATCTACCCTTCCTTACTCAATCATATCTCCAACAATCATTACTAGAAGAATATTATAACTAAAAGAAAACTTGAAAGACCCAAATTGAAACCTAATAAAAACATTACTACTTCAACGAACTCGATTGAGTTACCAATTGCAGCCAAACACGAAGGTAACGCAAGTCATTAACGTAATGGTGATCGGTCTGAAAAGTTGGAAGGAGAAATACGTAACATAAGGAAAAATTTTGGAAGATAGATTCGTGTTTTTGCACTTACCAGAAGCCAAGGAGAAATCAAAGATGAGAAGAAATTGTCGTATGGAGTGTTGTTGCTTGACATGATTTAAGTGCAAAGATGCAAAATCTTTCGAGGATTGATTGATTGATTAGGGGTTTGCGATTTGGAGAACGTCGTTGCTACAGGTGCAGTCGTCACAATGATCATCAATGCCTGTGTTGTTATCCGGGATTATAACGAAGGCTCCGATGAATTTTCTTATTCATCCATGGTCGAAAAATAAAGGATCGAAGAATTTTCTTTTTCATCCATGGTGAATCTTCTTGCCTTGTAAATTTTTTGTTTTTTGGGAAGAAGATGAAATTTGTGATAAAGTGACTAAAATACCCCTCAAAAGTAAAATATGAGATGCACATACCTTTGCAGCCGTTAGAACTAACGGTTCCGTTAGCTCCGATGATATAGTTGGCGCATTTCTTAAAGTATAGTGATGTTTTGGGCTAAAAAATGTATAGGTACAAAACGGCGAACTAAAGCAAAGTATAAGTATATAATGGGCCGTTCACTCTAGACTAAAAGACAAAGTCAACTAACAAACACCTAACTGAAAAGATTTGGTCTCAAATTTTCTTAAACTAAATTTATTCTTGCAGTAAAAATCCCAAAACTTAACACTCCTCCTTAGAATTTTCACTGCAATAATCCTTCACAAAGACATCATCACCCTCATTTAAAAATCCTACATATATTTTAGGATTGTGTTCATGCATATGCATCAAGGTTTTGTCCTTTATAGAAATACCCAACTCCTCTGATTCTGCAATTCGCTTGAATTGTATTTTTGTCTTCCTCATAACCTATCAACTCAAGCACCACAACATCACATTTAACATATTCAAAAAGTAACTTGATATCTTCATTTGTACTGACAATAGCTAGTCCACTTTTTGGAGTGATTTCAATACTTTTCCATATTATCCATCATCGTATCTAAACTTGTTCCTGCACCAACTTATAATAACTCCAGAGAAAAACTTTTTCTTTTCATTTCAATTGAAAAAAGTTCTACTCATTTTGAATCATAAATCAAGCATGTCTTATTCTTGAACATTACATAATAGTTTTTCTCAAGTAATTGCCCCACACTCAACATATTTTTATCGATTTCAGGCACATATAAAACATCATAAATAACATTTATTCATGAATCACATTTGATAACGACTTTACCTTTGCTTTTTTTTTTTTACTTCAATACACCTTCCATATCCAATTCTCACCTTGGAAGTGTATATCTTTTCAAGTTCCTTGAAAAACGACTCATCGTTTGTCATGCGGTGGGTACATCCACTGTCAATTAGCGAAGCTTCATTGGTGGAATTTTCTACAAAACAAGTTGACACAAACATTATTCTTCTTCTTATTGATTCATCACCTGAGCCTGTCATCATTTTTTCTTGTTTGCGCACACTCTCCATATGACCAAATTGATTGCATGCCCTGCATTGAATATCAGGCCTAAGCCAGCAATATTTTTCCAAATGATTAGTTTTATTACCGTATTGAAATGCAGAAAATGTCATTTTTTTTTTCCCATTTTCCATGGTGAGCACTCTCCATATCATTCTTATCTTCGTTTTGGCGTTTTTCTCTTGCTTACAAAGCACCTTCAGCTATCTCCTTCTTGCGGATAGCTCTTCCTTATTCTTTTGCTTGCAATGTATTCACCAGCTCCTCCAAGGTAATATGAGAAATATCTTTTGAATCTTCAAGAGAAGATATTTTTTCCTCAAATCTTTCAGGTATCGCACTACTATCTGATCTGAGAGTTCTTCGCCAATCAACCGAATTTTTTTGACTACATTCAAAAGTCTATTCCAATACTCATGAATGTTCTCACTTTTCATCCTCAGTAGCTCAAACTATCTCCTTAAATTTAGTATTTTCACTTGACGAGTTCTCTTATTGCATTGGAACAGTTCTTTCAAAGTATCCCAAGTCTCTTTTAGAGTCTCATAAGTCATAATTCTTGTTAATACCCACTAGTACAGAAATGATCAAATGAGGCACCCCTTTGGAGGCGGGTGTACAAACACCCTCCTCCAAAGGGGCTGGCAAAGTTGCACCTGCCTCCAATAGATAATCTATTGGAGGTAGAGGCGGGTGCATTTCCAAGGCTTTTTGGAGACGGGTGCATGTCATGTTTATTGGAGGCGGTGTATTTTTTGTAAATTTTAATCCATAGTGTTTCAAAAATTCTCTTTATTTTGGACTGTTAAAAGTTAAAAAATAAATTTGAAAATAATTCACTAGGATAATTTTGAAAGTTGAAAATAATTTTGAAAAAAGGCGATAAATTGCTAGGTAATAAAAACCACAAGTTTTAGAAGAAAATATATAGATATATACTTTTGATTTCAACTTTATACACATGAGTATATGTAGCGTAGTGGTAAATTTAATGTGCAAGAGTCAAGTGATTCTACATATGCGAGTTCGATTCCTACTGAAGCCATAAATTGAAGAAAGGGAAATTAAATTTTGTAGGCGAGTGTACTGAAGGGAATATTGGAGGCGGGTGTAATGGGAACCCGCATCCAATAACCATTGATCAAAGTTATAGGACATGCACCCGCCTCCAATAATAGTTATTGGAGTTGCACCCACCTCCAATAACCCCTCGTCAAGGGAGGCGGGTGCGGGCCCCTCCTTTTGGAGACTCCCGCACTGGAGGCGGGTTCACACACTGAGCACCCGCCTCCTCTACCCCTATGCACCCGCCTCCCTTTTCTCTTTCTGTAGTAGTGACCTCAGCTGAAACTACAGTATGAATACAGGTCAAAGCTTTGCTTCTTTTCCTTTTGTCATATCTATGTTCCCTCAACTGAGCGATAGTGGGATTTTCAAGAAGTTGTACTTAATTCGTAACAAACATTTCCCAAAGGTCACTAACTTCTAGGAAGGTCTTCATTTTAGAGCCCAAATTTGATAACTTTTCCATTGAAAGGTGGAGGATTAGAAAGAAAATTGTTATGCATTATGCTGGAATTATTGCTTATGGACTAAAAAATATTATTCTACTTCACTATTTTTTTTTTTTTATTTTTATGACACATGCCTTTAAGATCAAGAGTGTTTTAATACCACTACTAGAAATAGAGTAGAAAATACACAAGGAAAAAATGAGAAAGTTTTAACTTAGTTTCATATTGTATTTTGCAACAATTATCACTTAAATAGATTACAAGAATAATTGATTTTATATGAACCTAAAAATCTCAGCAAATAAAGATAGACTAAAAGTCTAAGTAAACTAACAAACAATATAACTAAAAAGATTTGGTCTCAGATTTTCTTAAACTAACTTTATTCTTGTAGTAAAAATCCCAAAACTTAACAATGACTTATAGCACGACTCTGATTTTGTATTTAAACGCAGCAAGGTTCACCGCCGTTGCCGTTGTGACTTTTCATGTCATCGATGAGGATGACAAAACGATGGACTCCTCTGCGCCGCCACACATAGCTACCACAGCCAATCCATTAGGTGTGCGTCTCACCACACATAAATTTAAGCGGCTAGTTTCTTTAGCAGTCGTGTCTTGCCACCGGCTCCTCCACAGTTCTTAGTATGAATCAAATTGCTTGATATTCAGCACCAAAATTCCCTCTCTTTCAAGTCATTCGCAAGCTACCTTACAGCCTTTTGATATGCATAAACCATTTCTTATTATAATTAAGACCCTTGAACGCATTCAGTAAAGCTTATGGATGAGAAGTGGTCTTTTGCTTAATTTTTAAAATTATTAATTAATAGTTAGAGCAGTGGTTAGGCGGGAAACAACGACATTCTATGGGTATTCACAGCGACCCTCGGGTCGGGGCGGGGCAGGTGGCCCGAACCGACCCGGCCCTAAATTTAGGTTAGGGTCGGTTTGATCCAGGGCGAATAGGGCCAAGCTAAATTTAGGGTCAATTAGGGTCGCAGTTATATTGACCCATTTTGGCCTATATTGACCCGTATCGGCCCATTTTCTTTTCAAACCGTCAAGCATTTCCCTTAATCTCAAGCACTCTCTCACTATTGCTAACTCAAGTGGCTTCTCCTCCGCTGTCGGTGAATCTGCCGGAAGAAACCCACAAGCACACTCGAAAGCTTCTTCTCCCCAAATAGTACATCACTCCCCAAACAGTACATCACTCCCTGTCCTTCAAATTCCAATCGCAATATACACCCTAAGCCCAAAAAGAAACCTACAATTGAAGTGGAAAAAAGAAATCTAGAATGCCAAAGCTTGAGTAAAACCAGCCAAGAAAGATTCACAATCGCACTCCTTGAAGCTGGAAATCAAGAAGCAGAATTGGGGTTATCAAAGAAAAGGTGTTTTTTTTTCCTTCCCGACAAATAACTCTATTTGGGGTTAATTATGTTTTTTATTCACTTTGGTGCTGGAAATTTGTTTGATGTATTGGGTTTGATGATTTATCCCATTAGAAATCTTCCACTGACTTCATATCGAGATGGGATTTCTCGTTTTCGCTTTTGTTCATTCGAGCTCTAGTTAACACAATTTATTTTTTATGGGTTGTGATTTTTATTGAATGAATTTTGATTGACATTTGATTATTCGCTGTGATATAAAGTTGTAGTTTGATGATTTGATTTGGTTGTTTTAAACTTGAATGGATATATGCTGAGATTCTTTGGTTTATTAGTATTGATTGAATTTGATGTCTCTAATTTTCCTTGTTGGACAAGAATTTTGCCATTGGTCTTTGAGTTTTCAAAAGGGATTCTATGACTCATCATTGAGCGTTCTAAATTTAGTTTCTTTTGAGATGGTTCTGTTTACTTTCGTGACGGTGTGCATTACATTATGCATCATGCTATGCAATTGAGCAAACTTGTTCTGTTGTCGAATTGTTGCATTACTCATTATAATTATCTTTTTGTAATGAAATGGATTGTGAAGCTGGCAATGCAGTCTCTGGATTGTGGAGCGGGCTATTGTTTTTACTTGATCGTGGTTTTCTAAGCATTTAGGCTTTGTTAGTTGTATACTCGTATACGTGGATGTAGGGATTTGATATTCATGTTGGTCTTTGTATACATTTTTAGTTACTCAAGTGATTGTGGCACCTTATATACATGTCAGAAATGTATTGGTTTCCTTTTGAACAAAGTAATTACTTTTATGGTGCAGGTTCTTCTACCATAGTGCCCTAAGGTGGTTCCCTACTTTCGGGTAAGCTACCTCTTGTTGAATTTGCTGCTGGCACTTCATGCAGTCATGTGGAACTTTTCTATATGAATTTATAACTGAAGCTTTAGGTTCCAGTCATTAGGAACTTTTAAACATTGCTTAACCTAAGTATTGACGGGACATACTGTAAAGGTTACCTATTATATATTTGTACTGTAAACATTGCTTAACCCAAGTATTGACGGGCTTAGACAGAATAGTTTGAGACTCCATCTAAATGTTTTTCTATGACTAGACTGTATCCCATTTTGTGAATAGTTCTCATCTTTATCAGGGTAAGAAATCTTGATGCGGTTATTATTACTCATTCTCATGCTGATGCAATTGGAGGTGCATTGATGTTTGTCTCTTTCTCAGGTTTGGATGATCTTTGTGACTGGGCAAATAATGTCCAACCCTGTATTCCAATTTATGTGGCTTTGAGGTTAGGCTCAAATTATACTTCGAGCACACTTGAAAGTGCTCTTATGTAAAGGCCAGTAGCTGGATATTACAGGTACAATACAACTGTTCACTCTTGTTCTTTTAGCTAATGCATGACCGTTCATCAGTTTATACACGGTTCTCTGTATTTGCTTCCATATTGTTCTTTTTTTGAGCATTGAAGTGATTCATTTAACGCAGATAAAAATGTCAAAGTGTTGGTGGTGATCATGACAGCTTTGAGTGCAATGAACCTTCTGCAAACCCTACAAGATTAGAGAGTTCAAATAATGAGGGAGAAACAACAAATATTCAAGGTGAGTCTAAGGTTGAAAGTTATAGATCTTGAGTTTGGAAGCATTATAACATTGTTCAAGGTTATACACTTGAAAATCATAAAGCATCATGTGATTATTGTGCAAGATTGATTTCTTGTCCAATTGGTGAGGGTACTAGTGCTTGGAATAAACATCAATATAGATGTGGAAAATTCCCTTTTTACAAACCACCCATAAAATTGAAAGTAGCGGAAGCAAAATCTCCTGTGCCTATGTTTGATCAAGGCAAGTGTAGGAGAGCATTGGCTGTAATGATAATAGGTGATGAATTACCCTTTTGTCATGTTGAAAAAGAAGGGTTTCGTGGGTTTTGTAAGGAAATGCAGCCATGCTTTGACATTCCCTCCCGTATAGTACTATGACTAGGGATTGTTATGCTCTCTTTTTAGAGAAAAGGGATAAATTGAAGAAATATTTTGGAAATTTGACTTCAAAGGTGTCTCTGACAACAGATTTGTGGAGTTCGAATCAAAAAATAGATTATATGGTTTTGACAAAACATTTTATTGATGAGCACTGGACGTTACATAAAAGAATAATTAATTCTTGTCATATTGCTAATCATACTGGTGAATTGATTGGTAGTGCTGTGGATTATTGTTTCTCTATAGTATGGGATATTAGGAAAGTTTTAACTGTGACTGTTGATAATGCTACATCTAATGACACTGGTGTGGAGGTTCTTAAGAAAATATTGAATAGTTGGAAAGGAACAGTGCTTAATGATGAATATTTACGTATGAGGTCTGCTACATATATTTTAAATTTGATTGTAAAGGAGGGGTTAAGTGATTTTGATGAACATATTGTTAGAATCAGAAATGCTGTTAAGTATATAAAATCTTCCACAGCTAGAACACGAGTGTTTAAATCTTGTGTGGAAAGGGAGAGAAAAGAATACAAAGGTTTGCCCAGTGTGGATTGTGATACCCGATGGAATTCTACGTATTTAATGCTGAAATCAGCTTTGAAATTTGAGACAGCTTTTGAGTTGTTAGAGACTGTGGACCCAAAGTATATGACGGAGTTGAATCATAATGTGCCTACAGGTCCCGATTGGGTACATGCTAAGTCTTTGTTGCCATTTCTCAATATTTTTTATGATACAACTGTTCATCTGTCTGGTACTTCTTATGTAACCGGGAACGAGTATGCGTTACACATTTGTGGGGTTGGTGCTATACTTTCAGCGATGGCGCAGGATGATTCTAGTAGTTTGAGTAGGATGGCAGCTAAGATGAAAAGGAAGTTTGATAAGTATTGGACAAATTTTGACAAAATAAACTTCCTTATCTTTATTCCTGCTATTCTTGATCCATGTTATAAATTAACCTATGTTGAGTGGCTGATTGAAACTACATATGGTGCATTAGTTGCGACTTATAAAGTGAAAGTGAAATCTGCTCTCAACGCATTGTATGATTCATACATCCCATCGACAACCAGTCGTAGGAATGTGGATAGCGATGAGAGTTTGAATATATTTGATGTTGATGATACTATTGGGGCTGCCTCATACGCACATACTTTATATGCCAAGAGAAAGAGACAAGATGAGTCGAGCACTATTGCAGCTAAGACAGAATTGGAAGTATATTTGATTGATAGGAAAGCTGATGAGAACGATAAATTGTTCAATATAAGTCACTGGTGGAAGTCAAATGGTAGTAGATATCCAACATTAGCTTTAATGGCACGAGATGTACTTGTTATTCCTATGTCGAATGTGGCATCAGAGTCTGCTTTTAGCAACGGTGGTCGTGTGGTTGATTCTTTTCGGAGTTCTTTATCTGTAAGAATGATTGAAGTTATCATTTGCTCGCAAGATTGGCTGCGCAAGAGTCATTAGCCTATTAGAATGGAAGAATATGTTGAAGAACTTGAGAGTATCGAATCAGGTGAATAATTGTGTATTGCGTTTCAAGTTTAAATATTAATTGTTTAATTGGTTTGTTGTTTTTTTAAAATTTTTGAAGCTAATTTTGATTGATTCCAATTCTTTTTTATTTTGTTTGCAATGTTATAGAGATCTCGGGATTGAGTGAAGAGCACCCGATCATTGACATTGGACAGTGATCACTAATAAGGGTTATATATATTTTTGATATTGAATTGTATTGTTTAATATTTGATTTTTACCTATCAACTTTAATTGGTTCTAATTTTTTTTTTCTTTCAATGTCACAGGTATCACATTATTGAATGATGAGCTTCTGATTCTGGAATGTTTTGATGTAAAAGATATTAAATTTAAACTGTGTTAGTTTTTAGAATTTAGAATTATCTTGTCAATTTTGCTTTAATTTTCAATTTTAATTACATTGTGACTTGATGAATCTAAATATTAGAATTGAATTGTTATTGCATCTTTAAAAGTGTTTGATATAAAAAATATGGATTTTAATATGTTTAAAATTTTAGTTTTTTTTATAAATTTAAAATAAAATTACACGTGAGAATTCAAACAAATGTGTTTAAAATTTTTTTTTTAAAAAAAGGCAAAACGGGCCGGTTAGGGTCGCGGCCCGGCCCCAACCTAAATTGGCCAGGCCCGGACCTAATTCAGCCCTGCCCCGACTGCGTTTTTAGGGCCGCGGCCCTAACTGGCCCGACCCTAAAGGTTCGGGCCGGTTTTTTAAGTTTGACCAACCCTACGACAGTCAGGTGATGCGAAGGATGGTGGCAATGACCCCGTGGTCTTATGGCCGATGATAATAGTGGTAAGACTAATCCCCACAATAATATTAATAAATTAGAGGGTTTGTTTCGTTATTAATGTAGAATATTATTATAATTTATAAAAAATATTTAGAGGGTATTTTGGGATATTTACAAAAAATAATCCTAATTTAGTTACTTGACCGTTAATTGACTTACGGTAGGGTTGATTTTGTTTCTTTACCCTTAACTTCAAGGTCTATTTTGTATTTTTT
The DNA here is from genome assembly GCA_016801395.1 of Leptodermis oblonga. Lineage (NCBI taxonomy): Eukaryota > Viridiplantae > Streptophyta > Magnoliopsida > Gentianales > Rubiaceae > Leptodermis > Leptodermis oblonga. Next base: position 28,681,475 of record CM028760.1, read on the forward strand.
GAAACCACAAGATTGTTTTTGTACTTGCTTCAAATCTCAGTGTTGATTTTGTGTTTCACCCCTGTTTTTAAAGAGTAAGTCTAAATTATCATAGCTATCAATTACATAGTAATGAATCTAGTGATACATACACTCATCGTTTGAAAATTTATTCGGATTTAAATCAGGTCTTTTGGTGTAAAAAAAGATGATTTCAAATCATGAATGTTCTAATACTTCACCCATCCTCTATGAGGAGTCGCGTGATATGCACTAGATTGGACTAAGTCTTCAGAGAATGCGGTGGTTCAGTAATACACTAACTGGTACTAGTGGCTGTCTCAATTAGTTAAGATAGATTAGTTGAGATAAACTACTTATTTTTAAGAATAATGGGTGCCAGAATATACTGGCCATAACCCCTTCTTTTTAGTTGATTGGTTGTTCAATATTAATACAAATAGTCTCCTATGTATTTAGACGTAGGGAGGAAAGAAATAAACTACTTCGTCTTAATCTCTTCCACCTCGTTTAATTCTATTTGTATTCCAATTCCCTTTATCAAGAATTAATCTCACTTTTTCTGTCGTAAACCTTCATTCTTTCAGATAAATCTTCATTGATCATATCATCGTGTTATAAAAAAAATCCTAATAAAATAGTCCAATTTTTATTTGCTTACATTACATATCTTAATAATATAATAATGTGTGATTCCACTAAGTAAAGATACAAGTGAAAAATATAGTGCCAAATTATTTATTTATGTTTTATACCTTATCACTCATAATAAGTTGTCTCTTTAAAATTAGAATCTTTTTAGTGATACAAAGAGAATATATTTTTCTGTTATGACAAAAAGTAAAAGGGCATGTTATTTGCAGGTACCATTTTACTAAACACAGGACACTTTTTAAAATTTTAAGTGGTGAAAAGACAAATATACCCTTGATAGTTTCTAACTTTATAAAAAAAAAATTTACCCAACTTTTTGAACTCAGGGAAAATCGCCCAGGCCAGGCGATTTTCCCTAAGAAAATCGTTTTTTCGAAAATTTAGTGGTCGTTCGCCGGAAAAATGATTTTCCGATGAATGATCGGGAAAACCTGAAAAAAACGCTGTACTGTGGCGTTTTTTTTAGGGAAAATCGCCACAGGACACCAATTTTATCTTGGAAAATCGCCTGGCCGGGGCGATTTTCTCTGGGAAATTCGCCTGGGCTAGGCGATTTTCCCAAAGAAAATAGCCCAGTTCAGACGATTTTCCTGGAGTTAAAAAAGTTGGGTAATTTTTTTATAAAGTTAGAAACTATAAAGGGCAAAAATATAAATTCACATATAAAAATTTTAAAAAGTGGCCTACGAATAGTAAAAAGTGGCCTGTAAATAACATTTCCGAAAGTAAAATCTCATTTTGCAACTTAAGAGAAGGAGGTGGTGAATTAGGTTGTTGCAAAATTATAACTTTTTTAAGACTCTGAAAAATTAATTTTCCAAACAATTTAAAACCAATGCCACATATGGTGTGTGTGAAGTGCTTAAAACATGATAAGCAAATAAAAATATAAGCAATACAAAACAAATTTATAGTAGTTCAAATTCACACACAAAAAAAAAAAAAAAATCAAATACCTCAATTCTTATAATGATTGTGTGTGTCTATAAGAAATTAAAGAAGTACTAATAACAATTACCTAAGATAATATGATGCTAGATAAATTTGTTCATTTCGATCCTACAAGTTTCGTGCAATGTATAGTACCCCGACTTCATGGTCATTTCCTACAGGCATGACATAATCTGCTGATAGAAACCCTATCCCTTTGTGGACATTCTTACAACCAAATCCTATAAAACTCTAGGCAATTTATATTATCACACTTGGTTAGTCAATTATGCGGATACCAGAAAACCGCCTTAGAAAGTGCGTACTCTCTAAGGCTGTTATTCCTTACCCGCCTTAGAGAACACCACCACAGAAAGTCCGTGTTTTCATTTTAAAGACAGTTTTCAGCTTATCTGCGATAGAATCCTATTTTTGTAGTAGTGTCATCGACAAGAAAATATCTCCCAAAGTGTGAGGTTTACAATGAAGATTTATAAATGGACATAAATTTTTTTGTTTGTTATTAAATAAATAAATATATATATATATATATTATGTTAGAGCTTTCAGAAGATTAAACAAATCATTTAAAAAATATATGTATCCATAACTTATGACAGCTCATAAAATTATCAAATAAAAATATATATTAATATTAGCACAATTATCAAAATTTGCTATTTCTTTTAGGGCAAATTCCTTAAAAACCCCCTGTGGTTTACAAAAGTTATTGATAACTCCCCTATGGTTCAAAAAGCTCGAATAACCCCCTCATACTTTTTCTAAATCTCTAACTATTAACTTTTTCATCATTTTTAATGGTCAAACAAAATAGTCAATTATTTTTCTTAACTTTTTGAACAAAATGACATATTTGCCCTTACAAATAAAATACCATGTTTACCATCGATGCAAATGGCATATTTACCCTTAATAAAATAATATGTAATATGAACATTTTTATTTTTATTTTTATTTTTTTACAAAATTTATTCTATTTCTTTTAATTTCTTTTAAATATTTATAAATTTAATTTTCCCTTTCTTGCTTTAAATTGATTAAGGCTTAAAAACTGCTTTCCTATTTTAAAATTTAGAATTTTAATTTATTTTCTATATTATTATTACTTTCCATAATTTCTTGATTTCCATATTTTCTTCTTTTCCTTTTCTAAAATTTCAAAATTTTATTTTATATTATTATTATTATATTCCTTAATTTATTAATTTCCTTCTTTTCTTCTATCAAATCATATTTTATCTGGTTTTAATAATTACTCTCTTCTTTTTAATTAGAATATTTCCTTTTCACATTCATCAATCTTACAAAACTTTGCACAACCCAGAAAATAGGACATAATCAATATCTTTATCGCTGTATGGATTATGACTTGACCGGAATCGTTGCATGGTGGATTTGGTCAATGAAATATATGATTTCTCGCTGTTGTTCTGTGTAGTATTATTAAACTAAGATTCCTATTTGGTTAGATTTCCTATTTGGTTTAGTATTTATTTTAAGAAATTCAGTTATTTTAGGAAATAGTTTTAAATCAGATTCATTGTATCAGGGATAGTTTAGCCTATAAATATATACATTGGGTTGCCATTGTAATCATAGAAAAAAAAATTCATAGAAAAACAGAAAAGCCTTTCGGCTGATTTGGTGAGAGAGTCTCCCTCTCGTTTCAGCTTGTGCTTGCCGTAACAAAACTTTGTTTGTGTGTTTGTGTTTGTTTGTTGAATTAGAAATTGCAGAGACTCAAATTGGATTGAGTTTGGGTTCAGTAGCAACTATAAATTAATATTCTTGGTTTAGTTTTAGCTTCCTCAATTTCCATAAAAGTAATTTGAGGTTTAATCGATTTGATTGTTTTCGGTGATCACAAGTTTTCTGGCTTTGAGTTTACGATTTCGGATTTCGTTTGATCGCAACTTCGAGTTGGTTTTGTTCGTGGGTTTTATTATTTTGGGTCCTAAATTCTGAAACTTGATTGCTTTCCCTTGTTTGTTCACCTGTTTAATTTACTTCTGTTGATAAAGTTGATGTGAGTTCAAAGCTCGAAGGATCTGAAATAGTCGAGTTAACTCAAAATTTTAAAGTCAACCTTCAATGGATATACACAAACTGAAGCACTTGTTACACTGAACTCAAAAATAAAATACCAAAAATAAAGAATTAACACTCAATAAATGTACAAAAACTCGAGCTCCAGCACTGTTACACTCGAACTCAAAATTGTTATTTGTGCAAGGGGCAAAGATGCATTTTTGCCACTAACGTTCTTTTCAAGATCTAATTTTGCCACTAATTTTTTTTTAGGTCCAAAAATGTCACTGACGTTTTTAGAAAGGTCCAACTTTGCCCTTGCCCCAAATCAAAATTATTTTGAGGCAATTTTATAATAAAACAACAGTAAATTGGCACTTAAGCAATTTAAAAAAATTCCAAGCAACCGCCACTTTCAGCTACTTCCTTCCATAGCAGCCACCACATTCCTCCATGAATTCCGGCCACCCTGGGCTGCAGACCAGTGCCACCGCCTCCTCCATATTTTCCGACGGCTATGGTGCTCTTTTCTGTTTCTTAGTTTCTCCATTTTGCATAACACTGGTCTGCAGAACACAACAATTGAGATCCACTTTGTTTTCCAGCATCAAGTAGGTGAGATCTTGCAAAACAATTGTTTTCCTGCCCCACGTCTGAGCAAGATTTTGCAAGCAGTTCTAATTGTTTGTTAGACCAAAAAATAAAATAAACTCCATGCTACTAAAAGGATAAGGTAAATTGCACATAAAGTAAATGGAATGCAGAAAAAATTGGAATTTGGAACTCAAAAGAAGTAATAAATCGGATCTGGGCTCCATCGGAGCTACGTGAAGAACACTGGTCTGCACGCAGAAGAAGAAAAAGCCTCCTGTGGCTACTGCTACATCACCAGACTGAGACCTGCAAAATGGAGAAACTAAGAAACAGAAAAGAGCGCCATAGCCGTTGGAAAATATGGAGGAGGCGGTGGCACTGGTCTGCAGCCCAGGGTGGCCGGAATTCATGGAGGAAGGTGGCGGCTGCTATGGAAGGAAGTAGGTGAAGGCGGCGGCTGCTTGGAATTTTTTTAAATTGCAAAAGTGCCAATTTACTGTTGTTGTATTATAAAATTGCCCCAAAATAATTTTGATTTGGGGCATGGGCAAAGTTGGACTTTTTAAAAACATTAATGTCATTTTTGGACCTAAAAAAATATTAGTGGCAAAATTAGACCTTGAAAAGAACGTTAGGGGCAAAAATGCACCATTTGTGCAAGTGCCTACTTATGTTCCCTATTTTGTGTCCCTTTTACTCGATTGTTGTCTACTCCTGTATTTTCCCTTGTTTAGATTGATTTTTTTTTTGTTTATATTTTAGCTGGCAAAAGAAATATTGGTAAACAATTCAAGATTTATGAATTTTTTGTTGAAACTGTTTCTTCCAAGTTAACCCCTTAACAATATAAAATAATTAAAACTACTATGTGGATGTGAAAATGTTATAACTTTGTTTTCCCCTCACGATCTATTTCAATTAATTAATTATTTTTCCTATTCTATTACTCCATACTATAATTTTTTTTCATTCCAAAATGTCATATTTAGCATTATAGAGCCATTTAATAAAAAGCTCTCTTACATTTTGCCTGATTGAGCTTGCAGATATTTACTATACTTGGTCTGGGTGGTATAGGAAGATTTGGGCTAGCTTTTCAAAGCTTCCAGGCACTAAGACTAACATGATGAAGCATTAGTAAATTGTCATGACCACGGTTCTGGAACCGGCAGTTACGGTACCATGGATCAATGGAGCCAAAATCAGAACCTTGGGGGATGGTTCCATGCCGGTTTTGGTTCTAATTTCAGTTGCGTCACAGTATCGGTTCCGTCATGGTTCCTGTTCCGATTTCAATTTTTTGCCGATTTTTTTATTGTTCTATTTTTACCGTTTCTTTTTATTTAAGAGTGAAATACATAAATTAGCATGAACCTTTGCCTGAGTGCAATAAATGACACAAACATTTAGAAATTACTTTTTTAGCACAAATATTTCGAAAATGTGACAAAACATAACATTTTGTCAAATAGCTTCTTTAGATGCTTAACAAAAGGCTTTTTTTAAGGACAAAATTGTCTAAATTCCTTTTCCTTTGTCTTATCTTTCCATTATTTTACTGTTTTTACAAAACAAAGCCTAAATCTTTCATATGTTTTCCATATTTACCACAATCTTTCATTTTTCACATATTTGTCCAACCTAATAAATTTATTTATATTTAAATTACTATTACTTTCCTTATTTTCATGATTATCATCTTTATCATTTTTTAAAATTATTATTACTAAATCTTTTAATACAATTTTCTTCCATGATTAATTACTTTCTTTGTTTCATTTTTAATTTTCTTTTCATGATTACAAATATTAATTAGTTATTACTTACTTTTATTAATTTTTTACTTTCCATATTTTTTATATGAGTTAATTATAATTATCATTTTATTCCTTTTTATACTATCTTTTAATAATTTTATCCCTACTAAATTATGTATTTACCACATAACCCCTCATCTCCCAAACCTTCAACAACGGTAAGCTACTGGTTGCCAGAAGAGGCAACAGCTCAGAAAATGCAGTAAACACCAAAACTCAAGAGCCCCAGTACGAACTTTCATGGATGCCCGGAACCCAAGGTCCGACCCATAAACCGTATCCACAAACGCCAACTTCAAATCCCTAAGCTTCTCACTCTCACCCTAATCAACATCAACCCCAGGTGTCCCATTGCCAAACCCGTCATCCTTAACCCCAATACCACCCCACTCGTCATCTGCATCTTCCCGGAGGATCTTGGCCAGAAAAACTTCGTAGTGGGTTCGGATTCGGGTTCAACCTTCTCTCCCCATTCGTCAACAAATGTTGTAGATTTAATTTCCTCGTCCGGCGGAGAAAATGATTCTTGTTTTTGGGGTTCATAGTGGTCGTTGAAAGAATAGGATGAGGAGGAAGAAGACGAAGAAAAAATGGGGGAAATGGAAGAATGGAGTTTTTGGAACGGTGAGGAGGAGAAAGTGACGGCCGGTAGTTGGGTTGCTAATATTATAAATGTAAAAAAAATAATTACTATTTTATTAATATTATTATAAAGTAAAATTTATTTTTGGACGAAAATATAAAAAATTGAAAGATTGGGGGTTCTTTGGGTAATAAAAGTAAAATAAAGGAAATTTAAGACAAAGGAATAGGGAAATGGACAATTTTGCCCTTAAAAAGTTGTTTCCGTTTGTGGTTTAATTGACTGAATGTTATGTTTTGTAACATTTTCGAAAAGTTTGTATTGAAAAAATAATTTCTAAATGTTTGAGTCATTTATTGCACTCAGGCAAAGGTTCGTGCTAATTTATGCATCTCACTCTTTATTTAATAGTGAATATTCAAACCTTATATGTTTTAAGATTTTTAGCATATAAATGTGAATATTCAAACCTTATATGTTTTAAGATTTTTAGCATATAAATATTGTTTCTTATATTCTCATCTCAAATAATAACTTAATTACTTATAAATAATTAAAATTACAAAAATAAAAGAAAATATATAACAATGTTACTAAATATATTAAATATCATTTAAATGATTTATATAATAAAAAATACAAAAGTAAATTACGAAAAATTATATAACTGTAATTTGCTAATGTGCTATTATACTATAACATACTATAGCCGAAACCATAGTCATAGCGAGTGGGTGCTAACCTGATATTATATTATATAAATATAGATAATATATATAGATAATATATTTATTTTTTATATATATATCATATATTATAAATTCTATTGTTAAAGGATTGAAACAATTTTAATTTCATAGTTAGTCTATATTATACACTCTAATTTAATTTAATGATTACTTATATGATACCATAGCTAAAAATTCAATGTCTACTGATAAATATGTTATAGTCTGATCATAAGGGAAAATAATTACAAAATAACATAATTCATCAAATAATAAATTATTCAAAATGAAAAGTGGATAAAGAGCCCTAAACGCCTTCACACGGCTTCAACAGGCATGATCCTGAATAATCTAGAATAATTCATATTGCCAGATTATGTATTTAGACCTAGATCAAAACATAACATATAAATCCATAAACAAAGTCTTAAGCCAGAATCATAAATCTATAAAATAATCAAGCATAAAGTTAAACATAGCTTAACACTTAAAAAAATTAGCCTTCCATTAGGCTAATTTCTATAAACATATAAAATTTAAAACAAAATAATTAAAAACTTACTTATTATTGCTTTCAATTCTTCAGATTAATAAGATACTCCAAAATATTAAAGGAATGACAATTTTATTATCCAAGAGGGATACAAAAGAAAGGGGTAAGACTGAAGAAAAGAGGATGCCCTCTTCTTCTAAATACAAGCATATATATAGGCGCTAATTGCCGTACCTCAAACTTATTACAAGTGGACTCTAAATTATAAATTTCAAGTCCACAATATTACAATCCAAATCCGTAATTATGATGGATACTATTACCTTTTCTTTATGTCTTCATCATTCAATTCTTGTCCGCCACTTGACTGATAGAATCAGTTACAGAGTTTTTAACTTTGTCCAAAATTTCTTTTAGATCCATATCATCATCATAAGGATCCTAAGCTTCTCCAGCTAAACATTGGCTGTCATTTGACCTTGAGGCCATTGAAACATCAGACTTTGCATCTTCCAAATTTTTTGCTAAGTCTTTTTTTAATTCCTCCATGTGTAACTGGATAATTTCTTCTCTTGAAATAACTCTTTTTTGCATTTGCAGTCTTCTTGAAATATGTTGGAAAGAACTAATCTCCTCCATCTGTTGGGATTCCTTCTTTTGTTGATAACCTTTGAGTTTATCCTTGATTTGATCCAAAAGCTCCTGTCCATATATTTGGCCAGTTGTGGTGTCCATCTTGGTGAGCTTATCCCAGAATTTAATATAACTAATTCTTCTGAGACAAGGAATTTTATGTTGGGTATAACCCACTTCTGGAGTCCATTTCCAGATCCAAGGAACAGAAAATTCAATAAAGAAGTACATTGGACCCATATTATCGATCCACTGATGAGTTTTATCAAACTTCAGTAATTTTGGTGAAATTTTCACCCATTCAGTATAAAACACTTTGAATGTTTCTGGTAAAATTTTTATTGACCAACCATAATTAATCCACCAATTTAAAAACCAATTTGGTATAGGTTTGTTATAAACATTCCCACAAATTTTTATGAACCATGAATGTTTTTTCTTTTGATTTTCATATGAGAAAACCTTTGTAAAAGCATCAATATAATCCCAATATTTATATTTAACAAAAATTTTCTGTTATGGATGAAGATATTCCTTCTCTTTTAAACTTGACAGTCCCCATTCTTTAGCAGATATTATCTGTTTAATAATAATTTTACTACAATTATAAATATTTGGGGCTGTTGAAGATGAAGTAAAATGTGATATTTCACAAGTTCCTGAATATTTCAGAATATTTTCACAATATGATATTTGTTTATAAGATGTTCTTTGTATTAGCATCCAAGTATCATTTATCCATTGTAAATCTTTATTTTCCAGGAGAAGTAGTACCTCTTTATGAGAATTTTCTAGATAATAAGCAATATTATATTCATTTTCTTCATCACCAGTTATTTTAGCATATGAAGGAGAGGTATTACCTTCCTTCTGTTTCTTTTGGTTTATGAACTGTAAAAACTCCTTATCTTATGAGGAAATATTATTTCCTTTTGAACTTGAAGCAGTAGTTTCGGCTATAAGCCGTTTGTTCCCATGTTGAGCAAGGATATTACCCCTGCCTCCTCGACCTCTATAGGGGTTAGAACCCCTTCCTCGTGGTATCATGAACCTACATTCATTTATAAAAGAAGTATGATCTGTCATTTAAATATTCAGTTAAAAAATCAGGAAGACTATTATCTGCACCCTTTTTGTATTGAATTTCAAAATCGAAAGGAGCTAAATGAGCTTGCCATATAGCAAACATTTGCTAAGAGATATCATGTTTAAAATCTTTACTAAACATATATTTAGCAGATTTACAATCAGTTTTTATAATAAATTTTTGATTATATAAACCATCTTGGAATTTCAAAACACATTTTACTATTGCAATAATTTCTTTAGCAATAGTAGCATAATTCTTTTGACTATGAGATCATTTTCCTGAATAATATCGAACAAGAAATTCTTGTTTACTAGTAGGACATATTTGTTTCAAAATTCCCCCATATCCTATATCAGAGGCATATGTTTCTATACTTTTATTCCAATTTGGATTGGCTATCATTAAACAAGAAAGAGATTTACTATTTATTTTATTTTTCTTACAGATTCTGTATGCTTATCAGTCCAAGGTTCTGGATTCTTTTTAAATCTATCATATAAAATAGATGTATCTTGAGCTAAATTTTTATAATATGATGAAATATAATTCAAACTACCAAAAAATCTTTGTAATTGGGTTTTATCTAGTATTATATCTGGAAATTTAGAAGCAAAATCAATACTTCTATTTATAGGAATAATTTTTCCTTTTTCAATGTTATGACCTAAAAACCTAACATTTTGTTTGAAATAAAAACATTTTTGATTTAGATATTTCTAAACCATTTTGTATAACCAATTTAATAAAAATGTCAAGATGTTTAAAATGAATTTCTATATTTTTGGAGAATACTAAAATATCATCCATATAAACAATAATAAATTCACTATAAGGAATAAAAATATCATTCATAATTTGTTCAAATTCTGAAGGAGCATTCTTCAAACCAAAAGGCATAACTTTCCACTCATAATGTCCTAGTGAAACATTGAAAGCTGTTTTATATTGATCAAATTCATCAATTTGAATCTGCCAATATCCTGATTTTAAAAATCTTGGTACACCTCTTTCTATTTCACTATGTTTATTAACATAAAAAGCAGTACAGGACCATGAAGACTGAGAAGGTTTTATTACAGCTTTTTGTAATAAATAATGTATTTCTTTTTCACATAATTCTAAGTATTCAGAATTCATTTGATAAGGTCTAGCCTTTGTCGGAATTTTTCTTCCATCAAAATTATCTTAATGTGGAAGACTTATAATATGTCTTTTTCTATTCCAAAAAGCATTTAAATGATCATTACATATTTCTAATGAAAAATTGTTTAACAAAATTTTAATTTTATCCTGTAATTTAGGATTTTGCAGTTTTCTTCAATAGTTAAAATATTAATTTCATGTTTTAAGAAATTAATTTGATTATTTTCTTCTAAAAATATTTTCTTTTATTTCATTTAAAACCTTTGTAAAAGGTTCAGTTATAAACTGAAATATAACATGATTATTTTCATATATTCCTGTTAGACCATTAGTATCAATATGAGAAATAAGATAAATCTTTTTTAAAAAAGGAGTTCCAAGTATAACTTGGTTAATTATGTTTTTAACTAATAAAAAATTTTCAGGAATACAAACTTTATTTTTACAACTATATGCTCGTGGAAGTTTAAAAGTAATATCTAATTTTTGTCCACCATGTCTTAAACTATGAGTAGTTTTTTCAAAATATTTGGTAGGAATTGATCCTTCCTGTATAACACTAACATCATCACCACTATCAATTAGTGCTTTTAATTCAATTTCAAAATTATTATCTATGAGATGAATCATTTTTGTATGCCATTTTTGATAAGTAATAATATCTAAAGTACTTAAAAATTTATCATCTAATATATCCTTTTTAGTGTTTTGAAAAGATATAGCTTTAGAAATTTCTAATTTAGAAATTCTTAAATCAAAACCATTATTTTCCTTTTTTAAGAATTGAATTTCTTTTTTGAGATTATTAATCTCATCATTCAAATCATTGACAGTTGTATTTGATTGAGAAATTTTATTATTTTTCCCTCGTAGAAGTTTATAAACTTCTGCCATTGAATATGGATTATTATCCACTATGAAATCTAAAACATCCAAATTATTAGTATCCGATTTACTAGTGGATGGAATATTTTCCATCTGATCAATTATATTTGATCTTAACTCTGGATTTTTAATCAATTTCAAAATTCTAGAATATTATTATCATTTAAGACATTTATAAATATTTCCTTAAATTGTGAAAGAATTTTATAAAATTCTTCCTTATCAGAATTATCTTGATTTATTAGCTTTAAGCATGATTTTCCTTTTTTACAAGGATTACAACAAACTTGTTCTTCTTCAGATGATTCGTCTGTGAAGCTTTTATTATTAATGTGTTCATAATTTTCTTCTGACTCAGCATTTGATTCAGATGTTGATTCAGAATCTGATTCTGAATTCAACAGTAATTTTCATAATTTATCTTTTAATTCTTCACTATTTCAAGATTATTAATCTTTTTCTTCATTCTACATTTATTTGCAAAATGACCCATTTTTCCACATTTATAACATTTGATATCTTTTTTATTAGCTTTATTAGCTATCCTATTATATTTTCTTTCCATTCTTTTTTCTAGTTTTTTCTGAGAATATTTCCTATTTTTTCTAAAAAATTTATTTTCATTTTTATCTTTTGATATTTTTCTTTGGGTTGGAATTTTCATCCCAAATTGATTACAAAATTGACCAAATTGATTTCTTTCAGTTAACCTTTGTCTTTTAATTTGTTGATTTAATTTTTTTTCATTACATAATGATAAACCTTCTTGGACACATGTTCCAATCAGTCTACCATAAGTATATTCTTCATAAGGAATAGTTATTCTATCCTTTCTTAGAGTTTTTATGACTCTTTCAGCAAATAAGCTGGGAAGACCATCTATAACTTTTGACTTCCAATGATTACTATTACTCTCAGGAAGTTGCAAAACTCTATTAAGAAATGCATCTTTATACCATCTAAAATGAGAAAGTGTTTTTACACCTTTGATTTTGTAATAAAGGGCAAATATTTTCACTATTATCAGAAATTCTTCCTGTAAAATGTTCTAAAATTGTAAATGCCGGTGTATAAACTGAGTTTTCTATTAATTGACTTCTTTCCAGTTTTACATTTTTATTAATTTTTTCTTTATTTTTTTGAGATAAATAATTATCCCAGCAACCTTTTAATTGACTAGCAACTATCATTTTTACTATGTTACTATCAGTATTACCGTTTCCTTTACAAATAGTACTATACAATAACATTCTGTGTGCTAGATTATAAATTTGTTTTTCAGTATAACCATCTAAGTTCCATTCATAAATACTTTTACTAATGTAACTATTATTTATGATAAATTCTTGCTCTTCACGTAGAATATCTACAGGCAAAGGTCTATTATAATAATTTATTCTCTGAGTTGGCCTATCAGCAAATTTACTTAATTTATTTATTTCATCATTTATGACTTTTTTATAATTAGAATTTTCATCTATTTTTTTAGAAAATTCTTCTTCTAATGTGTTTAATTTTAAACCTTTAAATTTAGTATCTAGTAATATTTCTAGATTTGTCAATGATTTAAATTTAAAATCTTTTATCTCAGGTGGAGGCTGAAGACTAGGATAAGCTATTACTCCTGAACCACTAGAACTACTTGCTACATAAGCATCTTTATTAAGAATTCCATCAATTCTATCATGTAATTATATAATCTGTTCACCTAGAACATTCAAATATATATATTTGTATAATTTTGTTGTTCTATGATCTTATTAATCTGTTTAACAGTAATAGATAATGTATCTTCCTCAAATAATTTAGAGAAAGCATTAAAATTTAATATCTTTTTATCTTTTTCAATTTGAAAAGATTGTTGTGGAGGAAATACTCCTTTCAAGATATTACCATTAGATAACTTATAATCCCTTTCTATGACAGAGATATATGGTTCAATATAATTTGAAACAGACCATGGTACAAAAGGAAATAAAATATTCTTTGTAGATAAAAATTTATAAAATTATTCTTGAATATATTATTTCTCTTCATTAGAGAAAGATGAGAAGAACCACTTTCTAAATGGTTCCCATCTTGGCAAGCTAAATTCAGCTTTTACCTTTTGTCTAGCTAAAGAACCTATTTGAAAATCAATTATATGAGTTGTACTATTCATATGGAAAAATTCATTTCAGATTCGGTTATATCCGCATCTTTAGTATTATAAACACCTTTAACAATATTGGATTTATTTTTATATAATAAATCTACATGATGATTTTTCTCATCACTTAAAATTTTATGATGATTTTCCTCATCACTAAAATTTTTGGGTGGAATATAATCACGAATATAAGAACAAGAAGCACCATGACGATTTATCTCATCACGTAAATTAATGGAATTTAATGCAGTATGAAAAGAAGCATCATGATGATTTGTCTCATTACGTAAATTATAAGTAGAACTTCTTGATGGAATATTATCCTTTCTTTCTGTAAAAGGAGAAACATAAGATATGTTAGAAACTGATCTAGATAAACCAGATCTATGAGAATATGATCTCATATCTTCTGAATCAGACTGGGTATTACCCATTGAAATAGAAATAGTTCCATCCGGAAGTTGTACAATATCTTGTATAGTATGCTCAGTTATTGGTGGAATATGTCCAACCTGTGTTATCTTCCAATGCTCAGGAATTGAAATTTCATCCCATTTAATGGTTCTTCTAGTAGTTATTTTTGATTTATTATAATTAGATTCAATTAGAATCGTTTCATTTAGAGTTTTTTCATTATTCAATTGATAGCATGGATTTAAGGTATGCAAAGGCTTATAATAAATCCTATAGAATTTACATATTAATTCAGACCCAGGTGCATAATTATATCCATGTGTCTTAATATTTAATGTCAAAGTATCAAGTATATTGAAATCTGTTAATGATAATTGAAAATTTGGATGAACATTAAAATAAATTGGACTGTATAACTCTAATTACTGATTGTTTCCAATTTAAATTTCTACCATCCCTTAAAGTTGCTATAAAACTTTCTGGTAGATTATCCAAAGTCAAAGGTTTAAATGCAATTTGTACTAAACCAATGTGTAAAAATTTATGTGTTAAATGATATGTGGTTATATCATCTTCATTAAGCAATTCTATAATAGTTTCATCATTTTGTACAGGAATTGATTCTTCCGTAGTCTTACAAAAAAATTTTAAACCAATTTTCTTAAAAACTCCTGTTTGGTATATTACATTCGATTCCACATATGGAATTGTCCATTTATTAACAAGATTTAGATTTGATGGCAATTCTATTTTTGTTCTAACACTGTTTTTAATAGTGTCTTTCTTCCAATTTAAATTCATTTTTAAATGAAGTGTTAAGCTATGCTAACCAATATGCTTTCATATTCAATGGCTTTGATACTATAGCCAAAAATTCAAGGTCTGTAGATAAATATGTTATGGTCTAATCATAAGGAAAAATAATTACAAATAACATAATCCGTCAAATAATAAATTATTCAAAATGAAAAGTGGATAAAGAGCCCTAAACGCCTTCACACGGCTTCAACGGGTATGATCCCGAGAATAATTCATATTGCCAGATTATGTATTTAGACCTAGATCAAAACATAACATATAAATCCATAGACAAATTCTTAAGCCAAAATCATAAATCCATAAAATAATCAAGCATAAAGTTAAACATAGCTTAACACTTAAAAAATTAGCCTTCCATTAGGCTAATTTCTATAAACATATAAAAATTTAAAAACAAAATAATTAAAAACTTACTTTTTATTGCCTTCAATTCTTCAGATGGAGGCAATAATAAGTAAGTTTTTTTTTAATAATTTAATAAGATTCAGCCTTCAGATTTCAGACTTCAGTCCTAATTTCAGTTCTTAAATTTCAAATTTTATCAAACAGAGTCATCTAATGAATTCAGATTTCAGACTTTAGACTTAAGTTTTCAGACATAAGTTTTATCAAATGAAGCCTAAGTCTGGAAACAAGAAAGGTTATATTGCTGCTGCAACACTTGGGGTTCTTTCTTCATGCCAATCAAGAGTTGATGATTCTCCTGTTTCTCTTCCCGGTCACCAGAAGGCTAGGAAAAGAAACATCAAAGAAGAGGATCGAGAAGCTTGTTAGAGCTATGCATACTTGAGCAGATGATGAATTTACTACTCAGTCGAGTTCATCTGTTGACACTAATGGGATCATGAGATGATGCTTGTAGTAAATTTTGAGCAACCCCTCTTCTATGGTTCTTGGATGTAGCCTAAAATAAATACGCTCATACATGAAGACAATCAGAAGTTATATGCCCCTACTTCTGGGATGCATGAACTAGGTTATGAAGACAATCAGAAGTTATCTGTCTCTACTCAGTAAATGATACAGGAGATTATGTTGATGAACTTGAAGTTTTACCTTCCAATTAGATGCCTGCGAACCAATTTATGAAAGATAGGGGAGCATCAAAAGCTACATCCCATCGTAGATAAAAGTAACTCCAAAATAAACAGGGTGTCTAGAGCTTTGTGGTGTGAAGGAAAGCTAGACTTTTAAGCAAATTTACTTAATTATTGTGTGTGTAAAGCTAATGACTGAGCTAAATTCTTCTGTTGAGATCAAATGAGTGAAGCCCGACAAGGAGCAAGTAGTTTGGAAGTTGCTGAGATTAAGGAACTCTTTTCCTCATTACTTATTTTGTAGCTAGTAGATGTATAATGAAACAAGTGACAATAGTAGTGATGAGGTCATCCGAAATCAACACTCGACTTCCCAGAAGGGTACAAGTCAACAAGTGGTTGAGAAGGTTCAGAGTCGACAGATGGGCTCTCACAAATCTACTGCAAAGAACTTTGATCCAAGAAGAAGAATTGGGTCATTAAAAATAGAGTCAAAAAGCAATATCATAACACACCATTTCCAGTTGAAAAGAAGATTCTTGAATATTTAACAAAAGTCTTGAAGATAATTAAATCTCTTGATTTTAATTAAATTATTCTTGAGTTAGTTTATTCCAGAAGGTTCTAGAAAGACTCAGGAAGGATCTAGAAGCTTCTCAGATTTACAGGTAAAATACACAAGTTAAATCTCCTTCCTTAAACACGCAAGAGGCGCGCAACTAGGGGCAACCAAATTAGGTAGTGTGTTATACTTTTCCTTCCTTGTTTAGGTTTCCTTGGTTTTGTTTAAGTAGTTACTTAATTGGGATTAACCTGAAAAGAATTCTTGCACGATTTGTTTTAGGAAATAAATAGATTTCCCTTTTAATGTTTTTAGAAGTATTTTGATTCCCATTCAAAGAGGAATTTCGTTCATCACCCTTCCTATAGGGTGATCGAAATTCTCCTTTCCATTAACCTAGTTCCTTTAGGTTTCTGGTTTGTATGGTTTCCAATTCTGATTGGATTCCCTTTTTATTTCTATTTCTTTTTCTACTTTGTAAAAGGCGCACAATTCCCTTCTATTTAAAAGGGCTTGGGTGACATTAATTAACAAGATTAAGAATATACATTCAGTTAAATTGTGGGTTATACAATTTTAAGCTTTGAGCTTTCAACCTTCCGGTTCGGGTAATGTTCTGTGGAAACTTATAGTTGTTCATTAGTGAACTTGTTATAGATTCATTAGTGAATTATTCTTCTTTTTATATTTAGCTAAGAGTAGCTTGATTTCAAAGGGGGTTTCGAAATACATAATTAATTCAAGAGTGAATTCAAGAAAGTGATTTAAATCAAAGACATTAAGCTAATCTCTGACTTAGCAGATTTTGGGATTCCGCAGTGCGATTCAATTGAGAATCCGCATCAAGTAGTGGATTATTCATTCTATTTTTGTAAAATTTTCTCAATAGTAAGTAGTAGGAATTTGGTCAAGTTTCTCTCCGCATTAATTCTAGTTATATAGTTTTTTTTGCCCTTAAAAAAAAAAAAAGAAAGAAAAAGAACTACCTCCGCCTGAGGCTGGGAGCCCGATATGGGCGGAGGTATAGCAAACCTCTGCCCGAATTGGGCAGAGACACAGAGGTATTCCAAACCTCCACCAGAGGTCGGGGGAGGTTTTCTAAAACCTCTGCCGACCTTTGGCAGATGTTGGTTTATGAAAAAAAAAAAAAGTTAATTAAAAGTGAGAAACTCATTTGTGAGTTCGTGGAAATTTTTATACTTTTGTCTTTTAAAATTTTTAAGTTGTTCCTGCAGTCAGTAAAATATTTAGTGCAAATGACAACACCTCTATTAGTTAAAGAATCATTTGATGTGCTGCTTTCTTTCATCAAATCATCAATGCGGCCTCGGTGGGGTAACCGAATTTATTGATCCCTAGAAACCGATTAAATTGCTAACTTTCCCAGTAGTGAAGCAAAAAGGTAGGGTTTTTTTGTGAGCAGGGTATGATGAGATTATTTTTTACCATTGTGAGAAAAGAATATGGATAAATGATTCTATCGGTCCCTTAAGTTGCATCTCTACTTCAATTTGGTCCCTCATCTTAAAAATTGTTCATTTTGATCCCTCAAGTTACATTTTTGTTTATAAATAGTTCCTTGGTGACTTTCCTGCAAAATTTGAAACCCTCCGACATTTACGTGGGTTGCGTCCGAGATATGTTATAGGGCATTTCCGGAAAGAAAAAAAATGGGGTTCAACTCATTTGTAATCCCTCCCTCAAATCACGTTCTTAATTTAGGGCACAATCGAAGCAACCTCTCATCTCACTCGATAAACCCAGCAAATCCCTTTTTCTGGTGATTTCTTTGTGGCCTGCGTAGTCAACAAGCGGTACCGGATAAATGGCTTCTTCAGTCTCTCTCAGAAGGCTCCTCTCTTCCGGCCTCCTCAGTTGTTCTGTTTTCCCTCTCCGCGCAGCTGCTTGCTCTGTTGCTTCGTCGCATCTGTTCAAAACCAGGGCTGCCCGTGATTAGGGTGATGAGGAAGATGACCGTGGTTTCGATGTCGATATCTCTCCCTTCATCCCCGCTATTTCTCCCTTTCTTTTGGAGATGGGTTTGATCCATTTTTATTGAGGGGTGTGAGCCCTTTTCTGAACCCATACTTGGAAATCCCCGCGGTATTCGGGATCTGGTGGGCCTGCGACGCTAAGGAGACAGAATATGTCTGTAACTGCGAGGAAACTCCACGTGGAGAGAATCCCCTGGTCATCAAAAGTGAATCACATAAGGATTCCGAGGATGAAGTGATGTTCTCTGTATGGGTAGTCTCTGTTTTGCGTGATTAATTATAGATTCTAAGTATTTATGTGCTTTTTTGTTCTAACTTCTACAGCTTAACTCCTCCATTTTTATAGCTACAAGCTTATTGCTTTTGAATGTAGTGTTTTGTGCTTACTAAAAGTCTATTTGACGTGGAATGATGATGGAAGTTTACTACTTAATGCCACTGATTTCCATGGAGAAATTGAATTGTCTTTCATTTCAACAGGGAAAAAAAAGCATCTCAAAAATATTTAGGGCAATATTCATAGGGGATGAGAAACAAAGGGAAAGTGAGAATGAATTGCAACTGTGGTGTCCTAGTTGCTTTGAAGACTTTGGACCATGAACAATGTTTCTTGGTTGGATCAAGTATGGAGATATGGGAGCATGTAATTATTTTGAGTTGATTGATCCCCAAGGTCTATAATTTCGGATTTTTTGTCTATTAACAAGAAGGATATGCTACTATTAAGAAGTGAGAAGAAGGTGAAAATACAAGTTTTACTTCTAGTTTCATGGTGCATGACTATGCTTTGTTGGTGTGTGATTAAACTCATAGGTGACGTGCCTCTGCCTCTAGTTTCATGTAGTTTCAATGTAGGGAATTGTTGGTGTAATATTAGTTCCAATTTAGTGTAGATAAATTGGATGCACATTATCTATACTATAGTAAAAGCATGAATCTGTCTAAATGACCCCAGGTTCAGGTACAGTAGCAGGTCATGAAAATGACACGTGTCTTCAATGCAGATCACACTCTCTTCTCTCACTCTTACTTTTACCTATTATTACCTGTTGCGAAGCCTTCTCGTCTCTATTGCCGCCACCCCTTCACTTCACCCTTGAATTTCAGCTGTAAAATTTATGCCACTCCTAAGCGTCTTTTGAGTTTTGTTTTAACTCTGAAACCAAACACTAGTACGGAAAAGGCTATGGAGACGCTTATTTAAGGCCATTGCAGGCGGTTTTATGAAATTCTCTGGCATCTTTGATGCTGCTGTTGCGAATGGCCTTTTTATTGGTCGTTTCCTATTTATTGGAGGCACTTTTCCAAAAACATGTCTCCATTTCCCGGCTTTTTGCATACTATTGGTGGAGCGTATTAGAGTAAAAAGGTCTCATTTTCCTATTATTGGGGGTGCTTTTATAAACAACCACATTTTTCCCCTTTTTAGGAGGACAATTCAAGTTATAGTTATTAAACTCAGCAATGGACAAAAGACATAATCGGACTATTCTACGATAAATTCAGTTTGAATCGATAGCCTTGTCAGAGTGTACAAGTTCAAACCGAGTCCAAAAATTATTTACCAATGCGTTATTGGCCATAGAATTAATTAAAACAATCTCCAACTTCCCCCTTATGCTGCTTTTATAGGGGAGAATTGGGAAACCCTGCATGCTCTCAACCGATGTAGGATTCGGAAGCCCCGTTTACGTCTTGGATGTGGTTATAAAAAAACGTCTCTAATAACTGCGTATTGGAGCCGGTTGTAACTAAAGCGTTTCCAATGCACATTTATTCAAGGTGGTTCAAGGTGAAGCATCTTCAATACCAAGATATTAGGGGCGATGTTAAGAACCGCTTATTTGAGGTGATTCTTAAAAGACCATCATTTAAACAGTACTCGAGATGGTTCTTCACAACCGTCCCCAATTAGGCGCTACCATTAGACGTTTTTGTACTAGTGAAAATTCCTCCTCCTATGAAAATTCCTCAGGGTTTGAATTTGTGTTCTATTGTAGTTGTTCTAATTTGCTTCGATTGTGTCTTCAGAACTCTTTATTCGTCCGGGTTAGTGCATCTGATGTTTAATTTTCTAATCTTTCTTTTATTCTAGTTTATGTAGTTTTGCTGACTGCCTACCTGTTAATTGATGCATTTGGAGGTCAAATTCTCAGTTGTTGTGTTTTCATTGTACATCTTTACTTTAAGGAGAGATTTTTCTACTAGTTTAAAAAGAGGTGCTATTAGAAAGTGGATGTGGAATACTGCATACCAACTGTTTGATTATATGTCTAAGTGTATTTAAAACTATTCATTCCAACATGCTTATTGCTCCTTGCCTTCCATATCTTATTAGTTTTGTAAAATTGTAGTATTAGTAAATTGAAAGACAAAATATCTGACCTAATGCTATTTTTGTGCATTGTCCTCAATAAATTCGTCAACTTATGGACATCTCCAATGACACATAACCAACATATTAACATTTCAGTGAAACATTTAGAATCATCCTTAATCTGGTTTGTTTCACAAAGTCCAATTATTTAACTCTAAGTGTACGAATCAGCTCGCGGTGGTCATGCCTTCACTACATTTTCAGCCTTGTAATAGTATTAGTATGGACTAAATCACTTCTTTATTTATACAACAAAATATGGATGTGACACCACAGATGTACAACCCCATATACAAGGGGTTGGCTTCATCTGATGCCTGCCTGTTTCGTACCAGGACTAAGTGTTGTACAGAAAAGAGGCTAAAACATGCTTTTATTATAATTTTCAAACCTCAATGTACATATATTAGTTCCTAATACAAGAGTGGAGCTTAACTAAACATAACTTTCTTATGAAATACTATCCAGCACTACTACAGAACTAATCAATGGAGGCACCCCTTTGGAGGCGGGTTTCCAAACACCCGCCTCCCAAGGGGGCGGCAAAGCTTTTGGAGGCGGGTGAAACATGCACCCGCCTCCAATAGATATCTATTGGAGGCGGGTGCATCCAAAAAAAAATAAAGGAGGCGGGTGAATTTTCGTAAATTTTCAAATAGGGTTTCGAAAATTCTTTTTATTTTGGACTGTTAAAAGTAATTTTGAAATATTGTCAAGATTCGAACAAGGCGATAAATTAGTAGGTAATAAAAATCACAAGTTTTAGAAGGAAATATATAAATATATACTTTCGATTTTAACTTTAAAAGCATAAGTATATATTGTAGCCTAGTGGTAAATTTAATGTGCAAGAGTCAAATGATTCTGCAGGAGCGAGTTCGATTCCTACTGAACCCATAAATTGAAAAAGGGAAATTAAATTTTTTGTACTAGGGTAGAAGTGTTAACACCCGCCTCCAGTAACCAATTTTTGGGTAATGCAGCTAATATAATAGGTTCCTGCATGTAGTCCCATCCTAGTACTGGTAGTGAGCGAAGTAATCTTCTTACCAAGGATCAGTAACAAAATTTTGAAAACAGGAAAATGGAACGAGTCTTTGCCCAGTGAGAGTTCACCGTTTTTGCAAATATTTACTAAATTACATACATTACTCATGCATATAATTCAGGCAAATCCTAACATTTAGCATTCATGATTCATGAAAGATTCATAAAACATATAATGAGGATGAGGGATGTTCGCCAAAGTTCTATATGAACGATGAACGACGGGCCAGCTCATCTCAGAGAATTAGGGGTGTTTGCCAGTGTGTACAGGAACGCTAAACGACGGGCCAGCTCACCTCAGCATATACATATCGTCAGCCAACTCCCAAACATATACATATA
This sequence comes from Leptodermis oblonga, assembly GCA_016801395.1. NCBI lineage: Eukaryota > Viridiplantae > Streptophyta > Magnoliopsida > Gentianales > Rubiaceae > Leptodermis > Leptodermis oblonga. Next base: position 28,703,815 of record CM028760.1, read on the forward strand.
TAGGCCCCGGTGGTCGGTACTAATTTCGAAATCAGGAACCCAGATGATCCAGACGACCAAGCCCTCTGCTGGCTCGTGGGATCAAATCGCACACACATAATGGATCCAACACAACTTATGATCATATAATAGATTCAATGCACAAAGAAAGTACAACTGAAGCGTAACAAGTATATATGCATTCCAGCCGGTAAGTAAACACAACTGACAGTTTAAAATCAAAAGGATTTCAAACATTTTTCGAAAGCGTTTAAAACATGACACACAATATAGTTCAATGCATATTCAATTATTAATTGCATTAAAACAGTTTCCATTTTCAGTGATAAACACATCAGTCCTGAGATGCTTGCTCACTATTTTTCCAATTATCTGCAGTTTATAAATATCAAAAGTTTCAGTTTCTATTCTAAAACAAATTCCAACCTTCCTAAGGTTATAAAATCCTAACTTTCAATTTCTATAATCCCAAATGTCCCTTTATTCTATTTAAGTAAAAGGATGTATTTAATTAAAAGAATTGTGAAAGGTTTTTAAGTGGATTTTTACAAAAAAAAAAATCAAAAAATCAAAATTTTAGAAAACCGATCCAATCGGTTTTAACCGATTGTTTGATTGGTTAACACCGCTCAAAATGGTTTTCCCCATTTTAGAATCGGTTTTAACCGGTTTACTTGAGCATGGATCTTTTTACCCGCCCTCAAATCGGTTAAAACCGATTGTGCCCAGAAAACTTCATCTTCAAGCTTTTGCTTCAGGTTTTGGCTAAATTTTTACATAAAACTTGTTTCTCTTTTATTCTTTTTGCTAAAAATCCTTCCTACAGCATTCATGCATCATTCCTATTGTTCCATAACGCATATTCCATATCAACTCAAGGGTTTAATTCAAAATTCCTAGAAAAACCAAAACTTCATTATTTTTCCATTTCATGCATCTTTTTCCTAAATCTTAACGTGATAAGTGGGTTGAATTCATTACGTTTACGTTCTGGATGTTCCCCAGCATGAAATCCACGTTTGTGGAATCAAAATTCCAGCTAAAAACATTCTTGTCCTAGCTTTCTCCTTTCCTTCTCTTTTTTCCCTTTTCTTTCCTTTCTCTCTTTTTGGTTTGGTTCTTGTTTGAATTTAAGTGATTTAGCTAGATGAGAGGAAGCATATTTATAGGCAAATCTGCCTAATAGTCCAAAACTTTCATACTTATCTTGAGAATTTTTTTTTCATTTACAGCTCCCGATCGTTTTTACCCGCTCATGAATCGGGTAAAACTGTTCCAATCGGTTTTACCCGTTCATGAATCGGGTAAAACCAATTGGAACGGTTTTACCCATTCATGAATCGGGTAAAACCGGTCGGAGAATTTTTGTCATTTTTCTGGATGAGATTTACCCACTCTGGGACTGGGTAAAACCCATTTGTTCAAGCGGTGGGATATTTTTTTTCCTACTTTTGGATCAGTTTTACCCGTTCCAAGACTGGGTAAAACCGCTTCGTGAAGCGGTGGGATCAGTTTTACCCCTTTCATGATCGGGTAAAACTGGTCACTCAGGCGGTGCAATCAGTTTTACCCTTTCATGGATTGGGTAAAACCGTTCCAATCGGTTTTACCCAATCCAGGACTGGGTAAAATTGACCCGCCCCTATTTTTCTCCTTTTTCACTTATTTTTTAATTTCTTTATTTTATTACTTAATTACTGTATCACATATTACTTAAACATAATTCTAACCTTATTCCTAACATCTTAATCCTAATTTAAACATCACAAATCTATGATTCAAAATAATTCTTCATTTATTAAAATTCTTAAGAAAATTATACAAGTTCATAACTATACCTATTTTTGAAAATACAAATGATTTACATAAAAATACAAACCTATGGCTAATCTTAGGGCAAAATTTATGAGATATCACAATGGATAATCTATTAATCCAAATAAGAAAAAAATCACCAGCCTTAAATCTTCCCAACAGGTCGGACCTAGAACATATTATTACTTTCCAATCAAATATTTGTCAATATAAAAACCAAGGTTCTTCCATTGTGAAATGGCATGATCAAGTTGGAGACAAAGAATCAACCAAGTGTACGATTCAAGCAACATAGTTGTCTAAATCTGATACAAGTATTACTTCTCTTGTTCCAAACGATATCATCTAATTGAGATTTGATAGGCATTTAATTATTAAATGAATAGGCATATGAAGCATTAAGGTTTCCAAGTGCTGAGCTTCATCATAAGTATTAGATTTTCTGGTCCATTACTATTTAAATTCTATACTAAATAGGATCAGAAAAGGACTAAATGATGTGCTAATAATGTAAATTTGCAAAGAAAGCTTGCCATTGGTGTATGGTATTTCAAGACAATCTCTTCTGCTATATCTTATAGTTACTTGAGTAGTTTGAATTTTTAAATAAATTTAACAGTAGGATCCTTCAGATTTACAAAATTGCTGATTGCCCTCCCATGAAAAATTGTGGAGATTTAAGCACTGTAATATTTTTAATTGGAGCCAAGTAATTAGTATAAACTGGTTGTTCAAACCCATATTCAGTTTTTACTGCTTAGACAAATCCTTCAAGAACTAGAGATTCTTGCTTAGAGGATGTGATGTTGTTTTATGAGATTGATTATGTTTCAACTTGTATTTATTAGTGTTATAATTCACAAAGATTGAAATTCCTTATGAATGTTTTCAACAGAATGATTGTTATTGATTGATGTGTGTAATTAGTAGTGAGTCCCCTATAATTGTTCTCCATAAAAGCAATGGAGTCTAGATTCAATGGGGCGAGCTCTTGTGTAAAGAAGTTTAATTTTTGATAAGTCGTGTGGATTCTACAAAATTGGCCTCAGTTGATACTCTTTATCCAGTTTTACTCTAATTTGGGGGTACTTGTAGAGTTTTATGCTAAAAATTACATTATACATAAAATTTGGTATAACTCGATAGAACTTAGTGGCTTCTTCCTTGCATCTTGCAAGAATATTGGCAATTGTTTGAGTAACATCATTTTTCTTTATCTCTGCATGCTAAAGTATGTAAGTTCTATGGGAAAATCGCAGTTTTGGTCCATCAACTTGACCATCGCTACACTTTTACTCCCTCAACGATTGAAACTCGCACTTTTAGTCCCGTAACTATCATTTTTTGCTGTTTTGGTCCCTCTTACCAGCAAGCTACTGTTTGACTGACAAAGTCAACAGTAATTTGGACCTTTTTAAAAAAGTTAAAAAATATTTGGGCCAAAACATAATAATTCAAAAGTTTTAAAAAAGCAAAAAAGAACTTTTCTTTTTAGGAAAAATCGTAGTTTTGGTCCCTCATCTGTACCCTTGTTACACTTTTAGTTCATCTTCTATTGAAATTCACACTTTTAGTCCCTTAACTATATCTTTTTTGCCATTTTGGTCCTTCTTACCGGCAAGCTACCGGTTATAGGTCATTTGAGGTCAAAATGAAAAATTATAAAATGTTTTGGCCAAATCATAAAACTAAAAACTTTTTGAAAAATAAACAAAAGAAGCTCTTCTTCTTTTTCTAAAATAAACAAAAAGAGCTTTTCTTCTTTTTCTTTCCCCAAATTGAAAACCTGTAATGGTGCCACCGGCAAGAGCTACACTTTCGCCGAAGTTGAGCTCATTTCAAGAAAAGTGGCATCCAAGCTCAACAAGCTCGGGTTCCAACAGAGCGATGTGATTATGATTCTCCTTCTCAATTCCCCTGAATTCGTGTTCGCTTTCCTCGGGGGGTCTTTCTGGGGCGCGATTCCCATCGTGGCCAACCCGTTTTTCACTCCGGTGAAGGTCATCAAGCAAGCTAAGGCCATCGGATTCTTCATTTGATTTCTCTCCCTCACATAAATGTATCTTCTTTCTTGCTCAGAAACGCCCTGTTCTTCATCTGATTCACCAGATTTGAGAAAATTGTAGTGAAAATGTAAGAAGTTACATTGGATATATAAGAATGTGCATTCAGAATGCAAAATTTATTAGTGAAATGGAAAATTAAATGTGTCCATCCGAAGACTATATTTGGTTGCAGCAACTGGTCTAGCTTTTTCTTATGTACTTACAATCAACACAAAATAAGCCAACCAACCATATTAGTAAACTCCTTTCAACAACTATAATTCAGCCAATGCAAAATTTCTCAGAAGAAAAATTAGAGCGCAACAACCAAAACCAAAGTTGAAATAAATGGTGCAAGAAATTTGAAACCCCAAACATATCAACAACGATTGGAACTTGACCTGGATCAGATAACAATCACAGAGCAAAAACTGCCCGCCTCATTTTCTAAAATAAAATCCATGAACAGAAAAGGAAAAAATAGGGAAAAGAATTTAACAAAAATGGGTACATTATTCACTGGAGACCAACAATAAACATAGTAATAATAGACAAAAATTCAAACAAAACTGCAGGCACTTTCAGTACAAGAATAGGGGAATATAAAAGAAACCTTCAAAACCGATGGAGAAAGGTAGCTGAAAATGGAGCAGTGCCCTCAAGTTGGGAGGCGAGGTCTTCTTTTCCTGTGGCTCAAAGAACGGCGCAGCTCCTGGAGGACCTACGGCGGCTGTGGGTTGTTTAGGGGTGTAGACTTAGGTTGATTTTAGGGGTTCTGCTTTCGTCGATTTAGTTTAGGATTTATAGAAAAAGTAATTTTTTTTGTTTATTTTTTTTCAATGTTTTAAGCTATTATGATTTGGCCCAAAACTTCTGTAAGTTTTCCAATAAGGTCCAATTACCGTTGACTTTGTCAGTCAACTGGTAGCTTACCGGTAAGAGGGACCAAAATGGCAAAAAAGTAATAGTTAAGGGACTAAAAGTGCAAGTTTTAATTGAAGAGAGACTAAAAGTGTAATGAGGGTATAGATGAGGGACCAAAACTGCGATTTTCCCATATAAATAGTATATTTTTCTGCAATTTACAAAAAAAAGGTCAAAATTTTTTAATATTTCATTTTCACCCCAAATGACCAGTAAGTTGGTAGCTTGCCAGCAAGAGGGACCAAAACGGTAAAAAGATGATAGTTACAGGACTAAAAGTGCGAGTTTCAATAGTTGAGGGACTAAAAGTGTAATGAGGGTCAAGTTGAGGGACCAAAACTACGATTTTCCCTAAGTTCTATTGTGCTTATACTTTTTACCTCTTGTAGGGTGTTTTTCTATGTTCTCAACATGCATCATGTCTGTTACATTTTCTACCTCTATGAAATTAATACTTATGGGACTTGAAACCTCATAGATAAAAAGTGATGTAGAAATTATATAAAGCTGTTACATTTGCGTTGTTAAGGCAGGTTAGGAAAAATGTTAAAAATTTATATGCAAAAAACTAATTAATACTCATAAATATCTTTCAATCATGTATATATTTTCTTTTATTATTGTTGGGATCCTTTATTTGTCCAAATTTGTTTAGATACAAAGAAGAAATCACAATTTATGAGATTAAAATAAAGGTTTTCTTTGTTGCTACTCTGTTTGTGTTTTTTTGGTTTAATTTTCTTACAAAGAATGGATGAACTGATGTGAAGCTAGGCTCATTGGCAATAAATGCAAGACTAGGTAAAAGTTAAAAAGTGCTTAAGCTGTGTTTTAGAAGTAATGGACTTGTAAGAATCTTGACTTCTACAGTTTCACTCAAAATTATGATCGATTGTTAATTAACATAGTTGCATCCTCTCTATAGTGGAATTCTTTTCATTGCTTGAATCTCACTATCATTATAGGTACGAATTTTAGGAAACTAACAACGAAATTAAATGTTGGGGCGCTTCAAGGTAGCAAAACCTTCATGTTCTCTCAATTCATGCCTTGCAGCTCAACCCAAGTTTGTAAAGAATAGTTCCCATTAGGGCTATAAACGAGCCGAGTTGAGTCCAAACTAGGGTATAATCGAGAACGGCTTGATAAAGAACAATCAGACTCGAGCTTGATCAAGCCTAAATAATTAGGCTTGAGCTCATCTCATCAAAATTATAATAGTATCGAACTCGAAGTAGAGGAAGCTTTTGAGCTCAAACTCAAGCTTGACCTCAAACTAAATATTTTAATTTATACCAAAAAAAACATTTAAAAATTTTTATATATAGCTAGCCTGACTCGATTGGCTCGACGAGCCAGTAATAACGTGAATTTCAAATAGTTTTCCATGCGCATTATGTCCCCTCATCTCAAACCCTGCGTAACTTCTTTCTTTCCCAACTCTCCCTTCTCCTTCTTCTCTATATAAAATCATCCATGTAAGAGCTAAAATCTCCTCTTCTTACATTTTTTGATACAGTCTAAATTCTTTCATTTTATATCTCCATTGATACAAAGGAGAAAGCTCAAAGCCAGAGCACATCTCTTCTTTTCTTTCTCTGTTTCTTTTCAATTATGAATCCTCTTACTATAAAAAGCCCTAATCACACAACAACCCAACTCGCTGCAAATCTTCAGAAGGTAGAAGGAGTCCTCGTAAGCGCATAGGCAAAAGAGCTTGGTGCTAAGAAGAAAAAAAAATGTTCAATCCAGAAGTGCTAAACGGCTTACTTGCCCTCGACACTTCTCCTTCAAGAGCTAGGAATCGTCCGAATCCATTCCCAACATCACCTTCTCTCCATGCTCCAAACAATCATGGCGGCTTGTTTCGGTCTTCTACGTGGAAGTCACGTAGTGGGTGATGGCCAAACCCACCCCGAATCTTCTAAAATCCTTTCAAACCACCCTGTTGGGAAAAATCTTCTCTGGCATCAGTGATCTAGGTGTCTCTGCCATAGTTTTTCAGGCTGCCATCAAATTGGAGTCAATGATGAAGGAGTTGAAAGTAAGAACTCATATCATCAATCTTATGTTGTGTGCTACTGGGATATCATTCTTCTTTGGTCAGTTGCTAGGCATTTCTGAGCTTTTCAATTCATGTGGAAATGCAATCTTAGTGCTTGCATTCCATTTCAGCAAAAAAGGTTTTTGGGGGTGGCAAGGAAAAGGAGATTATGTGAAATGCTTGAGCTTGATAGTCCTAAGAGTAGCCACATACCATTTCTTCTCGCAGGTACTTTTATTTTCAATTTTCGACTACTTATCTCTTTTTTTCAATTTTCAAATGACTCAACTCTCTTCTTTATCTTATTTTATCTTATGTACAAGGAGGAAAATGGCAAAGCTCCTCTCCCAATACGTGCATGTGCCCGTGCCAGTTCTGTTGATATTGGTGCACACACTGTGGGTACCCTATCCCGTTCTGGTGCTATTGTTGCTATGGGCTCACACACCCTCTATTCTCGTGCCAGTGATGTGGTTGTTGCGAGTTCGGGTGTTGATGTTGCAGCTACTACTAGTGAGTAGGTGAGTGCTGTGAGTACTAATGTTGCTGTGGGGGCCAAGGATGTGAGTTCGGGTGCTAGTTTATGTATTATCTCAATTAATGATTGGATGCATGTGTTAGTACATTTTTATGAAAAATCATGAATTCTATGGGTTAAATTAATTGGTACATTGGAGTGGAACTGTATATAGGAAAAAATTCCCAAATTGTTAATAGAAGGAAGGGGAAAAATTTGTTTTCTATTTTTTGAAGGGAAAGAAAAAATTGTTCATAGAAAGATGATGCAACGTGGAAACTAGGGAAAATTACACTTTTGGTTCCTCTTCTTTACCATCGTTATACTTTTGACCTCTCTTTAATGCTAACTAGCACTTATGGTCCCTCTTCTAAAATGTGAAAGAGGAGAGACTATAGCAATTTTGCATAGAAGATGGACCAAAAGTGTAACGATAGTAAAAGAAGAGAGACCAAATGTGCGATTTTCCCGTGGAAACAACTCTGCTACCTTTTCTCTCCAACTACTCTGCAAATTCTGCACGTGAGTGAGGCCCGTTTAAAATTTTTCTTTCCAAAAATGCCCTTTAGCATATCTCATGCTCAACCCACATGAATGTCAGACGATTTCAAATTTTTGCTAGAAAGTCACCAAGGGCCCATTTAAATACAAAAGTGCAACTTGATTGACAAAAATAAACTATTTTTAAGATAAGGGACCAAATTGAACTAGTGATACAACTTAAGGGACCAACCGAATCATTTACCCAAAGAATATTAAGGCTCTGTTATTTTCTATTCTATTTTAGGAAAATCATTACTTTTTCCTCAAAAATTTTATACAAAGACATAACATCATTTTTTACTAAATTCAAAGTTTAAAATTTGAAATTCTCTCTAAATATTCTGTAACATAAGTTCAAAAAATAACATAATCATTACACTTTTTCTTCTCTTTCTTATACAAATCTCCAAAAGAAATCCTTTCTAACAAATATTCCTTCCCTAAACAAAAAATTTGTCATTTGAGTCATTAAATTTAACCATTCTCACTTCAAGAAAATCATCACTTATTGTCATAAAATGTTACACAAAGAAACAACTTCAATTTTTACTCAATTTAAAATTCAAAATTTAAAATTCTCTCAAAATCTCCACTCACATAAATTCAAAAAATAACATAATCATTACACATATTTATCTCTCTCCTACACAATTTACCAAAAGAAAATTTCCTCCAAAAAATTTTCTTCCCGAAAATAAAAAAATCCCAAGTTAAGTCACAAAGAGAACAAAGCACTTAAGTTACCTAAATCGTTATTTGAAAAATCAAACAAAAATTTTGCATAGTCCCCACACCCATAGTTTGTAGTATCACGATATGTATCATAGGATCCTACGATACTACCATCCCCAAATACTAAATCGATCCTATTTTCGATTCTATCCGATATTATAAAAATTTGCTGAAATGACTCAAATAAGAGTAGTTTTTATTATTTATCAATAATTTTACACTTGCACATTTCATGTAGAATCTTATGATCACACGATCCGATCCTATCGATACCGATCCTATACCTAAATCGATTTGACGTAGGATCGTGCTTTTGCATATTATGCTCACACCTCATCTACCGTTGCCGCTGTTGGTTTCCTTTTCATCTCTTTTTTTATCTTTTTTTTTCAACGTTATCTGGACCGGACCGGTCTGGGGTGTCGGTTCAAAACATGCAAAAAACCGGACCCATAAAAACCCGGTCAAAACCGTGGGCAGGCAGGAACGGGCCGACCCGCCTGAACCCGGTTTTTAATTTTTTTTTCAAAATTTGAGAAGTTTTACAAAATTTTGCTATTAATGGGAGTTAAACCTTAGTCACTCACATAGAAAATATGAGTACTTACCATTATACTATTGTTCCCTTTTGTTTAATTATTGTTTTAACTCATTTTTATATGAATCATGGACTTTCTAACATCAATTAATTGGACTATCCAAACTAATGTTAATTTTATTATCATTCCTTACTATATATAAAATTAATACTATCATAATTTTTATTAGTTGTTTTCTGTTCAATTAAACTTTGTTTAATTTATTCATGTATTAACTTAAAATACGTTTAATTTTTTTTACGTCAAAATTTATCTTTTTTTTTTGTCTAATAAAAATGTAGTAATATAATTTTATATATTTTTTAATAGAAAATAAGAAATATTTTATAGTTGATTTACTTACTGAGTTTTATAATAATGAATATATATATATATATATATATACTATACGGTACATCCGTGCAATGCACGGCTTATGCCCAATAAAATATTAATTTGTATCATAATAATAAAAAATTTAATTGTGCATAGGCTAGCATACAAATAGAACAACGAATATGAGAGCTCGTTTAAATTTATCATCTATTAACTTAATTCAATACATTTTTAGAACAATTGGAGTCTACAAAAAAATATCAAAATCAAGGAAGAAATTTTCCATCCTTAATAGTATATGGTTACCGGTACACTACCTTCATCCGACATATTCTTGTTGTTTTTGTATATAACTTAACATCCTTCCATTAAGGATCTACTTTAGAATTGTGGAAATTTTTGAGGTTGTTGGAAAAAAAAAAGATTTTTTTTTTTTTTTTGCATATTTAAACTTACTTCTCTACCTTTTTTAAAAACAAAAAATTAATATAACAAAAGCCTGTAAAAGAAAGGAACAATCTAGAGAATACATCAAGATTTATAATTTTACATACATGATACATTGTGAACTAATAGGAAAGAGAATTTTAACACAATAATCCTTCAACTCTTGATAACAAAAAGTTTTCACATAAAAAAATTGCACCAACAACATAACAATTTAAACAAAACAACAAATTAAAGTAATCAACAAAAAACTTAATGGGAAAAGAAAATTCAAGAAAGGATCTATGTAAATCACATATTATTAGATGTGTAAAATGTCATAATTTTTAATAGTAAAATATAAGAATAAAATTTCTCATTTCGAGAAATTAGTTAACATATCTAGAACATAATAACTCACTAACCTTGATGAACTTCACAACAATTTAAAAGAAAATTTCAGTGTTGTTTAAGACTGAGAGAACGAAGATGGTTGAGAATATTTCAAAATGCCATTCATAGATTGGATCAAGGAAGGAAAATATACAACTTATTGATTGTAACTAACAGAAGGTGAAAGAAAAACAATAGTTTGTTCATATTTATAATGATAGAAGGTGAAGCAAAGAGGCATACAACATATTATTTCTATTTGTAATAAATAAATAGTGAAACAAAGAGACAATAGACTTTTCCTATTATTTAGGAGTTAAAAACTAATACTCTCAATTATCAATTGAGTAATTAACTTCATGGTGAAAATGTTTAATGTAAAGTTGTGAATTTAAGATTATAAGTCTAAAAAAGAAAAAAAATAAAGTTTTATTTTTATAAAAAAAAATTGTACGAACCTGAAAGTTGGTCTCATGCCTCTTTTTTTTTTTTTTTATAAATAAAATCCTTAAATTATATAATTAAAGTTTAAATTTTTGTTGACTTGTTGGTGTATATATATAATTTTTGTGAGATGTGCTTTTAATAAATATATAAAAAAGTGGAAGAATAAAAGTGCAATGCTCCTATAAAGGAGTGAAAGAGCCACATGTAAAAATAAATAAATAAAGAAATTATTTAATTGAATGGTAGAAAATAAAATAAGTTCACTCAATATTTAACTACTCAATATTTAACTATTAGATATTAAGCTTATGTGGCATCCACATAAATAGTTAAATTAAAACTCTATTATACATAAATTAAAAAGATGCTTATTAAATTAAAATATAATGTGGCAGCCACATGTCACTCTAATATCAAACCTATATTAATTTATATATTATATAGGGTAGATATATGACGTCATCCAGTTTGACTCTCGGCTCGAACCGGTTGAACCCCCTGTTTGAGCAAATACTTGGCCGCACCGGTTCAACGTCCGGTCCGGCCAAGACAACCATTTTTTTTTTTTTTTTGCCATTAATTCGTTTAAGAAATTAAAAAAAGAAGAAAGAAACCCTTTCGGCCTAGAACCACAATACAACCATTCTGGGCCTCCTCTTACAACCCTCAAAGCTGCAACACTGGCAACTTCAAATAAGGGTTTTTTGGCCGGCGAGGATGATGATATTACCGCCGGTTATGAGGGAAAGATCTATGTGCTTCCTCACATAGTATTTGGGAACTGAAATTTACTCAATAATACTAAGCTACAAATTGGAAGTTGATTGTATCAATCCTTACTGCAATAACTGAAAATGACGTGAAACAATTCATGTGGTTGAATTGGTGAGTCTCATCCCGTCAAATGTTTATTGCATCCATACTTTGGTTAATTTTTTTCGAATTGTGGTAGATGTAGATTTTAAATAGAAAAGTTGGAAAATATGTTATGTAATTTGATGGGCAAAATTGTGGAATTTCGTCTGTATTGTGAGAATTCAAAATGCCAAGTATTTTTGAGTTGATGATACTGTTCTGTTTCTCTATTCTAACTGGGGTTGGAATTTTTTAAGAAAAATTATTGGTGCCGGTCTTTAAATTAGGAAAAACACTGGGTTTACAGACTTTTTTTTTTTTTTCTTTCTTTCTTTCCTCTTCTGAATTATTTTCTGCTGGTATTTTCTCTTGGAACCTTACAAATTTGGTGTTTAAGATGCATGCGTTCTATTTCTCTATGTCATTCTTGCTTGCTGGTTGTATCACAGTTTATGCACCATGGTGTGTATATCTATCAAAAAGACCAAAGGTAGACAGTTGTATTAGATAGTACTGGTTTCTCATGGAACCTTAGAAACGAATTAATGGGAGAAGAAAGGAGGGAGATGGGGAGGAAAGGGATAGTGGCGACGGTAGATGAGGTGTGAGGGCTGGCAAAATTTTTGTTTGCTTTTTTTCATTAAGGGAAATTTAGGTAACTTAATCATCTTTTGCTCTGTAAGCTAAAAATTGCTCTAGCATTAACAACAGCTTTTAGGTAGAGTGTAATCAGTTTTGTTCTTTAGTTTTACTTATCCCTTATCATGAATTTATTTGTTTTTAATTATTTTTAATTATCTTTTTTTAATGTTTTGCAGGTGGAAGTTATAACGGATTCAGATGCTGAATTTGTTAAGAACCTGCTTTGACAACCCTCCCATTTGGAGGGGGTACTTGAAACAAAGGTAGGGGTTATGGTGTTTGTTGGAGTGAATTTTACTGAGCTTCCTGAACTGAAATGGTAGTCTTGTTGAGCGGCTTTTGGTCTACTGTTTCCCTGAGTAATAGGTTAGGATTCCCTTTAGATTTTGTTGGTGAATCAAAAAAGATATAAAACAGATAATTTTCATAAATGTTGGGATCAAAATCAAGGAGACATTGCTGTTTGAATCCTAAATGTTTAGTACATATATTAAGGGAAAGAAAAGGTTATGTTTTGGGGTAGATCTTGAACTATTGGATTATATTTCTGTTTAAAACAACTATTGGAATAGGTGATTGATCAAGCATTGGTTATTACAAATCTAAGTTATTTTGAGCCTTTGCACAAAGTATCTGGATAAAAGTACTTTATGAACTGAATCAAAAATAATAAACTGCACACTGTAGATAGCTACCCCTTTCCATAGCTAGTGCCCTCAACTAAATTTAAACCTTCGCTTTTATGTCCACACACACCCCCCCCCCCCCCCCCCCCCCCCCCCCCCGCCCTTCTTTTTATTGGAATTATGTATCATTATTTTTTGCTGGGTAATGGTTGGACAGACAATTTAACAGCTCCTACAAGCAGCTTGTAGCTATAATGAAAAGAATAAATTTTAACTTTCAGCCAAGATTTGCTTTTCTTATGCTTAATTTTTTTCTAATAAATATTTCATATGATGATAAAGCATGCATGTATGTAGCTATTAAAGTAGTTTGGATATTTTCTTCCATTTGTAAGGTTTAGCTTTAAAAATAGAGGGGGTAAGTTGTAAAAGGATGATAATAGAGGGGTAAAAGGTAGCCAAGCCTAATTATAATTGTATCATCGTGTATGTGTGTAATAGCATTCATTAACTTCACTGGAAAAGTTGACAACCTTTGATCATGTCAATCTGTATGGTTATGCTGTCTCAGCTAGACATCCTTTTCAAGAAAAGAAGTAATGCTGATTAAGATGATGAGGATGAAGGGAAAAGCTTTAGTTTCAACTGTGGGGAACCCTTTAATTTCCTTGAGATTTAAATCAGGCATTAGTGCGTTTGGATACCATACTGTTGCCCCTGCACACCATGATCCTGCTTCAAATGAGGTGCATTTGAATGGAAGATTTAAATCTGGGTTTGCCAATTGTATTGAAAATTTGGAAGATGCCCTGCATTTGTATGAACAGATGGTACAAATGAGGCCTTCGCCCTCTGTGATTGACTTTACGCAGTTGCTTGCTCGTGTGGTTAAGTGAAGCATTATTCAGTTGCTGTTTCGCTCTACAATGATATGAATATTTTAGGATTCTTTACGCAGTTGCTTGCTCGTGTGGTTAAGTGAAGCATTATTCAGTTGCTGTTTCGCTCTACAATGATATGAATATTTTAGGATTCCCTGTCAGTGACTATATACTGAATATTGTTATTAATCGTTACTGTTTCTTGAGCCGGGTTGATTTTGGGTTCTCTATATTGGGAGGGTTCTATAAGCGTGGTTTTGTGCCTAATGTGTCCACATTTAGTACTTTACTCAAAGGGTTGTTTAAAGAAAAGAGGATTGTTGAGGCGCAAGAATTGTTTAGGAAGATAATTAATGAAAAATTATGTGAACCTGATGGGTTTATGTGTGGAATTGTCATAGATGGGCTTTGTAAGGTGGGAAATGCTGCTGTGGCCATTGAATTCCTGAGAGAAATGGGAAGGGGAAAATTTAGACTGAATGCCATAGTTTACAGTACTATCATTGATAGTTTGTGTAAAGATAAAATGGTTGATGAAGCAGTTGTTCTGTTACATGAGATGATTGCTAAGGGCATTGCTCCAGATGTTGTTACTTGTACTTGTTTAATCAAGGGTTTGTGTAATATAGGAAAATTGGATGAGGCTAATAGTCTCTTCAAAGAGATGATGGATTTGGGAATTGCTCCAAATACATTTACTTTTAACGTATTGATTGATGCCTTATGCAAGGAAGGGAAGGTGAAAGATGCTGAGGGTTTAGTCCAAATTATGACTCAACGTGCCCAGAACCCTGATGCGTTCACTTACAATGCTCTGATAGAGGGATGTTGCTTGCAGGGTCGAATAAACAAAGCAAGGAAACTTTTTCATACTATGGTTGGTAGTGGACTTCTGCCTGATATGATCAGTTATGGTATCTTGATTAATGGGTATTTCAAGAGATTAAAAGTTGATCAGGCAATGAGCCTATTCCGAGAGATTTCAGATAAAGGATTAGCACCAAATATTGCTATATACAACACTGTCTTGCAGGGCTTGTTTACAACTGGAAGGTATGTTATTGCAAGAGACGTTTTCAGTGAGATGCAATCAGCTTCTGTAACGCCTGATTTTCATACTTGCTGTGTGATTTTGCATGGCCTGTGCAAGAGTGATTGTGTTGATGAAGCATTAGAATTTCTCCACAAGATGGAAACTGAAGGAGTAGAACTTCATGTGTCTATGTACAATATCATCCTTGATGGTTTGTGCAAATGTGGGAGGCTGGATACTGCAAAAGATCTTTTCCATTGTCTTCCCTGTAAAGGATTGAATCCTGATGCCACAACATATAACACGATGCTAACGGGCCTTTGTGTAGAAGGTTTGGTAAAAGAAGCTAAAGGTTTTGCTGCACTAATGGAAGAAAACGGTTTCTTGGCAGACGGAATTACATACAACGCTATTATCAAGGACTTCTTAAGAGAGGCGAACATGATGATGCAGTGAAATATGTTGAAGAATTAGTTTGTCGAGGATTTTCATTGCACTCATCAACTCTCTCACTTCTACCAGATTCACTCTCAGACAATAAAGACAGTACTGTCCTTGCAAAGATAATTCAGAAATTTGATCCCAACAGCATCAAGTCTTCGTCATAAATTTATCACTGTACTGTCCTTTCTACTTATGCCACCTCAGATGAATCTTTGGTGGCTGTAGTCATATTGCTTCCCACTATGTTCATGCAGGAAGTTATATGTTGTCACTTTGAACTTTGCTGCGAATCTGGTTCTTGGTACTAAACCATCAAGACGGTTTTGACCGGTTGATGTCGAACCAGGTTTGCATTTTCAATACATTTGGAATCTTCTCAAAACATAAAGATGATGTTCTAGCATCTTGTCCGACTATGTTTAAGTGTCATATATGATATTGTTGATCCTGCATATCAAACAGGCATACTTTTATGTAATTAAAGGTTCTGTATTCATCCTATGTAGGACACATCCTTACATAATTTATACAGCTTTCTACATTTTCAACACAGTTTTAATGTGTTTTAAAACACATCCAAAAATATATTTTGAAACATGTTTTTGGTTGCTATACAGGCCTAAATAGACAACGACACATGAATAAATTCATTAAACCTGAAGAACATGAATGGAACCAGTTTGAGAAAGAAAGAAGGGCCAATGCTGTTTCTGAAATTCAATTAATTTGTCAAGGAATTTTCCAATGTTGATAGAATTGGACCAGAAGAATTGGCCTATGATCTAATCCTACAGCCCACATCGATCCTGTTGGGATCGCGATATTACAAACTATGGTTTTATATGCCTAGTGTTCAGATTTGTTTATTTTAGGTGGAGTTGATGAGTTGGATTTGACTACTTTCCTGTAAATTAGATGTGTAAATGAAGATAACCCTGAACCCCGTCTGCTTATAAATTAGACAGACTATATAAACAGAATATCTAAATTCTTTCAACGGTTTCGACTTATTCTATTTATCTACTTTTTCTGTTGAATTCATCCTATTCATTTTTTGAATTTCAAATGTTGGAATAATCTATGATCTTTACTGCACTAAGCTCTTGGCTTCAGTTAGTTATTTGCTCGTTATCTGAACTAATGAAGCATCTGTGCTGTAGTTTCTGTAATTTCTCCTCGAGCTAAGATGGCTTAGGGCCTGTATGGTATTAGACTATCGGTTGAAACTATGGTTTAAATTGATTTTCAAAATATTAAAAGTATATTAGAAAAGATGTTTTGAAAATATATAAAGGTATATTGGAAATGGTGAAAAATTATTATAAAATGCGAATTGAGTTCCAAACCAATATTACACCGGGCCTTAGAAAGTCTATGACAACTGTTGTTTGGACTTTAAATTGAAGCTCATATATGTGTATACTTTTCAGTTAAACTAGAACTGCTGGACTTTAAAAGAAACTATTTGTTAGCCAGAAGCAGTAGTAATCGATTATCTGGGAAGAGTAAATCTTCAGAGAGCAAGATGTAAGGTTGGGGTGAAATAAATGCAACTGCACTAGTTCTATGATAGATATAGTTCCTCTTTGTTCATGTATGCGGTTATTAATTGGTTCTGTGTTTTCCAGTATATGAACATGCCTTTCTGTACATATAACATGTCTGGAGCAAGTGCCACAATTTGAATGATTGAATGCCATCAGCTATTTGTTGATTTCACAACTATTGTGTATACCGAGTAGTCTGTGTGTAATGAAGGTTTGTGATTTATCAGGATGAGAGAAGAAAGATTGAAGAAGTCGATCAGAAGGTGTTTCTGAAGTTTCATCCTGGGTTACCAAACGCCATAAGATTGAAGTGAGGAAAGCTGAAAGGGAGAAAGCCCAGCAGCTTTCATAGATTTTTCAAGAGAAAGTTGGTAGCAGTAGTCATCCTGATGGTATTGCATATTGTATGTCTTTGCTTTCTTGAAGATATAATTAACAAAAAAGGATCTTGATTTATTTTCCAATTTTCAGAAATTGAACTGTTACTTGATTGTTTGGTAAGTTTCCTGTAAATTCACAGGAAAATATGAGTGGTGGAACTGATGATGAGGATACCATGCAAAATGCTTCATGTATGTTCCTTTAAACCTTTATTTATCTATTTACTATTTTTATTTTTTGGGTTTCTTCCACTGTTTTGTCTTATAGTTATCTGAGCATTTATTGTCCATTTCTTGATCCCTATTCAAATGTTCATTTTAGCACCATTGAAGTTTGCAAAATATTGTGTGCTGATGTTTGCTAGCTTCTTTTCAAGTGCAATCTTGATCCTTTGTTGTTAGCAATGCCGGTACACTACAAAATGAAATGTACCAACCTTGCTTTAGTTTCGCAAGAATATTGCAAGTCATTAAGTTCTTGAAATGTGTTGTGGGAGATAGATATTGAGTGGACTCTGCAAACTGGACAGTAACTGTATCTTGACATGAGTTGACACAGATACTGATGAGTCTGGATCCTCTGCCAAAGTTTGGGTGTCTTAATTTGCCCAAACTCCAAAACGATGTTGTTTCTTTTAAAATTTTACCCTCCTCTAAAGTCTGTCATTTTTTATTTACCGACAGTAAATTTCTAAACCCAGCCAATAGTCTTGCCCGAACGTCTTCCTCTTGCTGATTCTTCTAGGAGATGCGAAAGCATTGCTCCGAAGAAGGTGATTAGGTTTCCTTTATTTCCTTTGAGTTTTTTCTCCAGTTCATCGTCAACATAACATCAACGGGTCTCCGGCATGAGATTTTTTGATTTTTCTCAAGGTGTGTTTTCTGAATCCTTTCTCCATTGCTTATACTAAAAATTTCTTTTTTTTGTTTTGTTTTGTTTTTGTTTTGTTGCGATTTACTGGAAAGAACAAAACCAGATTGAAGTTGGCATTCATTTACACAATGATGTCAAGAATAGCTCCTGGAGGTGTCTCTGGGACTGTAAATGGATTCTCTCTTAGCTTGTGAATTCTTAGTAAATTGTTTCTCTCGTTCTGGCCAAACTAGTTTAAGGATAAATGGATTTCATTACTGGAGCTTTGTTGGAGCGAGACGGGGAGTGCTATCTAACTGCTGATTTGTGAAAACCAGTTCAATTGAAAAATTAGTTGGTAAAATCTCTAAGAACCGACCACGTCTTGCTGGTCTCGGTACGACTATGGCGACACAGCCGGAGTCTTTGATGGTTTATATTTTTGGAAATAAAAATTCTGCATTGGCAAATTTGCCTATGCAGCAAGTGCTGCCACAGAGACAATTTTGCCTTTGCAGCCTAGCAAATGCTGTTGCTTCGGAAAATTTTTTTTCTAAAAATATAATCCAGAAAACTTCAAATTTTGTTTCTGACTAGAAGCAAGGATGACTCAGAACTGCAAGATTACAGACTGAATAAATTATACCCAAGCATTTGCTAATGCTTAAGAGACTTTGGATTACTGATCTTCTTTAATTAAATTATTCATGTGTCGGACCTATCTGTTTTTATATTTCCTTGTAAATGGTTACTTACAAACACTTGTTCTGGTTTTGGATATTTGTGCTTCTCTCTATCCTTCCCTTGGATGTACTAAAAGAGCATAAATCTGCGTAAAAGCTTCAACTTGACTTGGCCTCCTTTTAGTGATATTTGTTTGTTTGCATTAACTGTTATTTCTTTGTTTTTTTTCAGAGTGAACTATCTTTAATATACTTTTACTTTTCATTTGTGTTTGGTTTGGTACCTTTACTTTTTTTGTAGCCACGAATGTACCTGAACTAATTTTAACGGGCCGAAAATGTACTTTCGCCGTTAACCTCCGTTAGAATTAACGGAATGGCCTTCAAGTGACTTCTTTTGGGGGCATTTTTGTTCGTTCGCTATTTATTTTATTTATTTTTTTCCCTCCCTAATTTAATTGTTCATCTTCTTCCCTAAATTCCCCAACCTCCACCTTCTTCCTTCCTCCTCCACTGCCGTCCCTTCCTTCTTCCCTAGTCACTCAACCCACCGTCGCCTCCTCCTCCTCCTGAAATGTTTAAACGTTTTCAAAATGAGTGGAATAATTCTCATGATTCTAATTTGAAAATATATTGCAAAGACGGTACAGTTGCCTAATATGAGATACAAAATACATAAGTGGGAAGAATTACACACCAAGATACGAAAAACTACGCGTATCCAAAGTGAACAAACCTCGCACCTGGGATGGCAGCGAGGCATGGGTGAACCTATGGGAATCAAAGGAGGAACTAGCCAAGCGTGCTAGAGCGTCAACAACAACATTAGCTTCCCGATAGATATGTGGAAGAGTGAAAAAGATGGAAAGAAACTCTGCAAATGTACAATCTTCTTCCATACTGTAGAGGCTTGCCACGACCAAAAACCCTTTGAATAGGAATTCACCAATGTTTGTGAATCCATTTCAACCTGCAGAGTCTAAATGTTTTGGAGCTTGCAAGCAAGAAGACCCGAATACAAAGGAATAACCTCCACCTGGAAACTAGTAACATTGCCAAAAAAAGGAGCTAACACCTAACACCTAACACCACATACACTGAAGGATTCCTAAGGAAAAAATCACCCCTAGAAGGCCCTAGATTACCCAAAGAGGAGTCATCCACATTCAGTTTATAAAAGCCGTCTGGAGGAGGAAACCACGCAATTGACTTCAGGTCCTTTTCTTTTTTTTTTTTGTGCTCCGATACGCCCACCTTGAAATAATATCATTTAGGAGCAGAAACTCCCATACCACCGAGAAGAATGGTGGACGTAGTTCACTAAGATAAAAAAAATATGACGATTAGCTGCAATCAAAATCACCCCAACGGACAGAAGGGTACCTTCCTAAGCCGCTTTGTTAAAGGATTTCCACGGTGCCCAACACAGCACTGTAGACACCAATCCTCTAAACTCTGCTGGAAGGTGAGAAGCTAACACAAAACCCTGAAGCAAATACCTCAGTGGACCAAGCACCATAGGAGCCAGATGCAATAAAGAAAACTAGTGCTCCCAAATGTTTTTTGCCACCACACAATCTATAAAGACATGTTGTGACTCTCACAATCACAAAAGAAGCATTTCAAGGCCAGTGAAAATTCCATACTCCGTAGCAGATCATCAAATGGTAGAAAATTATTCAGTAGTCACCCACATAAAAACTAAGATTTTATAGGATTGTTAGGGGACCAAAAATGTTGCACAAACTCCAAAGACTGCCTCTTCTTGAGAGCCTCATAAGCTGACTTAATAGTGAAAACCCCTGAGACCTTTGGCTTCCATACCAAACAGTCCACCCCATCGATGAAATCAGATGAAAATTCTAGAGCTCCTTCAATATGTCATAGGTGAAATAGTTCTCGAAATCCTCCAAATAACTGTCTTTGTGATCAAAGAAGCCCGGACCGAAAGGGAGAGGTCCTGAATCCAGTTCTGAGGAACTAATGTGGCCAAATGCCCTAAACTTGCCCAATTTGAATACCAAAAGAAAGCTCACCTATCATTAACATCCACCAAAGTGTGCTATGCCATGGAGCTATTCACATCTCGGTATCTAGCCCATGTTCTTGACCAACGTGCTGAAGGTGGAAACAATCACATGAATTGCGCCCATAGAACTGAGAATGCATTTACCTTCCACCAAATCTTGCATGAAAAAGCATCCACCACTGTTTTAACACTGCATACCCCTAAACCATTTTCCTCCACTAGTATTAAAAAATATTTACCAAGTTATACAGTTTTCAGTTTTTATAAACACAGTTCATAAATATTTTTCTTTTTTTTATAATAAATATCTGATGTTTTATTGTAAACTTAACATATTTTGTGTGCGGTTAGTAAAATTAATGTAAGGGAAGAATATCATATTTATAATACTTTAACATTCAAATGATTATATTTATCAAAAAAGAATAAGTGATTAATCATTTTGATTCAGATGTTAAATACTAAATTTTTGACATTTAAATATAATTTACTTAATCAATTTACCATTATGATTTCAGGATTAATCATTTAGATTTAAGAAACAAAATATCAGAATGAGCGAATTTAGTGCTATAAATTTTTTTCTAGCCACAACAGGTTGCCTGTGGTGGTCACCGGTTGAATAGGGTGGGGTGGGGGAGGGAGGAGGGGGGTTGGCGGCTAGAGCAACCAAGCAAAAGGGAAAAAGTAGGCCTAATCCCGTTTTTTATTAGAGAATTGTGTGGGAAGATTAGGTATTTGGATAATTAGGCTCCCTTATGACCCAAGTTAAATGGGGCACCCATTTTTTTCCCCACTGAAGTAGAACGACAACGTTCTACTTAAGCGGAAAAAAACATATGTAAAACGACATCGTTCAACTTAAGCCAAAAAAAGAAGAAGAAGAAAGAAAAATAAGCTAAAACAGGCTTCTTCTTCTTCCTCAGCAATGTAGCAGCGGGACGGCTCTGCAACCCTAATTTGCAGCGGCGGAGCTAAGGCGGGTAATAATGCTATTCCTGGTGAAAGGCGGGGTGTCGGCACTGGTCAGCCCCGCCCTGGTACCGCCGTTGCAGCTAATCTCAATGTATATGTGATCTAAAAATTGAGTTTTTCCTTGAGTAATTGAAACAAGCCGAAGGGCATGAAGAACCATTAAAAGCAGCTTGATACAGATTTGAGTCTTTGTAAAGTTCAAGGTTAATTAATTAACACCAAAATGATTGAAAATTAAGATGGTCTTCTGGTAAATATATTCGAACAATAAATCACTATGTTCTATCTCACATCATGCGAATGAGACTTCTGACAATATAACAAACGTATCTTGAAATGAAACCATGAGATACAATATTTGGTGGGGTGAAATATTCAAAAGTTTCCTAATCAAATACTAATTTAATTTATTCTTACCTTTACCCCTATTTTTCAATATTATTGGTAGGACAAAATTAATTATTTTTATAATTATTACATGGATCGTGTTATTGCTAGAGCAACAAATTACTCTATTTCCCAAGATACCCTTAGTAGTTAAATTAGTTTTTCTTTTCTCTCTCATTTATTATTCTAAACTTATCCACCCTATTGCAAAAAATAAAATAGAAAACTTATCAATTATTTCTCGTCTCCAGATTTCTTCTCATTCGCAATGAATCCCCAAAATTGGTTCCAACAACAATCACAATCTATACGCGTTTGATTAACAATATTTCAAGGGCATTATTTTCACATTTAGCTCAGAACAACCGAATACAGTTTCTTGATTCCTAATGGCCGGAGTCGAAACTGGCCGGAGTCGAAACTGTACCAAGAATTAAAAAGTTGAATGATGATCACCTCTTAAAGAGTTTCACTTGTAAGAAGTTAGGAATTAGGAAAAGTAAGCTGTGGGAGTATCTGAAATCTTTCGGTTGAATAGAGGGGATTGCATTAATTTTCTAGTGCCCAACATTTTTGACAAGGGCTTAGAACATTTATTTGCTAGTGGATTCTGGCTCATTAGAAAACACCATTGACAAGGTGTGTTAATATGAAGTTTTGCATTCTCCATAAATAAATAAAAAGGTCAATCTTCCATGATGACGAAATTTGCTAGTAACTTTACTCGAACCAATGAACCCCATTTCTCTCTGGCACCGTCCAAATCACCATTAATATTGTCTTGGATAAGAACTTCCTTATTCTCAATGCCTAAGCTCTCAATTTACTCTAAGTCAATTTATTTCAAATCTCATTCTAAATCATAATGTTTACTTGATTAATCCTTTGCTATTCTATGGAACGATTGTGAACCAGGTTTTTTCTTTTGGTTGGAGCCGTGTTCTTTAAAGTTGAATGAAATTGTTAATGGTGAAGATGGTTCAACTGCAGCATTAAAACAATAAGAGATTAATGGATTTAAGAGAGAGAAAAAATAAACGATAAGCTAGAAACGAAAAAGATTATTGAAAATATAAAAAAATAGAAATCGATAAGGTGTACAAAAATATAAAGGGATTAGACTAATGAAGGATATTTGGGAAAATGTTAATTTATAGGTCTGGATCCTAGTTATTGAGAGGTTACCTTATTACATATGACTAAAGACAGCTTAAAAAGTGATGTGGAGCAATTGCCTCACTAAACTAATATGTGGCTTCACCACTATAATAAGATACACGTTTTTGTCTTTTAAGCTGCGCGACAATTAAAAATTAACAAGAATAAAAAAAAAAACTGTTGTTATTACCAGAGTAATTTTTATCCAACTTTCTTAATATACTCTCTATTATTCCAATTATTTATTAACTTTCATACTTATCGAATAGGTTAACAACTCCACTGTTTATAGAAAAACAATTTTCAATTAAGGTCTCCCTCCTTCCGCCGTCTCCTCTCCCTCTTTCCTTCTGCCAGCAGACTCTCTTCTCACTATTTTCCTCCGCTACTGCCTGCCTCTTCACTTCACTCTTATGGCCACCGCCATCACACTAAGCTTGATTGCCGCCAGCTTCAGTCGTCCCTATCACCGCTGCAAGTTTTATATTATAGAATAGCAAGTTTGAGTGTACATTTTTTTTCTGAAAAATTCATGGCAGAGGCTCATTTTTTGTTATTTCAAGTAATCAGTCTACCAGTTTTATCCCTCCGATAGAAACCACCTGCCTCAACCATCATGGTTCGATCCCGTCGTGAACAGCCCCAAATATTTTATTTTGTTCTCTGTTTCTTTTTCTTTTTTTTTTTTTTTTTTGGGTATGCAACTGTTGTACCATGTACCCTGTTTCTTTGGAACAATTTTGTAACTCTTAAGAATGCATCAAAGATGTTAAAAAGGTTGCACTGGTATATGGTTTGATGTGGTAGCCAACTAAGCGATTACATGAAGTATGCGATCTGCTGGTAGGAAGTTTTTTACCTTGCCTCTATAGATGACAAGTGATTGGTGATTCTCTTACTATTGGTAACTGCAAAGTGATCGGTGATTCTATGACTATTGTTGTTGTTGTAGTTTGGTGAGTTTGAAATCCCCACAAGGCCAATTCTTTGGCAACATTGGGTGTTTGGGAGTTTTCTGAAGCCTCATGTGAATGGGGGTTGAAAGTCTCACCTCGATCTACTCTTTATTATGTAACCCAAACTTTGTATGAATATGAACAAATTGGTGTTGATTATGGGTTCTAATCATAGTTGTCGAATCGAGATACGTATCGTGTATCGAAAATGCGATTTTACGAAAACGTATCGTGTATCGTAAGATACGTTTGTATATAATAATATAATATAAAATTTATAGATATTGAATATATATTAAAAAATATATCATAATTATATATATATATATTAGTTATACATATATAAGTATAAAAATTATAATTGATTGTTTTCTATAATAAATGGTTTAAGGAAGAAAAAAAGAAAGAAAGAATGATCAGTTAAAAACAAAGAAAATTTAGCAAGAGATAAAAGGAAAACAATTAATAATAGATTAATATAATTCAATTTTTATATATAGCAAAGATATATTAGAAAAAGGGTGAAATACAGTTTCTCCCCTGTGGTTTCATGATTTTGACAGTTTCCCCCCTATGCTTTAAAAAATGACAGTTTCCCCCTCATGGTTTTGGACTGAAGTGTCCAAGTAACGGAAAACAACATCAGTAACGGAGTTTAATAAAAAGACTAAAATAACCCTCCTAGGGCAAAAAAGAATGACCATCGATAGTATCGATCGAGAAAGCCCAAAACACAGCAATGAAGCGAGAACCCTAAGATTCAAACAGAGAAGAAGTCACCAACAACAAAAAATTTTGGCTGGTGAAGCTGAAGTAACAGAGAAGAAGTCTCTGTTTGGCCCTGTTCGAGTGGATTCGAGTGGCAGAAGTAAGTACTCTTTAGTTTCTTTAATTGTTTTTTATTTCATGAATATGAAACCCTCTACCCTTCATTTTATCTCTAGGACTGTTGAGGACTTCGGGATTGGACAAATTGGCTTCTTTATAGAGGAGGAATTGGAGTTAAAGGAGAAGAAAGTTGGGAAGCTTGGTGGGATGAAGAGCTGGTATGATATAAATACTGTTGTTAATATATCTGATATGTTTCTCGTTATAGTACTTGATGTTGTGAGATAGTGATTCTCAGATTGGGTTTTCTTAAATAATGCTTTACACTTTTGGTTAAACAGTGTCATTGGAGTCCAGAAACATTGTGTTATTTTCTTGCTTTGTCTCCTGATTTTGGAAAAATGATGATTTTTGCTTCTGCAGGCTCATATCCGAAATTTGAGGGGCATGATACTTGAAACACTTCTTAGCTGACGGTTCTTTATTTTGTAGAAGCAAAAATGTTTAAAGGAGAGCTGTCCTACCTTTTTGTAGAAGAAGGTGTTGAAAAAATGACACTTCAAGAACTTCTCAGGTTCCCTCTTCTCCCTTTCTTTTAGAAGCTCTAGATATAAGTTTATAACCTGCATAAAGAGATAGTGCATTCAGAGAAAACAATTTACACCAAGGGCATGACATCTATTAGGTAAAATAAACCCTTTCACCAGCTAAAAGGCAACAGAGTAAGAGGAAAAAGTACCTCATCATTTAACCATGCTCCCGGTCTCAAGCACTGCAACAGTTCCCCAGTTATGCTAA
Source organism: Leptodermis oblonga (assembly GCA_016801395.1). Classification (NCBI taxonomy): domain Eukaryota; kingdom Viridiplantae; phylum Streptophyta; class Magnoliopsida; order Gentianales; family Rubiaceae; genus Leptodermis; species Leptodermis oblonga. Next base: position 28,729,690 of record CM028760.1, read on the forward strand.
TATTGGAACTTTCATGAGTTGCCAATATTTTACGCCTATACATTGACCAACCAAAAAACCATTTATGACAAACATAACAGAGATCCATTTAAATAGCGAGAAAAGTCATCATACACTTATACCGGCTAGAATTAGAAATAGCATGGGTAACTTCGGCTTCTTCCTCCTCAGTGAGAGGCTTAAAAGCTTCATATGCCACATCCTGCAAAATTTAAAACGCAAAGCTTTATTTTCCAGTATGGTATAGTATACAAGTTAGGTGTACAAGGATCACATACATCACTGACAGTAAGTTGGGATGAAATTGGTTGTCACTGGATTTTAACTTCAACTTATATCCTTCATGAAGTTCTTTTTCCTTAAACAGATAGTAGTTTAATTGAAAATATTTTATACTATGACCAGAGACTGGCCATATGTACTAATAGCAGCTATGCATTTTTTTCTTTTATCATGTAGCTGCTTTGAGTGGTTTGGTCATTAACACAGCCACCTAAGTTATTTTGGTGTGCTCGTGCCAGACACATAAATTTCTTAATTTCTTAATTTTGCCAGACACATAAATTTCTTAATTTTGAAAATTTAGGTGAAACTATGGCAGCTGAAAAGTTAAGGGGTACTGAGGGAGAAAACTTGGGCTGTGAATCTAAAGTACAACACATCAAAATGCCGTGACTGGAACGAATTGAAGGAAGTGATAAAGGCTTTGTTGATATATCCAATGAGAAAGCTGAAAACAAATCTGTACATGGAGTTTTTGCTAAAAATGATGATTGGGAGAATGATGGTTTGGAGGGGCTTGAGGAGGAGGACGAAATTTTCAATCATACGCTTACAGATGATGAAGTGGATGAAGAAGAAGATTTTGAAAATGGAATTGTTACTGCAACAAATAGAGAGAACACAAGAGAGGTGGTTTGTATGGAAAAAGAAGGACACGATGAAGATGAAAACTGGAATGAAGCAGTTCTAGTAGATGAAGATTTTTTAGATGTGCCACTGGAAGATGACAAAGGGGGAAACCATGATGTCCACCCATTTTTTAATGCGCGGGATGAATTTGATAAGCCCGAGTTCAGTTTGAGACAAGGTCAAAAATTTTCTAACGTGACAGAATTCAGGGAAGCACTAGTTGAGTGGAATGTTCGCGAGGGTTTTGAGTTGTGGTATGAGAAAAATGAGAAGACTAGGGTGAGAGCCATTTGTAAAAGAGGTTGTGATTGGAAAATTTTCGCAAGCACTGTTCAAGGTGGTGAATCTTTTCAAATTAAAAAGTTGGAAGGGACACATGTATGTGGTCGAGACTACAAAAATGTGCATGCCAATGCTACATACCTCAGTAAAAAAATGCAGAATTCTATAATGGATGATACGAAAATCAGTGTTGAAGCCTTAAGACATAAGATTCGTCGGACTTGTATGATAGATGTGCATGCAAAGCAAGCTTATAGGACCCGTGAAAAGGCAAAGGAAATTGTTCATGGAGTTGATATGGCACAATATAATAGAGTTCGCGATTATGCTCATGTGCTGAATGAACATAATCCGAGGAGTCGTGTGACAATTCAAGTAGCTAAAGAAAATGAGAATGCAATTGGTGTGTTCCAAAGGATGTTTTATTGCCTTGGTGCTATGAGTGCTGGCTTCGTTGAAGGATGTAGACCAATTCTTGGTTTAGATGGTTGTTTTTTGAAGAGCCCATTTGGAGGACAACTATTAACAGCAATGGGAAGGGACGGGAATGAAAATATGTTTCCAGTTGCTATGGCAGTTGCGGAGGTTGAGTCATATGATAGTTGGTCTTGGTTTTTGGGGGAGTTGAAGTACCATATTGGTGAGACTAATGTAGCAGGTGTGCCGTGGACTTTCATGTCAGACAGACAGAAGGGGCTAGTGATGTCAGTAGAGCAGTTGTTCCCTCTATCAGAACATAGATACTGTGTTAGGCATATGTACCAGAATTTTAAACAAAAGTTCAAAGCAAAGGATTTAAAGCCATTATTTTGGGCTGTGGCTTCAGCAGGTAATATGTCATCTTTCAGACGAGCTATGTCTGAGTTGGAGAAAGCAGACCCCAAGGAGGGTGATCGAATGACTGCTGCGGAGTGGCTTGGAAAAGTACCACCTCATTTGTGGTCCAGGGCCCACTTCAGTGGGAGGTGCAAGTCCGACACCCTTGTGAATAATTTAAATGAATCTTTCAATAACTATATCTTGGCAGCGCGGGATAAACCTATAATTACAATGTTTGAGTGGATTAGGAGGAGATTGATGCTAAGGATACACAAGAAAAGGACTGGGATGGAAAGCTTTGAGGGTAACTTGTGCCCTAACATTCAGTCCAAAGTGGAGTCACACAAACGACAAGCAAGATATTGTATTGCTCTCTACTCATGTCCTGGACAATATGAGGTTGATTATCATTGCTCAACTTATGTGGTAAGCTTGTCGGATCGGACTTGTACATGTGGCCAATTCCAGCTAACTGGTATTCCTTGCCCACATGCAGTTGCTGCAATTCAAAAGGATAATCGTGTAGTTGAGGCATATGTTGACGAATGTTACAGTAAGCAGGCATACTTGCGAACTTACAACTACAGCATACATGCAATTCCTTCAATGAACTTTTGGGATGAAGTGCCATCGGAACCCATTAAACCTCCGGCAGTTAAGAGGCAGCCTGGGAGACCCAAAAAGGCACGGCGGAAAGCAGCTGACGAGAGAGGTTCATCATCCACACGTAAAGGGTTGACTGTTAAGTGCCAGAGATGTTTTAAAGCGGGGCATAACTCCAGAACGTGCAAAAATGAAATCCATCCAAATTCTAAATTTTACAAGGTACCCTTTAATATATGATCTGAAATTGAAAATGTATTCTTATTTATTTTAATGTGTAGTGGTCAGGAATGAACTTGCATATGTTGTAGAACCCGTCAATAGTGGAAGGAGATTCTATGCAAACGGAGTCGCAACCTCGCGAGAGAAAGAGGAAGTCCCATCCAACTGACTTCAAAAGTGAAGTGAAGAAGGTTAGTCGTTATTTCTAGGCAAAGTAGTTCAACATTTTTAGGACTTTTCAGTGGTTTTTTTTTACTTATTTTCCTTTTTGTGAACTACTTTTATTTTTGTGCGTTGAAAATGAATAATTTTCTGTTCTATAGCCGATGGAAACAACCATACGAGATGGAAGATATGTAAGTATACCCAGAAAGAAAAAGACCACAGTTACTGACGAGTCAAGTGCAACACTTGTGGATCTGCCTCCTGCATCGCAACCTAGGCCAAGTGCCTCTCATCCTTTGCCAAGTGTTTCAGCCCAAGAAACCATGAATCAAGTAGCAACACTCACACAACTTATACCTCGAGGTGCTAAGGTTGTAAATGGTCGATTTATAAGTACAAAGAATAGGAAGAAAACCAATGGCAATCTGAGTACAAGTACCACTGGTTCACATCAGCGTTCACAAGCATAGTTGCAGCTGGAATTGATTGAGAAAAAAATTATCTTCTTGACCAAAACTATGATTTGGCTTCATATTTTCTGTCTAAAAATTGCTGCACTTTAGTTCCTATTTTTTGGCTGGTTGGAAGACATGAGTTTCTAATTGGACATGTCTGTTATGGCAACATGAAACTGTTTTAACATTTTGAATTTTGGTCTGTTCTGTTTTGCGATAACATTTCCTATGACTGCTCTTGGAATTTTGGTCTGTTCTGTTCTGTGTTGTTCAAATATTATTCTGTGCAATCCTATTGGCTGTATTATGAGAAATATTTTTATATTCAATTACTTACATTTGTTTTCAATTTTATTGGACAATTTGTTTTCTTTTTCATAGGGAATTTGCCCCTGTTCTTGTTTTCTACAGGTTTTTGGGTCAGGGGTGTAGGTTGATTTGTGTTTTGAGGGTGGCATAATTGATTTCTCATCATTTTGGTTCATCTGCTTATGTATGTGGATATTCTGGGATGGATGGTAAGTGTTGGATTTTGACAAAAGAATTTGAATACAAACCTTTGCCTAACCAGCACAAAATATGGAGAGGAGTTGCCTCACGTTGATGATGCTATGGCCCATTTTATTTTATCATAGCCAACAAACAAGTCCATCGATCCCCATCTAATTTCTTATTCTCATTTCCCACAGAACCAAAATTGCAACAGAATGTTTCAGACAGAAATCCAAGAATTTAAAAGTCAATTATAACAAGATCATTCTCAAAGCAAGGAAGAATAATGTGTTTTGTATCAGTTTTAGTATCCCTTGTGTAAATGGCATAAAAACAATGTCAAATACCAGAAGTGAGAATGCAACCACTTGCAAGTTTCTTAAAGCTTCTATACAAGTACCAAAAATAGAATGACATCGAACAGCAGCAAGATACATGTTTACGTGGCAACTGAAATGACGGGCATGCAAGATATATATTCACTGACGGGCATAGGTCGCTCTGCTGCAGCCTTGAGAATTTCAATGCTCACGTTGATGATGCTATGGCCTCAAGGAAGCTCTTCAAAGCAGACAACTGCAGTTGAATTTCAGCAGCAGAGTTATGACCTACTCTATCCCTGTTTCCCTGGCTACGAGAATGGAACCCTATACACTTGAGAGCCCATTCAGTAAATTTCTAAACCTTTGCCGCTGCTTCAGCATTTAAAATTTCATCTCCATTGCATTCCTGCAATCTTTCATGCAACCTGAAGAGGGCAATTGCCAAATTAAACTTCATCTTCATTTAACAGAATCTGAACCATGAATGCTTGCATCAGCAAATTAACAAGCCAAACAAATAAGCAAGTCCATTGATCCCCATCTAATTTCTTATTCTCATTTCCCACAGAACCAAAATTGCAACAGAATGTTTCAGACAGAAATCCAAGAATTTAAAAGTCAATTATAACAAGATCATTCTCAAAGCAAGGAAGAATAATGTGTTTTGTATCAGTTTTAGTATCCCTTGTGTAATGGCATAAAAACAATGTCAAATACCAGAAGTGAGAATGCAACCACTTGCAAGTTTCTTAAAGCTTCTATACAAGTACCAAAAATAGAATGACATCGAACAGCAGCAAGATATATGTTTACGTGGCAACTGAAATGACCATCACCAGGATTCACAAGCATCCATAAGGAAATAAATATCATGATGAATACCATACACAGAAGATCCAAAGAAAAATAGAACTACATCAAAATATGAACAGCAGCTTCAGCACCATAGCTAAAAACATACGCCAGATATTGAAAATTTAGACATGATTCATAGACTTGCTCTTGACTAAACCCTTACTGTTCAATTACCCCCAATTTATGAATATAACCCATCAAATACCAAGCTTCATTAGCCTATTATTACCTCAAATGGTGACGTTTATCACAACAAAATCGATCTCCGCTGCAGTTATCTTCACTGACGAGCATAGGTCCTTTTTGCTTGGTTTCTCCGTCGAATCCTCTCTGTCCCTTGCTCTCCGTCGCTCGCTTGCTTTTGTGATTCTGCTGGGGGTCAATAAATGGGTTCACTTGGGGTTAATTTTGGAACAAAAATATTGACATCTTCACTTGGTCTGCTCACACACTCGTCTTTGGCGCGTCCTCCATACGCACCGTTACTGATGTTGTTTTCCGTTATTTGGACACTTCAGTCCAAAACCATGAGGGGGAAACTGTCATTTTTTTAAAGCATAGGCGGGAAACTGTCAAAATCATGAAACCACAGGGGGGAAACTGTATTTCACCCTTAGAAAAATGTCATAATTAGATATATTATTGATACATAAATAAGTATAATAATAAAAATAAATTAATAAATTATGCATTAAATTACGTCAAAAAGATAAAGGACATTAAGCATATGTAAAATGCTAGTGAAGAAATTGGAGCTGGGGAGATTCGAACCCAAATGCTCATGGAAAGCACACAAAGCCTTTACCACTAAGCTACTAAAGTAGATGTTAACAAGCCTGAGCTTATTCTATATATTGGAAATTGAAACGGCTGGGAACCCTCAAAAAGTTTGTCCCACATCGGATTGATGTGAAGAGTTGAGCTTGTTAGATGCCTATAAATAGCGAAGGGACATGCCAGAATAAAATTGGGATGGGTTTGAGCTAATTAAAGCTTTGGAACCCACGAGCTCACTATTTAAGGCTGGTTCCCGAGCCAAAATTTTAGGTGGGCTCAATGCAAAATTGAAAATTTGAGTTTTATGAATAAATTTTAAAGGGGGAAAAAATCGGAAAATTTGATACGTATCGCAAAAAGTATCGAATCGTACAAAATTGATAAAATTGTACGATTCTTTATAATTTCCGATACATTCATTCGATTCGTATCGAATTTTCTTTTTTATGATACGTATCGTACGATACGTATCGTGTATCGTACGAGTTTAACAACTATGGTTCTAATCGGAATGGGAATGAATAAAATTTTTGAAAGAAATTAATGGTCCAGGAGAACAAAAAGAGGAGAGTAAATTTCGGTGAAAAAGGAGGAGATAAAAAGGGTATTTTAGGAATAAAGGTAAAAGATTGGCCTAGTTATTATTTTTTACTTTGACAATAACAGCAGTCATAAAAAAATCAGAGATAGTATTTCTAAATAATAATCGATCGAAACGTGTATGGCAATTGTGAAATCAACATAACGTGGGTGCATTGTACTAGTACTAGTACTATTAAGACGGCCATTAATTTTGATGTTAACTGTATTGTACTCAAACCATCCCACACTCAATGAATGTGGGTGGAGTGGATGCATCGAGATCTTCACATCACGTTAACATCTTCACTAAGCTAATTAATTATAGAGATAACAAATGCCTCAAATTTTTTTTATAGAGATAAGAAATGGTACAGCTGGCAATATTTAGTTAAAATTCAATATTTAATCTAATCAAATCCGATACAATTCTATTATATATTATGTTCTATTAAAATGTCAAACTTCAAAAAAAATATTTTGTTCTATTTGATGAGTTTATTTAATTTTTTTAAATTTTTATACATTTACTAATATGATTATAGATGATTTATAATGAACTCACATTTGAATAGTAAGAACAGTAGTAGAATAAATGATACTCCCTCAGTAGTTCACTTTTAAAAATATTTTTTATTCTCTTACTTTTACTAATATATAATTATGTGTGGCCCACAACTACATTTAAAAGTAAGGACATAATTAAAATAAATGATACCAAATGAAGGTTCTATTTGGACAAGTACTTCAAAAATATTTTTAGTGGTATTTGGACAAGAAATTGCAAAATACTTTTAAGAAATAATTTTAAGTAAAATGTTTTTAAAGTACACTTTAAACATATTTTATAAAATACTTTAAAAAATTTAAAGTTATTTTAAGTTAAACTTGCGGGTCGGCCTGTCCTGCCCCCGATCCGCCCCAAACCCGGACCCACCCCCGAACTCGACCCAGAACTCAAACCCGACCCCGGCCCAGACCCCGAACCTGACTCGCTCCCGACCACGGTCCAAGCCTCGAAATGACCCCGACCCCAACCTTGACCCCGGCCCCAACCTCAAACTCGGGCCAGGACTCAACCATTCCCCAGACCTGACCACTGCCCCTGCCTCGGCCCCGACCTCGACCTTGGACCCAACCACTCCCAGGCCCCGACCTTGAACCCTACTACGGTCCTGGACCCGACCCCGACCCTGGCCCCGGCCCTAACCCAGACCATGCCCTCGCCCCAGCCCCGTCCCCGGACCCGACCTTTCCCCGGCCCCAGCGCGACTCTGCCCCGACTCCGACCCCTGCACACCCAATAGAAAAAAAAATGGTTTATATACCGTAAACATAATTTTTATATAATTTCCCGCATCAAATATAATTAAATTTTTTTTTTCAAATAGTTGTCCAAACATCTTTTAAACTATTTTTAACTCAAAAAATATTTTTGTAAAATAGTTGTCCAAACACATATTTCATTAAAAAAAAACTTCAAAAACATATTTTATAAAATGTTTTTGAAACACTTTTATAAATATGTTTTTGAAGTACTTGTCCAAACGGAACCTAACTATTTTAGCTGTTGTACTATGACATCCATACTAAGTTGTATATGTGTGAAAGTTGACTCTTCTAATGTAACAGATGAAATAGTAAATTATTTATTTTCTTTTAGGTGTTTCACCTTGCAATCTATAAAAATGATATATCTTCTTAATGAGTAATGATATACTACTCAACTAATCTCCTCAACTTATGCATAGTAAGTGAGGTGTCATGCATTCATTGGCTACACTTTTATAAAATAATTATTAATACTACATTATTGACCAATGAATACATGACACCTCACTTGCTATGAAAAAGTTGAGGAGATTAGTTGAGTTGTGTATATGAAATTAAAATTTCTTTATGGAGAACAGATAAAGTATATAATATAAGTTATTAATCGTATATTATTACAAAAAAAATCAATTTAAGAAAATTTTCGGGGCTAATTTTGGTATAAATATTGTTCAAATTCTAATTAAGTAAATTTGGTTTAGTTTTGATTCCGGTTGATTAAACAGTTTCGATTAATACTATTTTGGCTCGTTGTAGCAAAAATCAAATAACCAACCAGTAAGACAATCGCTTGACCGGTTACGATTAACCGAATACCGCCAATTTTCTTTCTTTCTTTTTTGCTTTTGCTTATGTTTTTTTTTTTTTTTTGTTAAACAACAAATATAAAAAATTACGTAATTACTTCAAGTGTATTAAAAAATATAAATGAATATGAAAGAAAAAGAAATGAATTAAAATTTTACTATTCTTTATCATTAAAAATAACTATTATACTTTTAAAAATCTCAATGAAAATTTATTCCATATCTAATTTGAACATTTTATGTGTATGAAAACTTTATGTATCATAATTAAAAATATATATAAAATAATCTGTAAATAATATAATTCATAAATAAATAAATTTTAATACAAAAACATAAATAATATAAATAGTATATATATAATATATCACCTTCAAAAAAATATATATATAATATATCAACCAGTTTAACTTGATTGAGAAAATTTTCAAACCGAAATTAAACTGATTAACCGATTAAATCGATTAATTGGTAAACCAATTAAAAATTAATTTACCAGTTCACCGATTTTCCTAAACACCCCCTACTCTTACTTGGCTTGGTTTCAAACAAAATATCAAATACCAAATTTGGTTAGATTTCTTCTAATTTGGTTCTCAGCAAATGTTCACTGCCAAAAAATTGCTCTATATTAGAAGACAAAACAAAAATATTCAAAATATGGAAAAATTTATCTTAGAAGGTAAACTTTTTTTTTTTAAAATTTATTTTAAAGCCTTGATAAAACTCATTTCCAAACAAACTCTTATGTCTTTCATCAACATGCATGTTCGCTTTGGCTCAGGATCTCCTGTTACACTTTCCTGTTACACTATGTGTTACACATCTTAATAACTCAACGTTAATATTCTTTTTTAAATTAATTTTTTCACCAATGATATTAATTAGCATCAGAATAAATTTTTGGACTAGGGGTTCACCCATTTTAGTTTAGGGTATATTTATTTTAATTTATTGAGATTAAAAAATAAAAAAAATACTATAAAATTATATTAAAATACAAGATTAATGTAAAAAAATAAAATAATTATATTAAAATTATGTAGAATGCCAATGAATAGCATTGGTGAAAAAATTAATTTAAAAAAGAATATTAACATTGAGTTATTAAGATGTGTAACACATAGTGTAACAGGAAAATGTAACAGGAGATCCTGAGCCGTTTGGTTTCTCTTACGTACTGATATGGTTTTCACCATTCAGTTCACTAGCTTTTGCCAGCTTTCGGTCGGCTGCATTTAATTTATTGGTTGAACAAAGTACGAATATTACTATTCAATTGCATCCAATTCATGCGTAGTTATAATTGCATTTATATCAAATCAAGAAAATAATAATCCCTCTTTTTTAATAGAACAGAGAAAATATAACATCTCTTAATAAACTTGAGGCATCGCTTCCGTGACATCATTGTTGCTTCTGCAAATACTAGAATAGAAATATATTTCTACCATGTGCTGGACTTTACAATACGATCGGTGATTCACGCACCACATATAGACACATCATCACCGGTGAATTACACTAAAGTAATGACAACAATTTGTTTAAAAATGTGCTAATTTTGTCAATTGTGGGATTCAAACCCATCCTATAGTTTACACGTCGGTTACTTGTTGACCAGCTACAAGAGAACCACAAAATGAACAAGTTAATTATAATTAGCAAAATGTACTATTCCCTCCATCATGGAAGAGTCATGTTTCAAAAAATATTTGTAACATGCTTATTTTTTATCGCAAATTACTTGAACTGAATTTGGGAGGAGATTGGGGTGGTAGTAATGGAGGGCCTCGTAACTTTGAGGTCACGGGTATGATTTTTGGAATGCAAGGGTTTTAAAAAATATATAAAAGAATAAAAAAAGTACTTGAACTGAATTTCTCTAAATTTGATGTTGGAACATAATGTTAAATACATGCATGGCTTGTTTCAACCGAACTGAATTTTAGTTCGGAAAATAATTAGTTCACATTATTCTTGGACTCTCTGATAGCCGGCCTTGATTGTTTTGCTTCTGTTTTTGTTTTGTTTTGTTTTGGTTTCTAAAATAAATTTAATATATATTAATATCTTTTTTTTTAATACCATTTTGAATATAGTTTTTTATTATTCAACTACACACTTTTATGTTTTTAATATATTTTTTTATATTAAATCTTTTTTTCCCTCAAAAACATATAGTCAAAATAATGTGATAACGATCATAGCTGATAACTGGTTGATTTATAAAAATCAATTAATCAAGCGTACGTAATTGAACAAGAGTAGCTATGGTGGATTTATGCTTGCCGATTTTTTTTTCTTTCAATTCATTACAATCAATTGTCTTATTTTATTTCTATTATAATTGCATTCAATTTCTTTACTTAGTTTTAGACAAAAATATTTTTAAAACAATCGTTGTGACACTATGGATTTAATTGGAAAGATATACTCAATCTGTTCCATTAGAATAGTCTACTTTGGTATACTGTTTTAGAACAACAAAGTTGACTTTTCTAATAGAACGGAAAGAGTAATTACTTTTTTCTATGTCGACCATGCTCTCCCTAGTACTATAATTTTAATTTTTAATGTGTTCTAGGATTATTTATGTGGTAGTTAAACGGCAACTATCACCGCTAAGCCAAACTCTCGATGGTTACTGTCTTTACGTACAAATGTCTTATTTTAACTCTTAAATATTATGTTGCGCGTAAATAAGTCCGGACATTCATAAAGTAGACAAAGTTAGTACCTCTCTGTATATGTAAGTGCACATTCCAGAGAGATCGGCTAATTTGCCTTAATTTTGTATACTCTGAGGGCGTACGAAACACAACGTAAAATGTTGATTATACATTTAAACGACATAAAATGTTAGAGATCTATTTAGCACAATGCAATGTTAAGGGATTAGACCTTTGCCCATGTCTTTATATATGGATATAGTCTTTTGGAAATTCGATCACATGCTACCAAATAAACTATCCAATGGCCATTCAACTTCCCTTCGGTACTCTCATCTTTGTTCTTTGTTGTTTCTGCTATTTCTACTATTTTTGGAGTCAGAAACATCGAAGGATCCATAGCTCTTTACCAAAAAATTGGCCTATCTTTCGTATGTTGCCTGATATCATACGAAATGTTCACCGCCTCCATGAGTATGGGACTGAGTTTCTTGCTGAAACAGGCGGAACCTTTGAGTTCAAAGGGCCTTGGTTCTCTAATCTTCAAATGGTCTTCACTAGTGATCCAGCCAACATCCAATATATCCTCACCAACAACTTCTCCAACTATCCCAAAGGCCCTGAATTCCGAAAACTTTTCGATATCTTGGGAGATGGGATTTTCAGCACCGATTCAGAATTATGGGAAATCCACAGAAGAGCTAATCTTTCTGTTTTGCATAATCCCAACTTCCTGAAATCCTTGGAGTTGACCGTGTTGGAGAAAGTGGAAAAAGGGCTATTCCCTGTCTTGGAGAATTATGTGTACAGAGGATCTCCGGTAGATTTGCAGGATATATTTCAGAGGTTCTCTTTCGACAGCATTTCCAGGCTGGTTTTGGATTACGATCCGAAAAGCCTCTCTGCGGATTTACCATACACTCCACTCCATAGGGCGTTTAACGATACTGAGGAAGCTGTGTATTGGAGGCACTTTTTGCCTGAAACTTTCTGGATGCTCCAAAAATTGCTCGGGGTCGGGAAAGAGAGGAAGCTCAGCGAGGCCTGGAAAGCTTTTGATGAGTTCATATTCCCCCGCATCGACCTGGAGCAGCAACAACAACAACGTAGCAAGGAGGAAGAGAGCCATTTCGACAGCAAAACCGCATTCATTGAGGCTTACGAATTAGCCACAACGAAGAAAAAATCGGGTGCTATACAAATTACGAAATTGTTCCTCAGGGATATGCTTCTGAACTTAATGTTTGCGGGAAGAGACACCACTAGCACTGCTCTCACATGGTTTTTCTTTCTCCTAAAAAAACACCCTTATGCTGAATCCAACATTCTCCAGGAGATTGAGAGTAGCGAATTGAGCTTCCAACGTTGTCAGAACAATAAACACTTAGTATTATTGGACGTGGAAGAGTCTCACAAGCTGGTTTACCTCCACGCTGCCCTGTGTGAAACTCTCAGGCTTTATCCGCCGGTGGCATTTAATCACAAAACTCCGATCAAGGCTGACATTTTACCAAGTGGGGTTCGTGTCAATCCCAAAACCAAATTGATTCTATGCTTCTACTCAATGGGAAGAATGGAGTCTGTATGGGGCAGAGATTGCTTGGAGTTTAAGCCGGAAAGATGGATATCGGAGGGAGGAAAGATCAAACACGAGCCGGCCTACAAGTTCCCTGCGTTTAATGCCGGACCAAGAACCTGTCTGGGAAAGGAAATGACTTTTGTTCAGATGAAAATGGTCGCAGCCTCCATCATCTACAATTACAAGGTTCGGTTGGTGGATGGTCATCCGGTCTCCCCAACTGATGCTATCGTTATACAAATGAAACATGGTTTGAAGGTCACGATTTCAAACAGAAATTAAATTGATGAACACATGCAGAATCTTTTTTCTATGATAAATTTCCCTATTCTCACTCTATTATCATTGTAATATGTATGTTACGCTTGTATCAATGAAACTTCAAAGACAAAACCGTCTTATATATAAAACTAGGTGAATGATGCGGCATTGAGATAAAAAAATAAGGGGAATCTTTTATTGACTACATTGCAAAGAAACAAAATCATTATAAAGAGCATAAGTTTTTTATATCTATCACTATAGACGTTTAATCAACAAAAGACAAGTTTACCCTTACCTATCGCTATCGGGCCAATAATCCGGCTAGTTATTCTCAAAGAACTCAGTCATCATCTTCCATCAATGATGAATTAGCTTGAAACTCAACGCCAGGGATACGTTAGGGATGCGTAGGTCATCCCTCTTCATCTCTATTTGTCACGATTTTCGGCAACCTGTTGCTCCACGCATTCATATTCATCTGAAGAACCACACCCATCTTCATCTTCCCGACTGCCTTTCTTTTATTTTTTTAATATCTGGGACTATAACCAAAATTTATGAGACTTAAAAAAAGTAAAACATCTAGTGTGAGTAAGTCATTCAGCAGCAACCAATAATGAGAAAACTTGCCCTCGGAGTAGTATTGCAAGGGGGCCAAGAGCTGCAAATAGTACAGTACATGTATGCATTATTTGTTCTTATGACAATTTCTTCTAGATCTTCAAGGCAGACACCGATCGAGTATCTACCCGAGGACTGCTGATTTAGATAAGAAGTATTAAAAGTAGGTTCCCCTAAATCACAAGGCTATTAATATAGTTAATTAGGTGTCAGCTGATTCCGCCCTTAGAGCAGGTATTATAGTACGCTGATTCGTGGTAATACTCGATAATTTAAGGGGGGATTGGGTTGTGTACAAAGCTTATTCTAGGCAATCTATAACTGTTTGATGACATTCTGATTAATATATTATTGCGGTTATGATTGACATTACATATGATTATTGTGGATTTACATGTTGCCAAGTCTTTATTAATTGTAAATTCTTTGTTCCTAGTGAGTACTTTACCTATAAATTCACAAGTGCCCATACATACAGCGTGTGTGGAAAAAGGTGGTTGCTAACCAAAAATCTTGCATCAATAGTGCTTACGAGATTAATTTCACTCTGTTCTTTGTGGATCGATCCTGCTTCTACTATATTTATCTAATTTTGATTGTTGCAGGTTAAAGTACTTTGTAGTACATTTGTTAGGGATGTGACAAACAGCCTATCAGCACTCATTAGGAAAAATCTCGTAACCAATCATCCTATGAGTTTGAGCCTTGTGGTGATTCCATACCGCTAACAATTATCCTTGTCAATCAACCAACCTCAGTTGGCTAGAGTCTCGTGCTGATAACGTGTTATAAAATTACTATAATATAACTATAGAAGCATAAAATATATAAACACTACAAGAAAAATGGCCTTTGGTGACAAGTGACATATGGTCACCAAAGGCCAAAATTTGGTTACCAAAGGGAATTGGTGACCAAAAATTTGTGGTCACCGCGTGGTCCCCATTGCCCTGTCACTAAAGGTATTAGTGACGCCAGTTTGAGTTTGGTCACCAAAGTGTCTAAATTGGTGACCAAATTATTGTTGGTCACAAATTTAGTGACTAGAAAAGTGGTCACCAAAAGTAAATTTGGTCACCAATTTCGTGTGTTTAGTGACCACTTTGGTGAATAAAATATTTAGTCACTGAGGTGATTAGTGACTAACTTTCTAGTCACCAGTTTGGTCAGCAAAGGTGAGTAAGTGCATACGTTTTGGTGACCAAATTGGTCACTAATTACCATCTTTTGGTGACCAAATATCTGGTCACCAAAAGGCTCAATCCACGTGTCTTAGAGATATTCTTTGGTGACCAAGTATATGGTCACGATTTTGGTCACTAAAAGTACTCTGTTAACACCGTTTAACATGTTTGGTGACTAGAATAGTGTAGTCACCAAATGTGGCTGTGACATTAGTGACCATAATTTTGGTCACCTAATTAATGCAAGAATAAAGAGTAGCCTATTTTGGTAACTAAAATCTTGGTCACCTTTCTATTAGTAGTGACAAAATCCTGATTATTGTTGTTAATTTTGGTGACAATAATTGGTACTAAATTCAAAATCAAAATAATGATTTGTTTAGTTACGTTTATTGTTCCTAAAATAATACAAAAACCTCATATACTATAATCTCAATAAATGAAACCATACAATGTAACTTTTGTATTATAAATCGCACTTCACACAATAAGTTATAAACTTAGAAAAAAAAAAAGCCCAACCTCTACGTTGTACCAATATTCAAGAATGACATAAATAACAAAAGGAACCATAAAAGCAATGCTCACATCTTGGCCAGCCTTTGCCTAAACAAGCAGACATCAACTTGATCCAATTATAATTCATCTGCAGCCATTAAGGCCCTGTGTGGAATGCATCTCAAAACACATTTCTAATTTTATAATACTTTTTCGTTATTCCCAATAAGTTTTTTTTACATTTCTAACACACTTTTTTACATTCCCAATAAGCTTTTTAATATTATAAAATTAAAATGATTTTCAAAACATGATTTTGATAATCATACCACAAACTTCTTTCAAGCTAGTAATGCTCTATCTTTCCTCTTTCTCTCAAAGCAAGTCCACTTTGCAGCTGGCTTCTCAGCAATCAGCAGCATAAACAGCCACCAACTAGGGAAAAAATGTCAATGATCAGCAAGTTTTCAACCTCAACGATGTGAATCGTGAGTCACATTTTAAATTCTTTAAGTACAAGTTCGAGGACAAGAAAGAAAAGTAGATAGGTAAACTAACTGAAACGTAAATTGATAACGTTCCAGAACAAAATACTAAAGTTAGACAAAGTTTAGTACACGCAATAAAAAATGAATTCATTTATAAGACAAAATGCAGACTATAATTAAAGGAGTAAACATGTAGTCAAACTTCTCTTTATAGTTTATAGATGCAGCTTATAATCAACTATCTCAAAAGCCTCTCATATTATCAAATCACATAATAATCTCATACTCCACAGTAAGGAAAAGTTTGTAGCACAAAAAAAAATAGTACAAGTAGAAAATTTACATGATATTAACCACAACTGCTCCTTGATACTGCCCAACAACAAAGAACTATCCATGTGCAAATTAACCAGACATCTTTCATGGATTCTTCCATTGAACCTTTCACATGAAACCAAGTTTACAGGTGGAGACAAAGTTTACAGGTAAGGAAAATTAAAGACAAAGAACAAGCACAGTAAAGAAAATAGAAAGTTTAAGCGTATGGGGCAAAATTAGGGAGAATATTATGGGAGAATAAAGCTTTAGCATCTTGGAGTCTCCACAAAACACAACACATAAGTATATTAGAGCAAAAAGCTCATACATAATAAGGGAAAATGATCATCTAAAAAGCAACAACAAACTTACATATCATTTACCATGATAGGACAAAGAAGAAGTAAAGAGCAACTAAATCTGTATACGACCACATGTAAAGTTCAGCTGAAATCATGTTCCGTTGGTTTTATTCAGAAAAGCCAACAAAGAAAACTAAGAAATAGACAACAAAATCATACGATCTTCAAAACACAGCCGCAATTTCTTGAGTGTGCTAACATACACTTGTTACCCACTTACACCTTTCTTTCTATCTCAATTAACAAAGTTAATAAAGGAACACAATAGAGAGTTGCATTGGGGGAAAAAAAAAAAAAACTTAGATCATGACAAACCTGCACTTAAATATGTCTGGAGACAGGACTCCAGATGGATTCCTTGCAAGATAGTCAATAGTCCTCTATGGCTCTTTCACAACCAAAGTTCAATAAATCTGATACGAGCCAGCAAAACAATAACAATTAAATATAAAATCATATGAAAGGTGGTTTATTAATAGTTTTTGTATCTACAGTGGTAGTAATATCAAGAAACTCATCAAGCTGAGCCAAAGCTGTGAGTATAAAAGTACATTCTCTACCACTTGAGTCAACATTGAAAAAAAAAAAAAAATCCAAAAATGAATTTGCAAAGTAAAATTTTAAACTTAAGATACTTGACAAATACTTTTCCTGATAATAAAAGAATCATTCCTATTTCTAACTTTCGTAAAAAAAAAAAAAAAAAAAATTTTACAAAAGAATTTTTAGAGATTTAGAATACAAAGAAATCAGAGCAAACGCATTAACTATTCTTTTTGAAAGTCCATTATAGCAGCAAATTTCCGTAAAAATACACATTTTCAATAAAATTTACCAGCATTAGGGGATTGTATTAAAACAGAATGCAGAAAGGGAACCCAAGATATGGGGGAAAGAGTACGTCATCTAGTTCTCTGTAAAAGCAACTGAAAATTTGAAGCACGCCATGTTAGTCTGAAACATGGCATCACTACAACAAAAACGGGCTGTTGAGACTTTGATAACAGTCCCACTACACTACATAATAGGATTAATGTCACTATAGGACTCTTCATACCTGAGTCCCATAAGTGGAAGCCACTATAGGGTATTAAGACTTAGACAAGAGTCTCATAAAGAGTATATCTAATAAGACTTATCTAAGAGTCTCATTATCTACTAAATAAAATTCGATATTAGGATACTTAACATAAGTACAATACTATTGAGACACATAAAATAAGTCATACCAAAGGAGGAAATGAGTCGTCCACCACATTGTCATTCCTAATCATCAACATTAGTCACCTAAAATTGAAACAATAGTAATTAGAATTATGAAATATCTTTAAATGAACACAAAGAACAATAAACATACCAAATAAAATGCATGTGAGATCAATATTATAAATGTTTAGGAGCTATGATTGTAGCTTACCTATCATAAAAAGAACAAACAAGAAACAGAACAGAAGAACAAAACTGTAATATGTAAAAATCCCCACACAATAGGTGCAGTTTATATCGTATATAAATTGTTTTTGCCTAAGTTTTATCACTATTTTATAACTAGTATGACCTCTCTATATTTTGATTCTCATCTTCTTGTTTTGTTCAAGATTCATCTTCTGAATAAATAGAAGAGAAGATGTAGCTTATGATTCCTCCATTTCAAAGCCAATACAAGACAAACCAACTAGGAGAGGAAGAAAGATTGAAACTAGTTGACTACAATTTTGCTTGTAACTAAGGATCATACTACGTGTTGGAACTATGGTAAAAAGGTAGCACAATATCTATAAGGTAAACAAGGCAGCAAAATATCTATGAGCATGGTAGCCAGTATCCCGATACGTATCGTAGTATCCTACGATACTACGATCCGAGAATGGGTAATCGATACAGTATCCCATAGGATCCTTTTATACGTAGTATCCCATGGGATCTTTAGGATCCTACAAAGGATCACAGGATCTTACGATCCTACGATCCTATGGCGATACTGTTTTTTTAAATATCCATTATAAATCTAAGGTTCAATATATTTTTTTACACAATCATTTCATGTCTTTGTTCGTAGCCTAGTGGTTGGTTAAGTAACCCTTAGTTTATTGAGCTAGAGTTCAAAAACCTACTAGATTGTACAACTATAGTCTTAAAGTAATACGTTATAATTTATTATTGCTTTTTTGCATATAGATCCAATTTATATGTATTCTAATATTGCAATTATGATATATACAAGCAATATGAGCTTGTATGATCAATTTTACCCCTTTTTGGTGGGTCTTACGATCCTACAATACGATCCTATCGATCCTGCATGGGATCCCAATCCTACTCCACAAAACGATCCTGTGTAGTATTCCGATACTGACTACCTTGCTATGAGGTAAACAAGGCAGCAAGCAGTAAATAAACTCCATTTCATCACAGGCCGCACAATATTTATTGGATTTTCTTCAATTTTGAATATTATTAAAACCACATTTGTCGACCATAATCTACTTCATAAGTACACTCAGCAAATTAAGGCCAACGCTAGACCCAACAAGAAGAGGAAGAACATATTGAAACTTGGCTACACTTTTGCTTCATAACACAGTTCAGAACCAAGAAACAAAGAAATGGAGTTATAGAAGTCCAAAATTAGAAAGGAAATGTGAATGATAATTACATGTTGAAAAAAAAAATAAATAAAATAAAACCAAGACTGGTGCTTCGAATGTCAAAGTTCAAACATAGAAAGATTACAAGTTTAGCAAAAAGAGCCATTTGAACAAGACAAAACAAAGGATCAAAAAGGATCCAAACAAAAAGTTTCAACTTAACCATGAAAATTATCTCCATGACCCATTTTAAGTGCAACAAACAAAAAGAACCAACGGAAAGCTTGACTACAATAAAATCAAAACCATGGTGGACCACCTAATACTAATAAGTTCAGCCATCTAGTGAGACTCAATGTTGCTAAAGTAAAAAAATCGATGTCAAAAATAAATATTAGTTTTAATATTGAAAGGTTTAAGTAATAAACTAGAAGTCTAACCTTGATCTCTAGTTTCTTGTTGAGTATTGCTTCTTTTGTTGTTGTCTGTGCTCTTCTATTAGCTGTCCATCTTCCAATCCATTATGCACATGTATCTTGACACTTGCTATTCAATTCCTAGGAGCCATCCCTAACAAAAAACATAACATGATTAATAGCCAAAGCGATACAATGAACAGAATATGATAGATGTTTCACTTTGCTTCTCAATTTGTTTGTGCAGAACTTCTAAATTTGCTTCATGCACATTTTGCAGCTGTACATGCTCGTCTATCTCCTCGTCTCTCAATCCATGACTCATTCTTTATTTCTAGCTGATCTTCGAGTTTGAGGAGCCAAAACTACAAGCAAAATCATATTTTTAGAGAGAGATAATCAGGGAACAGACTGATTAAAACCATCATTATTAATTTTACAATTGTATAATGACATTGAAAATGTGTATCTGGGTCAAGTCTTTGTGCCAATGGACAGAAGATTGAAAGAAACACATATGAAGTCTGATTGAAAGCAGAGAGAACCAAAAGTGCAGACATCTACTTGTAAATCATAAGCAATAGTAACGACAGAATTGCTTTTGCAAGTGACCCCATTATGCTTTTTGTGAAGGAAACAATTTCTAACAACACTATGATGGGGAGAAAAACTTTAAAAGGTGTTCTTTTATTCAGAGGGATTAAAAGATCAAATTGATCTTGGCACTAATGGAATGTGCCCAGATGGAAAAAATCACCAAATAATGGCAACAAAGGGTAACTATGCAATTACTAGTCTAAAATTACTGTAAATTCTGAAGTAGCAAAGCCTGACAAGAGAAAACCAAATACCACCATAAACAACAAGGTGCAGTGAAACAAGGAGACAAAACATAAATAAAAAAAGCAAGTTCAAAAGGAGACACGTGAAGCAGAAAATAGCTGAAGCCTCAGCAACCACATTCAGCACAGCAGCAAGTTCAGCCGGGCTAAGATGTGAATCTTTTTCTCAAAATTCAGAAGGAACGAAGAAAAGGGTTTCTAGAAGAACCCAAAAATCATAACAGAACCATTTCAAGATAGCAAAACACAAAAATCTGAATAAAGCACTAGGGATAAGGGAAAGTCAGAGCTCAAACCTAGTAAGTGCACCCATAAAATTTTCATGTATTTTCACCTCCAAAGATACAAAATTAACATAAATGAAATTAAATGATTGACAAGCAGAATCAGTAAATGAAATATCACAAGAGTAATCTTTCAAATATTATTACCTTTAAAGGGTCTGAAATTTAAAGATAACCAACCACGATAACACTACTACGGACAGCGAGGCTGTCCGTAGTAGATGTTCTCTCTGAATCTTGATTCTGTTTTGATGATTTTTTTAATTTTTTATCAGTCCCAGTCTTTCTGTTAATCGTCGGTTACAAGCTTTTGTAATGGATCTCAGTTCTTCATTACCACAGCCAGGACAGAATGGCTTGATGGGAAGCATGTGGTGTTTGGGGAGGTCGGGGAAGGCTACAAGGTTGTGGAAGCCATGGAAAAGGTGGGTTCATGCAACGGAAGAACTTCATCTCCAGTTGTGATTGAAGACTGGTCAAATTGTGGAAGATTCCTACAGTATAAATTTTGGGGATGAAGTTTACCTATGGTTCTATCTTTTTCATTGGTATTTGGTAGTTAATATCCTCTGATGACCTCAAATTATGTGCAGATAAACTGTAATTTAGATTGAATTTCTAGAAAGATTAGTTTGCATTCTTTGTGTTGTTGCAATCTGGAAAATTGAACATGGAGAACAAATATCTTTATAATTGATCTTACATCAAAAAAAAGAAAAAAGAAGCTTTGTGTTTCTTATTTATTATTTATTTTTATTTTACATTAATCAAAAGTATTTATAATTTTAGTGAGAAAAATTAAATTAAAATGGTAATATTACAATAAAATTAAATTTAAAAATAAAAAATAAAATAATAAACAAAAGGTTAAATTAAAAGGTATTTGGGTAATATTTAAGAAAACAAAATATTGAGGTCTAATTTGTAAAATGTATTGGTGAATATGTTAAAAAAAAAGGATAATAGTTTGTTTTGTAAAAGGTATTGGGTAAATATGTAAAAGAATAAATTATTGGGTCTATTTTGTAAAATGTATTGGGTGAATATGTGTAAATAAAGGAAGATTGGGGTCTGTTTTATAAAAAAGTATTGAGTAAATATGTAAGAGACTAAAATATTGGGAGCTGTTTTGCAAAATATTACAAGACAATACTTTTGAAATATTATGGAAAGGAAGAGTAGTTCGAAATATTTTGCTTTCAAAATACCCATCCGTTAGCAAGTTAAAGTCTGACATGGACGGAGTGTTAAGTTTTGCCCTTTTTGAAAGTTTAGTGTCTGGAAATGGGCATTTTGAAAGAAAGTGTCATTTTTTGCAAAACGCAATAGTTAAGTGATAAATCATGAATTTCACCCATTAAAATACAAATAAATTTATTAGATTGGACAAATATGTGAAAATAATGAAAGATTTAGGATTTGTTTTCTAAAAATAGTAAAGTAATGGATAGATGAGACAAAGGAAAGGGAATTTGGACAATTGTGCTCTCAAAAAAGGCCTTCCGTTAAACATATAACGGAGCTACTTGACGGAATGCTAACTTTTGTCACGTTTTTAGAAGGTTTGTGTTAAAAAATGCTATTTCAAAATGTTTGTGGTATTTATCGCACTCAAGCAAAGATTCGTGCTAATTTATGCCTTTAACTCTTTAAAGTAAATATAATAACTATTTAAAACAATTTCATGATAACATTAGTAGTTTTATCCAAACTTAAAAATACCATAACATATTTCATAACAATTTGGTGACGATTTATTTTCTCGTCACTAAAAATGGTCACTACATGGTGTTAAATTGGAGGGAACTTCCTGGCTAGATCTTCCGTGACCATAAAATCTGGCCACCAAAATTACATAAAATTAGTGACCGGTTATTTGGTCACCAAACAACTTTTTATAAACATTTGGTGACCAATTTATTTTGGTCATTAATTATGGTCACTAAAGACTATCAATTGGGCGGGAAGCATTCCCGCCATTGTCTTTAGTGACCAAATTGTGACCATTTTTATTTTTGGTCACCAAAACTTTAGGTGTTACAAGAATTTGGTGACCAAACGGTTTTTGGTCACCAAAAAGCCTTTCTGGTCACCAAAATTTATTTCGTCACTAGGATGATGGTCACCAAAGGCCAATTTTCTTGTAGTGAAAATAACAAAACAATAACACGAAAGTTGAGAGTAGAGTGAAATAGTGATAGACTTTCTATTCATTTTTATCATCTCATTTCCTCACTTAAAGCCACTATTTAAAGGCCTAAGTTTGTGAGTTAGAAAACTCTACATATTACAAGATTTAAAGGGTTGTATGAGTAATTAATTAGGGAGATCAATAGGGTAGTGGAATACTAATGGAGATAGTAGTAGTTAATAGAATATGTATGGACATTCACTAAATTTCATAACAATTAACAACCATTTGCAATTAAGAGAGAAAGAGAAAGAAACCTACCACCCGCAGCGACATTTAGTGAGGGGGCTGCCGCGATGGGTGTGTAATCCTTTAGTGCCGTTTTTTTTTTTTTTTGCTTATTCTTACTCCAAATATTAAAAGCAATACACTATAATTATCCTTTTTAAAAAATGAAAAAAATCAATTCTACATATCGTGAGATATTAATCTTGTTAGATTTAATATTTGTGTAACTTAATTGCTAGGAATATGATTATTATGTTGTTATTAATTTTGATGTTTTATTTTTTACATTACTTCTGCTCAATGTTGGATGAAAGATTATCTTTATCGCATAGAAATTAATACGCAGCGGAATAATCAAAACACAAAAGAAACAAAGCATAATTTTAACGTTGTTCAATCTCAACAGACGTACATACACCTAAATTCACTAAATCAATCGAAGGCGAGGTAAGCTAAAGTTGTTTTACCTACACACTTATTACATGAACATCACAACATTCAGAGGCATAAATAGGAATATGCATAACTTATGGCCACGCAACAACACACACTATCAACGTGACAGACATAAGCAAGAACACTATATATTATGACATCAGATCTCAGAACAAAGCATGCATCATCTCTCACACACATAACCTTAGCCAAAAGACTCCCTCACACGGTCCGGAGACAGAAAGGTGAAATGTGTAAGTACATGCTATACTTATAAGTCAGGATCTATTGATAAATACTATACAAAATGTCATACATCCGTTTGCAGATCCAGTAATCTCCAATTGCAAGTCCAGTGATCTGATGGAGTGTTTGTCGATCAAAGAGCTGCACAAGTGTCCGGCCTCTAAAGATATCCACACGAACAATTTTTGGGGACCTCACAGGATAGACTGCAGTAGGTTAACGTGCTAGATCCGTCAATAATCAGAACAACCAAAGAAAACTATTTTTTCTGGGGTTTGTTGTACGCTTCTTGCTTATGTTGCGGAAGCAAATTGAGTCGTACATGATTAATGACCCTGTTACTTTATTAATGGTAAATTAAAGTTACCTGATAAATATTTACTAGATTTTATCTAGTAATTATTTAAACGTAGTAGTTATCCTAAAGGATGACAACTACCAGATATCTTTTATCGTATAATAATTATACGATAATTATATATCAGTTAGGTAAATCTCTTTATTTCAAATCTTTATTTGAGATAATTAATTTGATAATTAAATACTTATAGATTAATTATTAATTCAATTAATCCATGTAATTATCATATAATTACGTTTAGTCCCATTTAAATCAGAAATTAGTTCTGTGTGTGACCCTTTAGGTTTCTCATTTATGGCAATAAAATAAATTCAATCTTTTTATTTGGCTTTAAAATAAATGTTGGATGAAAGATTATCTTTATCGCATAGGAATTAATGCAACAGAATAATCAAAACATAAAAGGAACAAAGCATAATTTTAACGTTGTTCAATTTCAATAGACGTACATACACCTAAATTCACTAAATCAATCAAAGGCGGGACAAGCTAAAATTATTTTACCTCCACACTTATTACATGAATATCACAACATCAGAGACATAAACAGGAACATGCATATCTTATGGCCTTGCAACAACACACACTATCAAGGTGACAGACATAAGCAAGAATACTCATCTATTATGACATCAGATCTCACAACAAAGCATGCATCATCTCTCACACACATCACGCTTAGCCAAAAGGCTCCCTCACACAGCCCGAAGACAGAAAGGTGAAATGCTCCTACATCTCTTACCTATGAAACTCTCCTCTCTCAATTGAACATGAGTTCTTTATATAGACCCATAATTACCGAAATCTTACTCAAGACCAATGTTCCAAAATCAACTAAATCCAAATTATAAACAAACTAAACAAGTAAATTATTAAATCTTACCCAAATAGAATTTTCTAATTAAGTTTTTTTAATTTTTCAACACTCAACGTTTAAATCATTATCCTCCTGCCCAGCATGCAATTAGTGAGGGAAAACTATCACCTACTATGTCAATATTAATTAATATTAATAACTAATCGATAATAATCCTATACTCCATCCGTCCCACTCAAAGAGTTTACTTTCAAAAAAAAATCTTGTCCATTTAAAGAGTCCACTTTGAATTTATTTACATTACATACCCTTACTAATATTAAAATGTATGGTTCACAATTAACCCCTTACTTCTAAAGTAAGGATATAAGTGGAAAATATGGTGGTAAATTACTTATTTTAGGTGTTGTACCTTACATCCCATAATAAGTTGTACACATTTCAAAGTAGACTCTTTGGGTGAGACGGATAGATTATTTAATTATATTGACAAATAATTGATAATACTAAAAAATTTTATAAAAAAAAACTAATTAATAACTAAAACGTCAGAAAAAGAAAAAACTCTTAAAGATCCTCATCGCTAGGAAGCCTAGGATGCACCGGTGAGCTTTACATAGAGAGCTAGAGGACTAACATGTAGATGTGGTGGAGCAATTGCCCCCACCACAAATTTCTCTGTTCTCTTGTGGCTTTGGTAAAGGAAATTTTATTAGAGGGAAGTTTTTTTTTTGAGGGAAGTTTTTTTTGGGAAATTGTGTAGGTGAGAGATAAAAAAGTGTAATGATTGTGTTTTTTTTTTGAATTTATGTGAGTAGGTATTTAGAGGGAATTTTAAAATTTTAATTTTAAATTGTTGAAAAGTAAAATTGTTTCTTTGTGTAAAGTTTTGGAAAAAAAAAAGTGATGATTCTCTACCAAAGCCACAAGAGAACAGAGCCTTAATGTAGTAAGTTTAGAATTAATTGTAGTTTACCCCCGCCAAAAATTAAAATAATAAAGAGCGAAATTAATCATAATGAATAAATTTTTAGTGTACAGAAATTAAGATATTTAATTTATTTTATTTTTTTGTAAAAATAACAATATTTTTATATAATTTAGCATATAATTTTTTGAGTGAACTGCCAAAAGTGTCACTTTATTTTTTTGAATTCTTGGGTTTGATTACTAAACTTTTTTAATTCCCACAAATATCATCATGCTTTTAAAAAACATGCCAAAAATGCCACTGAACCGTTAGTCCACGTTAGTTTTGATGGAATGGCCATCACATGCTTGTCATGTGCCTATTTTTAAGAATATTTTTGTCCCTTCACGATTCTTTTTTTTTTTTTTTTTTCCCTTCTTCTGTAAATTTATTGTTCATTTTCTTCCCCAAAATTACTCCTCCTCCACCTTCCTCCTCCCTCCACCGCTTCCGCCCGCCTCCCCCCCCCCCCCTTCTCTCTCTCTCTCTCTCTCTCTCTCTCTCTCTCTCTCCTCCCTCCGCCAGCGGTTGGTTCCCCTCCTCCCTCCCTGTGTCTCATCAGTCACTCATATTGAATCCAAAATTCGACTTTACTGCTGCCATATGTGTCTCAACGTACAGTGGCGGAGCTAGAAATTGTATTTAGTGGGGGCACAATAATAAAAGAAAAATAATAAAAAATTGTTTAGTAATTCTTTATTTTTCACTTTGAATGTAATTTTAGTTTTAATCAATATCAATATTACTAATATTCCAGGAAAAAAAAAACATAATCTTAATACAGTTTAACTATGTGTTGTGAATCTAACTAATACTTTAGGGAAAAAATTAACGATAACCTTAATACAAGTAGTTATGTATTATGTATTACTTATGTTTAATTAATAATTCAAAAAATTAGTGGGAATACATTAGGTTAATTTAATAAATTAAAAAAAAATTATATTAAATATAAACAAGGGGCGCGGGGCCACTGGGACGTGCCCCAGTGTAAATCTGCCGCTGCCGACGTAGAATTTCTCTTCGCCATCACTTCCGTTCCGGTGGAAGCCGTTCTCAAATTTGAACTTGTGCGGCTGTTGAACGAGCCCTATTTAGCCACCTCACTTGAAGACTTTTGGGGCCGGAGGTGGAATCTTATGGTCACTGGAATTCTCCGCAGTCCGTGTACGACCCCTTCTGAGCGATCTGTGCACCAATTATTGAACGGTATTGGAGCTTAGTTCCGGCAAATCTGATCACATTCTTCATTTCTGGGCTGATTCGTGAAGTCTTATTTTGTTATCTGTGTAGAGTTTATCCTCGGGGAAGCGATGTGGTTCTTTGTGTTACAAGGGTTTGGCAGCTTATGTGAAGAAGTGGGTTATCGGCCGGACATTTGCCCATGGCGGTGACGTGGCTGCTTTCGATGGCGTTCGTTGGTGTGAGCTGCGGTTGGCTGTTCTTTCCTTCGTTGGTTAGGGACAATGTTGATTCGAAAGCAATTGAGTAGTAGTAGTAATGATAGATAGGGTGAATTACATTTACCTCCCCGAGGTTTGCCTAAATAATAAATGGATCGCTCAAGTTTCAGAAAATAACATCCCATTCCCTTAACCACCCAAACTTGGAGTCCAGGACACTGTTCATCGTCTTCTTCCTTCGCCTTCTTCCTACTTTTTTTTTTTTTTTTTTTTCTCTTTTCTTTGTCGTCTCCCCCGTCGCCGGTTGCTATTGTTCTCCCTCCTCTCTGCATAAGTAAATAAAAAAGTTTATGCTTTTGGATTTTATTGTATGAATTTTGTGTCTTTTGAGCTTGAAAGAGCTGAAATTTGTTGTGAAACTGAATCAAATGGTAGTTTTAGTTATAGTTCGAGCTAAGTGAGATTAAGCTTTATATAAATATAGCTAGGAGGTGGAGCTTGTGTTCTATGAACTCGAAGAAATTACAGGACTTTGTATTGTGAAATTTGGGCATTCGATTTTGTCGGTGGTGAAAAATCTGAAGATGAACTAAGGGAGAAAAAAAATGATGGTACTTTTTAACATTATAGGATGAGACAAAAGTCAGTTAGCATAAAGGGGAGATGACAAAGAAAAGAAAGGAAAAAAAAAAAAAAAAAAAAAAGAGAGGAAGAAGGTGAAGGAAGAAGACGATGAACAGTGTCCCGGACTCCAAGTTTGGGCGGTTAAGGGACTGAGATGTTATTAGATGTTATTTTCTGAAACTTGAGGGATTCATTTATTATTTAGGCAAATCTCGGGGGAGGTAAATGTAATTCACCCTAATATATAAAAAGGGCAAAGGTGCACTTTTGCTCTTAATGTTTTATCTAAGATGCAACTTTGACCTTTTTCTTTTTTTTTTTCCTTCTCACAAAAGGTTTTTTTTTTTAACCTCAAACGCAGGACAATGGTTGGAAGTTCGCAATTTTCAAGCTCTGATACCATATTTGGATATAGAAATATCCCTACTGCAAAAAAAATTAGGCGCAGCAGAATAAATAAAACAAACTATGAAACAAACACAATTTTAGCATGTTTTGATTTCAAAAGATCTATATCCACAAGTCTACTATATCATACTCAAAGGCGGGGCAAATCTAAGGGCATGTTCTTTTTTATGTTTTGAAAACATGTTTTTGGAAAATAATTTTATCATGTAAAAAGTATATTGAAAATGTAAAAAGATGAAGTTGAATAGTAAAAAGTTGTATTAGAATGATGAAAAATAATTATAATATATTAAATTTACTATTGAAAGCAAAACCAAAACAAAAAGAACATGTCCTAAATTGTTTTATCTACATACATATTACATCAACATCAATATGGAGCATAAGTAGGAACACGTATCTCTTATGAACTCACGACAATACATCATCTAGTCAAAATGGGCTCTCTCATCCAGCTTGGGGGCAGAGAAATGAAATGCTTCTACATTTCTGACTTTTCAAACTCCGAACTCATCTAAAAAATATACCATATGAGTTCTTTATATAGACATATAGTTACGAAAATTCTTCTTAAAACTAGTTCCCAAAACCAACCAAATCCAAATCAAAACAAATTAAACAAGTAATTATTAAATTCTATCACAAATATAATTTCCTAATCAAATTTGGTTTAATTTCTCCAACACTCATGCTTAATTATTCCGTTTTTACCGAGCAAAACAATTGGATTTCATATTTTTGGTACACTACAAAACTACACATAATTTCCTAATTACACTACTTAGAAACATTTCTAATCAAACAAAGTTACAAATCAAGTAGACGGCTAGCGCCATGAGACTCTGTCTAGTATACATACCAATCAAGCAGCCCCAAAAATTCTCAAATTATGATTTCATGTTTTTCATTAATGTATTCATAGTGTTGATCGACAACCTCGTAAAAGAATCAAATTTCCCTTATATATAACTAAGTACATGAAGGTAATAATAATGATGCCAATTATACATATAATAATAATGATGAAGACCATCCTCTTTTTTCTTTTTAATTTCTTTTTTGTGTAGGAATTATCGATGATAATTAAGACCTTTTCAAACCTAACACAGTGAGAACAATTCCAAAGTAATCATACACATAAGCAAGCCTGAAGAGCTGCAACTTTTGGTGAGTCCATGGAGGATATCTGAACCAAAAATCTGTGAGAAAGCTTCTCCTCAGAACGGGTTTCTCATGACTGAATGCGTCAAATGAAAACTTCCCATGGTACTTGCCCATCCCACTTTCACCCACCCCTCCAAATGGAATTGTGTCTGCAGCATACTGCAACATCAATGGTAATCACAATCAACAAACAATTATAACTATCCTCGTCTCGATTAATTTATCGTAATTTTTCATAGCAAATGATGTGACATACGTTTACTGACTACATTTTATTAAATAATTATTAATCAATGAATAGATATCACATCTCTAAAAAATATTTTTCTATAGTTTTTACATTTCTAATCTATAAAACTACTTGAATTTTCAAGAAACTATACAATTCGGTTTTCGGCAATTTTTGACGTTTTGGAATGAAAAATGAGATGCTCCCTCATTCCCATTAAAAGATTTCAATGGTACATCTATAGTAAACTACAGCTTGAAAATAAAAACTTCTAATGAAACAGATGGACTACAATATATTGATCAACTGCTGACCTCAATCAGTCCCTTCTCCCTATTGGCGATTTGAAAATCAGTACTTTTTTGGTACCATTAGCTGAGTGTATAATTCGAAATATGACTCTTCATATGAACAATAAAATTACTATATTTGTTCTAAAAGAAGTCATATTCTAATTCTTATTCTTTATCAATGTATATCGATCAAAGACATGATATTAAGTTTAACCAAAAAAAGATTACGTGCATAATTAAGTAAAAATGGAAGATTTATGTAACTGACTTGGATGACAGCATCATTGAATACTAAACTTCCAGATGATGTCTCAGATTGCAGCCTTTTCTTCAAAGCCTCATTATTGGTGAAGGCATAAATAGATAGTGGTTTTGGTCTTGACTTGATGAATTCAATGCTATCTTCAATTTTTTCTACCTGAAATATTTTCAAAAAATAAAAATAAAAAACAGCAAGATTCATGAAATTGAATCTAAATTGTAGATATTTACCTTTTCCCCCCCAAATTAAACAAAGGTATATAGGAAATATCTTATAAGAAAAAGAAGAAGAAGAAAATCATATACACTTGAGAACGTTTCTCACCAGCAAACACAACTTTAAAGGCGTAAGTTCTAATTAGATCCCGGTAAGAATTTGCTTTATAACGTACAAGTACTTATAGTCTATATAATGAGTAAATAATCCTTTAATTGCATCTTATATTGATAAAATAGAAAAAGCAAAACTTTCAGAGAAAATTAGAGGGTAGATTACGTAATTAATTACTTGGGACATAATTTTATTACGTACCGTAATTATTGGAAGCAATGGACCAAATATTTCTTCAGTCATGATTGTAGCTTTCAGTGGAGGATCCACCAATATAGTGGGCTCAATGAATCTGCAGTAATATTTCATCAATGATTTTTCCACATTACATATGTATTATTAACCTAAATCATTACATTAAAAAAATTAATTATCTCAAATTTTCAACTATATATATGATAAGATGATTATTAACCACTTAATATTTGTTTTGCCTTTATAATAGTAGCCTTTTGATTTGGTTTCATTTCAAAACAATGTTGAAACTAGAGAATGATGTTTGAAACACTACAAGAAAAATGGGCATTAGTGACGAAAATTTTTTTTCCGTCAATGGAAGTCGTAAGTAAAGGGTTGGCGCCAACCCTTCCCGCCTATTTTATGACATTTAGTGACGAAAATGAGTTTCGTCAGTAGTTTGAGGACATTTAGTGACGACATTTAGTTTTGTCAGTAAAAGCATATAGTTAGCAATGTTCACTTACTTATAGTGAAGACAAATTATTGTCAATAAATATATATTGTGTTCTTGTTAGTGACGATATTAAAGTAGTCGTCGGTAAAAAATAAGTCCATTAAATTGCATGTGGTAAGATTCAAAACCGTGTAGTCACAAAACAATACACATTGACTTACCACCATACCACTAGCCTTTTTAATTGTTTCAACATTTGAGCTACTTTTAAGTCTTCATTTTGATTTAATCAAATAAAAAAAAATTTAAAAAATTAGCATTTGGTGAGACTCAAAACTGAGTTCTCATAGTAATCAACATAATGATTAACTAAGACAACCAACCATTTTATGATGTCATAAACTCATTTAAACTATTCATATATGATAAATATCTACACTATTTTTTTTAGTCCATAGTTTTTAACAATACTACTAAGGCACCCTTATATTTTTCTTTTAGCTCATAACTTTTAACATTGTCAGTAAGACATCCTTATCTTTTTTTAGTTCATAATTATGATAATGTCACTAAGGCACACTTAAATATTTCTTTTTGCCCATATGTTTTAACAATGTCACTAATGCACTCTTATTTTTTTTTTCCTTTTAGTTTATAACTTTTAAAAATACAACTAAGGCACCCTTATATTTTTCATTTAGCTCATAACTTTTAACAATATCACTAAACACCTTAAAATTTTCTATTAGCCCATAATTTTTACACTAATTCTTACTAAGATGCCCTTATATTTATCTTGTAACTCATAACTTTTAACAATGTCACTAAGACACTCTATTTTTTCTTATAGTCAGTAACTTTTAATAATGTCACAAAGACACCCTTATATTTTTCTTTTAGCACATAACTTTTAACAATATCACTAAAACACTCTTATATTTTCTGTTAGTTCAAAACTTTTAACACAGTCACTAAGGCACTATTGTATTTTTCTTTTTGCCCATAACTTTTAACATTATCACTAAAATAGCTTTATATTTGTTCTAGTCCATAAGTTTTAGTAATGCCACTAAGACACCCTAACATTATCTTTCAGTATATATCTCTTTGATATATATAATTGAGAAATAATTCCATGTGAACAACAAAACTAACTGTATCTACTAAATTGACACAAATAATTTTATTTTAGTTCATAACATTTAACAATGTCACTAAGAAACTTTTTTATTTTTCTTAGTATATAATTTTTAACAATGTCACTAAGATACACTAAGCACATATGTATTTTTCTTTTAATCCGTAATTTTTAGCACTGCCAATAAGACACTTATAGTTTCCTTATAGTCCATAACTTTTAACAATGTCACTAAGACACCCTTATATTTATCTTTTTAGTTCATAACTTTTAACAATGCCACTAAGACACCCCTATATTTTCCTTCTAATCTACAACTTTTAACAATGTCACTAGGATATCTTTGTATTTATCATTTTAGTTCATAACTTTTAACAATGCCTCTAAGACACCCTTATATTTTCTTTGAATTCATAACTTTTAACAATGTCATTATGGCACTCTTGTATTTCTCTTTTAGCCCATAACTTTTAACAATGTCACTAAAATACCCTTATTTTTCTTTTAGTCCATAACTTTTAACAATACCACTAAGACGCCCTTACATTTTTGTAATAGTCCATAACTTTTAACAATGTCCTTATGGCACCCTTGTATTTCTCTTTTAGCCCATAACTTCTACAATGTCACTAAGACACTCTTATATTTTCTTTAGTCCATAACTTTTAACAATGCCACTGAGACACCCTTATATTTTTCTTCCAATTCATAACTTTTAACAATATCACTAAGGCTCCCTTGTATTTATATTTTAGCCCATAACTTTTGATAATGTTATTTATGGCACCTTTGTATTTCTCTTTTAGCCCATAACTTCTAATAATGTTAATAAAATACCCTACTATTTGTCTTTTAGTCCATATCTCTTAATATATATTTGAGAAATAATTCTATATCAACTTTCAACAAAATTTATTTCCCAATAAATAGTATATTTTAAATTTGTACATTGCATTCCCATACTAATGTAATCAAGGGAAAATTTATTTAGACTAATTTCACGAGAAGAATTACATGAAGAATATTTAAGTTTAATATTTTTGAATTATAATATTTAATGACCTGAAGAATTTGCATTAATAAACTTACAAAAGCTAATTTATTTTCTTTATAAAAAAAGTATTTAAAAAAAATAGTATTGGGACAACAAATTTTAACTAGAGAAAAATCATTATTGATGTGTGTCTTAATGTTGTTTATTTTTAGTGTTTTCTTGACCGATCTCACGGGACATTTGTAGTTTTTTCTATGATCAGCACATATTTTAGGAAGTAAGGCAGAAGGAGAGAAGAGTTGCAAAACGAGCAGAATAAAGGTCCATTGGCCCGAACGGGTGCTCATGAACAGTAGTCAAATTCAGAATACGGTGGGCTGAATATTAAAGATTAAGTGGGCCTTGAGTTGGGCTAGAAAAGCGTAGTTTATTGGGATAATATAATTATGCCCAAAAGTTGGACTTAATCATGAAAGTAAAGATAAGCCAACAAGATTGGATTAATTCTAATCAAGGAATGCAAGCCCAAATGAATTAATGAAAATAGCCCAAAACCTAAATTCCAATCCTAATGTGATTTGATCAAATCCAAATCCAAATCCAAGGTGTGTATGCGGCTGATGCTTGATTCTTAGGGCTGCATCCCTTTTTCTTAGCGGCCTATGGAAATTCCGCTGTCCTCCATCTTCACCAAGGTGCAGCGAGGGTGTTCGCGAAAACCCATCGCCGCCTCCTAAACGTTTCTGCACGATGGATTACTACATCCAACCGCCCCAGCGATTTCAGATCGCAACCCACCGGCGACCGTTTCACACTTCCCCCATCCTTTCCCTGCTCTAATTTCTTTACCGTATTACTTTCTGAATTTGTTCGTGCAATTCTTTTTTATTTAATTATTTTTTCCTCTGTTTCCTCTCTGTTTTTATTATTATTACAAATTGCAGGAGCTGCTATCTGTTCACGAACTTTGTCGCCGCAGTGCTGCAAGCAGCTCCCAGCTGTTCCGACTTCGCACTGGCATAGACAATGGGCTCGGGGTTCATGATGCCCAAGTTAGCAAGAGGACTGTACCTTTTTCGGTTTCTTTTGTAAGAAGTTTCCAGGTTATAACCCATCATCTCCACTCAATTTTAATGCTTTTGAGATTGGATTAAATTACAGATTTGAATTTTCTACTCGTGGGTCCGACCCAACATTTTGTTCAATCTCATAATTGATTATCTACAAGCTCACTGCTGAATTTTGATGCTAACATGAACAATTTTTGGATTGTAAGATAAATAAATGCTGCATTCTGTGGGTCAAATCTTGGCTTCTAGTGCTTTAATTTTCTTTTGATAATATGGTAGCTCAATTTCCTAAAGTGCAGCCCTTATGTCTGATAGTCCTGCAGTTGTCTAACCATGTTCTTTAACTTCTGAAATCCCTTTGTGGTTAACTATTGTGGTGCTTGGGGCCAATTATTATGCTTCTCTTGTTAATTAAGTTGCATGTTGACATTGTTGTGCAAACATGCATGATAAAAGCACTTGGATTTTGCATCTTTGGCTCCATTAATGAATTGATTTAAGATGATTGTGCTGGAGAGAAATATTAGTTGTGATATGCTTGGGGTATTTAACACCTAAAGTTCGTGAGTAGAGTACTGATTTGAAGAAAAAAAAAAAACAAAAATGCTGAGTTTGTTCTTGGTGTTCTGCTTACCTTGTGCTCAATGTGTGAAAAATATTTTGTAAGCTTGTGATAGCCTATGTTTGGTCTGGACTTGATTCTCTTGTATCATTGTTGAGCTTTAATGCATACTGGCTATGACTTGTTGGATTGTTATTTGAGCATGGTGAAAATATGAGTTTTTTTGCTAGTGAGATTATGCTCTCTTTTGCTAATATGACACTTGTTACTGCTGCAATGTCTTTAACGACTACTTATAGTCGAGTTTTTGGTTCTACCAATGGTTCTTTTTCTTAGCTAAATTTCTATATGGGTATGTATGCTATATTGTCTGCCTTGGAACTAATCGTGATGGGCAGTCTGCCTCCCACCTTTGCTTTGATGTGCTTTCTCTGATAGGGACATGCTTAAACATGTTGAGATGGCGATGAGACTTCATAAACCTCATTGTTGCGTCATTTTTTGTTCCCTAATAATGGTAAACTGAAGAAGATGAGTGTGATCATTGCTCTATCTACTGGTCTTGCTGTATAAAAGGGAGTGAAAACTCCAGATGTATGGGCTCTTCTTGCCTAAGGGGACCTTGTGCGGTGATGGTAACACTCATTTCCCCTGTGTATATTTTTGTTGCTCTGAGTGTTTTTGTTTCTTGTTCTTGAGTCAGTCCCTATGTTCCCTTACTCTATTCTTTGTGCATGCTTGAGGGCAAGCATGAGTTTAAGTGTGAGGGTGTAGGCTCCCTTGGATCCTCTTTCATTTTTTTCTTCTTTATTTTTATTTTTTTTGTTTTTGCTGAATTTAGTGTGTAGTCCGAGTCATGTTTATGTGTGTCAGTCACAATTTTGCAAATCTTGGTCAAGAGGTGTCTTGAATTTATTGGAAATTGTCTGGCTGATTGACATAATATGGTGTTTGGGATTTATATGATAATAGTTTTCCTCTTGGTATTAGGGGCTTATAGGACCTGAATAGTGGAACTTAAGCTTCAAATTTGAACAGCAGCTTTTCTTTGCAAAAAAGAAGAAAAAAAAATCATGCTTAAAACTAATAATGTGCTTTATGGTCTTGAGTCTTCTTAAACTACAATAGTGGACATGACATTTAGTTTATTTCTTGTTTTCTATCTCCAGTTTCATGGATCTTTTTATCATGAAGTTTGGAATTTTGAGAGCTAAGAACTGCAATGTAAATGCCTAGCTGAATAGAGAAGGGATGCAACATGCTCAAGTTTAAGGAGGAATTTCTGGAAGAGTTCTACAAGGAATGGGATGGAATGGCATGAACAAGGTCTGCTTTATTAACCAACTCCACAGTTTCTTCCTCTAAATTTTATCTTAGCTTAGCAATGTTGGTTAAAAGGTTATGTAAGCATATTTAGAACCTTTTTCACTTCAGTTCCTTATACCAAGTTTGAAACTTTTTCCTTAGATGTATGCATTACAGTTTAAAGGATTAGTTTGTTATGCATTTTTTTTGTGTCAAGTTATCTTGTATTTGCTTAGTTGGACAATTTCTTATAAAAATCTATAATTAGCTTCGGCAGTTGGGTTTTTATATTGCTGATTTGCAAGTCTATTGCTATTTTTTTCAGCTAGATTGTTCATGCAGGTCCAACATCGATGAATTTACTTTTTGCTCTTGTTGAATGGATGTCAAGGTTCTTGTCATTCTTTTGTCGACAAGCAAACCTTCTGCTTCTTGTTGAATGGATGTCAAGGATCTTGTCATTCTTTTGCCGACCAATCAGACTTGATTTGCTGGTTGAATCATTTGTTCCACTTAGGGTGGTGGAAGTCAAAAGTTAATTCTCTCATATTTGTTGGTAGTTGGATAGGAATTAGATTGATTATGGTAGTTGTAATTTTTTTGGATATTATTGTTAGTATATAATTTTAGAATTAGTTTATGTTTGTGCTTATGATTAAGAATTATTCGATGATTAACTTATTAATTGTATTACATTTCTATTGACAATTAATTGTAGTCACTAACATTATTGAATATTTAGTTTCTAATGACGACATTGTCGTCACTAGAACAAATAGATTATTGGTTTTAATATTGGAATATATATTCAATTATTTTTTTAAAAATTTTTACTGACAAACATTTGTTATCACTAATTTTTGTCACTAAAACAGTTGACTTTTATATTGACGACCATTACTCGTCACTGAAGTTCGTCACTAAAGACTTTGACCATTTGTTTATCACTGACGATTTTTTTTCGTCGCTATCTTTCTCGTCACTAATAATACACCTTTTAGTGACGACTTGACACTTTTACTGACGCACACTTAGTGACGACTTTCTTCGTCACTAATATCAGTGACGACAAATAGTCGTCAGTAAATGGTAGACTTTAGTGACGACGGTGCAAAAAAGTCGTCACTGGACCCTTTAGCTATGGACCAATTGTCGTGACCACTTGACGACCTGTTTGTCGTCACTAAAGGGTATAGTGACGACTTTTGGACTTTTAATGACGACTTTTTGTCGTCACTAAAGCCCGTTTTTCTTGTAGTGAAAGAAGGTTTTAATTATTGCATTTTAAAAGTTAAAGCTGGAGAAATATGTTAGACTGGAAGAGTCCAAGGACCACTCCTCCTCGATTCCGCCCCAGGTCATCACGAGTTTGAAATCCTTGCAACAGTTTATTTAAAAAAGTTTGTAACTCATTCGTACAATATAATTTTACATTTCAGATAAAATATAGTTTAAAGGCGTTTCATTATGATATTTGAACAAAATAAAATAAAATAATTTGAACAGATGATATGTTCTTTTAAAAACACATTTTCAGAATCTTTTGGCATCCTTGATGAATATCCTATAGTTTTATCGTTGCATGTGTACGAACATACCTTAGAATTGACAACTTTCATGAATTAATTGATTAATTACTATTTGTAACAAGGGGGGGGGGGGGGGGGGGGGGGGGGGGGGCGAACTACTCTCTCTCTTCTATTAAAAAAATTCATTTTGACCAATGTATAATTTATTATGAATATTATTAATGTACAATACCTAAAATAGTTATTTTGAGGATAAATACACAATTATCCCCCTGTGGTTTCGAAAACTTATGCATCACCCCCTTATGGTTTAAAAAGCTGTCATGCACCCCCCATAACTTTTGTGAACTATGTAAAGTGAACAAAAATGACCAAAATACCCCCAAAATGCCCTTGTTCTAATTGTGAATTACAGTTTAGATGCGGATGTATTTTGGTAACTTTTGTCCACTTTACATAGTTTACGAAAGTTAAGGGGGGTGCATGGTAGCTTTTTAAACCATAAGGGAGTGATGCATAAGTTTCCGAAACCACAGGGGGGTAATTGTGTATTTACCCTTATTTTGACATCATCTATTCTATTTATATCCTTACTTATCAAATATGAGCTAATTATGGACCACACATGATTATATTTTTAAGGTTATGTAGAACCCAAAAAAAATTTAAATTTTCAAAGTGGACCCTTATAATTGAACAGAGAAAGAATAATGCTCTAATTAAATATGCATGCAAAATGTAAAAAGTGACGTTTAATTACTTACAAGTTGTCTTGGTCAAAGGAACCACCGTAGACGACTGAATCCTTAACCGAAGGTTCATCTAAAAGGCTCTTCAGCCTCAAGAAATTTTGGTCATTGATAATTCTGGAAACATTATTCTTCTCTTTTGGGTTTTCACCAAACATGGCTACGCATGAAGCTTTAAGCAGTTCCACCTGAACAAGGATTCAACATTTCACAGCTCAATTCTCCATGCAGAATTTTTGGTCATTATGGCTTCCTAGCTATTCCCAGTTTATTATTATTGGTCAAGTAAAGATCTTAGGGAAAATATATAGTCATTATAAACTTTTTCAGTTGGTTACTTGTAGCCATTATAAGACCACAGTCTCGTCTTTACATAATCATTCATTCAGCGAATGATAACTTATGTAGTTACATTAACAATAATACATCATAGATCATAGGTCATTATGAATGAATGAATGATTTCCGTAAAGGTACGGTAGTATTTTCTTTAATTTTTTCGTGTTGTAAGATTTGTCCACTAACTATTAAAATTTAAAAGTGATCACTTTTGGCTATTTAAGGAGTATTCTTTATGCACTACTACAGAAATACTGAAAGGAGGCGCCCATTTAGAGGCGGGTGTTCGTAGTGGCTGGAAATTAAAAAATGGTATTTGGAGGCCGGTTTAGCTTCACCCGCCTCCAAATACATCCCTCACTGGAGGAGGGTGAAGCCTTCACCCGCCTCCAGTGAGCTCACTATTAGGAGGCGGGTGAAGGCAGCTCAATGGAGGCGGGTGAAGCCAAAACCCGCCTCCAACAATTTCATTTTATGAAAATGTGGCGGGTGCATTTTTGCAAAATTTTTAATAGTAGTTCAAAAAAAAAAATTTTGGATTGTTGAAAATAATTTTAATAATTTGTCGGGATTCTAGTGATGCGAAAAATTAGTAAGTAATAAAAATTACAATTTTTAGAAGGAAATATAGAAATATATATTTTCTATTTTAATATGAAATACATAAATATATGTAGCCTAGTGGTAAATTTAATATGCAAGAGTCAAGTGAATCTGAAAGTGCAAGTTCGATTCCTATCAAAGTCATAAAGTGCAAAAAAAAAAATTAATTTTTTTTTTACGGAGGGTTATTGGAGGCTGGTGCAAAACCAATAACCCCCTAAGGGGTGGCGGGTGCGGGCACCTCCAAAGGGAGGCGCCCGCAGCATGGCAGCACCCGCCTCCAATGCCCCTTAGGACCCGCCTCCTAAGGGGCATTTTGTGGTAGTGATAATGTTTTAAAAACGGTTTTGAAAACATGTTTGTGAAAAATAATTTTATACTATGAAAAGTGTATTGAAAATGTAGAAAAGTATAACTGAATAGTAAAAAGTTGTATTGAAAATGATAAAATTGTTATAATATATTAAATTTACTGTTGAAACCAAAATCAAAACGAGAAGAACAAGCCCTAAAAGAATCCATGT
Organism: Leptodermis oblonga; assembly: GCA_016801395.1. NCBI lineage: Eukaryota > Viridiplantae > Streptophyta > Magnoliopsida > Gentianales > Rubiaceae > Leptodermis > Leptodermis oblonga. Next base: position 28,769,836 of record CM028760.1, read on the forward strand.
GATGTTCATAATTAGTATATATATAAGAAGTTAAAATATAAAAGAATAAAATGTCAAATTAGCTATTTTAGGTATTGTACTTTGATATTTATAATAAGTTATATCTATGTCAAAGTAAACTTTTATAACAAAATGGAGAGACTATTATATTAGTGAAGGTATGCTATTATTTTAGCAGGATAGTTCTTTTTATTTTTTTAACGTGGACTATTTGTATGTGATGGATAGTAATAAAATTAAGTATATGTTGTGTAGGTACGTACCAGAGTTGTTGCGTACTCCTTCTCTGTAATTATGTAATCAATTCCAATGCAAACTTGGCCAGCACACGCCCCAAATTTCGCTGAAAGAATCCGCTTCATACATATCTGCACAAATGATTTCATACTATATTTGAGAACCTACTTGAAACTGCCTTTTCTTTTCTTTTTTTATTTGGATCGGATTTATGTTGGCTTCGGCTGGGGGAGGGGGGGGGGTGAGGTTGACTTTATTAGGTGTGGCAATTTTGAACACGACACGATATAAACGTGTTAAAATTAAGCTTTTGGTGGATTCATAGGATATATGGTCAACTTGAATAACACGAATAATTAAACGAGAAAAGTTATGGTGGAAAATATCGACACGTAAACCTACCAACCCGAATTTGACATGAATAATTTATAAGGCAACACAAAAATACGATACAAACTCGACATGAACCTTAAATATTTATGGGTTAAAAGAGCCAAAACAAATAATTAAATAGGTAAGATTATAGTTGAGGGGTATCGACACGAAAATTCGCCAACCCAAATTCGACAATTCGGACACGACACAAATTGCCACCCCTAAGAATAATCCACATGAAAAATTAAAATCAATTAAGTTAAGAAAAAAAGTTGGGTCTTTAATTCCTACTCATTTTGGTCCATTAAAAAAATATTTTAAACAAGATATTTATAAAACAATTATTGTATTAAATATTTCCCAAAAAATGAGCAAACAAATAGTTGTGCACATGAATTTGTGTACCTCTTTTTCTCTAGATTTGGAAAGAGAATCAACAATGGCAGGGCACTTTCCCCCCAACTCTAAAATCACAGGCGTTAGATGCTTGGCAGCTGCTGACAAAACTATACGTCCCACCCTTGCACTCCCTGTATAATCCAACTCCACATTCAAATGTTTTTAAATAAATAAAATGCAAAAAAAAAAAAAAAAAAAAAAACTTAGGGCCTGTTTGATAAAAATTAATGCTTATATCTGAATGCTTAATACTGAAACTATAATGCTGAATTGATTAAGCACGTAACATCTTAATGCTGAAATATATTTTTCGAACCTCTAAATCATAATGTTTAATCACTCGATCTTGTTTGATAAATATGTTGATCTTATTGCAAAAATCTTAAAAATATACCATTTTACCCTTATGCTGAATTTTTTATATTTATATATGCGAAATATTAAATTTTATAATAAAACATCAATTATGATTAATGAAAAACATAAAGAAACAAAATAAGATAAAACACGTTAAATTGAATGATTAAAATATTAAAAATAATTATTATAATTTATTAAACCCCTAAAATGGAAAAATAAACCTATTATTGTAGTCTAAAAGATTAAAATTTTTACAATAAAATTCATATATAATTAATAAATTATATAAGTAATATAAACCATATCGTATGAATGAGATTTATAAAAACATGTAAATGACATAATTTATTAAATAAAATTTTAATACCAAAATATAATAATAAAAATAAATTAAATTTTATTTGAGAATATTATAATGAAAAGGTTAAAATATGTGGTATGGTAATGAAAAAATTTCAAAATAGTAATTATAGTTAAATCAATATAAATAAAATAAAAGGGATAGTTTCGAAAATCAAATATGACTTATTTAAATAATTATTACGTGGAACATTAAGCGATAAATAATAAGCTGACTTTTTCCGCTTAATTTTTTTTAAAAGGAAATAAATAGTGCTTAAACGATTAAATGTTTGAATTTCTGTTATCAAACACACTAAAAGTCATTATCTCTTAATCAAATAATTTTAAGCATTAAGTTGAGTTATCAAACAAGCCCTAGTTATAAGTCCATAAAAATGCACATTTGATTGATATATATATATTTGTTTTTTATCATTGCATCTCTAATGTTCATATTTATGATCTCAGGGTTACAAGACCCTATTAATATCCACAACTCCAACTTCCCTCCATACTTTTATTCGACATCCAACTATTTGTATTGGTAACTTTTGGACACTTAATTAATTATCTTTTGTAACAAATGACATATTTAATTATTACACATCAATTGTGATTATTTGATTTCATTAAGAGAGTCTACATTCAAATTTTAATTTTGTCTCAACTAAATATTACACTTTTAAAATTTTTACTTTTTTTATACTTACTAATATAATAGTATGTATTCCATAATTATAACACGTATAAAAAGTAAGAACATTAATAGAATAAATAATGGCAAATTAATTATTTTAGGTGTTGTACCTAAAAATCCACAATAGTGGCTGATAAGTAATTTACTACACAAAAATAAAAATAAAAACAAAAACAAAAAAGGTCCAAATGTCCTAACTAAAGAATAGTCAGCTAGATGACTATGTACTTATGTTTTTGAAAGTGAACTGTTTTATCATAAACAAACATAAATTGTGATAGTGAACTCTGTTAGTGGAACACAATTAAGTATTAAATATGAAAGGGGGTGAATATTTTCATCTACCTTAAAATATTAATCTAGAACGAAGAAGTAAGACTCCTAAGTTTATTACACCCAAATATATATCCTACTTTTTGTGACAATTAATCAAGGGAAAAAAAAAAAAAAAAACACCTTTCAATCACCCTAAAAACTCTAATGAAAGTACCCTAAAAACTTCATTTCTGCCCTCCAACATCAAGGGCCTAGTTAGATTAGACCGGGATTCAGTCCCTAACCCCAGGATAGTCAAATCGTAATTTTTCATCAATCGCTCATTTGCATTTCGTATTTTGTACATTGGAGTAAGGCTCATTATGTTCGCTCCGGTCAAATTTCCAATTTTATGATTAATTAAGGGTCACCATGCCCTCATCCACTTAATCGGTTGTTTCCTAAAATAAAATTTTAAAAAAGTACCCTAAAAACTCTTAGTTATCACAACTAAATAATCTGTCAGAAGAAGAATAAAAGCTCCAAAAAAAAAAAAAAAAAAAGAGGTAGAAATTATGGTAAAGAAATGAATTACTAAAAAGGAAGATGAACCTGTGAAAAAAATCTTGTCCCATTTTTGCTGGAGTAGTTGGTCCCCAATGGAAGGGCCACCTTGAAAGACCTTTATGGCCTTATTATCCAAGTAAGTTGCGATTGTTTCAGCTAGAACGGCTGAGCTTGCAGGAGCCAACTCTGATGGTTTTAGCACCACCACATTTCCAGCTGCTATTGCTCCAATTACTGGTTCCAGTGACAATCCTATATATACAATATTTATTTTGTTTTCAACCGCATTAAATTATGTAACAAATTAATTAGGACGAAAATAAATTAACACGACCCTTTACTTTGGCAAAAATTTACAGTTATACCACAAAATTATAGAAATTATATAGTGTAAACGTATACAATGGATGCATGCAATAATTTCTCATTCCCTCGGGCAAGGGTAAAACCTCCAAGCCAACTCGTACAAATGGTTTTTATGTGTTGAGAAAATGCCAACAAAGGCATACAAAAATAATCAAAAAAACATGTTGCGCAAAAGAACACACGTAATATTAACACGGTTCGATTTCAAAAGTTTCGATTTTACGCAAACACGCACTGTTTCAAGTAATATGAAAATAAGAGTTATGCATGAAAGAATAATTAAATTGAATTAATTTGAGATACATCCACTTTTAAAAGGGATTAATGAAAGTTAAAATTTTAAAATGATATAACTCTAATATTAATAAATAATCATTTAAAAATTTAATTTTCAAAGATGAAAGTTCTAAGTTGCATATATGCGCATACCAAAGGGAAAATTCCAAGATGAAATATTGAGGACAACACCAAGGGGTTCTGGAACCAACTCAGCGGAAGCTGGGAATGCTGCAATTGGCAATTTGGCCTGAAAATCAAACCACCATTTTTGTCATGTATCACGTTTAATTTTAGTAATACTTAAATCGTTATTGAATGATTTTCAACATTTTTAATAGACTCTGTTTTTTAATTAAACTAAATCAACAATTCTTAAGCATTTTCTTTTAGAATACTTCAAATATCTTTTTTTTTTTTTATCCTAAAAGAAAATTGGATTTTTGCTAACATAAGAACATATTTATATATATATATATATATATAAATTAAAGTGTGAGTAGGAAATCTTGCATTTATTAATTCTGACTTCATTTAATGTCTTGGATGGGAGGGTTATAATTACCAACCATCTTTACCATTTGCATTCATGGTGACCCACACTTTGGACTATATTTGTTTTTTTTTTTTTTTTAAGGCAAGATTTGTTGTGTAGTGACGAATCCAGAAACTACATTTTAAAAATTTTAGAGGGGTCTAATATATATATATAAACTTTTTTTTTACAGTTAAATACATTATAAAAAAATTTTAATAGAAAAATATACAGCTATAATATGGGTGCAGGAGAGGGTCGAAGGGTCCAAGGACCACCCCACCCCTCCCTTGGCTCCGCCCCTGTGTGCACATGTATTTCATTTTTAAATTAATAAAATAAAAATGGTAATCAAACTCACAATAATTGCACAAGTTTATTTCCCAAATAAAGTTTTTAAAAGAAAGAAGACATTAATTCATTCTAACTTCTTCCCTTCAACACTTTCGAAAGTAGGTGAATTCTATTATTTTTTGTTCAAATTTCCTCTCTCTATATCAGACCAGGTCCTTAATATTAGGAAACTTGGTGCGAACTACTAAAAGAGACCCCAAATAAAATTATAATATAAAAATTGAATAAATTTCATTACAAACAAAACATTAATTTTATATATATATATATATATTAACATTAGTTTTTTGTTTTGAGTCTTGAGTTGGAAAAAATATATCTTTTTGTGTGAACCCCATTCAAACAAATTAATTTAAATTTTTAATGACAAAAAATTACTATTACATTATAGTATGTTAATTTAATTTTTGGGCCCCTAAATAAAATTATAAGGTGGAGTTTGAGCTAAAAAATAAAAGGAAAAAATTTTCTTGCATGAACTTCTTTCAAATCATTATCAGCAAAAATTACCATATTATGTTATATTAATATAATCATGGTCATCAAATAAAATCATAATGTGAAAATTATGTTTCATTAAAAAATAAAGATTAAAAAGTGTGCTGAGCTAGAAAAAAAAATATAAATAAAGACCCACCATTGCATAAGACTCGTTCCAAAAAGAATAACTGTGTTGAATTTTTTTTTATAAGCAAAAATACTATTATATTACACTATTAATATAAAATTGGTCCCCCAAAATTCTTAGGTCCTAAGCAATCGCCCATACTGGCCGAACCTTTGGGCCGACCTTGCTCTATACTATGTCGTATACAACATTGACTACTTGGCTCTGTTTTTTTCATTCCATTCCAAGAAAAATATTATTTTTTCTCTAAAATTTTACATAAAGAAACAATCTCATTTTTTACTAAATTTAAAATTCAAAATTTAAAATTTCCTCTAAATCTTCACTCACATAAATTTAAAAAGTAACATAATTATTACATTTTTTCTTCTCTTTCTTACAAAATTCTCAAGAGAAATTTTCTCCAAAAAAATTAAAGAAAAAATTTCTCAATTGGATCATAAAGAAAACTGAGCCTTAGTGATTGGGTATCATGAAGAGAGGAAGACCAACCTTTTTACCAGACATCCATTGCTTCAAGGAGCCCAATACATAGTGAAGGGTTTTTATCAGTGGTCCCACCTTCAAAGCAATAATATTAATATCACTTAGTAATTAATTGAACTTCTCAATTGCTCTACCTTCCAAATTATTCAAATTTCAAAACATTTAAATTCGATTTTTCTTTTTGGAAAAAAAAAACCTTTAATTTTTTTTTCGGTAACATCCGATTAAATGGCTGAAAGCATAAGGACCCTTTTATTAAAAATGGAAAGGCAAAATGCCTAAAAATTTCAAGAAGGATGTAATGAATTTTAAGTAGTGATTTTAACATGTCATACTCGTAATGAAAACCCTTTTTTGACCATAATGAAATTCATTCAATCATACTAGTAAATAGTGATTTTAACAAATCAAACCAAATGCTAGCTAGCTGAAATAAGAACGTACTATAATTGCAAACACCTATATTTTAGTACTCCACGTCTCACGTAAAAAGTTAAGGCTTGAGTTATACCCTGTGGCTTGAAAATAATTGTAATATTAAACTTTTTGAATGAAAGGGGAAGTGATTGATTTCATGAATAATATTGTTTCAACCAACTCCATAAATGGTCTTTGAATGTCTTATTTATTTACTCCATCCATTCCATTAGAATGATCAATTTTGACCAATGTACAATTTATTAGGAATAATAATGTAGAACATATAAATTAGTTAATTTGACACACTTTATTCCATTTATATCCTTACTTATTGAGTATGGAATAATTGTGGACCACACTTGATTTTATTAGTAAAGGTATGAGGAGGAAGTAATTTAAAAGTGATTTCTTTTATTGAAACAAAAAATATTTCTCAAAATCGACTCTTCTAATTGAACGGATGAAGTATCTATTTTCTCTTTGGCTTGAATAAAGGGTTATTTCCTTCTTGGGTTAAATCACTTTTTCGGTTTCCTTAATTTAAAGAAAATTTCAATTTCGTCTCTGTAACTTTAGAATTAGTTCTAAAATGATTTCAAACTATAATTTTGACAAAATCTAAGCTATTCTCGATAAGCATAAGTTGATTTAACCTTTCCTTTTTCCATTCCATGTCATTCCTAATATGTATCAATCTTATATGGCAATCAAAAATAAATTTGATATTGTCAAAATCTGAATCTAAAACTATTGTGAAAATGTATTTCAAGTTGTGACACAGAAATAAATCTTCTTATGCTATATATATATACACCATGACCCAGATCGTACACGCAATTCGAGCAAAGCATAAATGTACACTTAATTTTCTGCGTTTCTATCGTCTTATCCTCACAACCAGCAAAGAACTCCCATCAAGTACTTACCACTCATTGCAATGAAGTTGTGGGCGCAGGAAATTACTATTCTATTGAAAGGGAACTTCCTAATAATTTATATCGAAAATTAATTAATGTCACCTATCTATTTATTATATGTGGTTGTGGCATTATTAGCTAGACACAATATTTTAAAATTAGTTTAAATCCAACCATCAATGTTGCGTTTCAAAATAAATAAATAAAACTATCATGTTTATACTTTAAAAGGAAAATTAAAATAAGAAAATATGTGCACCGCTTAACTGAATTGGGCAAATATAGGACCCGCATATGCATGGTTCAAATAAGCAATTGCATAATAAACTAAACAAAATATACAATATTTGGTGTTTCAAACGCAATTTTGAAAATGTATAATTTAATTTAAATAATTTAGATATAATACTTAACATAAGTAATTATCTGTTACTATTGTTTTAATTATATTTTTAGTGGACTATGCGTAGTTATTAATAAGGGCATAATAAGTTAGAAAAGGAAATTATGACTTTTTTTATTAGCAGGAAAGAAATAGTAACAAATATAGCTAATGAGATTCAACCGCAGAAAAAACAAACAAAAAGACAAAGTCACGGTGTACTTTTATTTATGGCATATAGTATATCATTCACGTTTTATTGAATGAGTTCACAATTGGTGTATGTGTGAGTATTATGTGTCTCTTCTTTTTATTGTTTTGAAAACGATTTTAAAAATATGTTTTTAAAAAATAGTTTTATAATGTCAAAAGTTTATTAGAAATATAAAAAGGTATAGTTGAATAATAAAAAATTGTATTAAAAATAATTATAATATTTTAAATTTACTATTAAAACAAAAAATAAAAGTTATAGAACCAAAAAAAAAAACCAAAACGAAAAAAAAAAGAGGCCCTATATGTGTACAGTATATTAATTTAGGGTATATATCCACAGTTTCTGGAGCTACAATTTAGGAGATAAAAAAAATCAGGGCATTTAAAACTAAGCAATGAAAAAACAAAACAAAAAACTAGTTCTGAATGAAACGCAATTTTTGCATTTCGCGAGTAATGTTTGGGTCATCACGGACGCTAACTAGTTAACAGTTTAACAGACTGTTTTCTTAAATAAATAAATAAATAAAAACTTCAAGTTAGGTCATGTATGTCAGCCACTTAAAGACCTGTTTGTTAGGACGTTTTAAAAGTTTTAGAACCTTACAGGATATATTTTCAAAAACATGTAAATGAACAAATGGATAAAAAGTTGTTTTTAGAAATTATACTTGGTAAGGGAATTTTGATAAACAATTTTAAAAATCATGTTTTGGAAACACATTTTTTAGTCTGTACCAATCAAGACTAAGTTTTGAAACAATTTTTTTTTTTAAAAAATCATACCAAAACACTTTGTTAGTTCGTTGAGTCGTGTTTTTGAAAATATTATTTTATAAAATAAAAAGATTGAGTAGTAAGATTGTATTAATGAAAAAATATTCTAATATATTATTGTAAAAATCAAAATACAAACAAAAATAATGAAATCGAATATCGCCTTAAAACCCCATAACCAATGTGTCCTTAACATACTGATTTTTCGGAAAAAAAAAAAAAAAACTCCAAAATCATCATTTCCAACTCTTACAAGTTGCTCAAAAAAAACAAAAAAAAAAAAAACTCTCACTAGTTTTTTTTTTTTTTTTTTTTTTTTTGAAACGAACAACCATAAAGAAGTTAGAAAGTGACAGAACCCTGCAACTACCAACGCGGGGAATACAGAAAGTACTATGCGCCTCATGAACGGACAACAACGTTTACTACTCGTCAATTAACCTTAGTACATGTGAAAAGAAATACTTTATCTGTTTTATTAGAATGATTAATTTTAAAAATATTTTTTATTTTAATAAAAAAATTTATTTTTAAATTTTTTTATTTTAATAGCAGAATTTAAGGATAAATAAATATATAAATAGAATAAAATGTGTTAAATTAGTTAATTTGTGTATTATACCTTAACATTAATAATAAATTAAACATTGTTTAAAGTGAACTCTTCTAATAGAACCGACAAAGATAGGACAAATTAATGGTATACTTACTTCGTCTCTGTAAGCCTCAGCCCCGTGTTTGCCTATGTCCTGCAAAAGAGCTTCAAAAATGGCGTCTTCCTTCTCCTGAAGCAGAGTCAGAAGAGCTTTCAGTTGGGTTCTTCTCCATGATTCCTCTCTGGTTTTCCCGGAGTTGAATGTTTCTCTCAACTCTTCCAACTCTTCTTCCAAACTTCTGCTACTTTCCCTTTCCATCTGCTCTCCTCTCTCACTCTAAATTTCTGTGTCTAAATTCTATTTCAATGGCAGAAGGGCCTTCGACTAGTTGACTCTGATCTTCCTTCTGAAGTTATGCTACTATTTATAGGCCTTTCATGACTCGGTCTTTCGAGATTTTCTCTTATTTTATGACATATTAATCCCACGGTCCCGAGGTTGGATCGTCTATTTAAAACTTACTACTGTCTAAATCTTTGCCTATCAATTCAATATTATTGTTTCAATATTTAACATTCACATAGAAACATTATTTTATGGGGAGTCTTTAAATGGATAGAAGAAATAGAGGACCGACGAGGACTCTTCAACGTGAGTGGAATTCCATATCAGTGCCTCAGTCCAAAATATTAAAATACCCCTTTGTTTGACTCTCTCTCTCTCTTCCAGTCTTCTTCATCCACACATTAATTCTATTCTCTCTCATCCTCTGTTCCATTGCTTTCTTCCTTTCTTTTCATTTTTCACGATTATCAATTCCTTCTCTCTTCTTCCCCAATTTCTTTCCATTCCCCCTTTTTTAATATTCATTTCAGTAGATTATTTTTTTCTTTTTTTTTCGTCTAGACTTTTGAAAACCCATGAAGCAAAATAGTACAGAGTAATAAAAATAGTACAATACGAAGTAGTAAAAACAGTACAAGCTTTATTGTAAGACAATATAGTGTAGTAAACAAATCAATACAGTCTATATTGTAAAATAATACAGAGTAATAAAAAAAAATCAGTACAGTCTTTATTCTACAGAGTAGTAAAAAAAAAGTCAATGAAGTCTATATTGTAAACAGTACATAGTAATAAAAAATAGTACATTCTATATAGTAAAACAGTACATTCTATATTATAAAATGGTACATTCTATAATATAAAACAGTATAAAGTAGTCATATTATAAATTAATTGTTCCAAAAATCTAGACAAAAAATAAAAATAAAAATTAATTGCCATAAATTTACAACCCATATTTTTCACTACGTTATTTCCCAAAAATTTGGAAAAATAATAAAAAGAACAAAAACAAAATCACCTACTAAAAGGATGATAAAAGAGGAGAATAAAAAAAAATAGAAAGGAATATAAAGAAGGAATGGATTTTTTTCCCCAATAAGCAAATTGGCGCAAAAAATTACCAAAATAAACCAGAATTTTTTTTTATTCCTGTTCTATAGAAAACGAGACTGCCAAATTCGTTTTCGCGCGAAAAAAAATTTGGCAGTTTCGTTTTCGAGAAAATGGTTGCCCGGAAAAGAAAAAAAAATTTATGATTCGTTTTCTCAAATGATTTTAACAGAAAACGAATTCGTGGAATTCGTTTTCCGCATTTCCTAAGGAGTTTTAAAAAAAAACTGTAAATATTTAAACAGAAAAAGCGCACAGTACAAACGGGAACTTGCGAACAAGGAAACCGAAGAAGAAGTGGCCGAAGAGAGGAACCTCGCCTCCCACCTGCCGACCGGCGCCACCGACCCTCTCCGCCCGAAACCGCGGCAAGGCCCCGCAGCCGCCGCCCTCGCCGCCCCAACGGGAGGTTGCCCGTGAAAGCCAAATTGGGGCCGACGGAACCCTAGATTTTGGGGCATTCTTGAAGGAGACCCAATTTCCGGTAGCAGTAACTCAATTAGCAACGGGTCCACTTTGATTTTGCTCGGAATTAGCTTGAGGTTAGTCCTAGGTTTATGAAGTTGTGAATAATTTTGGTGTTATTGGTAAATTGGACCCAAATGAGCATGCTTTAATTTTGGGAAGTATAATTTAGGGATTCCTTCAATTAATTCCGCTTGTGTGTAGTGTATTTGCCGGTTGGGGGAAATGGGAATAGCATGATAGAGTAGCTAAAGAACCATGGGATTGGTTCGTGACTATTTCTGCATGTTTCCTTGATAATTATGAAGTGCACCTTAGCAATTTAGCAAGTGTTTAAGACATTGAGTTCTAACTTTTGTAACTGATTGGATTGACATCATTTTTGTCTATTGACTGCTTCTAGTGGGATTCAACTTTTTGGATTGTAAAGGTAGGATGATGGTGGCAGTTAGGATGTTAAAAAGTGTTAAAAATAATTGTGCTGGCTAACTTCATTTCTGATGTGTTTGGCCTAATAATCAGCTGCCTCTTGCATGTGAAATTAGAAAGGGAGAATATGACTGATTGCATAATTTGCATTCTTTCGTGAAACTAAGCTTTGACATGTTATTAGTCCTGTTTTTTGGCTTACAAACTTTGAGATAGTTTGGGCAAGGTCTCTATGGGAAAGAGAACAGTATGAGTCCTTACAGCACATTCTGGAGCAAGTAGAATGCTTGAGTAATGAGCCATAACCATTGTAAATTATTTTCAGAGCAATCAAGACCAGCATCCAGCCTTTGTTTTCATGGAAGATACAAAACCGGTCATTCTGTTCTGATGGAGGTATGGTATAGTAGTTTCTATCAGTGTCTATGCTGAAGATGGTGCAATTGTACATGTAAAATGGTTATAGAGTATTGTAATTGTTGTTCAAGTTTCATCACAGTGAAAAGATAATGATGAATTTTCTGCACTTGGAAGATGTAGGCATTCTGATTAAGGAAACTTTTGATATCTTTCGTTCAGCATTTTCTGTCCGTAAATGACAGTAATAAGTACTCTTCATGTTCCAATTGTATCTCTTTGACCTCTCACTGTTTCAAATTGGTCATCACATAATTGTCTTGTTATTATAGTTATACAGTGTTAGACATTACCATCTTTAGTGAAAAGGAGAATTATGTGGGTCTCTAATTGGTGGCATTAATTGTTCTAAGTGGAAATTTCCTGAGCAAATATTTATTTAGACTTGAGGCATAACATGTAATTTTCCAATGTTGCTGCAGTAGTTAATGATGGTTCTACTTGAGCTGAATAATTTGATCCGGTATTTATAATATCTTTTCTCTTGAAATGTTTTGCCAAAAATGGTCAAAGTGTTTTGTAGTTGGTTGATGAGGTATATGTTGGAAATAATTCTCCATGTGTTCCTTGTTGGCCATTGAACAATTTGGTCGGGTTTGTGTAGCAAATATGCGATAAGGATTCCGGAGTAGAGATGTATTGCGTATTTTTTATACAATTGAAAATCGAAAATGTGAATCCATCAGCTTGAAACATAGTTTGAAATAGCCCTCATGTTTTGAGGTTGGAGTTGTAAATGTTATGCGAAACGCGGAGAGCATTGTTAAATATGGTGTTACTTGTGGTGAAAAAGAGTATTGTTGAAAATTTTTGTTTAGGGAATATAAGCAATAGTGTTTCTTGTAACCTCGCTCAATATGTGTGGTTTATATTGTTGTTCTTTGTAGTTTGTTGGTGAGGTATTTGTTGATAAAAATGCTACATGTGGTTTCAACAAGTTGGTTGGGTATGCTCATGAAATTTGATACGTAGATAGTTTGTTGGAATGATGTATTGCGTATTTTGTACACAATCGAAAAGCGAAAATGTGAATCCATCGGCTTGGAACATAGTTTGAAATAGCCCTCATGTTTTGAGGTTGGAATTATAAATGTTATACCAAATGCGGAGAGCCTTGTTAAATATGTTGTTACTTGTGGCGAAAATGCGTAGAGTTGAAAATTTTTGTTCTGGGCATATAAGCACTAGTGTTTCTTGTAACCTCGCTCAATATGCCATTGGTATTGTGTTATTCTTTGTAGTTTGTTGGTGAGGTATTTGTTGATAAAAATGCTCCATGTGGTACTTGTTTGGCTTTCAATAAGTTAGTTGGGTATGTTCATGAAATTTGATATGGGAATAGTTCATTGGAATCATGTATTGCGTATTTTGTACACAATCGAAAACCGAAAATGGGAATCCATCGGCTTGGAACATAGTTTGAAATAGCCCTCATGTTTTGAGGTTGGAATTGTAAATGTTATGCCAAATGCGGAGAGCCTTGTTAAATATGTTGTTACGTGTGGCGAAAATGCGGAGAGTTGAAAATTTTTGTTTAGGGAATATAAGCACTAGTGTTTCTTGTAACCCCGGTCAATATGCCATCGGTAATGTGATGCTCTTTGTAGTTTGTTGGTGAGGTATTTGTTGATAAAAATGCTGCATGTGGTACTTGTTTGGCTTTCAACAAGTTGGTTGGGTATGTTCATGAAATTTGATATGTAGATAGTTCGTTGGAATGATGTATTGCTTATTTTGTATACAATCGAAAAGCAAAAATGTGAATCCATCGGCTTGGAACATAGTTATGCATGTAGAGACCGCACAACATGCAGGAAAAAATAAATAATAAGGAGTGCATGCTTAGTGTGCGAAAATATGCTTGCCATACTTTTTAGTTGATTAAGAGTTGTGTGTGACTGTAATACCGTATCTGCGCAGTCTCCGTGGAATATGTAGTTGCTTTAAAAGAATTCTGTAATTAAGGTGTTCATACTGTAAGTGGTTGTGTCATGAGTAATGAGTCAACTGTTAATATGCTTTGAAAAGAGCTATGAGTTTGCACTTGAATACTTGTCAAAATTTCGGATTACCATGAAATTAGGGGTGGGCATGGTTTGGGCCAATTCGAAATTCGAACCGAATTCGAATTTACCGAATTCGAAGAAACCTAATTCGAATTCTGAATTCGAATTAGGTTTGGTTTGAAACCGAATTCGAATTATGAAATTGGTTTTCGAATTGGTTTTCGAATTGGGTATTCAAACCAAATACCAAACCTAATTCGAATTCAAAATAGTAAAAAAATAATAATAAAACTATTATTAATATTTATTAGTTTTTTTTCCACCTAAAGGCTTTATTAATATTTTAAATTGATAAAGATGTCATAAAGTTAAAGGCTAATATTTTAAATTGATAAAGATGTCATAAAGTTAAAGGCTAAAGCTTACCTAATGAGTAAAACTAAAACCTAATCTCTAAAGTATTATCAATTTATCACACAACCGCCGCCTCCCCGAGTTCAGTTCCCTCCCACCTGGGCCACCTCTCCTCCCCCTCTCCGTTTTCTTTATATTCTTGTCCTCCTCCATTTTTGCAGTTCGCCGAGGAAGATAACCCAGCAGACAAACATCACCGATTCCGACGACATGCTGCAATTTCCATTCTCTCGCCGTTGTACGTTCACGTTTGCTCTAGATCGGATCTTCTCGCCGCCGCGATCCCCTGCTCCTTCCGCCGGTGCCGTCTTTGCGGAAGGTTTTGTGCTTCAATTCTACAATGGATTGTAGAACTCAAAGTATACTTCTCCTCCTTGCTTTGCTTTCTACATGACATCGATTTTCACGGTTCTCCTGGTGTTGTTTCTTAATTCTTACTTTTATTTTCTTTATATTAATATTAGGTGCGGATACAGTTGGGCCAAGGATTAGCTGCAGTGGTTACCAAAACTATGCTTACAAGATGATTTTAAGGCTTACAGGATGCATGTGATTCAATCAGTGAACTTAGATTTATTTTTCTAGAAGAATTTGCTGCTGGATTTATTTGTTCAAACTAGTTACTAGATTGTAAAATTTTGATTATGGAATTAATTTTGTGAATTTGGTTTCCATGGTTTAAAACCGAATTCGAACCAAATTCGAATTACAAATTCGAATTGGTTTCTTCAGTTTAAAATCGAATTAGGTTTGGTTTTCGAATTGGCCAAAAAAATTTAAAATTCGAGGAAACCAATTCGAGGAAACCACAATTCGAGGAAACCAATTCGTGCCCACCCCTACATGAAATGTTCAGTACTTATATTACTTTGAGGCATTGATATTTCATTAAATTGAGATAGTTCCCATTCACATACTAGTTAGGTATGCCAAATGTGTAAGCAGCAGAAATAGTTTCCATTCATAGTGATGCAACTGTTTCTGGATGCCCTTTGTTTGCATTTCTGGACTGTTTCTGATGACGGCTGAAGTTTATTCCGTTTCTGCTTTATTTCGGCTTAGGGTGAGGTTGTGAAATATTCTGTCCATTTCCCTGTAATTTTTTTTCTGGGCTTGAGGTTTTTGAGTTTTGAACTATGAAAGCTTAGAGTTGTTTGAGCTATTTCTTGAGTGCGTAGTTTGGAAAAATAAGAGGACCTCAGAGTTCCCTCTTTGTATTTGCTGTATTCCCGCTTTGGTTCAAGAACGAGTATTCATCTTGAGATGCAAGAGTTCTTTTATTTCTGTTATTTTTTCGATATGTATTAACCTGTTTTTTTTCTTCAGGTTGATTTCAGTGTTTTGCCTCGGGTGTTGGAACATATGCTCTAATCCCAGCGTATGTGCATATCATGATAAAAGTAAGTTATAGGAGTCGGATATTTCTAATAATCAATCAGTTTTTGCTTGATTTGGGCCCTTCTACTGTGTGATACGTCTAATTTGCACTGGGTGTTACTAGTGGGTTAGTTTATATATATCACGGAAAGCTAAAAATTGCTTGAAAATGTGGATATTTGTATCAAATTTCAGAAAGCAATGTGCCTGGAATGTTTATCAGTCTTCAATCCAAGTGATGAATTTTTCAATTTGCTGATGTTGTATATGTCCTTCCTTTGGGTAAATTCTGGACTTCTGTTACGGCTTTTATGGCGGAATTTTAACGCCGACACTATGGAATGCACTTTGCTTTTGTCTTGAGATTTGGAGTCGGAAGTGTTGGAATTAAGCAACTTAAGGTATGGTGAAATTCGTAATATCTGAAAATCTGGACTGGCCGATTAGCATTTTTCAGTCGTGTTTTCATTTAGGTGACATTGCCTTCACTTTGAGTGTGGCTTTCGATCTTTTTATTTATTTACAGGCGATAATTTGAACCTTAAGATCAATATTTTTCACTACATGCAATGTAAAAAGCATACATGAGTACATATATATATATATATATATAGAGAGAGAGAGAGAGAGAGAGAGAGAGATAAAGAAACAAGTAATACATCAACAGTTAAACTCAATACAACAAAAAATACACGTGATATTGTTTTTAATTTTGAAACTGACAATACAGCAGTAGCGAAACTCAATACATCAGATAATCGGACATTAAAAACAGTAATAAAAAGTGTACTTTTTGAATGGGACGGAGGGAATACTAATTATTAGCGAAAATAACTACTTTACTTAAAACAAATATCAAATCAATTGGAAATATCTACTTAATAAGAAATTTTAGTTTAATTCTATCATTAATATGTGAAGAATCTCATTACGGACCATTTGACAATTTGACGTGATACTTCAAATGCTAGACCTGGTATGTAGGATTTCTTTCAATACATACAATACTTGTTGTTCTAACATAATCACGATAAATTAGAGGCTAAATTTGATATGTGATACACGATACTTCAATAATTAACAACACTCATAGTCATAACTATGATACATCAATAGCTAAACTTGATACACCATAAACTAAACTGGATGTGTCATACATCCGATTACTCGATACACGTGTTTTCATAACATAATTATGGTAATTCAGAAGTTAAACTTGAAACAAGCATCGTCGAACCATTGGACACGTTGTATACAAGTTTTTGTGTACATATAGTCACCCACAATTAGTTTAAAATTAAAAGGTAATGCTAATAAATTATTTATTTTGAATGTTTAACTCAAAATTTATAAATAGATATATATTTTATAAAAACATAACTACTCTTCTGTTGACATAAATGGACTATTTGTTTGAAGGTTTTGTAGACTATTTTTGTTTGATTATGAGTTTTCCAAACTATTTTAAAGCCCAAACTGTGTTTGGCACGGCTTTAAAAGCTTGTTCTCCAAAACCTGGTTTCGAAAACAAATTTTTTTTTGAACACGAAAAATAATTTTTCTCTAAACTAACCTTGATGAAAAATCTTGTTTGCTCAATACCAGCTTACAAACAAGATTTTGGGAAAAATGTTTGTCAAAATTCTTTTAATAAACATAAGTTTTGAAAATAGTCTTTTTCCACTTATTCGTTTACTTGTTTTTGAAAACAGATTTTTCATAAGCTTCCTAAAATCCTCTAAAGAACATGCCCTAAGAAAATAATTGTTATTCGAAACCCTAATTACTTACTCATCCATGAAATTATTTCTAAATTTATGAAAGTGCTTATGCATAATAGTTGATACTTATCAACTAATCTAGTACCACAGTGTGATAGATAAAATTATTCAATTTGCTTATATAGTATAGTATTCCGAACAGTCCTTTAATTTAATTCTATTTTTTCATATTAAAATAGAACTCTTTCAATGGAATAAAAAAAAAATCTTCAAGGGTTTAATTCAAAATTATACTCCCACAATTTTAATAGGGTGAATAGGGTGAACGCCTCATAACCCCCCTGTGGTTTGGGAAACTTTCATATGACCCCCCCTATGGTTTAAAAAGCTGCAAATGAAACCCCCCCCCCCCCCCCCCCCCCCCCCCCCAGGTGATTTCAAAAGTATACCAAAAACTCCCTTGTGTTTTAAAAACTACAAATAACCCCCCTGTGGTTTTTAAAAATTACCAAGAACCTCCTCACACATTTGAAAGCACAAGGGGGTTCTGAATATTTTTTTATGCTTGTTCTTTAAAATTTTAGAAACTACAAAAGGGGGTTTCATGTATCATTTTAAAAACCACAAGGGGGGGGGGGGGGGGTTCTTTGTAGTTTTTAAAAGCACAAGGGTTTTTTGGTATACTTTTGAAACCACAAGGGGGTTATTTGTAGTTTTTTAAACCATAGAGGGTTCATCTGAAAGTTTCCCAAATCACAGGGGGATTATGAGAAGTTTGCCCAAGAGTCTTATTTTGAACATATGCATATTTTTATGAGTTTGAAAACATACCACCTAAACTAGTTAATTTAGCACAATTTCTTCAGTTCATATCCTTACTTTTTAAGTGTGATTTGAATAAGGGTACGAAAAGTAAAAAACATACAAACGTGACTCTTATATTAGAACACAAATATTTTGTAAAACATGATTCTTCCATTGAGATGAATCGAATAATACAGTTTGCTAATTATAATTAACTTGTTCATTTTGTGGTTTTCTTGTAGTTGATCAACAAGTAACACACTTAGTGCGTAAATTATAGGTCGTGCATTCGAATCCCACAATTAATTGGCAAAATTTGTAAATTTTTAAACAAATTATTATCATGATTTTAGGGGTAATTTTCCGGTAGTGATGAGTTTGCATATGGCGTGAGAATCATCAATATGGTGTAAAGGTCGAGCACATGGTAGACATATATCTCTATTATTTTGCAGCAGCAACAATGATGTCACTGAATGATGCCTCAAGGTTATTAGGAAACGTCTGATTATTTTTTTGCTAAGTATACTTAGGCGTGAATTGAATGCAATTTGATAAGTAATATTCATTTTAAGTCAATAAATTTATTGAAGTTTACCTTAATTTTAACAAATAAACATAAATTAAGTTAAATATTATTTTGATTTCTCTAATCATTAGGTACTTTGTTCAACCAACAAATGCAATGCAGCCGACAAAAAGCTAGCAAAAGCTAGTGAACTGAATTGTGAAAATGATATCATTGATATCAGTACCTAAGAGTAGGCAAACACGTTGGAGAAACACATAAGAGCTTATTTCCCCTTTGGAAATGAGTTTTATCAAGGTTTTACATTTGTTTTTTAATCTTCTAAAATAGTTTTTTTCTATATTTTGAATATTTTTGTTTTGTCTTTTTATATAAAGCAATTTTTTGGCAGTGAACCTTTTGCTGAGAACCAAATTTGAAGAAATCTAACCAAGTTTGGCATTAAATTTTTGAAAAGGGTAGTGCAACTTTCTAAAATTGATAAGAAGGGTGTAATTTTTGTACAATTTCTACTAGAGGCAGTGATTTATTAATTAAAAAAATTAAATATAAAAATATGTTTATATGGACATAAACACCCTCATCTTCTCCCAAATTATTCTTCTTCTCCTGGGAATGCAGCGTTTTTCATTGATCTACATAATCCGGGTACTTTATGGAGTTGCTTCAACAGAAGGAAGACGTCTACGACAATTCTGAATCAGAAGAAGCCCCATTCTAGCCCTAATTCATCACCACTGATTCTATGCATAGATTATTCATTCTATACAGACGGATTAATTTTAGTTTGCCAACAAGATTAATTAGGGGCAAATCCATCTTTAGGCGAAGGAAGAATGCTTCCTTCCCATTTCCGCGTGCCCCCGGAGGTTGACATTTCCACCATAGTTCTGATACCGGAGGTGCCGACTAGGGGAAATGCTAATCATGATTCAGTCATTGTTGCAGGGATTGGGGGTGATACTACTAGTGCTGGCAAGGCTCTAGTCGGGAAGAAAAAGGGCAGTGGGGCCTCTAGGTTGTGGAAGAGGTTGATCGGACAGGCTAGGTGGAGACGAGTGTGATAAAAACATCATTATTAAAGGTGCTTCCATACCTGCTCGTGATTTCCAAATTCTTAGCCCTATCTTTTCACATTAATCCTGTAGCATTCTTTCTAGGGGAAAGGCAATGGTTGTCAATTTGGATTATATGAGAGTATTGTTGGAGATTTTCCAATAATTAAGCTGAAAGAAGAAAGGAAAAGGAATGAACAAGTTGTACATGTTGTCCAAAAAACTGTCCGATTCGAACAAAAACTCGGATGAGTTCCAGTAAACTTCTGGAACTGAGTTGTTCAACTTCTAGGACAGATTGCTGTCAGACTCGGACAAAAATTCGGATGAGTTCCAGTAAACGTTTGGAACTGAGATGTGTTCATATTCTGAAACTGATGTGTGTCCGACTTTCTGTCCGAATCGGACAGCAATTCTAAGAGTTCTTCTTCTGAAAAGTTGTATATCTTCACGGAAATGGTGATTCCGAACTCAATTCTTATCCGAATTCAATTTCGTTTCTTGCTACCTCTTCGTAAGAGTTGTGACTATTGAATGACACCCTTTGGAGGTCTATAAATATGCTCCTTAGGACGTGATTTACGGACATGAAATCATTCTCACTTCACAAGATTTTCTTGGTCTTTTCTCTCTTGTTCTGGTTTTGTTTAAGTCAGTGCATGCTTACTACAAAAGACTTCATCTTATCCCATAAGGATATTAGTTCTGGATCTCTTTTGCACACCAAAGGGAATTAATAAAACTTAAACGAAAGTCCATTTGTACGATTTGAATCAACATTTTCTTTTACTATATCTTGTAATAGATTAGTGTTTCCAGAGTAGATTCTTGGTTTCATTTTTAGTTAGTCATTGTTGTGTTATCCAAAAATTATATCCAACAATCTTTAGGTTTTAATAAGCATTTCAATGGCTACCAATGTGAAGGACTTAACTTCATTTACTGTCAAGTTAGATCGATTCGATGGAGAAAACATCACAAGATGGAAGAAGAGAATCGACTTCCTGCTTGTTTCTCTAAAGGTGGTGTATGTCCTGAATATGCCAAAGCCACCGGCTGAAGATGATGAAAATCTGCTGCAGATGCGGAAGCGCCACAAGTGGGAGAATGATGATGAGATTTATTGTGGACACATCCTCAATGCAATGCAAGACAATATATTTGATGTTTACCATACAATTCCTACAGTAATAGAATTGATGGACAAGTTACAGACAAGATACATGAGAGAAGATGCTACAAGTAAGAAGTTTCTTGTCTCAACTTTCTTCAACTTTAAAATGCTTGATAATAGATCAGTTATGGAACAATTCACTGAATTGGAAAAAATGTTAAATCATTTTAATCAACATAACTTGGTCATGGATGAGGCAATTATTGTTTCGGCAATAATTGACAAACTTCCCCCCATCCTGGAAGGATTTCAAGAAAGATCTCAAGCATAAAATTGAACAGATCACACTTGAGGGACTTGCTCACTCTCTTCGTGTAGAAAAAGAGTTGAGGGTGCAGGATTCTCAGAACAATGAGAAGGACAAGACCAATGATGAGGTCGAAGAATTTGCCACAAAGCTGCATATTGTTGAACAAGGACAAAGCAACAAGTCCAAGAAGAGAAACAAAGATGATGATGATCATGGCAAAAGCAAAAAGAAGCACTTGTGGCCATGATGTAATCATATTTGTTATGTCCTAAAGGAGAGTTGTATGTAGGAAAACTACGTATGTAATGACTGGAAGGTTTTATTAATAGTATTTGTTGTAATATTAATATTATTTGGAATAGAGTTATAATACGCTGAAGTTATAATTAAGTTACATGGTATAGTATACATGTGGTATTTCAAAACTTACTTGAAATTCATTAAGATGAGAAAACTTGATTGTAAAGTATTGTGCATGCATGCTATTATGATTACATTATTTGTAAAATTATGTAAGTAATTTGCATGTCAATGTATGTTTGGAACCACATGATGTTTAGTGTATGATTTCCTTTGAAAATTAGGTTGATTCATGCATGGTTAATACTTCAAAATTTATTCTTAAACTTTCATTGTGCCTATTTGAAATTAGAATTAAATTAAGGAGTATTTTTGTTTTGTATGAATATGTAGCAAGTTTAAGTAATTTGATACATAAAAAATGTATAGAAAACTGCCTAACATGATTACTTGCTTTGATGAACTAGAATTGTTAACTGCATTATTTTACATTATTCTTAGTTCACGTGATATTTCATATGTAATAAAATATGATTGAATGGAATATGTGAAGCATGTTTATAGAAGTAACATGAACATATATGCTTTATATACTGCAAATGAATGAATGATTATTTTGATAATTGAGTTCATAATGTATAAATGTAAGTTATAAAGTTCCATGTTAATTTGTAAAGTACAAATTGTGTTGAGCTTTACTTATGCTATAAGTTTGTGACATGTTCATTAAATAGTGTTTAGTGAAATGAAATGATGCAATTTGATTGCTTGTTTGATCACATTAAGGAGATGATTCTTTTGGTAAGAAATTGTCTAGATTGATGTACAAAACATCAATGGAAATGGATTAAAATTCCATGTTAAGTCACTAAATTGTGGAATCTTAATCTATGAGATTAAGTAACCATTTGGAATAGTGATTTGATCACTTAAATGAGAGAATTTGGTTAAGCCAACTAGGCAAACCAAAGAATGGAATAAGGACTGATAGGAAAGTTTATCTTCTATCAATAAACATGTCCTAGACCATTTACAATGGAACCCTCAATTCATTGCTAGTTAAACTACTAGTTCTGAATTCAATGTAGCGAAAAGTACATTGTCTAAATGGTTGGAACACTACAAATTTAGTGTTATAACTTGCCAGTGAGTACAGGTTGAACTTGGAGTTCTTAACAAGTCCAAGAAAATGCCAAATATGAGAAAGCAATTAAATGCTAGAAATTCTCATATGACGGGGGCATTTTGAGACTTGCCTATATGAATGTATAATGAATACTCATAAAATATTTTGGTTAAATCTTGGAAACATTCATGAAGGGATTGAGGTACATAGTTGTTATGTGTTGTTTATAACATGTAGTAGAAAAGCAAACTTGTGTGATTACATTAAGGCTTGTCAATGGACTGTTGGTTCAAAGCTTGTCTACCAAATTGGTTCGACAGGTTTGCAGGATGTTTTTCACTGAGGCTTTGGTTCAATCGAAAAACACCATAGCTAATGCATAAATTATCAGAAAAAGTTCTTGATCTTGAGAAAAAGGCAATTTTCCAAATCATTGGAAAAATGGCGAGGGATTGTTGGAGATTTTTCAATAATTAAGCTGAAAGAAGAAAGGAAAAGGAATGAACAAGTTGTACATGTTGTCCGAATTGCTGTTTGACTCTGACAGAAACTCGGTTGAGTTCCAGTAAACTTCTGGAACTGAGTTGTTCAACTTCTGGGACAGATTGCTGTCCGACTCGGACAGAAATTTGGATGAGTTCCAATAAATGTCTGGAATTGAGATTTGTTCATATTCTGGAACTGATGTGTGTCTGATTTTCTGTCCGAATCGGATAGCAATTCAGACGACCAGAAAGGTTTCTTCTTCTAAAAAGTTGTATCTCTTCACGAAAATGGTGATTCCGAACTCAGTTCTTATTCGAATTCAGTTTCGTTTCTTCCTACCTCTTCGTAAGAGTTGTGGCTATTGAATGGAACCCTTTGGAGGTCTATAAATAGGCTCCTTAGGACATGATTTACGGACATGAAATCATTCTCACTTTACAAGATTTTCTTGCTCTTTTCTCTCTTGTTCTGGTTTTGTTTAAGTCAGCGTAGGCTTACTACAAAAGAATTCATCTTATCCCATAAGGATATTAGTTTCAGATCTATTTTACACACCAAAAGGAACTAATAAAACCTAAAGAAAAATTATATTTGTACGATTCAAAGCAACATTTCCTTTTACTATATCTTGTAATAGATTAGTGTTTTCAGAGTAGATTCTTGGTTTCATTTTTAGTTAGTCATTGTTGTGTTACCCAGAAATTATATCTAACAAGTTATAGTTACTGCAGAAGAGGTGGTGTTGCTTGATGCTTCCTCTACTGCAATATTTTCTTCAAGAATGGAATTTTCTTCAAGTAGTTGCACATGATAAGAAGAAGCAATCCCTCACGTCCAACCAATGGTTGCTCGGAGAAGAAGAATTATTTGGGAAAAGATGAGGGTGTTTATGTTCATACAAAAATATTTTTGTATTTAAAATTTTAATTAGTAAATCACTACCCTTATTAGAATTATACAAAAATTACACCCCTTTTTATAAATTTTAAAAGTTCTACTACCTTTTTTAAAAATTTTCTCGATGTTTAAAACCTAGCCAATTAAGAGTAGGGGCTATTTAAGAAATTCAGTGAACTGAAAATTGAACTACTAAGTCAATTTTTAATTGGTATATCGGTCAATCAATTTTGATTCATTCTAGCTTATCGGTTTAATCGATTAATCAGTTTGATTCTGGTTTGAAATTTTCTCTATCAGTTAAATTGATTAACAATTTTTTTTTAAGCAACATCCGATTAAGTGGCAAGAGGATTTGGTATTAAAAGGCAAAACACCAAAAAGTTCTAAGGGGAACTTAATGAGTCTTACTTGAAAGATACAACCATCCATGAATGCAAATCCAGCCTATACATGTGGAAAATTGATTAAAAAGTTATATAAATATATATACATACTATTTATATTATTTATGTTTTTATATTGAATTTGTTTACTTATGAATTATAATTAATATATTTTATGATTTACAAAATTATTTTATATTTTTTCAGTTGTGATACATAAAATTTTCATATGCATAAAATGTCCAAAATAAATATATGAACAAAATTTCATTAGAGATTTTTTATGAATATAATAGTTACCTTGAATGATAAAGAATCGTAGAATTTTAATTTGTTTCTTTCTCTTTCATAATCATTTATGTTTTTCAACATATTGGTAGTAATTAGGGGTGGAACTGGCAGTTTCGATTCCCAAACCATAATAGTGGGGGGAGGTTCTTGGAACCATAACCAAAATCGTGCCTTGCGATTCGGTTTAGATTCTTAATTTTTAGGAATCGACGTTTTGGAACCGTCCAAAATATTATATATATTTATAATATTTTCTAGATATTTTTTTATTTTATATTTATAAGATTTTTCATTGTATGTACTAAAATTTGCTAGTTCAATGAATTATTATTACTGTAATTTATTTTAAAATATGAATCTTTTTTTTTAAGTAAGAGCCGATTAAGTGGCTGGGGGTGGGGCATGTGAACCTTTTATTAAAAGTAAGTAAAAAACAGAGGAAGACATAATGAATCTTACCTCCGAGCAAAAATAATATGCAATATGCAGATGTTAAAGCATATAAAACTAGATACTACCTAAGGGTAATCTAACGAATATATGCAAAACTACGCGCATCTAGAGCAACAAGGCCCCTAGTGTCACGCGGCAAAGTGACATGCGTATAGAATTGAGTGTGCAGAGAACCACTCGCAAGGGTGGCTAATGCGTTCGCCACAGCATTGGCCTTCTTGAAAATATGCCCAAAAACCACTAAACCCAGCAATCCCTTCTGCACCTATATCACTTTCATAACCGCAGTCGATTGCCACAGGAATACCTGTTTGCCAATGTTTCCAATGAGTACCTGAGAGTCACTCTCCACAGGCAAAGGACTGAAACCCTCGTCTACTCAGATCGTGAGGCCAAAAGCCATCCCCAAAGCCTTCGCCTGGTAGCTTGTTTGGTCCCCCAGATAAATAGTTTCCAGGCACACAATCCTTCCTGTCGAGTCCTTGATCGCCACTCCTACCTCAGCTGGCCCAAGATTGCCCCCCTCGATGATCCATCTGTTCTAAGCCTGAAAACACCCCGTGGAAGGGGGGGGGGGGTTATTCCATGCCACGAAAATGGGATACTTCCTCTTCCTATATGCCAATATGGGGATGATGCCATCATGAACTAGAAAACTAGCCGGGGCAAAGAACAAAGGTGGCTGAAACCCACATATCTCAAAGAGAAAATGATGTGGACCATAGTACACATGCGGATAAGTTGCCAAGGAAAGTCTGATTAAGCGGCAGTTCGTATAGGTCTTACCCTTACCCGAAACTCAAGAACAATTAAACTAACCTAAACTAATCTAATATGTAGTTTCGAACCAAAAAGAGAGTAAGATTGAAACATGCGAATAATTAGGTAGAGCAAATAACCTAATTAGCTAAGTTTCATGCAATATGTAAATCACAAGCATGCAAAATACATATGGCAATAAAAGAAGAGTACTCAAACTAGAAGTTTAAAGATATGAATATTGTATTATTATGGAGTTCGAATGTCCCTATTTATAGAGTAGGGGCAGCCGAAATCTTAACCTAAAAGAACTAGGAAAAGAACTAGAATTGGAAACACCCTTACAATACCAAACCTGAAAGAAGTAGGTAATCGTAATAAAAAGAAAAGGAAATTTGGTTACCTTAAAAGATAAGGGCAGCCAAATTGGTACCTAGAAAAGAAGTAGGAAAACAATTGTAAATCCTATTCTGAAAAGGAGATCAAGAAGGAATCCTTCCTTTTTGGAAACTACTAACAAGTAAACCTAGTTGGAACAAGGTTGTAACAACTAAACCAACTTGCAACAAACTAAGGGCAGAATAGGAAACATGCACAAATTCTATCCTTCCCCCAAACCCTAACCCTTTAACAGAAACCCTAAATTGATAGGGCCTTGCGCATGGGCTTTCTCTTTGGGCTGGCCGATCCTTGATATGGAATGGACTCCATGGATTGGGTCGCCCCAATTGTGAATGGCGCATGCTGGATTGATGTAGGGAGCTTCCGGAACCTTCTGGAATCTCCCGAAATCATTTCGGAATCAAGAATTTCAAGATTCTACAAAATATGAAATTCAAGATTTTCAAGAAAATCAAGAACTTCAAGAAACGTCTCTTTAAAGTCAAAGTACCTTCTGGCATCTTCAAAAATTTCAAGAAACAACCCTTTCTTTATTGTGGAGAGTTTGGAGATGCATTGTCTTTCAAGGATAGCATGACTCTTCGACTCCTCCTAGCATTCTTCTCAAGGGCTTTACCTTCAGGTTGGCTTTGTGGATTCTGACTAAAATTGTATGTTGTTTTAGCCATGGATGTCCTCATCAGCGAACCACGAACATCATTAACAATGTGCTCGCAACGGCTTGCATTATGTGCTTTCCACAACTCCCAGCAAACCAGATGGCATAATATCTTCGACCTCCCTTGGCAGTCCCAAATCAGTTTCCCATACAAAAATCCAGCCCATCGACTAAAGAGTTGGAGGTGGGCAGATGAACCCAGAGCAAATCATAGACTTCCTCCCACACCTGGTGCGCACTTGGACAGCTGAAAAGTGCATGATCTAAGGCTGACACCGCCTCACAAAAACTACATTTATAGGCAAGAGAAAAACCAATCTTGCAATTTGTCATAAAAAGCCAACAGACCATTCAGTGTCCTCCACATAAAGGCAGACAACTTTACTGGAAGTGCAGGGTTCCAGATAGTCCTGCGTTGGACTTCCTGAGCAGGGGACCAGACTACTTCAAAAGCATATTTGATTGTGAAACCCCCATCCACCTCCGGCTTCCACACCATCATGTCCTCTACTTAGTCAAGCTTTTAAAATAAGAATCTTGTGTCATGAATATTATTTATATTAAAATTTATATAAAATAAATTTCAATTATTACATTTCCTTAGTGTAGATATAATTTTTAATGATCTACCTGGTTTGATATTAATAATTTGAAATGGGGAATCGGCGGTTCTTGAACTGTAAATGGTGCTTTTAGAACTGTGTTCACCTCTAGTAGTACTACATAATTTTTTTTTTAATATTTGGTTTAACAGAAAAAAAAACCATAAAAACAAAAGAAACCAAAGAAAAAAGAAGGAAAATAATTGACGGTTATTCGGTTAATCATAACCGGTCAACCGATAGTCTTACTGGTCAATTATTCGATTTTGGCTAAACCGAGTCGAAATAGTATTAACCAAAACCCTTTAACTACACCCGTAATAAAAGAAACCAAATTTGCTTAATTAGAATTTGAAGAAAATATAAACCAAAATAAGCCCAAAATTTTTTCTGAGATTGACTTTTTGTTAAATACTATAAAATAATAACTATCGTTTACTAAAAGATAAACAAAACATACCTAAACCAGTATGGCAATAAGTAGGGTCGTCTCCTACAGGGACTAGTAATTAGATTTCTCTCATTAAATAAAACATATAAGGTGAAATGCACCAAATACCACACAACTATCGGGTTTTGCAAAAAATACCACTTTCCTTTAAAAACTTCCAAAAACATCACTTTACTTTCAAAACGTGAAAAAACTACCACTTTCTCTATAACAGACGTTAAGTGGCTAACAGAAGGAAAAACGCAGGGCAAATCCGTCTTTTCATGTCTTTTCACTGTTCATCTTCCACAAATTTTTTTTTAAACAAAAAAAAAATTGAAGAAAAAGATTTTCAGGAAATCGTTTTCTTCAGAAGCCAGAAAAAGTAAAAAACGGATTTGCAGAGAAGAAGAAGAAGAAGAAGGAGGGTGGATGCCCACCGAGCTTCTTCTTCCGATGTCCACCGAGGACTTCTTCTTCCGATGCCCTCCGAGTACTCGTCCGAGCATATTTTGGTGAATTGAGCATGTTTCTGTAAATGGGTCTGTCTCCTCCGTCGTTCACAACCAACCCGAATTGGTTTTTGAAGATGTTTTTTACTTTTTTTGGTTTATGAAGAAAACGATTTTCTAGATATCATTTTCTTCATATTTTTTTTTTCTTCTCGTTTATGAAGAAAACGATTTTTTGGAAATCGTTTTCTTCAATTTTTTTGTTTGAAAAAAAAATTTAGGGAAGATGAACAGTGAAAAGACAGATTTGCCCCTGTATTTTTCCTTCCGTCAGCCGCTTAACATCCGTTATGGAGAAAGTGGTAGTTTTTGCACATTTTAAAAGTAAAGTGGTATTTTTTGAAGTTTTTAAAGGAAAGTGGTATTTTTTGCAAAACCCGATAGTTGTGTGGTATTTGGTGTATTTCACACAAACATATAAAACACCTAATTGAAGAATAAGGGCCTGATTGATAACACCACTTAATGCCTAAAATTATTTGATTAAAAGATAATGACTTTTAATGTGTTTGATAAGGGAAATGCATTGCAAACCTCTTAATCTTTTAAGCATTGCTTATTTTCTTTAGAAAAATTTAAGCTATAAAAATCATATTATTGCTTATCTCTTAATGCTCTACGTTACAATTCTATAAATAATTCATATTTGATTTTTAAAACTACCCATTTTATTTATTCATATTGATTTAACTATAAATATTTATTTTTGAATCAAATTCTTCCTTCATTGTATTATAAACTTTTTCAACATAATATTATCAAATAAAATTTGATTTATTTTTTAGGCCAAAGTATCTAAAACCCTGTGGTTATTGAAAGTTATGAATAACCTACCTATGTTAAAAAAAGTTTCCAAGACCCCCACGTGCTTTTTCAAAATGTGTAACGTTAGAAATTTCCGTCATATTTAACAGTCAAACTAAAACGTTAACAATTTTTCTTAACTTTATTAGTAAAATGACATATTTACCTTTACTAATAAGATGTCATGTCTATCTCTAATGCAAATGACATATATACCCTTTAAAATATTTATACAAATGTAAATATTTATATTTTAATTAATTAAATATTTAATTTCCTTCAAATTAATTAAAACTTAAAAACTACTTTCCTTTTCTTTTAAAAATCATAATTAGTAGTTTTCTTTTCATTTACAAATCATAATTACTTTCCTTTTATTTCTTTTTATGTCTTAATTATGACTTCCCTTTTTATTTATTTTATTCATTTCCTTAATTAAAGTTTCGTAACTAAAATTTCCTTAATTAAAGCCTCCACGACTATCGATTCCACCATAATTGCGGGACTTCCACCATGGAAGTCGAAATTCCGCCATAACTGCCGGACTTCACCACCACCATCACCACCACTCAAGACTAAAAAAATAATAAATTATGTCCTTCCTATTACCTCTTTTGCCATCTAAAATAATAAGGATCAACCAAAAATGTTGATGATTGGGGGAAGGAAACAAATGTAGATTACAAAAGAAAACACCACATGCCATGTTTACGAAAAATTTACAGACGTCACGTTTACAATCAAATCTATGTCCGAACCGCAACTACGAAGAGGGAGAAACCCAATTCGAAACCACAATGAAGAGGGAGAGACCCAAATCAGAACCAGAGCGACGAATTGGAAGAAACTCAGAAGGAACCGCAACAACGAAGAGGGAGAAACCCATATCTCAACCACAATTTCTCCCGCAAGGA
The DNA here is from genome assembly GCA_016801395.1 of Leptodermis oblonga. NCBI lineage: Eukaryota > Viridiplantae > Streptophyta > Magnoliopsida > Gentianales > Rubiaceae > Leptodermis > Leptodermis oblonga. Next base: position 28,800,140 of record CM028760.1, read on the forward strand.
CATCGATAAAGAAGCGTATGTAGTCGGGGCGACGAATCAACGTCGACTTCTCTGTTCGATTTCGATCTCAATGAAGGCGACGGTGATATACTCTTTGTGCAATCGTAGCGGTGGCGGCGAAAGAGAGGCGATAGAGGTGGGAGAGAAAGGCGATGGAGGCTGGAGAGAAAGGTGATGGAGGCAGGCAAGAGAAATAGGTGATGAAGGAGATCCAGGTGTTTTCCATGAAGATGGAGCCGGATTCATAATTTGCAACTGCCGTGGTGAGAGAGATGATAGAATGGGGACGGAGAGAGAGAGAGAGGTGATGAAGGCGGTGGTAGGGAGGAGTGGTGCGTAAGAGAGAAAGAAGGGGGAATGTTTTGGGATAATGGTTAAAACTTAGGGGATAATGTTTTGGCCATTTGACTGTTTAATATAACAGAAGTTTCTAACGTTACACATTTTAGAAGGAAAAAAATGTGGGAGTCATTGGAAACTTTTTTTAACTTAGGGGGGTTATCCATAACTTTCGATAACCACATGTTGATTTCGGGGACTTTGCCCTATTTTTTTATTATCATATTTTGGTATTAAAATTTTATAAATAGGTTATATCATTTACATGTTTTTACAAATCTCATTCGTACGATATGTTTTATATTTCTTATATAATTTTATTAATTTTATATGAGTTTTATAATTTCTTTTAAACTCCAACGGTGGATTCATTTTCATTTCTAGGAATTTTAATAAATTGCAATAAATTATTTCTTTTTTGTTTTTTAACCATTTAATTTAATGTGTTTTTATCTTATTTTGTTTCCTTATGTTTTTCATTAATAATAATTTATGTTTTATTATAAAATGTGATATTTCGCATATATAAATATAATAAAATCAACATAAGGGTAAAATGGTACATTTTTAAGATTTAGCATTAAGAGTAGCAAATTTATTAAACAAGATCGAGTGATTAAGCATTATGTTTTAGAGGCACAGAAAATATATTTCAGCATTATGATTTTAAGTGCTTAATCAATTCAGAACTATGGTTTCAGCATTAAACATTCAGATATAAGCATTAAGTTTTATCAGTCGGGCCCTAAGTCTCGGTTACTTAATGCAATTGATCATTGATTCAAACATTGTCATGCAAAATACAAATCAATTAGTTCTAGGGATGATGAATCTCAATTTCATCTATTCATTAAACGTGTCGATATTCTAATGAACTATCAAATTAATATAAAGTAAATTCATTCAAATATGATAAATCACCAACCTCGAAAGGAACCTATGCATGCAATATTACAAGAAAAATAATTTCAATCCAAGATATGTGAAAGGTGTCTTTTAGTTGTTTATTTCTAGAGTCTTTCTTGGCAATTCTCACGAGTATGTGCCTAGTTTTGTAGAGATAATCACCGGTTTTGGAGACAAGGCAGTGAAAGAAGAAAGATTGCAAAAACATATATGAAACAAAGGTCCATTTGCCCAAATGGATGGTTGACGTAGAGTAGTACGCGTGTGAAGCAGAAAGTGCGATTCTTAGCACTTAAGACTTGCATGGGCTGATATTGTGTACTATGGATCCGCAGAATTTCCCAGTCACAAGGGGTTTGACCGAAGGTGTAAAAAGAAAAGCCCAGGGAATAATTAAATTGTCTACTTTGATGAGTCCATCTGAAGCAAGTATTTGGAATCATGTTTGATGCCAGCTTGTGGCGAAAAATAGGAAGTAATTTCCTATTATGCTATTGACTGGTTTTTGATCGAATTATTGGAGGAGAAATCAAGGAGTTAGCCACTTGCCTAGTATGAAATTACTTCGAGTACAAGTAGTTCCTTTGTTTCCTATTCCAATTCTAATTCCTTATTAAAAGTAGTTTCTTACTTTATAAAGGTGATTAGTTGGTTTACTTTTGTAACACCAATTCTACACATTATATATGGATGGAATTGGTGTAGGAAAGAGATAGTTTTTTATGCCTAGTTTTTACTGAGAAATATTCTGATAACGGTACTGAAAGTTTGAGTTTTTGTTTGTCTGGATTACTTTCCGTTGGAGGCTCTGTTTGCCTAAACAGACGACGGTTTTCTGGTTGCAATTCAAGTATTTTCTTTCTTTCTCTTTTATTGTTCTCAGTTTATGATAATGTTTTTCCAAAATTATTAATTGTTTAGTTTCATTAATTATGAGTAGCTAATTTAATTTCAGCATAATGTAATGAGAATCAATCCATGCATGTATGAAACCTAAGTGTTTTAATTAAATCGCATTGTTCCTTTTCACTCTGGGTGTATAACTTTTATTTCTTGAATTTATATGAGCATGCGCAACTTGTTTAAATTCAGGTATAACCAATTAATTTGTCCATTACTTCATAAGATATTTAGTAGACAAAGTAATTAGTGGTGAAGTTACCTTCAGATAATGCAGAGTAAAATGTTAGTAATTTTCTTAGACTGCGATCACTCCACTAGAATCAGGTTTCCCTAAATTCTAATGATGTTAGTACAGTTAATCAGGTGATCGGTGTATTTCGGCCTAGTTGTGTAATAATTAGGGTACAATTATGTTTGTGTGTATTCACGGTAATCTATAACTGGTTGGTGATATGCAATTTATTATATTATTGTGTTTGTTTAATCATATGCATGCGATTATTGTGATTTACATGTTGCTGGAATTCTATGTTAAGTGATATTAGTATCTGTTTAGTTAAAAATTTAGTTATAATTTCTCAAGTGACAATTCAAGGTCTCTTAAGAGACACAAATGTGGTTTCTAACCAAAAGTGGCTAGTTTTGATAGGATAAAGAATTTTAATTAGTTGTTCCCTGTGGGTACGATCCTGTAACCTTTGCACTACTTTTAGTTATTGTTACAGGTTATACAATATTTTTACTGTATTTGATAGGGTTAACGACGGTTCTACCAATATGAATGCATACATAAAGCGCAAAAGTGAATTAATCTCAATAATATTTACCAAAGGTAGTTTCTAACCAAAAGTGACTAGTTTTGATAGGATAGGGAATTTTAATCAGTTGTTCCCTGTGGATACGATCCTGTAAGCATTGTGCTACTTTTAGCTCTTGTTGCAGGTTATATAGTACTTTACTGCATTTGATAGGGCTTATGACGGTTCTACCAATATGCATTCAGACATAAAGCGCAAATGTGAATTAATCTCAACAATATTTCTCCATCCCAAATAAAGCACCCTAGTCAACCCAAGACATGAATCAGTTAGAAATAGTTTTCCACCCCAAATAAATTATAGCAGCATCTGGACTATTCAGGTACTGTTCACATGCGTTTATTTGAGCAGACGTACCCTTGTTTATGCTCTTTTTGCAACTCTTCTCTCTTTCTGCTTTCCTTCCCAAAACATGTGCTTATCATAGAAAAACACTTCAAATATCCGTGAGATCGGCCAAGAAAACACCAAGAGTAAACAACATAAAAAATACATATTAATAACTTAAATTATATACTTTATATGTTCCATTAAAAAATTTTAAATTTTAAAAATATATAATTTATTTATAAATTGCAAGTTAAAATAAATAAATAATCTACTATCACTTATTTCACTAATCTTCTTACTTTTTAAATGTAACAAATCACATATAACTATATTAGTAAATGTATAAAAAGTATAATAATTAAATCAAACAACAACAAAAATATATATATATTTTTTTTAAAGTTTGACACACTTTTAATAGAACATAATATATAATATAATCGTATTGGATTTGACTAGATTAAATATTGAATTTTAACTAAATATTGCCAGCTGTACCATTTATTATCTCACTAAACTTTTTTAGTGAAGATGTTAACGTGATGTGAAGAGTCGATGCAGCCACCCACATTCATTGATTGCAGAATGGTTTGAGGAGAGTATAGTGGACATCAAAATTAATAGGGTAAATTACATTTACCTCCCTTGAGATTTGTGAAAACTATTAAAATTCCCCTTTAATTTTATGAAATTACCAACATCCTCCTGGACATTCAAATTATGGCAAAAACTTGTATTCAAGATGTGAAATGGGTCAACTCGCACCACTTTCTCTTTATTAAATATTGCATTATCCAAATTTTCAAGGGAAAAATATTAATTGTCGAACTGTCATACTGTTTGACAAGAGACTGTTTTGACTAATTGCAAAAAAAAATTTTGAATTTTGAGTTCAGTTTTTTGACTCACAAATGGGCAAATGTAATATTACGATGCCAGGAGGAGATAATTGGTATATTTTTACTGGGTCCAGAGGGTGTTAATAGTTTCATGAAATCACAGGGGAGTTTTGATAATTTTTACAAACTACGAAAAAGGTAAATGTAATTTACCTAAATTAATTGTACTAGTACTAAATAGGTCGTGGATCTAGAATTAGTTGTGTGCAAGTCCTCCTACGATTGGTCACGGACTCCATATGAGTTGAAGTTTAAGTAAATGCGATTGGTCATCCGTCACAATACTGCTGTCACTTCTTATTCAAAGAAAATGAATTTGATGTTTTGATGGTTTGAGATGGCTAACATCATCATTAATCAAAATATTATTTTTTCAATTTCGTTAGAAAAATTTATTTTAAAATATATTTTGTTATAATGGAAGAGTTTACTTTTAATTTTTTTTACTCCTTTTATTCTTATTAATAAAATTATGTGTGGTTCATAACTAACAAATACTTTACAAAATAAAGATATGAATAGAACAAATGATGTCAAATTAGCTATTTAACATATTGTACATTGGCATTCATAATACGTTGTACATTTGTTAAATTAAACTCTTCTAGTGGAATGGAGGGACTATGATGATTTGACAATTGCCATACACGTTTCCATCGATTATTTTTTAGAAATATTATCTCCGAACTATTCTTTGTTAAATTTTAACTGTCACGTATCTTACAAGACAAAAACGTGTATTTTATTGTAGTAGTGGAGTCACATATTAGTCTAGTAAAACAATTGTTCCACATGGCTTTATTTTAAGTTATCCTTAGTCCTATGTAATCATTATAAAAATAACTTATTTGTCCTACCAATAATATTGGGAAATAGGGTAAAGGTAAGAATAAATTAAATTAATATTTGATTAGGAGTCATGATAAACAACTCAAGTAATTTTCATAACTTTCTCATAGTAAGTGAGATGTCATGCATTCATTGGCTACACTTTTATAAAATAATTATTAATACTACATTATTGGCCAATGAATGCATGACACCTCACTTGCTATGAGAAAGTTGTAAAGATTTGTTGAGTTGTGTATCATTACTCAATTTTTTTAATATTTCACCCCACCAAACATTGTATATGTTGGTTCCATTTTGAGATTCGTTTGTTATATTGTCGAGAGTCTCAATGCACATTATATGAGGTAGAACACAGTGATTTGTTCAAATATATTTACCAAAAGACCATCTTCATTTTAAAACATTTTGGTGTTAATTAATTAACCTTTTAACTTTACAAGACTCAATCTGTATCAAGCTATTTTTTATTCTTTATGCCCTTTGGCTTGTTTCCATTACTTGCGGAAAAACTCAATTTTTGAATCATATATATTGAGATTGGCTATGGCATTCTTTATATTGTCTTATGATGATTTTGGCGGGTGTCAATCCAATCTGTTATAGGATTAGCACTGAAGAAACCATAATTAAGGTTTTGAATGTTAATACAAACTACTCCCGTTGTTGCATTAGAAGAGTCCATCTTGAGAACTATTTTTTATTCCATTAGAAGATTTTACTTTCAAATTTTTTACCCCTCATACCATTACTAATATAAATGAAACAAATTGTGTCAAATTACCTATTTTAGGTGTTGTATCTTAACATTCATAATAAGTTGTACATTTGTCAAGATGAACTCTTCTAATGAAATAGAGGGAGTACAACACAACGGTGCTAGTATAGTAACTAAAGAGATGTTCAATAAATAACTCTTAAATTTAAATGTTTAATGCTGAAATCATAATGGTAAATTGATTAAGTAACTTATATCTAAAGGTTGAAAATTTAGTATTAAATATCTGAATCAAAATATTTAATCACACAGTTTTGTTTGATAAATAATTATCTGAATATTGAAATATTAAAAATTACTATTTTGCCCTTACATTAATTTTAACAATTACAAGCAAATATACTAATTTTAATAATAACTAAATAAAAATATAAAACATATTAACGAACTACGTTTATAAAAATAGGAAACTATATAACTTATTAAATTTTTTTAATACTAAAATAGAATAAGAAAATAAACTAACAAAATTTTATCTGACAACATTATATATTAAGGTATATGATATGCTAATAAAGAAAGAAATAGAATAGTATTTTTTTCAAAGGCGTATTTATAGTTAAATCCATTTGAATAAACTATAAGAAGTAGTTTCACACACTAAATATGAATTATTAAAAAAAACTGTTAAGTGAAGAATTAAGACATAAGCAACGAATGTACTTTTATTGCTTAATTTTTCCTAAAGAGAATAATAGTATTTAATCCATTTAGAGGTTTGAATTTTCGTTATTAAACACCTTAAAAATCTCTTATTTACTTCATTATAAATATTAAATAATATTATCAAACAAGTCCTAAGATATTTGTAGAGGTAGATACTTCAACTGCGCTGAACTATTGGAACTATATATTTTTAGCCACTAATTAAACTTTTTCTTTAATTGTATATATATGATCACTATTTAGTATTGGATGTATGAAAATGAGGTGGGACTAGCCCTTTAATCCGACGATTCAAATCCATCAAACGATCAAAAGGGATCATTTTAAACAATTGAGTTGTCAAATTATTAAAGTAAAAAATTTTACGTGCCTAAAATTATTTGTTCTTGTAATAAGAAAGTGAAAATACAATAGGGGTTGATTTGTAATTTACACATACTTCAAGGGAGAGCCTTATTATTATTGAGTAAAAATCACTCACACTCCTCCAGGTTTCAAAAAGTGACAACCACACCTCTTGAGGTTTTAAAAAGTATCATTGAAACCCTTTTTCTAACATTTATGTTAAGCTTTTCATTAAAAATGCGTAATTTGCCATTATTGTCTTTCTTTTCAAAGTAAAATATAATTAAATTTTATATTATCAACTTGTCTAATTAAAGACTATTTATAAGTGTATAATTAAATATTTTATTTAATTTAACACTAGGTGTATATTGATCATTTAAAATTTTCTTATCCAGCTTTATCAAGAGATATTTTGGAAGAAATTATCTTTATTTTTAACCCTTTAATAAAAATTTCACTTTTTTTATTAAAATTTGATATTGGAGAAAAAAAAGTTACAAAATAATATATGTCTATATTATTAGCTAATTAAAAAAATTTTGAACCATAGTTTTAAAAATAAATATAAATAAAGTTTGAATTGTCTCTAAAAAAAAATAAAGACAACAAATAAAAAAAAAATTACTAAAGATTTATATACTATATCTGAATGCGAAAGTATAAAAATGTATGATTTTACCCCTGTATTAAAAAAATATAATTTTACAATAAAAACTCAGATATAATTAAAAATAATATAAAATGTAATATAAAACATATCCTACAAAAGATGTTTATAAAAATAGGTAAAATATATAACTTATTAACTAAATATTAATACCAAAATAAAATAAAATAATTTAATTAAATTTCAAAAGCTTAATGTTTTGTCATGAATCAAGTATCCCACATAGAAGGAATAAGACTTCCATGTGTGGTATAAATTGAACTTGGAACTTTTCCCTCACGAGTTAGCTTTTTACGATTTTTTCTAAATTTATTATGAATATTAAGGTACATCACCTAAAATAACATTAATTTGAAACTATTTGTTCCATTCATATCCTTACTTTTTAACATGGACTAATTGTGAACTCACGTGATTATATTAGTAAGGGTAAGAAGATGAGTAAAAAATTTGAAAGTGAACTTTTCTATTAAAATAGAAAATATTTTTGAAACTAAGATTTCCTAATAAAACGAAGAGATTATCATTTTTGAAAGTAAATATTTTTTAAGAACATGAGTATCATTTAATCGCAGTAGCTGCTATATCTATATCCAAATAAATTAAAGGGCAAATGACACCAATGGCCACTCAACTATTCGCAATGTTCAGTTTTGGTCACTCAACTTTTATATGTGCGCGTTTGGCCACTCAACTTTCCAAAACGTGTCGTGCACCCATTCCGTCAAAAATAATCTCAAATTGGACGGAATCCATCCAAATCCAAAGCCCACATGAGTTTTTCAGGGGTAAAATTGTAAAAACAATATATTAAATTTAAACTCTTACAGCTGAAATTGACAAACGAGGGAAAAAAAAAAACAAAAGGAGTACTGGAATAGGAAAAAACGTTTAATCAACAGCCCTTTAACATGACATCCAAACAATAATTAATCATCATCATCATCCTCATCCTCATTCATCACTGTATGTCTGTGTTATTGGTTCCCCGAAGCTAACTTTCCATGCATGCATGCTGCAACCTCTTTGTACTGTACTAATTTTCATCTAATTTTCATGCAGACCTACTATAAAGAGGTTGCAGCATGCATGCATGGAAAGTTAGCTTCGGGGAACCAATAACACAGAGACATACAGTGATGAATGAGGATGAGGATGAGGATGATGATGATGATTAATTATTGTTTGGATGTCATGTTAAAGGGCTGTTGATTAAACGTTTTTTCCGGCTCCAGTACTCCTTTTGTTTTTTTTTTCCCCCTCGTTTGTCAATTTCAGCTGTAAGAGTTTAAATTTAATATACTGTTTTTATAATTTTACCCCTGAAAAACTCATGTGGGCTTTGGGTTTGGATGGATTCCGTCCAATTTGAGATTATTTTTGACGGAATGGGTGCACAGACACGTTTTGGAAAGTTGAGTGGCCAAACGTGCACATATAAAAGTTGAGTGACCAAAACTGAACATTGCGAATAGTTGGGTGACCACTGATGTCATTTGCCCTAAATTAAAATAGGAGCAATAATGACAAACATTTAAAAGATGGGCTGAAATTATGGTCCCGACTCCAACCACGGTGTCACGGGATGTTTACTACAGTTGTTGCTAATAAAATTATGCGTACATTTGTCGGCAACCCCTTTTTTTTTCCCTTTTTTTTGAGTAGTCTCTTGAAATGGGTTGATTAATATATGCAACTGATATATGCATAATGCATGTATTTTTTTTTTGTTTGTTATTATTTAAATATGAAGTGATACATTGTATAATTCATTTTTATTTAATGGGCTTTACTTTTGGATTTAAAAGTATAACACTGAAATTTGACAAGTATTATTTTTGTTTAATAAGTTTATCATTTAAAAAGATTATTTCATTCCCTCCCCCACATTAAAACAAGCACACTTAATTTGATCACCAAGTTATCAATTTCTAAAGTTCTTAATTATCCATAAAATCCTAATTTAATTCTTTAAAAGTATATTTTAAATCTTTTGCGTTCAAATTCTTCATAGAGGGTGTTCTTTATGATGTTTTATAAACGATTTTAAAAACATGTTTTTAGAAAATAGTTTTATAAGGTAAAATGTGTATTAGAAATGTAAACATGTATAGTTATATAGTAATAAGTTTTATTAAAAATGATAAAATCTGATTATTATATATTAAATTTACTATTGAAATAAAAAACAAAACAAAAACATAAAGAACAAGCCTTTAAAATTTCAACTTTTGCCTGAATTCTTCAAAGTTGGATTTCCTTGTTTGGCATCTCTATTCTAACTCTCCTACCCAAATTTTGAACAACTTGAACTTGCTAGCTGCTGCTATCAAAATTAACATGTACTCTCTCGTTTCATTAGAAAGATCCATCTTAACAAAATATAACTTACAAACAATGTACAATACCTAAAATAGTTACTTTAACACTAAGTATTTTATTTGTATTGTTACTTTTTAAGTTTAAACTAATTATATATTACACATAATTATTAGTAAGGGTATGAGGTATAAAAAAAATTGAAAGTAAACTCTTCTAATTGAACAAAAAATATTTCTCAAAATGAACACTTTTAATGGAAAAGAAGGAGTACTAATTATTGGTCTAGCGATACTGTACACCACAAGCTTTTGTTTCCCCTTCTTTAACGGAATTGTTATTTGCAGTGACAATTTTACTATTTGCAGTAACATTTTTCTGTGAAAAGTCTATAATGCCCCTTAAGTTTTTTTTAAAAAATAAAAGAAATCCTTTTCAATCTAATTATGACCGATAGTCACGAGGACAATCCATATTACACGGTAAATAAATAATCTATATATTTTTTGTATGTAAAATTGATTTTTTAACAAAAAAATAATAATAATCTATACATTTTTCATTTTGGGTTGAATTTCTTCCAAAATACCACTCAAAGTGGGTGGTATTTTGGGTGGTATTTTGGTACGTTCCTGTAAATAGGGGGCGAAATTTTAGAATATATTTTTGTCAATGACAAGATTTCTGACAAAATATTTTTGTCAATCTCAGGCCAGATAAAGTTTTTTTTTTTCTGTTAACAAACAAACTTTACGTAAAAAAATGTATAGATTGTTTACTTATCGTGTAATATGAAAAATATAAAAAATATATATATATTTTTTAGCTAAAGGGCAAAATAAATTTTTCACAGAAAAATATTACTGCAAATAGTAAAAGGGACATGTTATTTGCAGGTACCATTTTACTAAACACAGGACACTTTTTAAAATTTTAAATGGTAAAAAGACAAATATACCCTTGATAATTTCTAACTTCATAAAAAAAAATTTACCCAACAGGCGATTTTATCTGGGAAAATCGCCCATTCCAGGCGATTTTCCCTGAGAAAATCGCTCAGGCCAAGCGATTTTCCCTAAAAAAAAATATTTTTTCAAAAATTTAGTGGTCATTTGCCGAAAAAATGATTTTCCGACTACTGATCGGGAAAACCTGAAAAAAACGCCGTACTGTGGCTTTTTTTTAGGGAAAATCGCCACAGGACACCAATTTTATCCGGGAAAATCGCCTGGCCGGGGCGATTTTCTCTAGGAAAATCGCCCAGTCTGGGCGATTTCATCTGGGAAAATCGCCTGGACTGGGCGATTTTCCCAGATAAAATCACGGGAAAATCGCCCCGGCCAGGCGATTTTCTCAGAGAAAATCGCCCAGTCCAGGCAATTTTCCTGGAGTTAAAAAAGTTGAGTAATTTTTTTATAAAGTCAGAAATTATAAAGGGCAAAAATGTAAATTCACGTATAAAAATTTTAAAAAGTGGCCTACATTTAGTAATATGTGGCCTGTAAATAACATTTTCGTAGTAAAATTGTCACTGCAAATAGTATGGCCCTCTTTAAATACATTAGTAACACAACTAACTACACTTCAGTTGCTTCTTCAAACTGCATCTCCTTTTTCCCTCCTCCAGACGAAGGGCAGTAATTTCTCTTGAGTACGTTTCCAGTGAGACGTCGTCAATCCATCCTGCTCTCGACTAAAGTTCTCTGTTTTCCAACAGACAGAAAAGGCGAGGTCAGCTTGCTGCGGTCAATCTTCTATCGAGGAGTTTGGAACTTTGGCGGGTAGAATTCGTTGCAGCAGCCTTTCCTAAAATGAAGTAAATGAAACAGCATAAGTCTACAACTTGCTTCAAATGCAGATGATTAGTTGAGTACTAATTGCTGCCATAAGTAGAGGGGCAAGAGGACCTCCATGACAGTGACAACAGAACAATATGGACGCTCCAAACAGCAAGCATGTGTAGAACATGCTCCTAAGGCCCCCACCAACACACACACACTGAAGTTTTCAACTGACATTTAGAAATGCCAGTCTTGCCAGATAATGCAGTAGTTATGCTATGTGGCAGAAAGAAGAAGTGTTGGGTCCAAATAATTCCCTCCGCAGAGACCTGATTGAACTTCAAAATTCCAGTTAACCCCCAAAAAGAACAATAAGAACAACGAATCTTTGAGTAGTTTTGAGGTAGGAAATTCGGTAAATGCCAGAACTAAGAACCGAGATAGGCTTTTTATATTAACAGAAGAAGGGCAATAGGCTTTTATTTAACAGAAGAAGAAAAGGGAAAATCAGAAGAACCCACAGCAATTTACCGACAAATTCATTGTTATGATCTTACTTTCATCTTTTCCCATTTTTCTTCTACTTCTCCATAAGAGCCGAATTGGAGTGCCTGTAAATCCAGCAGCAGCTCTTAGTTGCTTTTCCATGTAGCGACGGTATGTCTCAGGATATAGCCTTGCATCATTTACAAAAAAGACAAATGTCGGTGGTCTGACTGCAGCCTGTGGAATAAGAATGACTTGTACATCAGGTACTTGTCTAATGCAGGTATAATCAGAAACCCTTGTGAATGTATACAGATGGTGCAAGTTCATTTCCCAGACGCTGGTTTAGTGATCTAAGGACTTAAAAGTTCCTTTTTACGAGTAAAACATGATGCAATATATATGTGGTAGATATCATCCTAAGACCTTTGATACAGCCAGAAATCCCAATTGATATGGAAACCCTTCAACAAATTTATGTCTCAAAATATGAAGGTGCGCATCTTAAGAGCAGGGTCAAAGAAAATAAAAAATCTACAGTCTACAGATTAAGCCAGTAAAATATCATTGAACCCCTAAATTCTTACATTTTTAAATTACAAATCTTTTTGCATGAAACTTCCAAAGGATGAAACTTCAGAGTTTTTAAAGTTCTGAAACCAATGTTTACTGTCCATGATTAGGATGAATACTGCTAGAAATCCATCAGTACCAGAACACCCAAATGGAGTAATTTGTTAAAAGTGCAATGGAGCAGATACCTGTGTGCAATAATAAAAGCGTCCCCTTTTGCCACCTCTAGTCCTGGGAGGTGATTTGAAAGCAACTGCTTCCTGCACCAACTGATTAAGTGTTGCTGTAGTTAATCTTCTTGATCTCTCTTTCAGGACCGTGCCAGCAGCATCGATTATTCTGAACAAATCCAATCATAGAAATTACAGAAGTCAATTTTGTCAAAAGGATTTAGTTAAGAAGTTAAGGCCCCGTATGGTATGTCTTTTGAAAGGTATTTTGAAAGGTGTTTTGGATTTTAAAATTATTAAAATTATATTGAAAATGTTAAAAGGTGTTTGGGAAATGTTAAAAGGGGTATTGAGATTGATGAGAAATTATTATAAAATGAAAGTGAGAGTGAAATGAGATGGAAATTTTGGTTGCCATACGGGGCCTAAGTCAGTTATGCAAAAATTTGATTCCTTTCTCTCTCAATGTAAAACAAAGATGTTCAGAGACAACTTGTATACGGGACTGTATATTCACCAGCATTTCCATATTGAGTTTTCACTTTCACGGCTTTCCAGGTATATAAAATTCAACAGCAATTAAAGCCATCTCAGGATGTTTATCTCACTTTCACTACTTGTGAGCAAATACCCTCTAGCTCATCAGCAATTGAAAAGAAAGATAGAAATAAATGGATGAAAAATTCAAGATAGTGCCATTCCTCAGGGCAATGACTATTAAGTTTTTGACTGGGGTAGAACCAGGACAAGAAAGAATAATAACTAATTGGATGGAAAGTAAAAAAGAGCACATAGGAGCAGAAGGTTAGCTTCCCCTAAACCAGTTAACATCTCTGCCACCAGCAAGTAAAAACATTCTATATCTATACACACGAAATTACAGACTTACACATTAGACTATTAGTCATTTATAGGTTTATACATTTATTTTATGCAAGTAGGATATCATAAAACAATATATAACAGAAAAACAAGAAGCTGATTCACTTTGACATCAAAGATTAAGGAAATGGATATTGGCCTTTTAAAGCAAAAATAAAATGAAAAACCTAAGTCAAATATATTTCTTCGCGGATACTATATGATCTCTCTTCAGCAATTTGTTACAAATCAGTTCCTACGGCAGCTTCTTCTGATTTGCTTATACTATTAAATCTCGATTCACAGCACGATATATAGTATAAATTTTGCACAAATTTAAGAAGAATAAATTTGAAACATCTCCAGGAAAGAACAACTGTGTTTTCCAATGGTTTATTCTGTGCATGTCCCACACTTCACAGACAAAATATATAATAAGGACGCGTGTCATACACTTCTTAGAAAACCAAGATTTAGCATTTGCATAACCATTTTGGACCTAATAAATGAGCAATTCTCGTTAATTGCAAATCATGTCTTACTATGTCTTAGTCCAAGTAGAGACCTATTTTAGTCTTTTAAAATTTTGGTTCCTTAGCATACAGATCAATACTGAAGCATAGCTTTTACAGAAAGTAACAATACCAAATGTTGTCAAGTATGGCTTGGTACTCATCTGATGGAAACTATTCCAGCCAGATCATTCTTTGTGTAAGTGGTCATTTAAACAGAAGACAGGGTTACAATAATGAACATTAGGAATGGGTACTTTGAATGATAAACATAAACAAATGAAATAATGAAAGCTAAAGTAAAACCATTTTACTAATTTCAAGGTGGAAGTTCTGGACTATTTCATAAGTAATATTTTATGCAAAGACATGTATGTTTATATAGATACACAGACCACAAGATAAACTATCAAGATAGACAGGCTAGAAACATACTTTTCAACACTATTCCCAGATATTGCTGAAGAGTACATGATAGGTGCCCAGCTGAGAAGACGGAGCTTATCTCTTACATCTTGCTCATAATAAGTTGCTGTTTGCTGGTTCTTGTTGGGTATAGTGTCCCATTTGTTGACGACAATCAAACAACCCTTTCCTTCTTTCCCTATCCTTTCAGCAATCTTATAGTCCTATGTAAATCAATTTTATGTACATTACTCATATAATCCATAGAATGTACAGAATCACATAATTAATATATCGTACATAATTATATCAATTTTTTTTTTCACCAAAAAATTAAACGTAGATAATTCAAAAATGAATACAACATGCAAGGTGTTAATATGCTAACAATCTATCAAAAGCAGAATATATATTCCAAAATCGGTCAAAGACCACCATTTATTGAAGAGCCATTCTACCTTGAAACTAAGAAGCCAAAAAAATTCTTGCAAGTATTGACATAATGTACAATGGAACATTGCACAAAGAACATGGCATATTCACTCTGCAACATTGTCATATTCTCTTACAAGTTCAATCAACTACACATTTGTATCCCCAAAAACGAAAAAAAAAAAAAAAAAACCTAAAAACTGTTATAGAAATTTCTAAAATCTACTGAATGGAATATTCTGAAAGGATATAGCTACATTTCAGAACAATAAACTAAGATCAACAAAATCAGTGAGATATTAGAACATGTGGTTTGATACATTGCCAACATATTTTCAAAAGTTGATTGATCAATAAAAGCTTGCCTCAAGTACTCCCTCCGTTCCATATAAATAGTCCTGTTTCGAATGTACATTGTAACTCAAAATCCGTGACTCTTTTAGCGAGACAGAGGGAGCAAGTAATTTCTAAATGGTAAAACATGGACATTTATTTTGTATGTTATGCATATGAAAATCCACTTAGTCCACAACCTTCAGATACAGAACGGAAAAATGCAACAATTACAAAATAGCATTAAACATACTGCAGAAGAATCAAGAAAACGATAAAAACTTGGCAAAAATGGCAGCATTGATATGGTCAAATGCAAAGCCATCAGGAGAGCAGCTGAATCACTTTACTAATTTTTTACACAATAACAAAGTAGACACAAGCAGTTTCTTTTTCTTTTTTCTTCTTTTGGTGCTGAAAGAGGAACTATTATAATCCTTCTAGATAGTATTACCTGTTCGGTAATACAAGCCAATGCTTCAATTACAAGCGCCACAACATCAGAACGACGGATGGCACGGAAGGCGCGATTTACAGATAAAGCTTCTGTGGTGCTACCTGATGAAGCTACAGCTGCCCTTTTCCTGATTCCAGCTGTATCAATTAGACGAAATTTCTACACAAAAGAAAAAAAAAAAAAAAAAAAAGGAAACATATATTAGATCACTAA
The DNA here is from genome assembly GCA_016801395.1 of Leptodermis oblonga. NCBI lineage: Eukaryota > Viridiplantae > Streptophyta > Magnoliopsida > Gentianales > Rubiaceae > Leptodermis > Leptodermis oblonga. The sequence goes on from CM028760.1 coordinate 28,816,185, forward strand.
TGAAACAAAAAAAAGAAAAAAAAAAAGGAAACATATATTAGATCACTAATGAAACAAGATGGCATTAGATCACTAACGAAGCAACAATGCTTTGAAGCAGTTGTGGAATGTGACAAAGTTCAAGGATGATATGGTAAGAGCAGGGATCCTAACCCAATTAAACTAAAACGTAGAAACCAAATTTTCAGAAATTTTGATTATCCCAACCAACAACATTTATCAACCCCATCCAGGTTAGGAGATCTACATCTATCCTTGTATCATGCACCGAGTTTTTGAAGAAGTAGATCTGCTACTCACAGGAGCATTGATACCGCTCTCTTAATAATATCTGAAAGGACTAGTGTACATGCATTGTAGTAACAGAGTGCATTTAGCAGTATTAGGTTAATAATTCAACGTGAATCGTGATAGAAGCAACTTGAGAGAAGCTTGCGACTCCTAACTGCATTTTTTGATAATGGACATGGCTGAAGAAATGGGTCAAAGAATACTGGCAATCCAATTTATCACACATCCATTGCTAGATGACTTGGGAATGTTTGCACAACCACACAGCATGACCTTAGCAATGAAAGTTTCTATTCAATTACAGAATGCAAGCTGAAAGCAATTCACTAGCACTTTATATTGTTTTACTGTATGTATATAAAAATAGAGAGGTAGCCATGTATGGTATCACAGTTCAAACCGAGAACTGAACCAGATTTCGATTTTTACAATAAATTTTCATCTCTCAATACACCTTTTTACATTTCTAATACATTTTTTATGTTTTCAAAATGAATTCAAACTACAGTTTGAACCCCAACTCTAATAGCATACATGTCTGTAAAGGCTAAGAAGCAGCAGCTTACAAGAAGCCAGTCTATACCCTGGATTAGAAGAAGGGTGGAATTAAGTTGGCAGTCAACATAAGATTTTGTCACAATAAAACAAATAGTGCAAAGGCCAGCAATTTCCCTCTTTTCTGCAGAACATTCACAAAGGCCACTGCATCTCCACGAGGGCTCAGGTGTCGCACAAACAGTGCAAGAGTCATCATACGCTATCAGAAAGGTACAACAACAAGAACAACAAACTAAACCTTTATCGCACTGTGTAGGGTCATATCTCGCCATTGTGTATGGTCGAGACACTACTAATAGAAGGGACAATAAGAAAAAACCTAGGAAGAACAGCACATCTCATTCTCAAAGATCAACCCCAACTAAAACTAGTATTTAACAAGGACTCCCTCAAGCATCAAAGGAGCCCACATTTTACCTTTTTCTATCCCAAATATATAGTCCTGGTCACTAGTTTTTTGAATAAGATCCCTGTAAAATCCTTTTTGCAAATGACTGTGTGTGGCCACCAGAATGATTGAAGTGGAACGTAATAATAATAATTAAGCTGGGCTTTCAGTTTTGGGATTCTTTCGGGACGACAGGGAGTACATTTATTTTGGTTCACATGCGCACTTTTTACAGAATCATAAATAGAAATTAGGTAACCACATGTCAAAATGACATACCTGGCCATCAGGTCCTGTAAAGTCAGTATCAATAGCATCACGAGTTGTTCCACTTACTGGGCTAACAATGGTTCTGTCCTCACCAACTAAAGCATTCAGGATGCTACTTTTACCAACATTTGGTCGCCCAACAATGGCAATTGCAGGGACAAAATCTTCTTCCTCTTCAACATCACAAGAATCCTACAACGTAACACCCTCAATTAATCAGGCTGATTGTTTTTGGTTTTTCCTTGTGTATGTATTGAAGGGACAGTTAGGAAATTTAACAGAGACGCTAACCATGGAGGGTTCCCATTGTCTATGACAAAAAATAAAATAAAACAAAAAGAACCTCATATAGAATATAATCCTAGCTTCAAGTAAGGGTGTCCATTTAAAGCATAAAGAGAGAAAGTACGAATTTTGGAATCTTGAGACAGTTTCTTATTCTTTCTTTTTGTTCATTGCAAACTCTTTTCCCCCTTCTCTCTATCTCTATGGACATATTGAATACCTTACCATCCCTACCATCAATCTAAAGCTTCTTGTTCTCCAATTGGATTGCCTGTAGAATTTGAGTTTTTCTCTTAGTGGGTTAATAGAAGAAAATTATGGAGTCTGAGGGGGGGCAAAGACCATTTGGATGTGTGCAAGAGCTTAGGGATAGGAAATGGAAATGGAATGGTTTGTGTAGGGGAATTAATAGGTAACTGTTTAAAGAAGAAAAAACTTTGGCAGAGAAGTAGAGATGAGTAGAATGAGTTCAATCTAAGCATAATGTCGGTTTTCACACAGTACTCAGATGTTACCAATGATGAAGGGAAACTTTCAAGAAGGTTAGGCTTGGCCAACATGGTGGGCGTTAGTTCAAATCTGCCTTGCAAACAACAGTGAAAGAAGAAAAGGAAAAAAAAGCGAAAAAGGGTGGGGATCTTTCAAGGGACTTGGGGAAGGAGAATCAAGGCTTTTATATATATATATATTTTAAAATTAAGTCAAATTGTCCTGATGCTTTGAAGGAATATTTGATGATTTCAGCAAAAACCAAAAGGGGGTTAAGCATACAATTTATAATTATAGAGGTTATAACCTCCTAACCCTAAACCATAAAGAGGTTTTATGGACTTATCATTAACTACATGATGGAAAAATCATTCTAGTCCCCCTATTGAGGTCACCCATGAACTGGAGATGTAATGGATCTCAGAAAGGACATACATGCATGCAAAATTTTTGTACACATGAAGAAGGGGGTATTATACATAGAGCCCATCTCAAACATGCATGTATTCAACAGCAAACTGATTCAGGGGATACATAAGACTTTTAGCATATGCATCACCTCAGATTGAAATTTTGAGGTGATCAATAAAATCTTTAACACATAAGCTCAGTTCATATTGCTTGCAACATATTTGGAACTTAAAAATGAAACACCCATAACGGTCCAGTTATTCACAAAATAATTTGGAAAGAAGCAATGCAAAACATTCAAATTTCATATGAGAAATACCTCAACTTTCTTCAGTCCTGAGCATATAAGATCAAGAAGCTCTCCTGTCCCGGTACCAGATATAGCGGATACAGGAATGGGTGACAACCTAATGGATCAAAAAATAAGTCTGAGCTGTCTTCGCAAAAATACAAGATCGTAAGATAAAATAAATAAAAGTTTTATTAGAAAAAGGGGAAATCTCTCCGAACAAAATCATTTTTATTTGTTTATAATTCTCTTTAGCATACTTGATATCTTTTACATTTCAATGTTAAACTTTCTTTCTTGGTAAGGGGGAGTAGGCTTTTTAATGCAATATCTTTTTCAAGGCTTACTTTCTTCTTATTCTCTTACTTTTCTTTAGTCTTGACAAAGTTCCTAAAAGGAAGATCTATGTACTAGCAAAACCTCAATGAAGGTCGAATTGTAAAAGCTGAGATCAAATTTTTTCAACGCCAATATCAACCATAGGTCTATCTCATGTGTGACTTAAGCACCACTCTTAAGATGAGCAAATTCCTCCTAGGAGATTATTATAGATTTTTCAAATCTGAGCTTGCATTTATGACATCACAATAATTTATAACAGACTACAATGCACATCTTAAGACAAGTACACATCAACACCTTGATTATCAGAATGTTATACAACAACAGTTAAACCTTTGCCCCATTATGTATGGTCAGCTGTTATGCATAAAGAAAATCATAATATACTGAAATTGAGAAAGAGGTTCAGATAACACTTGAATTAATTTTTTGCCTTCATAAACAACAAGAGACAAATAGAAGCTCAAACTTTTCTCCTCACATCCTGACAGCACCTCACATTTATTTCCTTTAGGGTAAAGGCTGAAATGGAGTTCCTCAGGAAATAATGTAAAGGAAAAAATTTAAGTACTTGATATCACGCATATTATACCACTAAGCAGTACAACTTAGTGACATTGTCCAAATGCTAAGGGAAGAAATTCAACTTACCCTAAAGACCAAAACTCTGATGCCTGCATGACTCCCTTGCGTGGAGATTCACACTTGTTCACAGCCAGAATGATACACTTATGTGAGAACTTCTTCCGTAACCAATCCCCTATTTCAATATCGGCAGCTGTAAGACCTGCCTGTTAACAATTAGTTCCATTGCCAGCCCAAAAGCAAATAAGATGACTTTCCACAAAACAAAAAATGGAAATAAAAAAAAGCACAATAAACATCATTGCAAAACAGAGTTTGATTATCCATTCAATCCAACCATTTGCTAATACAGTTTGTTCATCCGTAAAGAAGGGAAAAACTGAACACATTTTCATTACTACTTCAATAGACCATACCTGGCCATCAACAAGAAATATGATAACTGATGATTCTTCCACAGCTAAAGCAGCTTGTCTCTCAATCATTGAGGGCATCCTAGCAACCGCTGCTTCCCTGGAGGCAAGTGAAATGCCCTCCATGCCAATAGTTGTTGAGACAGCCAATTCCTCCGTAACATCATCCTGTGACTTGGAGATGGTAACAACACCTCCTGTATCTATTACAACAAATTCATTATCACCCCAAAAAGATCTTCCATACAAGCGATCCCTAGTAACCCCAGGTTCATTAACTACAATAGCCCTGTTCCCCTGCAAATAGATAATTCTCTCTTCTAAGAAAAAAAAAATTATATACATATAAATAACAAGTCATTCTAAAAGGACAGATGGTACACTTAAGCATAAAGATGAAATGACAATGTAAAAGAAGAAATGAAAATTGTACGGTACATACACCGACAAGGCGGTTAAACATTGCTGATTTGCCAACGTTCGGCCTTCCAACAATTGCCACTCTTGGAAGAAGATGGTCAGGGATCTGCAAATGCAATTGTTTAGATTAGCTTCACCCTAAGGTTCCAAATTCCTGGTTAAGTTCGTTCCTGTGCATGAAAGTGGAAGTTCATTGATAATCTTGTTGCTTTCTTTACAGAAAACTTTTTTATCCAGCATTTGTCAGAAAATACTCGCTCCGCACCATTAAAAGAGTCCAGTTTTGAAAAGGTACAACTTTTATAGGTTTTAAAGTACAACATTTAAAATAAGCAATTTGACACCATTTTTTTCATTTGTATCCTTAAGTGTGGATTAATTGTGGAACATACATAATCACATCAGTAAGAGTACGAGAAGTGAAAAATAGAAATAGCACTCTTTCATTGGGATAATTTATTTATAGAAGTAGGACTCTTTTAATAAAATGAAGGGAGTATCACAAACTTGTATATTTAGGATCCAAATTTGTTAGTAAGATCAAAATTTACAAGAATGCAATTAATAGTAGTCTCTGTAAATTGCAACTCACATTAAAGGTGCAAGTTCCTAGATAGATTGGTTGCTTCCTTTACAGTTTCTAATTTTTACCCAGCATTTGAAAACAATTGTATATGTAGACTCCAGACTTGTGAGTAGTAATATCAAATTTGAAAAATAATTCAAGAGCTAGTGTTTTCTGTAAATTGAACAGAGGTAATGATTTTTAGTGTCTATCTGAGGTTTAAAGTGTACATGACTTAACTACAAAACTAGACTCCTACAAGCTGCAATTCCAGAATAGCAACTCTATCATAGAACTTCAACTGATACATACACAAATTGTTCTCTTAATTGTATGGTGCCAAAACCACACATACATGCAAAATTGTTTTCATGCATAATATCTTCTCTTTTGTTCTTAACAATTATGTAACCCAGAGTCTAGAATTGGAGCAGAAGTTGAAGGCATGCCTGTAGATTTAGAAACTGAAACTTGTTGAAAGAAAGAAAAAGTCAAGAACCATAATTCAGAGAAAACTTTTCAGTTGAACTGTTCAAGAATGAAATTGTATGTTCATGTGAATACGCTTAATAATCATTGCTAGTGCTAAACTTCTCTCCCATTCAGACCACAATTCGCTTAGATGTTCAGCTTCATCAAAATAAAAGAAGAGAAAAAGAAACTGAAAGAACTACTGTATATGTGGTAGCGATGTCACTAACATTTTTTAAGGTATGCCTTTTTCGTTTTACGTGAGCATCCTTTTCACCAGCAGTTTCATCTTCTGAAATTGGCAGAGTGAAAGGAAATGAAGAATGTCAATAATAATAATAATAATAATAATAGTAATAATAATAAAAGTAGCATAGGGATCCAAAGAAGAAAGAAAGACGGTAGGCAGAATCTGCATACTCTTAATATGATTTCAAAACTTTACTGTTACATCAGCTTTCACCATGAAATTATTTATAGCTTCAGCCAGGCAAACCAATTTGACCACTGAAGTGTCCAAGACCAATATAGTCTAGTAACAACTGTTAGACTTGTAAAGATGGCATACAATCCTACTTCTCAATCACGCAAGTTCATTATTCCCTTCTTCATACCAAATCCCAAAATATACCTCCACCGTACTTGATATTTCAGCTATAACATAGATGGAAGTGCCAGAAGTAATACATAGGCAACTTTGTGCTTCTTCAAACAACTGGAAAAAAATTTAGGAATAAGTTTTGGTATATTACTGCCACCAGCCTGAGGTTTGGCTTAATTACAGATGAACTCCTGTGGTTTTCTGTAACCGTCATCACCACCACCTATAGTTGGCTTTCCTTATCGCTTAACAATCACTACCAGCACTTACCTTCATTCCTTCTCAGCTTACTTCAGTGTTTATGTTTAATTCTAAATAAGTCTAATGTTACCAAACCATTTCTTATAAAATGTTAAACTCATTTACCATCTCATCGACCCCCTTTCCGTTATTAAATCAACCATTAAGACTAAGGTCTAACAAATGCTTTATGATAGTAACAAACTATCGATAACACAATCTATGGCAGACATTATGAAAATCCGCCTTTGGAACATCTTAAAAAGGTTTCACAAAGTTCATGTATAACATTTTCTTCCAACACAGATAAGTACACCTTGACTCGAAAAGGTAACTATAAGGTTTCAACAGTAAAAAATCATAGACAAAAAGTCACCCATTTAAAGGCTCAGCATTTAGCATAATTTAACGATTTTTCAGAAATAAAAGAGCCCACTTTTCTCGTTCCTAATTAAGAACATTTCAATCTCTAACAAGTAAAACCCAAATTTTATAATAATTAACTTTTCCTTCTAAATTCCTTCTCTTTATACTGTTGTATACGTTAGATTTCCTCGCGAGAACTACACGTAAAACTGAACACAGTATTATACATTTTACCAATTTCCAAGAGAAATAATTTTAACGCAAATGAGAATAAGTACGGAAATTACCAATCACCAACTCATGGGATAAAGCATCGGATAGCTCTCTAACGGCAAGTTTAGCTTCCTTCTCAAGCAATTCAACATCCACTTCCCCGTCCTCATCAAAATCCTGTCCGAATTCAGAGTCTGCGACCTCTTCCCCCAACAATCCTTCGTCTTCTCCGAATTCTTTAATGCTTCCGTCGGATAACTGTGACTTCCGACGGATAAGGTAGCGGTGGGTGCAGAGGCGGCGGGTGGCGGCGGCTGAGTGGGAGTGGAAAGATAGATTTAATCTGGAAGCCGGGACGCTCAATGAAAATGGAGGAAATGGAAGGAAGAGTTTTCTTTCAGGGAGAGGAAGTGAAGTACAGAACTCCAGCAATGACATCGTTTTGAGTGTATTGGCGGGCTGAGACTCTTGAGAATGAGAGGAAGATAGATATGGGTTTATCTTTATAGAAGCATGACACGGGGATGTGACATTTTGGTCCATAAAGTTTTGTTTTAGTGTACTTTTGGTCCATTTACCAGCGGTTACTTATTTTATAGATAATTTATGGTTAAAATATAAATTATTTAAAATATTGGATTCAATCAAAAATTTTAAAAAATTAACCACTTATTAAAATAAAAAAATAGCGAGTATTTTCTAGAATGGAAATGTTGTTGTCTCTAGATAATGTAATTTAGTGTACTAATATTGTAACTATAGCTATAAAATGCTTTGATGTTTATGTGGGAATAGGGAAACCAGTACCAAAGTTCTGCCAAATTTTTTTATTTATCAAAGTTGGCATAATTTTTATGTGTGCTTGTGAATGCAATGATAATCAATCTGATTCTGTTGGGAATTTTTTATTTATTCTAACAATATAATTTTTGAAGTATTTGCAATTTTTCTTTGCTAAAAGGATATTTTAGTTAATATGACACTTTCTTTTATAACACCTCACAGAATTCATGTGTCATCACTTTCTTTTTAAGACTCCAAAGTTATTCACCAACCAATTATGTCAACTTTGATTAAAAAAATTCCGACAGAACTTTGGTACTGTTTTCCTATTCCCAAATAACATCAAAGCATTTTATAGCTACAGCCAAGGTTGTTAAACTCGGAATTCGGGATAGAATCGTTTTATGTCCAGAATCGGAATCGTAGAATCGGATCGTAGAATCGGATCCTGGAATCGGAAAATAGCAAATACACACTTAGTTAATTATAATTATATCAAAAATTCGGAATATCTCATACAAACTCATAATTGTTCAATAAAAAGCACATTAAAAGTGTCAAAAAAGGGGAATGAAGAAATTGAATTCAAGGAGTCGCCCGTCGTGAATTCTGAGGACTGAGGAACTGAAGATTGAAGACTGAAGAGGGAAAATTATTGCTGGGCTAATCATGAAAATGGGCTGCCTAGACTGTTTTTGGTCTAATCACATATTTAATTTAAAATGGGCTAATCATGAAAATGGGCTAATCACATATTTAATTTAACTGTTTTTGGTCCAATTTCTCGAGCCCTTCTACATATTGTGGAATCGGTCTAGAATCGTAGAATCGGCCGATTCTAGACCGATTCTACGATTCTATACCGATTCTAGACCGATTCTACCGAGTCTACTGCTGCAACTCGGGTACATCCGATTCTATTCCGAGTTTGACTCGATTCCAGGGTCTAGACTCGTAGAATCGGCCGATTCTACGAGTCTAGACCCGATTCTAACAACCATGGCTACAGCTACAATACTAGTATGCTAAAACCCCTTATCCAGAGACAGCAGCAGTTTCATTCTAAAAAATACTCACTATTTTTGAATAAGTGGTATTTTTTTCAAAAGTTTTGATCGAATCCAATATTTTAGACAATTTATATTTTGACCTCAAATTTACTTATAAAGCAAGTAATAGCAAGTAAATTGACCAAAAGTGTCACTGAAACAAAATTTTAGGGAATAAAAATGTCAAATTTGATACATTAGGGACCAATAGTGTCACACCCCCAAACATTAGGGACCAAAAATGTCATTCTTCCTTATCTTTATCCTCTATCTCTTTTTCCTTTTTTTTTTTTACTTTTTATTTTTTATTTTTTTGTTTTCTCCCATTCTTATGAAAGATTTTTTTTTTTAATTTAATTATTCACATTATGTCCCTTTGTCTTGGATAGTTACATCCAGTAGCTGTAGCATCAGCATCATCAGCAGGAGTCTGAGTCTCAACAAGCACCATCTGGAAGGGGGTGACTGCGGCGCCACGGCGTCGTCGTCTTCCTCCTAAAGAAAAGTTACCAGAACTCTGAGTAGATTGGCCTTGTTTACATCTCCATGACATTTGGCTGTCTCACGGAGACGGCGATTACGATACCTCCCGGCTAGCACAGTGATGGATCTGCGAACCGTGCTTTCGCAACCATTACATGTGTCCAATGATACACGTGGACTGGATTAAAGGTGTGTAGGTGTTGCACGAACATGGAACAGTGCCGCTGCCACGCCTGTAGCTCGGCTAGGAACATCGTCATGTTAGAGGGGAAAGGCGCCATGGAGTTGGCAAGATAGGTTGATTTTTTTTAGCATATTCCTCTGCTCGATACCATTCTTCAATCTCCCACCCAATTTGGTTGGAGTCTTGGTTGACCTTTTAACTTAAACAAAATTTTATAGATTTGACAAAATTTTATAGATTTGATGTGTGAATGAATGACTCACTTTGTACTCATGGATAAAGCAATACACAATTACATGACAACATCAAGTGTTGCTGATGACACACACATTCTAAATAAAGAGCATCATTGGTCTTTGAAAACCACCAACTCCAATGTTGTAGATTCATTTGGATGGAAAGAATTTGGGTAGAATAGGTTCATCAGAACAAGCAAGTGTGAGTCCACACTGCATGGACATCCTGGTGTCATGGTTGAAGAATTAACATTAAGACATTATAGCGGTGAAAATCTTCCCATAGTGGGTACCTCCAACAATGGAGAAAAACTGCAAAGTAAATGGGAACCTTATTTTTATGAAAGGACCAATGGATCAGGGGTAGGATTGTAAACGAGCCGAGCTAAGTCTGAGTTGGGGTTTAATCGAGTTGAGTTTGATAAAGAAGAGTCAGACTCAAGCTCAATCGAGCCCATATATTTGGGCTCGGGTTTGAATTGTCAAAATTATAATAGGCTCGAGCTCGAAATAATTTTTTAATTTATATTTAAATTTTTTAAAAAAATATTATAAAAGTGTATACATATATATATATATATAGTTTGGCTCGATTAGCTCGACTATTAAATGAACCGGCTCAAGCTAAGATTTGACTGAGCTGCTCGAGAGCAACTAGTCCCATTTACACCCCTAACGAGTAGGTCCAAATTCACATAACGAAACTACTTCTAGAGTTAAAAGTCAGGCAACACCACGTATTGGGGAGGATGTTGGGATCTATTTTTCCTTGGGCTTTTGGATCACTAGCACAAATTCTTCCATAATAATTGTGATGATATCAAGGATGATATGTTGTGGAATGATGATAAAAGTTTGTCAAGCAATATATTTGCTCCTGGAGTTACCCGGACAAAAATGTTATCCAAGTTTGGATCTTCCGACGATTGTGTAAGGAATTCTTTGAAGGACAAGGGAATGATATTCAAAAGTTCAGTTAATAGAATATTAGATGATTGGTCAGAAAATCAAACTAGTTTGAAGCCTACCACTATTAGAAATTTTAGTTCAATGTGTCATTAAATTCCAACAATGTTATGCCTATCACCAGAAGTATTGCTGAAGTTTGGTCAGGTATCCCTACCAATCCATTCAACGATGGGGTTATTTTGATAGACTAGCTTAATTCTGGTTGAAGTAAGGAGAATAAAATGGAGAACTTGCGCATATTTAGAGAAATTGTGAAACTGATGAAGTTATCTCGCTCTCCAGGAGTTGCTTTACTTAACTTGCGGCTCTGCTAAGTTTCTTCCATCAAACCACATCATTTATGTAGGATTGTCTGTTCATATCAAACACTGATCGATAATCTTTTGAATCACAATGTCCATTGTTCAGAACATGATCAAATTGAGAAGAAGCCAAGGGAACATAATTTACTTCACTTTGATCATCATTGTGCAAAAAAACATAAGTTTGGTGATGGAGATAATTTTTGGAGACATAATCCTAGGAATATGTTCAGTAAAAATTTCAATATTAAGGTGGGATTTATTTCTCAATCAGATACACGTCACGAACGTCATAAGAGAATTGACACTCCAGTCCTAAGTTGCTTAATGGGCTGGAGTCCTTTAGCATTTCATCAAATATCTACTCACTAGGTGTTCTTCTATTTAAGTTACTCAGTTCATTTGACTCAAGAAAGTATCAGGAAACAGCAATGTTGGATCTTCGTAACAGGATCCTCCTTCATGATTTTCTATCAGAGAATCCCAAAGAAGCGGGGTTTTTCCTTTTGCTACTTATCCTAATTCATCATCACGTCCAACCACCTGGGAAATTGTGCTATCTAGAGTTGTGTGTGGCATTTAGGATTTGACAGCAGATGAACTTATGACATCTGTTGAGAAATAAGATGCTAAATTTGAATTGCTTCTGTATTTTCTCTCGTCACTTAAGGGGCAAAAACAAAAAGGTCTTCAAAATTAGCAGAAGAATTAAAGTTCATAAAGAGGAGATCAAGAAAAGGCAAACTAAAATTTTACCAACTCATTCCTCCTTAGCTCAAGATTCTCTTGCTAGACAGGGACATTGATTTATTTATAAAGGTCATACAAGTTCAAGTTTATTTTCCAAATCGCCTTCTGTATGCGATGAAAAGTTAACAAGGAACATCTTGCCATTTGAAAACACTTACTTCTCCATGAGATCTAGAGTTTAGTCTCCTGTGAATAATACCATGGCATGTGGAGACACAGAATTGTTTAGAGTTCGAGAAAATTGGTACTATGGGAAGGATGTAGTGGCTAGAAACATGAATGATCAACTTGGGAAATTATATACTGACCTTGCAAGTAAGCTCGTTATAATAAATTCAGAGTACGAGGGGTGTTGAGGAATGAAGATTTGGCCAATTCAGTGAATGTTATATGTTCTTTGAGTTTTGATCGAGATGAGGAATATTTGGTTGCTGGTATTAGAGATAAGAGTTAGTCAAACTCTTATCTCATTATCCCCTCTATACAATCCTCCCCCATTATCCTCTCCATACAATCCTCCTAGTATTAATCTTGTATCCCTAGAATTATTTCTGTAATTAATTTGTTCATATCATATGTGTAAGGTTAGCTATAAATAGGAGATTACACTCAATGGAAAAGCATGCCATCATTCATACTCAACTGAATATAATTCTATAGCTGGTGGGGTCTCAAAAAAAATAAAGATATATGAATTCAATTCACTCTTTGACAATCTGTTGACATTCACTATCGAGTGGTTGAGATGTCAAACAAGTAAAAGCTCAGATGTGTTCATTGGAATGACTATATCATGAACTATCTTGCCTCCACTCATTATGATAGTGCAGGAAAGTTGTGGGAAGTGGCTACCGGTCAAAGGTTCTCTGAATACGTTGAACATGACGAAAGGCCATGGTCTGTTGGCTTCTCTCATCTGGATCCCAAAAAGATTTCCAGTGGAAGTGATTGATCGCCTGGTGAAACTTTGGAGTATCAACGAGAAAAAGAGTTTGTGCACAATCAGGAACAATACAAATGTCTGTTGTGTTCAATTTTCAATCGAGTCCACAAATTTTTTGGCATTTAGTTCTGCTGACTATGAAACATATTGCTATGATCTTCAAAATATGTCAACACTATGGTGTACATTGGCTGGTCATGAGAAAGTTGTTAGTTATGCTAAATTCCTTAATGCTGAAACACTAGTTTCTGCATCGGACAACTCCTTGAAGCTTTGAGATCTTAAAAAGACAGCTCTAATTTGCTGTCAAGCATGGTTGTTAGAATCGGATCTAGACTCGTAGAATCGGCCGATTCTACGAGTCTAGACCCAGGAATTGAGTCAAACTCGGAGTAGAATCGGATCTACCCGAGTTGCAGCAGTAGACTCGGTAGAATCGGCCTAGAATCGTAGAATCGGGCTAGAATCGGCCGATTCTACGATTCTAGGCCGATTCCACAATATCTTGAAGGGGCTCGAGATTGGACCAAAAAACAGTTAAATATGTGATTTGGCCCATTTGGGAGGCCCAAAATTTTACCAAATTTTGGCAGCCCATGTTCATAATTTTATTGCCAGCGGCCCAGCAATAATTTTCCCCTCTTCAATCTTCAGCTCCTCACAATTCACGACGGGAGTCAATGGATGAAGATGAAAATGAGGCACAAATAACAACGGAGGTGCATTTCAGAGATGTTGGACAGAATGAAAAAGGCAATGAGAATGATGAAGGGCCTGTTCTCTATCTTTGTTTTCAAACTAAGTTTGAAAACAAGTTTTGAAAAATAGTTTTATAATGTAAAAAGTGTATTGAAAATGTAAAAAGTAGATGCTGAATAGTAAAAAATTGTATTGGAAATGATGGAATATGATTAAAATATATTAAATTTATTGTTGAAACCAAAACCATTTTCAAAACGAAACAAAAAGAACAGGCCCGAAGTTTATGGATTTGAGAATGATGTTTAATTATTTATGGGATTATGCATGGACATGATATGTAATTGATTTGGCTATGGATTATTGAGTTGACACTTTTAATGTGCTTTTTATTGAACAATTATGAGTTTGTATGAGACATTCCGAGTTTATGATATAATTATTATTAAATAAGTGTGTATTTGCTATTTTTCGATTCCAGAATCCGATTCTACGATCCGATTCTACGATTTCGATTCTGGGCATAAAACGATTCTATCCCGAATTCCGAGTTTAACAACCTTGCTGTCAAGGAATGCTCGAGTCTTAACCCTTCAAGGTCATACTAATGAAATGAACTTTGTGGTTAATCTGTTACTGATGGATACATAACATGTGGTTTTGAGATAAATGAGGTGTTTACTTACCATCAATCTCTGCCCAGTCACTTCTGCAAAATTTGGCTCAATTGATTTCATTTCTAGTAAACAACCCGAGTTGAGTTTGAGTTGGGCTGCTAAAGAATAGTCAAGCTCGAGCCTAAATACTTGGGCTCGAGTTCAGCTGGTCAAAATTATAAAGGTGTCCCGGCTCAATTTTGAAAATTCCATGATGAATCTTTTTTTTTTATGACGAATGTGAAATTCCATATATGTTCGCTATATTCTGGTTCTACTTCTCGGCCTTGAACATTGGGTCTTAAACTCAATGTTCGACTTCCAGTTCAAATGCTTTTAGATGTTACAAATATGAAATAGAAAACAACCTCAAAATTGAGAAGTGTCTTAGCCAGTTTTGACACCGACGTTTGAGACCCTTTTGACATCGAACCAGAGAGCCGTTAGACACAGATTTGAAAAACGACTACCATTGCAAAGGGAAAGCTTCAAGAAGCTTTTTGACACTGATGTTTGGTATCAAACTTTCCGTCCAACCTCACTTTTCTTGATACAATTTATGACTGTTGGAAGAGCTTTAGGGGACTTCTATAAATATTCCAACAATCCAAACTGAAGACCAAGAATGCCAAATTGAAGAGAGATTATTCTACATCATTCTAAATCTTCCAACTCATCAAACCGAACTAGCATTTCATTCAATGACTTTCTCAAGTCCTTATTTTGTATTGTTCTTAATTATAGCTCATTTGTTCTTGAGCAAAACACTTTCATACAAAATTGCAAAATTTCCAAGCTATTGAGAAAAAGTTAACCAAAGAGAAAAGTGGAGTTTCAAGATAGGGAAGTCTTGATTAAGACCTAAGTCCTTGTGTAAGGATTAAGCAAAAGATTCATTTCTAGTCTTAGGTTATTAGGGAGAAATCCTAACTTAGAGTTAAGTTAGGTTATGTTGTAAGAAGTTTTAAGATCAAGATATTGATTTTAAACAAGTGTGAGAGTTTGAATTATACATGACTTAGGTTGTGGATTATAATTCAAAGGGAAATACACTTCAAATTATAATTCAAATTGTGTTTTGTCTATTGTTTAATTTTTTTTACAAATTGGTTTTCACAAAATACACTTCACACGACTTGTTTTTATCAAGGTTTAGTTGAAAATGGAATTTTCAAATTGCCTAGAACCTAATTCACCCTCTTTCTCTCTTAGGCTGCTAAACAAGATTTCAGTTTTTCTCACCCTCTTTGAGCCAACGAATCCAGAACTTTTGACGCCACAAATCATCCTCCTCCTCCACTAACCGCAAGAACAATTTTAACCCCCTTCCCCATCTTTTAATGTGACCAACACACTATCATCCCCCTGGCACTTGAAAGACTCATACAATCTGGCTTCCTATGCTTTTGTCTGATTTAGATTAGTTTGAACAATTCCAAAAGAATTGGTGTTGCAGTGGCGCAAATTTGCATTAAGCCTTCTCAACTTCAAAGAGAAACTTAATACGTCATATCCATGTACTGGTTGCACCCAACTACTTTTAGCCTCTGCATGAAACTCTCTCACATGAACCCCATATTTTGAAATTTGAAGTTTTTTTTTTTCCCATCAGCATTGAGGTTGGAGCCTTTAAAAGCAAGGGTGCATGATCCAATGAGGCTCGCCGCAACACAGAGCTTAATTGGCTGAATCAAGTCATCGAAAGTGATTGATTGTCTTATCCATTGGAAATTCTATAGTTGCCTCCTTATCACACAGGGATAGTGGTTGATGTGATGATGTAAAGTACTGCTGCTCTTCTCTGTCACTCCGTGAAGCTTTATGACTTTGGATTTCATCACCTCCAAAAATTTCTTAAAGTAATTGAATGTTTGAAATGAGCGCATCAATATTTGGGGAAACTCCCTTCCTATTTGTACTTTGTTGTATATTGGGATTGTGAATTGAATTAATGAAGTGTTCCTCTCTAGTAGTAGCTGCATCATTAGTTTCTTGGCATTGAACATTATGTTGTAAGGTTAATTGTTGATGTGACTATTGGGATCGATCATGATGACCTCTTCCATTATGTGGGGCTTCATCGCTATGCATAGTTTCGTAAATGCCAATCCCAATTCGATATACATCAAAGCAAATAGTTTTATCATCTTCAGAGTGAGAATTTGACAGAAAGCTCACACACAACATCAAAACATGGAAGCTTCAAATATACTATGGACAATAATGACTTTAATACCGTCTCTAGATCTGTAATGCATTTTATTAAGGTGAAAAAAAATCTAGTAAAATGAAGGGATGAAGGTTGTGATGAATTACTTGCAAAGGAATTGAAAACAAAGGGAAGCAATGAGTGGTGTTGAATTGATTGGTGCTAGAGCATTTTAATAAATTTTAGTTTTATGAATTTAAATTAATTTAATTTAGCTAGAAAGTAGCTGTCGATTTTATCTCTTTATAACATGAGTTTACAAAACTTTAATAAAATGCTAAATTGATGCAAATTGTATTAATTTGTGTGCGTGAATGCTACACAATTAGAAAATATTTTGATACGTTATTTGTATATATATAGTATATTAATGCATTTGATTCATAAAATATTGATTCAATGCATTCAAAAATTGCATTAAGTTTATAGATTTTTTGGATACTAATCTTCTCCCATTACAGCCTTAGGCCTATTATAGAAGCCCCATTGACCAGTTGGGCCTTGGGTTTTTTTAGTGATGCTTTATTATTTTGTTTTGAACTATGATAGAGATACTGAAAAATGACAGAGAATATGAAAGATGACAAGGGCCAATGGGGTCAATGGCCTTTCGACCGCAACCTAAGGCTGTATTAGCGTGTTTTTGAAGAGGAAAGTGACAGTGGTAGAAGACAAAACAGACTATGACGTAAGTAGAAGACGCAGAGGACGATGACACTCTTGATACACAAAGAAGAAGATAAAGTTTTAGACAGACGAAACGATGAGACGAAGATGAATATATTATGTCATTTAGATTAGGTATTACAAAGGTTGATGAACGTAAAATGTTAAAGTTTTAATATACAATATTGCTTTTTATATATTTGTTATTTAATTTTTAACTATCTTTTGCACATTTTGTATCACTGTTATTGTGATCCTTTTATAATTTGTTGTTTGATTTTTATTTTTTTTTAAAACTCATTTTAGGATTTAACACCAGTTTTTAACGACAACCAGTGCTGAAATATGAGAACTGGTGTTGATGATACGAGATCATTACTACCGCCTATCATTCACACCGTAAGCGCAAATAATCGATGTTAAATGAGTCCAAAAAATCAGTGTTGATGACCCATTTTATAGTAGTGATATGTGTGAGGGTGGCTAAAGAGACTAACAGTCATAGTTCAAAATCGAAATTCACTCTGGCTCTCGTATAAGAAATTGTCCTAACACTAAATATAGGTTCAAGTCATTGCATAAGAAGCACTATGGTTACTTTTTTTTTTTTTTTTGGTCATGAAACAAGATTATATTTTATTAAAATGAGTGGGGATTGTTAGAGAATTTTAATAAAATTCAATTTTTTTGAATTCAAATCAATTTAATTTAGCTGGAAAGTCGCTGCTAATTTTATCTCTTTGTAGATGATACAAACTTTTAATAAAATGCTAAATTGATATAAATTGTATTAATTTGTGTGCGTGAATGATGCACAGTTAGAAAGGTTTTGAAATGTTTTAATTCATAAAATATTGTTTCAATGCATTCAAAAATTGCATCTGTTTTGCATTTCTATTAATCAATTAATCATTCATTTTTCTATCATACATTCAGGCGTAATATGCATAGTGGCTTTATGAAAAACGGTTCAGTCGTGCAGGTTTCTAGCTTTTAAATTTTAATTCTTGGAAAAAATGGCACTTTTAGTCCCTTTCGTTTGGACACGTAGCAATTTTAGTCCATTGTGTTTCATCGTGGCAAAAATGGTCCCTTATTTTTGCATGGTGTGGCATTTTCAGTCAATATTACCTGTTATATCAAGTTTTTAAGAGTCAAACTTACAATCAACTATTTTTAGAACCTTTTTGAAATGGAAAAAAATAATTGGGACTTTCTTGCGATTTTTATATTCTTTAGTAGCTTAAACATTAATTTCTTTTCAAAAAATTTACTATTCATCTTCTTCCCCAAATTCATCCTCCTTTCTACTCCCTCCTCCACTCCCTTCTCCCTGCTCCGCCTCTCATCCTCCCTCCTCCGCCGCTATCCCTTCCTCCTAGTTCTTCTCATCCCCTTCTTCGTTTTCTTTTCTTCCGCTTTTTTTTTTTCCTTCCAAGCTTACCTGATGGGCAAAAATGGTCCCTTACATCCCCACAAATTTGTACACGTCTCCTAAATTGGGTCTGTTCAAAAGCTTAGTCACCGGAACTCTCATCATCACAAAATTTGGAGCATTAAATTGGAGCTCTCGACAATCCCCGGCATCATTTTGACAGAAAAGAATGATTCATTAATGGGTCCAAAAAACTCATCAAATTTTCTTCCGCCTTTTTTTTTTCTTCCTCTTTTTCCTTCCAAACTTACCTGATGGGGATGAGAAGAACTTGGAGGAGGGGATAACGGTGGAGGATGAGAGGTAGAGTAGGGAGAAGGGAGGGGAAGCAGACTGCAGCGGAGGAGGGAGTAGAAAGGTTGATGAATTTGGGGAAAAAGATAAATAGTAAATTTGGGAAAGTAATTAATGTTTGGGCCAATAAAGAATATGGAAATTGCAAGAAAGCTTTAATTATTATTTTTCATTTCAAAAAGGTCTTAAAAACTGTTGACCGTAAGTTTGACTCTTGAAAACTTGATATAACCGGTAATATGGACTGAAAATACCACATTATGCAAACATACGGGACCATTTTTGCCACAATAAAACATAAGGAACTAAAATTACTACGCGTCCAAACGAAAGGGACTAAAATTGCCATTTTTCCTTAATTCTTGATAGTGATATACATGCAGGGTTGTCTATGAATGAAGTAGAACAAATTTTGGACTTTTATGCTCTTTACATCCCCTAAAGATAGTCACTGCAGAAGGTACATTTTTATGCTCTTTATGCACGGTTGAGTGCGTGAATGTGATTTGCATAAGGATTTAAATCCCCTAAAAAATAATAATTACGCAGTCTCAGCTCTTCTGCATTGATTTCACTAACGAATTATCTTATTTTATATTTCTTTGTTGGTTAGTGTTATTGTCAGAGTAGATATTAGTTGTCGTAGCAAAATTTTAATTTAAAAGACAATAGCACCCGTAAAAGATTAGTTTTCATTAATTATTGATGAGGGCATCCAAACGTCAGCAACAAGTCAAGAAGCAAGTGATTCCGGAGAAGCTGAGGAGGTTCGAGTTCTACATCGAGGTCCAACAATGCTTCAGGATCCAAGTCCATATCAAAGGGATCCACTTGTAGACATCACTGGGCCGATGACCAGAAGCAGAGCAAAGAAGGTTCGAGAGACACTCAACAACCTTGTCCAAGCTTGCCATTAGGACGTTCAGTTGATCGTAGAAGCAAACGCCTTGGAGCCGAAAGACGGAAAGGTTCAAAATGCGACTCTCCTAACCATTCTTGAAGAAGATGCACAATTCTCCAATCCACAATGAAGAAGAAGGTTGTTTCTTGAAGTTCTTGAAGATGCCGGAAGGTTCTTGGACTTTAAAGAAACATTTCTTGAAGTTCCCTACATTTTTTCATAATGCGACATCAACATTGGGCCGACCCAACTCATGGAGTCCACTCCACAAATTCGGCCAGCCCAAGGAAGCCCAGGAAGCCCACACGGCCAAGTGAAGGAGCTAGGGTTACAAATTAAGGACTATGGTTCTTTTAAGTAACTAGGGTTACAAGTTAAGGGCTAAGGTTCTTTTAAGTCGCTAGGGTTACAAGTTAAGAGCTAGGGTTCTTTTTACTCTTAATTTAGTTAGTTTCCAAAAAGGGTTCCTTCTTGATCTCCTTTTTGGGAGTAGGATTTTTATTCTTTTCCTTATTATTTTCAAGTTGTAATTTCGGCTACCCTAAAGAAATAAGGTGACCGAAACTTACCTTTTCTTTTTACCATTCCCCACTTCTTTCAGGGTTTGGTATTGTAAAAGAAATCAATCTCTTGATTGATTTCCAATTCTACTTTTTTATGACTTTTTCGGCTATCCCTTAGTCTATAAAAGGGCAGCCGTCCATCAATAATATTCAGACGTATTCAGATAATAAAAACTAAGTGTTTTGAGTACTATCCATTTATTGCTTTATGTATTTGCATGTTGTAGTTTACATAATTGCATGAAACTTAGCTAATTAGGTTATTTGCTCTACCTAATTAATTCGCATGTTTCAAAACTCTTTTCTTACACTTGGTTCGAAATTCTCAATTAAGTTAGCTTAGGTTAGTTAATTTAGTTCTCTGAATTTTCGAGTGAGTTAGAGTAATATACGAGCTCGCTACTTAATCACAAGGTCCTTGGAAACTTTCATCCGCATGTGTACAACCGTCCACATCAATTATATTTATCTTTATATTTCTCTCTTTCTTCTTTTCACTAATTTCGTTCTCTTCTTCTTCCATGTTTTTTTTGAATAATCTGTTATAGCTTGACAGTAAAACAAACCTTAAAACCAACAGTGAAGATTTTGATTTTTCTACCGTTCCTCCCAATTAGTCCTAGTGGCGCAAGTTTACTGCACACTGTTATGAAGATCAAAGTAATGTTCTTTTACATACCATCAAATCATCAGTAGAACAACTTATAGGCATTCTTCCAACCACTTTGCAAATGAAACATCAACTCCTGTGCCAAACAAGATGATTATAAGCATCTGGGTTTTTCTTTAACAATTCTTTATCATACCATTTGCTTTTAGAAAATTATACAACATTGGAAAAAAGATCACTTCCAATAAGGAAATTGTCTTTATAATAAAGCCCAAATAAAATATAATTGTTCCTCCTACCAAGGTTCTTTCTCTCGTTTTAGTCTCTTCACTTCTTTTTTTCAAACTTAATTTCCTTTAAAAACAATAAAGGATGACCATAATTATCAAATTAGAATTGTCATCAATACTTCAAAATTCCAGTAAATCTAACATTTTATTACTCAAATGGCCATGAAAGATAGTCAGAGGCAAAGAAGAAAAAAAATAAAGGGAACTAATGCCCAAACAAAGAGAAATAACAAGGGAGAAAGACGAAGAGACATATGATATCATCCCATCAGATTTTGCAGGCAATCGAAATTTCAAGGATTCATAAAAGAGATTGGATAGAATTGGATAGAATTGGAAGAGGAAAGCGAAAGAAGAAAAAATCGATAAGGAAGTGTGAGGATAAGGTTATCTCTTTGATGACTGAATCTCTTATAGTTAGCCTTTGGGGTAAGTTTTTTTGTTTATATTAAAAATTGTTCTGGCAGCTAATATCTGCTCTAGCAATAACACTAGCCTTATCTTTATCCTCTCGCTCTCTTTTCTTTATTATTATTATTGGTGTGCATAAAATTGAACTTTCATTGGGCCTGGCCCAATGGACTAAAGCGAAGATAAACATTAAAGGATAAAAAGACGCATAAGAAGTCCAGAACCCTGCTTAGGTCAGATAGATCATCAAAACCGAGCCAAGTAGTATATTGGTCACAAGCTTAGGTCGGGTAGATCCTTAAAACCGAGCCCAATAGTATATCCCTAAAAGGTTTAGGTCGGACACTGACTTCGGTATGCCTTATTAGTTTCCCTCACATCTATATTATGATAATCGGCCTAACCGAGCTAAGATAGTTAGGTCGGATTAAGCTATTTCACTGACACAGTAGGTAAAGATCATCATAGGATTAGGTATATGTTTTGAAATATATGCAGAGATTTCCCAGATCTTCTAGGGAGAAGAAGCCCATGAAATCCGGTCATGATAACACAAAACGTGCACGCCACGCTAAACAGAGAGGAGCAGGTGAGCATGTCAATCATGAGGGTTCAATGGGCATATCTCAGTCTGGAGGTATATATACTAAGTCTTCAGACTTAGTGAGGTACGCAACTTTTACCATTTCAAGCATTTTATCAATACTATTCATCTTCTTCCACCTCTCTAACTTGACCGTCGGAGCCTATACAGGGGGAAAATCTCCGCTCGTCTCTTGGTTTATTACAGTTGTGGCCGGAACATTCTTCAATCACAGTTTTCTTCACCATTCTTGCTGATCCGAGCTACCCAGCTCGGTCCCCAGTTCGGTTATCTTCCTTTGCAGTGAAGTTTCGCGTCAATTTGGGCCGTGGAGTTCAAAAGGTTTTCCTTGGGCTGTAAGAAGCATCACAAGACGAATATTTTGCGTCACATCAACTGGCGCCGTCTGTGGGGAGCGTTTGATCAAATTATTTCATCAAATTTTCTCCACTTTTAAAGAAATTTGTTGAAACCATGACGCAAGCTCAAGATTGTTCGGGAGTGGGTGCTTCTTCTTCTAACACTACCGCTGATCCCATCGTTACAACCGCGATAGTTCCAACCGTTACCGTAATTTCTACCACCCCCAACGCTCCACCAACTACCGCCACCGCTGTTGAGCCTCTCACCCCCCAGCAAGAACAAGCAGAAAGAGAGAAGTTTTACAGTTTGTTTCCACAATTATTTCATCTGATGAACCATGGCCCTCCGGTCACCTCTACTCCCATTTTAGAACTCCCCGTTTCAAGTATTGCAACCACTATCCCAGATGTAGTTAACGTAGAACATCCCTTTTGTTCACAAGTTATCCCTACTATTCCTCCACCAGGAGCTCTGTTCAATCCCATGGCCGATCCCTCTGTTGTTTTGATTTCTAGTCTTCCCCCCCAGTCTATCGCTGTTTCGGGATGCCCTCCCCACTCTGGGGGAACTCATCCTTTTTCAGGGTCTAACTACGTAGCTGGTCTCCTTACCCTTTCTATTGCACCTCTTGTTTACACCACCTTAGCCCATACCCAGGTCACCCCTACCTTTCCAGCTCCTTTCATGGATTCTACCGCTCAACTCAATAATTACCCTTTCATGTCGGGTCTGCCTTTTCCTATGTTAGGACGGCAAGTGAGTCAGTTAGGTCAGCCTGGTCTGGGCCCACAGACGAGTCAAATAGGTCAGCCCGGCATAGGCCAACCATTAAGCCAGTTTAGCCACCTTGGTCCTGAAGTTAACCAATTAGGATATCCCGGATACCTAGCACCATTAAGCCTAGCTCAGTTTTAACATTACGGTATAGGCACCAGCCGAGCCATGCAGCCTCTCACTGGGTACTCTCCCTTACTCAACCCGAGTTATTACCCCGGGCCCAGCGCGGGAAACTTCGCAACTGGAGGGCCACTGCCTGCTTATCCCGGAATAGAAGGATACCCCTTAGGTCAAACAGGATACGCCCAGCCCGGTCATGCGGTCCTCCCTGGATCCGGATATGCTCAGTTGGGATGAGCCGGGCCCACTTCTCGCGTATCTCATCCATTTGGTTGGGAAATTCAAACGGCACCATTTCCCCCGGGCTACAAGGGTTTAGGTAAGGTTGATAAGTACGACGGAACTACAGACCCAACGGCTCATTGGATGCAGTGCATGAGTGTCATGGATGCCGCCAATTTGTCTGATGCCAACCGCTGCATGACATTCCATCTGACCCTTAAAGGTCAAGCTATAAATTGGTATTGTACTCTGCCTCGAAACTCCATTCATTCATTAGATCAATTCGGTGATTTGTTTTTAGCTAATTTTATGGGTAACAAGATACTGTCCAAACATATTTCACACTTAATGAACATAACTCAAAGGGTGGGAGAGGGGTTACAGGCCTACATAGATCGGTTTAACGTAGAATCTAGACAATGCCATGAAAAAAATGATAGGATTATGATGGGGTCGTTTATTAACGGGTTACGGTCAGGACCTTTAGCTACTGAACTTGCCATCCGACCCCCACACTCTTATTTTGAAATGATGGTCACTGCTGTTAACTTTGTTGTTATTGAGGATGCTGCAGCCATAAAACAGGAACGAGAAAGAGGTTTTTCCGACTTATACGGTAAGAGAAAAGCCTCTTCCCCGATTCCTCCCCTAGGAGGAGGTAAGAAGCAAAACTTTGTGAGTACTACTAACACTGGCCCAAAGGCGGGGGTAAGTGTTAATGCTGTGCGGGTGGTCGAGCCCTTTTTCCGTGCCATGAGCCGACATATATGCGGCCATCCAGCATCAAGGGTTGCTACCTCCAGCCCGTCCCATGACGGGTCCCACAGATCGGCTCAATCCTGGCAGGTATTGTAACTATCATATGCACATTGGTCACAATACTAATGACTGTCGAGATTTGGTTGCAGAGATAGCAAAGCTTATTCAAGCTGGGAAACTGCCCCAATATACACAAGTGGCCCCTTTGCCTAAACCCGCGGTTTTAGCAACCCAGGAGCGACCTACCGGATGTTATCGGTGCAGAGAGCCCGGTCATTTTGCCCGAGAATGTTCCCAACCCGACCCCCGAGCCCCAAACGCTGGGGCTGGAGCCGACCTGACCATAGCTAGGGTTGTGAATACCATAGCTGGAGGGCCGACCCAGGGCGACTCCAATCGTCAAAGAAAACAGGTATATTGGATAAGAAATAACGTTTTAGGTAAGCGTAAAGCGGAAGCCATGGCATCAGTAATTACTTTTGATGACAGTGATCTTTTCTTGCCTTATAATTGCGATGATCCACTAGTGATCGATTGTTATATTTCTAATTATCAAGTACGTAGGACATTGTTAGACACGAGTAGCTCTAGTAATATAATTATTACTAAAGCATTGGCAGGATGTCAGTTACATAAGGCACATTTAAATTCGGTACGTACACCCTTGATTGGCTTTGGCAACCACCATGTTATTCCTGTGGGACAGTTAAGCATACCGATCACGTTGATAGCTGGACAGCTAAAACGTACAGAAATCATATATTTCGTGGTCATTGATGAACCCTTACCTTATAATGTATATCTGGGTCGGCCTGGACTAAATCAATTTTAGGCCATTGCTTCTACCATGCATATGCTTTTAAAATTCCCCACCATGGGTGGGGTGGCCTCTCTTCGTTGTGATGTCCTACAGGCTAAGCAATGTTACACGGCTTCCTTAAGAGAACAGGTGCCTATGGATCGAAAATCAAAAGTTGCCTCTGTAGTCACTCCGACCCCCGCGCCCCGAGCTTCGCCGCCTACTCCTCCAGGAAGTATTGCTCATCCCATTAACATCACCGACATGACAGGTAGCTCGGACCGATCCATTGAAGCAGGGGCTAAGGTGAAGGTCGTCCCCCTGACTGCCGACCCAAACAAGGTAATTAAGATAGGGGCCGATTTACCTCCTCAGTTACAACATGATTTACTTAACCTTTTGCGTGAGTTTGCGGAAGTCTTTGCTTGGGGGCCGGAAGACATGCCTGGCATTTCTCGAAATATCATTGAACACAGACTATCCATTGATGCCAGTCATAGGCCGGTTCGTCAACGAAAGCGTAACCTGGAGGAGAACGCAGCAAACACGTAGAGATCGAAGTCAACGCTCTATTGGAGGTACGTATCATTCGAAAAGTAAATTATCCTGAATGGCTACCTAACCCTGTATTGGTTCCCAAGCCCGATGGTTCATGGCGTATGTGCATCGATTTCACCGACCTAAACAAAGCCTGCCCCAAATACTGGTTCCCCCCACCCTTGATTGACATTCTGGTCGACACCATAGCTGGATTTCGTTTCCTCAACTTCTTGGATGCATACAAGGGCTATCACCAGATCTTCATGGCTAAAAAAGATAAGGAAAAAACATCCTTTATCACAGATAAAGGTACTTATTGCTCTATTACTATGCCTTTCGGTTTGAAAAATGCTGGGGCTACCTTTCAACGCCTAGTAAATAAAATCTTTAAAAATCAGTTAGGTCAGAACA
Organism: Leptodermis oblonga; assembly: GCA_016801395.1. NCBI lineage: Eukaryota > Viridiplantae > Streptophyta > Magnoliopsida > Gentianales > Rubiaceae > Leptodermis > Leptodermis oblonga. The sequence continues at coordinate 28,842,389 of CM028760.1, forward strand.
TGGAAGCATATGTTGATGATTTACTTGTTAAAAGTAAGGATGAGTCTGCCTATTTGCTTGATTTACGTGAAACACTTGAAACTCTGATCCAGTATAAGTTAAGGTTAAATCCGAAAAAATGTGTTTTTGGACTACTTGGGGAAGTTCTTAGGTTACATGGTTTCTGAAGGGGGTATTTCGGTTAATCCAAAGAAAGTAGAAGTTGTTCTGCAAATGCATCCACCTAGATCAATTCGTGAAGTACAACAATTAACGGGTAGACTAGCAGCTTTAAACCGGTTTTTAGCTCGGTCGACAGAACGAGCTTTACCATTTTTTAGCATTTAAAAGAAAACAGATAAATTTGTATGGACCTCGGAATGCCAAATTGCTTTCGAACAATTAAAAACGTATTTAGCTTCTTTGCTATCTTTAACCATGCCAATTCCTGGAGAATAATTATACATGTATATAGCTACCACTGAATCCGTAATTAGCTCGGTTTTGCTTCGAGAAGATAACCGGGTTCAAAGACCCATCTATTTTGTTAGCAAAGTTTTGCAGGCAACAGAGAAAAACTATTATAGCCTAGAAAAATTAGTCTTGGCTCTAGTTCACTCCACACGACGTCTCCGCCCTTATTTCAACTCCCACGGAGTCACCGTCTATATCGACGCACCTCTTAAAGCCGTCTTGCAAAAGGCAGGGGTTTCTGGTCGTCTCACCAAATGGGCCATCGAATTGGGGGAGTATGATATCACCTTTGCGCCTTGCACTGCAGTCAAAGGGCAAGTATTGGCAGATTTCATAGCTGAGGGAGTATCAGATAGTCGGTGTGCATAAAATTGAACTTCTGTTGGGCCTAACCCAATGGACTAAAGCGAAGATAAACAGTAAAGGATAAAAAGACGCATAAGAAGTCTAGAACCCTGCTTAGGTCGGATAGATCATCAAAACCGAGCCAAGTAGTATATTGGTCACAAGCTTAGGTCGGGTAGATCCTTAAAACCGAGCCCGATAGTATATTCCTAAGAGGTTTAGGTCGGACACTGACTTCGGTATGCCTTATTAGTTTTCCTCACATCTATATCATGATAATCGGCCTAACCGACCTAAGATAGTTAGGTCGGATTAAGCTATTTCACTGACACAGTAGGTAAAAATCATCATAGGGTTAGGTATATGTTTTGAAATATATGCAGAGATTTCCCAGATCTTCTAGGGAGAAGAAGCCCATGATCCGGTCATGATAACACAAAACGTGCACGCCACGCTAAACAGAGGGGAGCAGGTGAGCATGTCAATCATGAGGGTTCAACGGGCATATCTCAGTCTGGAGGTATATATACTAAGTTTTCAGACTTAGTGAGGTACGCAACTTTTACCATTTCAAGCATTTTATCAATACTATTCATCTTCTTCCACCTCTCTAACTTGACCGTCGGAGCCTATACAGGGGGAAAATCCCCGCTCTTCTCTTGGTTTATTACAGTTGTGGCTGGAACATTCTTCAATCACAGTTTTCTTCACCATTCTTGCTGATCCGAGCTACCCAGCTCGGTCCCCAGTTCGGTTATCTTCCTTTGCAGTGAAGTTTCGCGACAATTTGGGCCGTGCAGTTCAAAAGGTTTTCCTTGGGCTGTAAGAAGCATCACAAGACGAACATTTTGCGTCACATCAATTATTATTAGGGTGAAATGCATAGATGATTACTTAACTATGAAATTTGACAAAAATTGACATTTTTTTTTCAAAATATTCTTTTTTTGATACACAATTTTCATTTTCGACCAAAATATACTACTATGTTAGACTTCACCATTAATGTGTGACGGATGAATTTTTCCAAGGTAAAATCGTCAACCCACCTTTAAATTTATTTCTTTTTTTCCTTATTCCCAAATCTGAACCCAAACCGTGCCACTGTCCCTTTCCTTCCCTTTCACTAGGGGTGTCAAACGGGCGGGTTGGGCAGGTATTAGACGGGTATTAAATGGGTGTTAAGTTAATGGGTAATGGGTACCCATTATCCATTCAATTAATGGTCTTAACTCAAATGGGTAATGGGTGTAGCTATGGGTACCCATAATACCCATTATACAAAAATATAAGTTAATTAAAAAAAATTTAAAAATTTTTTTATTTTCATTTTAATTTTTTTTTAAAGCGGATTTTAATTCTTTGAATCTATTCTAAAATTTGAAATACTAAATTTTATATACTTTTATATTTAATCGTATGTAATTTTTTGTCCAAACATAATTTTTAATTTTTTATATTTATATAAACTCGTGCATGCCCCGACACTGAAACTGGGCCCGAGGCCGAAACTGGTCCCGGGCTGAAACTGGGCCCGGCCCGAACCCAAACCCTCCCTAAACCCGAACAAATTTTGAATTAGTATTTATAAGTGGGTTATTTAAAAATATTATAAAAAAATAAATGGGAAAAAAACGTAAAATAATTGTAGAACACGAAAAATGAAGAAAAAAAAAGTTTGAAGAAAAAAATAAAATGGGCACACTAAAATATGTGAGTTGTTGGTTTTTTTTTTTTTTTTAATACTTTTAAAGGTAATTTTGGATGGGTATTTTTGATATCCATGATGGGCGGATTTTAAGGTACCCAATGAGCTACCCTAAATCCGCCAATTACATATTTAGCCCAAGCCTACCCAGCCCATTATTTTTTAAAGTGGTTTTTATTGGGTTAATACCTAATAAATTTGGGCAATTTTTGGGTTAGTGGGTTTTTTTGACACCCCACCTTTCACCACCCAAATGAAGTCTTCTTCATCTTCTCTCTATCCTTTTCTCAACCGAAACTATGGCCAATTTTCTCCCAAAAAATTGAAATAATCTTCACCCTATTCTTGTCTCCAAAACTCTCTATCGCTCCCTCGCTTCTCTTCTTCATTTGGCTTGAACAACAGTTGAAAAAGAAAACAACAAATTCTCAAAAAAAGAAAGGGGAAATCATCACCCATCCCTCTCCGATTCCATCCTTGCCCTCTCTTCCTCCATAACCATCTGCACCGCCACTGTCCAAGAGGTCGGCGACTTAGGAAGGAAAGTCGAAGGAAGGTCAAAAATCCCATATTTGAACACGATTTGGGGAGGTATTCCGTCGGTGAGTACAACAAGATCTTCTTCGAACCCCATGAATCTGAGCAATCGCGGCCACCGCTATTCAGATCCCCTCGATGTTCCTCTTCTTTGAGATACAGCAAATCGGCATTGTCGACTTCCTCCGCCTTCTTCGCGCAACCGCCGCTAGCAACCTCCTTATTCAACCTTTATTTTTCGGTTTTTCTTTTGTTTTTAGTTTTGTGTTCTTGATTTTTGGTTCAGATTGTTTGCCCGCTGGGTTCTTCTCAAAGAAGCTTTATGTTTCTTTTCTATTATTTATTTTATTTTTTGAAAATTTCATGTGCTGATCTTGAATTTATAATTCTACTGGAGTGTAGATTTTGGTTATTGTTGTGTGGCATCTGCTCCAACCACAATTGGTGCTCAACCTTTCCTTTCTCGGTTTTTGCTTCCTCTTTGTTTTTAGTGGCAGAGAGGATAAATTGAATCTTCTTTACGAATTTGTGTGCCCATCCCATGTTTGGAAAAATTTGATTTGGGAAAAATATGGGTATGATAAACTGGACGAAGAAGAAAATATGTTGACGGGGGAAATTATGTTGTCCGTAGTGGTGATAATGATAATGCTGGTGATATTGAGCAAAGAAATAATATAATTTCTAAAATAGAAAGTAATAATAATAATTATTCGTTCGGAAGAGAAATATCGAAATAAAGAAATTAAGGAATGTATTTATAATTTTGATTGAACAAAATCAAATTAAAAGGATAATATTACAATAAAGATCAAATTTAATAATCAAAAAAACAAAAGGTTAAATTAAAATGTATTGGATGAATATGTAAAAAAATAAAATGCTGAGGTCTATTTTGTAAAAGGGTATTAGGCAAATATGTAAAAGAATAAAAGATTTGGTCTATTTTGTAAACAATATTGGGTGAATGAGTAAAACAATAAAAGATTGTGGTCTGTTTGGTAAAATAATATAATAGTGTCTGAATTTGACAAGTTTACCCCTTAAATTATTCCGTCGTTAGCCACTTAATGGTGGAGTCTGACGGAGTGGTAGGTTTTGTCCGAAAATAAAAATTGTGTGTCAAAAAAGGAGCATTTTAAAAAAAGTGTCCATTTTTACAAAAGTTCATAGTTATATGACAATCTATGCATTTCACCATTATTATTATTATTATTATTATTTTTGGTTTTTTCTTATGGAAGAATTTTTTTATATAAAGATTATTCACATTATGTTCCTTTGTCTTGGATAATTACATCTTTCGGGAGTGGATGAGTAAAATTAGGAAAAAGAAAATTAAATTATGAAGAAAATTTGTGAGACTAAATAAATTGCTCTGTCAAACCCTAAATTTGATGTCAAACTCGATTTTATTACTGATCTTCAAATTCATTCAATTAGTACTCCCTCTGTTCCACTCGTCTGAAGTCTGAAATCTGAATTCATTAAACTACTATGTTTGATAAAATTTAAAATTTAAAATCTGAAACTGAAGTCTAAAGAGTGAACTATCTTTATATACTTTTACTTTTCATTTCTCTCCGGTTTGGTACCTTTACTTTTTTTTAGCCACGAATATACCTAAACTAATTTTAACGAGCCGAAAATGTACTTTCGCCATTAATTACCGTTAGAGGTGACGGAATCAGCATCATGTGCATATCACATGCCTTTTTTCAAAGGCATTTTTGTCCTTTCACTGTTCTCTCTCCTTCCTTTTTTTTTTTTTTTTTTTTGTTTTTCTTTTCTTTGTCAGTCAAACATCAACCGTCACCACCCAAGCCTTCTTTTGCTTGGTTGTTTGTGTAAACCACCAACAACCACTGTAATAGCCGCCGCACCTCCGCTATCGTTGCTTCTATCAAGAGCCACCATCAGCTGCAATCATAGATCCGTTTTGCTGCTGCTCCTTTTTTAAACGGAATTGATATTCGCAGTAATCGTTTCGATATTTACAGTAACATTTCCCTGTAAAAAGACAAAAATGTCCCTGGGCAAAAAAAAAAAAAAAAACCAACTATGCAGCCCGTGAGAGTTGCAAAAAAAAAAAAAAAAATTGAAAATATCGAAACTCACGGGCTCTGTTCCGTTTAATAATTCCTGCAAAGTAGAGCTGGGTGGAATCACAAAATCGGATAAAAATTGAGACGACTCGGATCGGAAAAAGGTTAGTGGCGAAAGTTAAAATGTTTTGCGGTATTGTTTTAGATAGTTGGTTTGATTATTTTAGTTGTATTATGTCCAGATTTGTTAGTATTTTTGTCAAAAATGTGAATTTTTTACCTGATTGGCGAAGATTCGCCCGGTGGTTACTGCAAATATCAAACTGAAAGGGGGGGGGGGGGGGTGTACCATCGCCGGTCGCCGGCGGTATTTTTTTTTTAAGTGTTAGGGGTATTTTAGACTTTTCACAAGAAAATGTTACTGCAAATATCGAAACGGTTACTGTAAATATCATGTCCCTTTTTAAAATCTCTCCAATGTCGTTTCTCTTTTCCCGCTACTTTTGCTCTTCCGTCAGCCTAGATCTACTGCCATCATCTCCAGATCTGTCTTCTTCGGTGTGCCACGTCTAAACTTGACACAGATTCCGCCAAATTTGGGTTTCCTCGCACCCGACGCCAATCTTCTCTTGTCCCATCTCTTCGGATCTTTGACCATTAATGGCTTCTCAATAGTCACTTCCATGGCCGCCAAGATCTGGGTCTCCTTACCGTTGTTGTGTTAGTTTTGGGTTTAGTGTGAAGAAGTTTCTTCTCCTCTGCCCTGTCAATTTCCTCCCAGTAAGTACAATTTACTCCATGTAGATCAATTGATTCATCGGTCGTCAAACTCCAAACCGATAATTTTTGCCACCGGATCTCATTCTTCTTTGTCGGACTCCAAACCGACAATTTTCGCTGCCGGATCTCATTCTTATGATACCTTTATTCAGGGAGAAGAAGCAAAAGCAACTAGTCGCCGTCCGGGGAAGAATACTAGATCGTCTTGTTACGCAATTCTGGAATCCAAGGAAACCACTAGAGTCTTGCAATCGTTCATATCGTGATCATGTGAAGAAAAGGGGGAAAAAAAAAGAAAAGAAAAGAAAAAAAGGGGAGATCTAGAGAAGGAAGAAGACGATGAACAATGAATGGACAAAAATGCCCTTGAAAAAAGGCATGTGATATGCATATGATGCTGATTCCGTCACCTCTAACGGTGGTTAACGGCAAAAGTACATTTTTGACCCGTTAAAATTAGTTTATGTACATTCGTGGCTTAAAAAAAAGTAAATGTACCAAACTGGAGACAAATAAGAAAGTAAAGGCATATTAAAGGTAGTTCACTCAAGTCAAAAATATGAAAACTGAAGTCTGAATCTTATTAAATTATTAAAAATAAAATTTATTTTAATTTTAACATTGAATTTACTTATATTTTAATAAAATTATAAAAAATATGATAATATATTTTAAATTTTTATAATTATAAAACTAATTTATTTTTATTTTTTTAATTGATAAAATATAAAAGATATTAAAAATATAAAAAAATAAAATAAAATAATGATATAAAAATTGAAAAAATAGAAAAAATATATATATTTATTCAATTCAGATTCAGTGATAAGTGATCCACTCATCACTTATTTTTTAGGTTAGAATTATACTTGCTTTTCAGATCCACTTAATTAATTAAGTATTCGGGTTTTTGTTATCAACCGCAGTTAATTGATTAAGTACTTAACTCCATAACCACTTAATCTAATAAGACTTATGGCTAACAGTTATCAAACACACTTAATTTAAATAAACTCTTGATCATTAATTGTAAGTGCTGAATTTGGTTATCAAATAAAGCCTAAAATAGGCATTGATTTTTTTTCTAAAATCTGAAACGCCTCGTGATCTTCAACCAATTCTGCACTTCGATATAATTATCGGGAGTAAGTGATATAGGTGGGTGAATTCGGATGGCTTGTTCTCCTCGGCCGGAATAAGTAGGTAAATTCCTTCCCTTAGAGCCGTACTTCAAAGTTTCCTACCTTATACGACTCGCCAGTCAATTCTTTTGGTGTAACCATTTTAATCTATTATACCTAATGAATGAGATTTTTATTAATCTGTCCAATTTATTTGGATTAACCAAAAGAATTTAATTACATGAAGGATTAACCATTTATTTCTATTCTAAGGTTACGGTTGGTGATCGAGGGTCCCCCTATACCACTCTGTATAAATATACCAAAATTTCCACTTATATTCTTACTTTTATGAGTAATGGCCATTTGTAAACCACACATTTTTATATTAGTAAGGGTATGCAATATAAATAAAATTTAAAGTTGACTCTTTGAATCAGACAATAATTTTTTTTGAAAGTGGACATTTTAAGTGGGAAGGAGAGAGTATTTTGTTTGCTACAAACAGAGGTAACTAGTTGCAATATATATGAATTAGCCAATAATTCTTTTGTTTAAAAAATTTAGGCCTCTTATGTATGTATTCCTTTTCCATGGTTCAAAAAAAAATCTCTTTTCTCATCAACTTTGTGACGCCCCTGCCCCGACCCTATCTCCTGAGGAGCTATTCCTGCGAGGGAGTCCGGGCCAGTTCGGGGACATCGTCATTCAGGGCTCGCGCCCAACAAGTCGATACAAATATTAGTAAAAATAGAATATTACCTTTATCTAAAAATAATTCAATCAATAGTTCTTACAGCAACTTATCCAATGTGGAAGCTAAAACAGTATTCGGGAAAGTCAACGACCAAATTATCCCTTAATCAAAACAATCATTGTCTCAACTTACTTATTACAAAATAAACTCTCAGCACTGCTGCAGCGAACGCCGGTCTCACATCTAATGAACAATAAGCCATACCTAATTAAGCACCTGTAAAAATAGGTTTATGAAAGGGGTGACTTTCACTAAGTTCAGTGAGAGACCTCGCCGTGATACTTAGACAAAAATGTATCAAAATCAAAGCAATCATATAGACATTGCATTACAGTTTATGCATCAATATTCATAGTATTTATAGCATTTATAGTTCATGCGTCAATGCGGAAGTCAATCAATCATCTCCATAATCATGTAGCAGAGATATATATGGCAACATGGAATGCTCTTAACCATATGCAATAATCGATTTAGCAATTCACCCATAGGTATTCAATCCATCTGATTTCTATGTAACTTTCTCATTTAAAGCTAAGATAATAATCAGGCATGCGATCTAGCGATAGGCGGTAGTTTGCAAACACCTCGATACCTAAGCGGCGACAATACCAGCAGTTGCTGGAGTACTCGGTGGCAAGGGGTTTTGGATCCCTGGTTGTATACTTGCAACCCTTAATTTCCCCTTTAGGAAGGAATCAACTAACTACAACGCTGCCTCACCACGCACGGCAATACGTGCGGCCGATTGCAATCGATCAATTAAGACTAGACGCGCACAGTCTTTTATCTAGTTTAAAGGTGTCATACCTTTTCTCTTATCATGCAAACATGACATCTCTAGCATGCTTTCAGGATTCTTAAACATATCAATATGCAATGCAATAACCTACTCATGACATAGGTATTATGCATCTTCTATTTACACCTAGAAATACATCATTCTTCTCTATAGTGTACAATCAATCATGCTCTCAATCAATAACAATTAATGCAATCAACAATCATTCAATAGGAATACATGCTTGTACTCATATTAAGCAAGTAGACAATTCAAAGCATACATCTCATGTATAGCAAATCAAATAATCAATCATGGCATACATCTCATATGTAGTAATTCAATTCCAATTACATGCAAGTGAGGTGTGGGCAACCTCTTAGTTTAGCCGATCAATCAAGTTTATAGTTCACGCATACTATATATAGTTCAATTAAACCTTTAAGAAAATATTGAGTAAATCCCCCACCTTTCCTAAAGCGTGAGTGGTCAGCGGTTGACGGGTTCACTTCTCATTCAACGGTCAACTCCTGCATTACAAACGTTCTAGTATAAGTCACTGCATTTTGCCTTTAAGGTTTGATTTTACGTTTTACTATTAGTTTGACTTTACGGTCAAGTGGGGTTGATTTTGACTTTTGGTCAACTAGGGTTGATTTTGATTTCTGGTCAAAGGTCAAGGTCAATAATCAATGGTCAATGGTCAAGGTCAGTGGTCAATGGTCAAGGTCAAAGATCATGTTCAATGGTCAATGTCAAAGGTCAATGGTCAAGGTCAACTTTGAAAAATAAGGTCAAGTATGAGTCTTATGGTCAATTTCAAGAATAAGGTCAATTCTCATAAGGTCAAGTTTTATGAATCTAGTATTATTAGGTACTTTTGGAGTCAATATAGAATAAGGTAAACTTCTTGGTAATAAGGCAATTTTTGAAAATAGGCTAGGCTTGGTTTTCGAAATTCTAGGTAAAATTACACTAAAATTTTCTGGCAATTTCTTGTTCTAGATACCTTATTCGGGTCTACTTTTAATGTATCTTCAAATAGTTTTAGACCAATCTAAAAGCATAGATCTAAAAATTAACATACGTACTATGATTATAAACCTTAATTCCACATAAAGAATCAATCTAACTCCATTAAATCTCATATCGAACTAAGCATCAAACATGGTTCATAAACATGCATAATCTCCAATTTTGTCTTTTCCATTAAATCACTATATCCCAATTAATTACTAGAGGCATCAATCCTAGTTCAATTAATATTCAAGAAAGACATTAAAATCCTAAGAACATAATTTCTATGGATTTATTTCATGAAAATCTAATTACTTGTTCTTCAAGATTTCATAAAAATATAGTCTTTTAGCATGCTTCTTGATTCTATATTCTTGTTTAAATCCTCTATTTAAAACTCACCGTGAGGTCCTAAGATTACCACGAACTAACGAACTTCAAAAGAAAGGAGAAGAGGAATGGTGACGTCGGCACGACAGCGCCGATAGTGGCTTCTCGGCGGTGGCAGTTATCTCTCTCAATTTCTTCTTATTTTTGTTTCAAGAGTTCAAGCTTTAATTCATGAATTTAAGGTTATATATATAGGCAACCTCTAGGTTTAAGGTAATTCCAAAATCTCCTTAATTTAGGTAATTGCCAATCCATAAATTTCCTTCTTTTGGATTGATCATGATTTCCAATTTCCTAATTTCAAGACCCCTTCCTTATTGCTATAATCAAATTTCCTTCTCCAATTTATCTCCATTTTTGGTCATCTTTTATACCCACTTTAACTCTCAATTAATCAATTTATGCAATCAATCGGTTAATCAATTAGGCAATCAATCAATTAATAAATCGAGCAATTCAATCTATCAATTATTCAATCGAGCAATCCAATCCAATCAATTAAGCATTTAATTTGAGAATAAATCGATCAATTAGTAATTCATGTAATTCGAATTCATGATTAAAAATTAAGGCAAGCAAAGTGTCTATTTTTACCCCTTAAAAGGTCTTGGGTTCTAGTATGAAATTATGGGTCCTCACAAACTTTGGCTCCGAAAGCACTAGTATTCCTTTGCTCGATGTCATTCTTCAATCTCTCACCAAATTTAGCTGGAGTCTTGGATGACCCTTTAACTTTAACCAATTTTCCTGATTTGATGTAAATAATTCACTTTGCACCCATGGATGAAGCAATGTCCAATGTCATAACAACACCGAGTATTACTGATGACACAAACATCCTAAATATGAGCAAGATTTGTCTTTGAAAACCACCAATTTCAATGTTGTAGATTTGCATCATTTGGTGATCCCGAGTGAGAGTAATCATAATGAGAGCTCAACTCATTTCTTTATAGATATTTTGGATGGAATTTTGGATAGAATAGGTTCATCAGAAAGAGCAAGTGTGATTCTGCGTGGCATAGACCATTCTGGTGTCAGGGGTGAGAATTGACATTCAAAAATTATAACGGTGAAAATCTTGTTAGATATATGGTAATAATAGGTTTAAAATAATAATAGATTTAGTAATAATTTAGTTTCCTTACTGGAAAATAGTAGACTAGTTCATATTCTATATATACTCTATTTGCCCCTATTTGGGGATTGTATCGTTCAATGATGTTGTTTTGGTTCGTATTGTTTATTTATTGAATTGTTCTTCTTTTCTCATAATCTAATCTGACAAATCTTAACCTGGTATCAGAGACAAGTTTAGAAATCGGTAAAGTGGGGAAGAAAAGAAAAAAAAAGTTTTGTCTTCCTTGATTTCCGTGAGTTAGAATTGAACTTTGTTTCGATTTGTTTGTTTTAGTTGGCTATTGATCACAACTCCGATTTGATTTTGATTAGTCTATGTATCTTTAATTAGTTAGTTTGTTTATCTTAGTTTGTGTGTAATTAGACATTGTATAGAAGCAATTTTGTGAGTTTTCAGTGACTCACAAAATTGAAATTGAAATTGATTTTCTCTTTGGCTTTCGTTCGAGCGAATTGCACAAGTTCATATAATTTGTTAATTAAGGACTGGGGTTTTGTTTTGTGGGTAGTGGCGTTGGAAGTTTTGTTTGTTGAGTTTGATTTTCTGTTGGGTAGCTTCCGTTGGAGTTTGTGTTTCGTATTCTTTTTGCGAATTGTATATTGAATCATATTGTTTGTGAGATTTTTGGTGCATGGGAGGAGGAGGTTTTTGGCTGGTCAAAATTGGAAAGAATTTGGCAATTTGGCCAGTCGATTTCGGTCGGCGGCGATTTGGGCAGTCGACTCTGGTCGGTGGCAACTTTGGGCAGCGTATTAGAGGTTTCCGACAGACGTATTTATGTCGAGCGAGGTCTGCTTTTGGCTGAGGTTTTCATCAATCGCAGTTGAAACTTCTCTCGGTTATTGTGTTAGGGACAGAGGTTTTCGATAGTCATATTCGTGTCTTCTTCCTTGTTTCAGGCGGCATGGCAAAGGTTTTTGACAGTCGCATTGGTGTCTTCTATTGTTTTTGACGACGCGGCGGAGTTTTTCGACAGTCACATTTGTGTCTTCTTCTGTTTTCGGCGGCGTGGTGGAGGTTTTTGACAGTGACATTTTTGTTTTATGATTTATCCTTCTGATTAGCAAACTCTCATTGATATCTCTCAATTCATCACAAGTTAGAGTGGGGATGTTAGATATATGGTAACAATAGGTTTATAGCAGTTATAATAGATCTATGGTAATAATAGATTTAGAAATAGTTTTAGTTTCCTTATTGAAAAATGGTACACTAGTTTGTATTCTATATATAATCTCTTTTCCCTCTATTTAGGGATCATATTGTTCGGTGATGTTGTTTTGGTTCGTATTGTTCAGTGATATTGTTTTGGCTCGTATTGTTCAGTGATATTGTTTTGGTTCGTATTGTTTATTTGTTCTATTGAATTATTCTTCTTTCCTCTTAATCTAATCTGACAAATCCTAACAATCTTACTATTGTGGGTACCTCCAACGATAGGTATGACTGCAAAGTAAATGAGGTCCTTGTTTTTATGAAAGGACCAGTGGATCAGGAGGTCCAAACTCACATGAGGAAGCTGTTACTAGAGGCAAAAGTCGGGCAACACCACGTATTGGGAAGGATGTTGGGGATCTATTTTTTTCAAGGCTTTTGGATCAGAAGCAGAAACTTTTGCGTGAAAATTGTGATAATATCAAGGATGATATGTTGCAGAATGATGCTAAAAGTTTGTCGAGCAAAATATTTGCTCTTGGAGTTACCCGAACAAAAATGTTATCCAAGTTTAGTTCTTCCGAGTATTATGTACAGAATTCTTTGAAGGGCAAGGGAATAATATTCAAAGGTTCAGTTAACAAAATAAGGGGAATAAAATGGAAAACTTGAGCATATTTAGACAAATTGTGAAACTGGTGGATTTATCTCACTCTCAAGGAGTTGCTTTACTTGACTTGCAACCATCCTGCTTCAAGTTTCTTTCATCAATCCAAATAATTTATCTCAGATCATCTGTTCATATCAACCACTTGGATAATCTTTTGAATCACGATGTCCATTGTTTAGAGCATGATCAAATTGAGAAGAAGCCAAGGGAATATAACTTACTTCCATTTGATCATCATTGTGCAAAAGAACAAAATTTTGGTGATGGAGATCATGTTGTAATTTAATCATGAGCAAATTTGTTGATGTTGCATTTGGAGACCTGATCCTAGGAATATGTTCGGTAAAAATTTTAATACTAAGGTGAGATTTATTCCCAAACATTTTACATTGCAGGAACGTGGGGTACTCCAGTCCTGGGCTGCGTACTTGGAGTCCCTTAGACTTGCATCAAATATCTATTCATTGGGTGTTCTTTTAATTGAGTTACTTAGTTCATTTGACTCAAGAAAGTCTTACAAAGTAGCAATGTTGGATATTCATAATAGGATCATCCCTCATGATTTACTATCAGAGGAATCCCAAGGAAGTCGGGTTTTGCCTTTTGCTATAATTCATCATCACGTCCAACCACTAGGGGAAATTTTCTATTTGGAGTTATGTGTGGCATTCAGGATTTGACAAGAAATAAACTTATGTCATCTATTGTGAAACAAGATACTGAATCCGAATTGCTTATGTATTTTCTCTCGTCCTTATGGGTTTATTTGTTACTAATGGATACATAACATGTGGTTCTAAGACAAATGAGATGTTTTCTTACCATCGATCTTTGCTAATGCCAATCACTTCTGCAAAGTTTGGCATGAACCCATTTATGGTAGAGACACTGATGATGATAACAGACAATTTGTATCAAGTGTGTGTTGGAGATAAGGAATGACCCGAGTTGAGCTCGAGTTGGACTTGATAAAAATAGCGAGCTCGAGCCTAACTGAGGGTCTAGCAAAGCTTGAGCTTGAACTAATATTTTTTTTAGTTTTTTGTTGCAACTTAGTTAAGACTAGTAGTTTTCAAAAAGGATTCAACTCTTTATCCCTTTTTGTATTAGGATCTCGGGTTCTTGTTATTTCATTTTCTTGCAACTTTGGCCAAGGTACCCTTCAAGGTAGCCGAAATTAGCCTTTCCAATTCCTGTGAGAAAAAGAAATTTTCAATCCTTAGAAAGTTGTAGAAAATTGTGATCGAATAGACATTTTGCTGAAATAACACATGAAGAAGTTACAACTTTTAAGTTGAAACTTTTGAGAATTAATTGGATGCAACTTTTGAGAATTAATTGGATAAAACTTTTGCTTGAATAATCATAACTCAAACAAGTTGATAACCTTTCATAACATCTGAAATGATGCCATCAACTATATAAATGGGTCATCTTGAGGTTTGGATGTTGCAGAATTCAGATCAACAAGAATCAGAAAGTTCCTACTCTTTGTGCTCTTATCTTAAAAGATTGAGGATCTTAGTGTAAGAGTTCACTCTTTCAGCTTCATCTCATCCCAAAGAAAATTCGTTTTGAAAACTATTGCACATTATAGTGGACGAATTAAGTCTTAAGGAAAATTTCTTGTAAATAGTTTGAAGTCAAATATATAAACTCTTATACAACCATCTTGTTCCTTCTCTTCTTTTTTCAAACAATATTAAGGCTTAATTAGTCACTTAAATGGTGCAATATTTGGCTTCCAACCTTGTAAAAATTGAGCACTTCAATGGAGGAAATTTTGTTCACTGGAAGAAGTTAGTTCATTACCTACTTATGGCTCTCAAATAACATATGTTCTTTTGACTCCAATCCTACAACAAGTGATGATGAAGCGAGTTTGGATGATATTTGCAACAAGAAAAAATCAGATACAAATGATGAAAATTGCAGTGGACGCAAGGCAAGGTACATCACAAAAACTTAACAATACAAAAATGAATGAGTCTACATTGTAGGATCTTAGATTGACAAAATCCAATGATCATTCCATGATTTTAAAAGGTATTTCAAACATAGAAATGATGAGATTGCCATCAAGACTCAAGGAAGAAAACAAACTACTTCCATTAATTGAAAATGGAAGGGTACTACAAGTATATGTTCATGCTTCAAAATAAGAAGGACGATAATTATTTCAAAATAATGAAAGTAAAGGTTTTGTGGCAATGATTTCTTAATTAAAAATCATGGAGTAGAGTATGCCTACTAATTTTCTGGTTCAACCATGTGAGTATTACTATTTCATTCATAATGGCATTAGATCATCAATTTAAATGTCATACATAAGAAAATTAGTAGTATTATAATTTTTATCTGTTTGAGTTTTGCACAATTTTATAATATGTTAAACTTTGACATGTTAATTGCATGAAAGTTTATGCCATTATTGAATTTCACTTGTTTCTTTAAAATGGATATCGTTTCAAATAATGATGAGAAATGTGAAACATATATGTAAGACAATATAATAAGGCATGAATTATAAAAATTGAAAGAATGACTACCAAGTCATATTTTATACATTTGTGACATTCATGTATGGCTATCACTAGGAGAAAATCAATAGTTTATTATATGTATTGATCTTATATACCGAGATATATGTCACTTTTATGATAGACCATCTTTAGAGTGATATCAATAATCTATGACATTATTGGTTGCAAAAGTTTTATCAAGTTCAGTTTTTTGTTGCATTTTAAATATCGAGCATTGTATGCTTTTAAGATGTATAAAAATGGAGTTCAACTTACATTCAATATTATGATTATATGCTCCAAAATTGGTCTGGATGGTGAGTAGTATAATAGAGAAGTTTTAAGAATTCAATGGATGAAACATGAGATGGGGTAAAGTTGTTTTTAACAATGTATTACATGTCAACAGATAATAACTGGGACATCGTCGAGGACTCGATTTCATGGTAGACAGAGATGATGAGGCGGCGGTAAGGGTGGGCGGGGCAGGGGAGGAGAGGTATAACAATAAGGGGATGCCATTTGTAAGTGTGTGAGTGAAGTGAGTGAGTGAGTGAAGAGGTAAAACTTAGAAAAATGGGAGAAGTTTTGTTTTGGTTTGGTTGGATGATGATGAGTTTGATCTGACATACGATGTTTGTTATATGTAGGGATTAAGAAAGCCAGAGTGAGTTAATGGGTAATAGTTCGGAACTTTAAAAAAAGGTGAAACGTGAGAGTGAGAGTCAGCTTCTTATATACTCAATCTGATTTGCTTTCTTAACATTGAGGGTTCAAGATTAATTAAGTATAATTGCGGGGGTCTGATTCTAAAAAAATAATGTATTACATGTCTTTTATTCAACTACAACTTATTAGTTTTTGTACAAAAAGGAACCAAACCTTAATCATTTAAGAGTTTGGGTTGTAAAACCATTGTAAAGGTTCTTGAAACCTATGAAAATGAATTTGGGTGAAAGAGGCGTTAAGTGAATTTTCTTAAGATATGTGCAAAATAGAAAGGCCTATAAATTTATGAGTATAAATTTATGAGTATAGAGCCTAATGATTATATTATAGAATCAACTGTTACTATTTTGACAATGATAAAATATTCAACTCAGTACCTAAATGGATAGAAAAATTGTTCGAGAGACAATAATTGAAAATTACCAATTATTGGAGCATGGCATATATAGCATGGTGAGGCATATGATGATCAATGGTATGGCCACTATTGATTTTGTAAGATCAAAATAAAATTTCGTTGATCCTTTAATAAAAGGACACTTACTAAAGATTTGGTGTCAACAACATCAAAAGACATGGGATTGATGTCCAATTACTAAAATCACTCACAATGGAACTTTAATTCAATGCTAGTTACAACAACTAATCTTGAATTCAATGAGTCAAATTACATTGGCTAAATGATTAGAACACTAGTATTGGCATTCCCGCTAATTAAAAGAAGGTTGAATGTGAAGTTCTTAACAAGTCTCGAATAATGCTACTAATGGCGGGGGAATTAATAGCTTGCCTATATGGGTATTAGCTTTTGGCATCCACTAAGTTTTGGACTTAACCTTGAAAATACTCATGAGAGAATATGGATACAAGACCAAATGTATCATACAAATGGCAATTGAGATACAATGTGAAATTGTGTGTGAGAGTTTACGTAGCTTATTGAATGGTCATTTGGTTCAAAACTTGTCTACCAAATGATATCAATAAATTATAATAATTTTCACTAAGATAGTAGTTTAATCGAAAGACATTATTATTGAAGCACAATTCATCAGTAATTTTCAGTGATTCATGAATACTTTCAAAGTATTGAAAAATGGCGAGGGATTGTGAGAAAAAATGATTTTTCAATCCATAGAAAGTTGCGAGAAAATCGTGATTGAATAGACATAACAAGAAGTTACAACTTTTAAGTTGAAACTTTTGAGAATTACTTGTATGCGACTTTTGTTTAAACAGTCATAACTCAAATAAGTTGATAACCTTTCATAACATCTGAAAAGATGTCATGAACTCTATAGAATCCTATAATGCCAAAAAAAAAAAAAAGTCTTTGAAGTTGAACTTCTATGTGTCAGTGTTTCACTTTGCTGATGCCTTCTTCGTCATGCACTTAATTTGTATATGACCAAAGTACGTATACGCTAGGCTGGGAAAAATAAATCTAAATCAATTTGGAACAAACCATAATCTATACGACAAATTTCATTCAAAAGTAAAATTCAAATTTGTGTGTTAAAGGTTCAGAAAAGAGAAGTCAGAAGTGAAAATAATGAAATGGCCAGATAAATTTAGTAATAACTAGTCCATTAAGATGACAAAGTGAGAGTAATCAGCATACATACAAGTAAAAGTATATGATAAATTGAGAGATCATTAGGTGGCGGCAAGAAAAACTAACTAGTTCATTGTGGTCTCCCATGATGATTTCAAACAATCCATATGAAAGCTTAAATCTTCATTGCAAGCCATCGTAATCCAATCACCTTCATAATTGTATTTACTTTTAAATCTCTCAACACTTAGTTCAAATCTTTCATCTAACTTTCTGAACAATTTTTCCATGGTTGAGTTATTGCTGAAAGGAAACTGTGTAATATCGTCTTTGTAAATTGCCTTCACTATTAATCTATAACAATAATCAATCTTCTCTTCTCCCTTTGCATACTTTTACCTTTAGCACTTGCTCTATGAGCTGCTCCTTCTTTCTCTCTCGCATTATAGCGTCCAATATTGGATTTTTGTACAACTTTCCTGTTAACTTCTACTTGGGAGTCACCATGGAGTCTTGGATGACTGAATGCCAATTGGGACTTTGTTTCTTTTGTGCGATGGTCACCTTTCTATGCCGAATTTCTCCCGACATATGGGACGCAAAATTGATCGGCTAATTGCAAAAAGTTATAGGACAACAACTTGTAACATTATGACAATCAATCATATTTAATAAAACAAACATAAATAGTTATATTACAAAAGAATAAATCTTTAGAATTTTGGATAGAAATATCACCTCCAAGTGATGTTGCAGTCTCATCAAAATTTTACCATAATGGTGAGTCAAATCATTATAAGTGACTGAGTTTCTCCTATTTGTGAAAACATTTTTAGAATTCTCCACGTTTTCTTTTGGATTAGGATATTTTGGAGATTTTCTAATAATCAGGCCAAATGAAGAAAGAATGATTGAGTATACTGTATCCCGTGCAAGTCGCTCGGGACGTCGGACTATGTCCAGAAGCAAAAGTCACAACTCATGCGAGTCGCATGAGTACTCGGACTATGTCCAGAAGCATAAGCTCAAGCCGAGCGAGCACTCATGCGAGTCGCATGAGTACTCGGACAAGTGTCTGCCTCATGTGCGAGCACTTGTACAACTCGTACAAGTGCTCGGACGAGCTCTAGTAAGCTCAGTAGCAATTTGGCCGCTGGCGTGAGTGATCGGACATGCTCTAGTGGGATTTTTCTTTCTTTTGAAAAGTTGCATCTCTTTCTTAAAATGGTGATTTCGAACTCAATTCTTATTCAAATTCAGTTCCATTTCTTCCTACCTCTTTGTAAGAGTTATGGCTATTAAATAGCACTCTTTGGAGGTCTATAAATAGACTCCTTAGGATGTATTTCCAGAGACACGGAATCATTCTATCTTTACAAGATTTTCTTGCTCTTTTTTGTCTTGTTCTGGTTTTGTTTAAGTGAATGCAGTCTTACTACAAAATACTTCATCTTATCCCACAAGGATATTAGTTTTGGATCTCTTTGCACACCAAAGGAAACTAATAAAACCCAAGGGAAAGTGCATTTGTACGATTTGAAGCGGCATTTCCTTTTTCCTATATCTTGTAATAAATTAGTTTTATACGGAATAAACTCTTGTATTCTTTTGGTTAGTCATTGTTGTGTTATCTGAATTTACACCAACAATCTGTAGGTTTTATTACTAGCACAAATGGCTACCAATGTCAAGGGTCTCACTTCATTGATCGTGACACTTGATCGGTTTGAAGGAGGAAATTACACAAGTGAAAGAAGAGAGTACATTTCCTACTTGTGTCATTAAAGGTGGTGTGCGTTCTAAATACACCAAAGCCACCAGTGGAGGAGGACGAGAGCTTGGTGCAGATGAGAAAGCACTGTAAGTGGGAGACCGATGATGAGGTTTGCAGGGGATATATTCTCAACGCAATGGCAGACAACCTCTTGGATGTCTACCACACTGTCCCTACAGCAAGACAGTTATGGGACAAACTTGAGGCAAGGTACATGTGAGAGGATTGTACCAGTAATAAATTCCTTGTTTCTACTTTTTTCGATTATAAAATGTTGGATAACATGCCAGCGACTCAGCAATTCACAGAATTGGAGAGGATGTTGAATCATTTTAATCAACAACAGTTGGTTATGGATGAGTCAATTATTGTTTTTGCAATAATTGGCAAACTCCCTCCATCTTGGAAGGATTTCAAGAAAGATCTCAAGCATAAGACTGAGGAGATCACTCTTGAGGGACTTGCTCATTCCCTTCAGGTTGAAGAGGAATTGAGGGCGCAAGATTCTCATGAAAATGAGAAGGAGAAGGTCAATGACAAGACCAAAGAATCTGCCATAAAGCTGCACGTCATTGAGCAAGGACAAAGCAGCAAGTCCTAGAAAAGATCCCACAAGGAATCCAATGATCAAGGTAAGAACAAGAAAGAGAAAGAAAAGCAAGTGCTTCCACTGCAAGAAAGAGGGACACTACAAAAGTGAGTGTTGATTCCTAGAATTAGGGCTCCAACAACTCAAAGAATGAGAAAGGAGAATATGCCCTTGTTGCCATGATTTCTGAATTGTGCTTGGTTGATGAAGATCATTCCTGGTGGGTGGATTCAGGAGCCACTCGACACATTTGCAAGAACAAGACTTTTTTCAAATCACTGAAGGAAGCAAATGAAGAGGATTCAGTAGTTTACATAGGGAACTCTGCAACAGCCTCAATAACAGGAATTGAAGACATAGATCTCAAATTCACTTCAGGAAAAGTTGTAACTTTGACAAATGTACTTTTTGTTCCTGAAGTTAGGAAGAATCTTGTGTCAGGAAGCCTTCTAAATAGGTTTGGCTTCAAGTTGGTTTTTGTGGCTGACAAATTTGTCCTTTCCAAGGGTGGTTTGTTTGTAAGAAAGGGCTACTTTTGTGATAGCATTTTCAAATTGAATGTCATGCCTATTAATAAAATGGCTTCTATTTTGGTGTATGTGATTGAGTCATTTTCTGTTTTATGGCATAATAGGTTAGGCCATGTTCATTACAAGAGAACGAATAACATGATTAATATGGATCCATTTCCTAGGACCATAAAAATTGAAAATGACAAATGCCATGATTGTATGCTTAACAAAATTACGAGAAAGCCATTTCCAGCAATTGAAAGAAAAACAAATATTGATTTAATTCATAGTCACTTGTGTGATTTGCATGCTACACCTTCTATAGGAGGGAATAATACTTTGTCACTTTTATTGATGATTGTTCAAGATATTGTCAAGTATATTTGTTACATTTCAAAGATGAGGCTATGCAGAAGTTTAAGTGTATAAATCTAAAGTTGAACTTGTATTTAATGGAAAGATTAAGTGTGTAAGGACTGATATGGGTGATGAGTATTATGAATCGGATTATTTTCAGTCAACAGGTATTAAACATCAGGTAACTGCTCTGTATACACCACAACAAAATGGTGTTGCTGAAAGAAAAAATCGTGTGTTAATGGAAATGGTTAAGACAATAATGTCTACTGTTGGCCTTAGTCAAGGATTTTAGGGGAAGAAGTTGTACTTACATCTTGTTATTTGTTGAATAGAGTTCCTAACAAAGGAATTCTATCACTCCCTATGAACTTTGGCACAAAAGAAAGCCCAATCACAATCACTTGAGAGTTTGGGGATGCAGAGCTGTTGTAAAACTTCTTGAACCAAAGAAAAGGAAGTTAAGAGAAAGAGGAGTGGAATGCATCTTTATAGGCTATGTTCACAATAGTAAGGCTTATAGATTTTTGGTTATTGAACCAAATGATTATATTAGTGTTAACACTATTATAAAATCAAGAAATGCTATCTTTGATGAACAAAGATTTTCCACAGTCCCTAAGACAATAGCTAGTGGTTCTAGTCAAGAAAAACCTACAGTAAAAAGTTCAAGAAGTGGTAATGAAACCACTGAATTGAGATGGAGCAAAAGAGCAAGAAGGGACACAAGTTTTGGTCCAAATTTTATTACTTACCTTGTAGAAGGAACAAGAGGTGAAGTAAGTAACAAAATAGCTTATTGTGTTAATACTAATGTTGATCCTACAATTTTAATGAAGCAATGAAGTCTCATGATGCTTGTTTATGGAGGGAAGCAATTAATGATGAAATATATTCAATTTTAGGAAATGATACTTGGATCTTAGTTGATCTTCCTCCTGGTTTCAAACCCATCGACTGTAGATAGATCTTCAAAAAGAAAATGAAGCTGGATGGAACCATGGACAAGTACAAGGCAAGGCTAGTAGCCAAAGGTTTCACTCAGAAGCAAGGCCTTGACTACTTTAACACTTATTCTCCGGTGGCAAGAATTGCCACAATAAGTTGCTTCTTGCAATAGCCTCAATCCAGAAATTGGTAATACACCAAATGGATGTGAAAACTGCATTCCTCAATGAAGAATTAGATGAGGAAGTGTACATGAAGCAACCTGAAGGCTTTGTTGCTCAGGGCCAAGCACAAAGTGTGTAAACTTGTGAAATCATTGTATGGGCTGAAACAAGCACCAAAACAATGACATCAAAAGTTTGATGAAGTTATACTTACTAATGATATAAGATCCATGAACCAAACAAATGTGTCTATAGCAAGTATGAAAATGGCAAAGGTGTCATCATATGCCTCTATGGGATGACATGCGTATTTTTGGTTTTGACTTAGAAAAAGTCACTGAAACCAAAAGAATGCTTTCAAGGAATTTTGACATGAAGGACATGGGAGAAGCATATATAATTCTTAGTATTAAAATCAAGGAGAATCAAATTCAATTAAACTTTCACAGCTCATTACATTGAAAAGGTTCTCAAGAGGTTTAATCATTTTGATAGTAAGCCGATGACTCCCACTGATCCTAACATGAATTTTGTCAAAAATGAAGGCAATCATGTTTCTCAGCTAGAATATGCAAGAGTAATAGAATCTTTGATGTACGCCATTACTTGTACACGACTAGATATTACATATGCGGTAGGTGTACTAAGTAGGTATACTAGTAATTCTAAACAACATTGGTAGGGAATTACTAGGGTGTTGAGATATCTCAAAAACACCAAGGATTGGGGCATCACTTACAAAGGCTATCCTTCTATTCTTGAAGGATATTCGAGTTGGATTACAAACAAAATGATCACTCTTCAACAAGTGGTTAGATCTTTGTTTTGGGTGGTGGTGCAATTTCTTGGGCTTCAAAGAAGCAAACTTGCATAACAGACTCCACCATGACATCAGAATTCATTGCTTTAGCTTCAGCTAGCAAAGAAGTAGAGTGGCTGAGAAATCTCCTTCATGAGATTCCAATTTGGCCTAAACCGATTTCAAGAATAGCTATTCATTGTGACATCACTACTATGATTGCTAAGGCATATAGTCAAGTATACGATGGGAAATCGAGGCACATTAGAGTAAAACATAGTATGGTTAGAGACTTGATCACAAGTGGCTCGATAACCTTAGACTATGTGAAGTTAAAATGTATTTGGCTGATCCTTTAACTAAAGGACTCACAAAGGATATGATAGAAAAAACTTCTGTAGAGATGGGACTATCCTAAACCATTTACAATGGAACCTCAATCCATTACTAGTTAAACTACTAGTTTTGGATTCAATGTAGTGAAAAATACATTGTCTAAATGATTGGAACACTAATTAAGTTAGTGTTATTTCTTGCTAGTAAGTTCAGGATAAACATTGAGTTCTTAACAAGTTCAAGTCAATACCAAATATGAGAAATGCTATAACGCTAGAAATTCTCATATGGTGGGGATATTTTGAAACTTGCTATATGAATGCAGTGTGAAAATTCATTTAAGGTTCTTCGATGATACCTTGGAAGCATTCATGAAAGGGTTGAGACACACAACAGATTGTGTGTTGTATATAACAGGTTGCGGAAAAGCGAACTTGTGTGTGATTGCATTAAGGCTTGTTAATGGACTGTTGGTTCAAAACTTGTCTACCAAATTAGTTTGATAAGTTTGCAAGATGCGTTCACTAAAGCTTTGGTTCAATCGAAAGATACCAAAATTAATGCATAAGTTATTAGGAAAGGTTCTTGATCTTGAGAAAAAGGCAATTTTTCAAATCATTGAAAAATGGCGGGGGATTGTTGGAGATTTTCCAATAATTATGCTAAATGAAAAAAGAAGGATTGAGCATGCTGTATCTAGTGCGAGTCGCACGGGACGTTGGACTATGTCCAGAAGCAAAAGCCATGCGAGTCGCATGAGTACTCGGACTATGCCCAGAAGCATAAGCTCAAGCCGAGCGAGCACTCATGCTAGTCGCATGAGTATTTGGACTATGTCCAGAAGCATAAGCTCAAGCCGAGCGAGCACTCATGCGAGTCGCATGAGTACTCGGACAAACGTCTGCCTCATGTGCGAGCACTTGTACAACTCGCACAAGTGCTCCAACGAGCTCTAGTAAGCTCAGTAGCAATTCGGCTGCTGTGCGAACACTTGTGCGAGTCGCACGAGTGATCGGACATGCTCTAGTGGGGTTTTTCTTTCTTTTGAAAAGTTGTAATCTTTATTAAAATGGTGATTCCGAACTCAATTCTTGTCCGAATTCAGTTCTGTTTCTTCCTACCTCTCCGTAAGAGTTGTGGTTATTAATTAGCACATTTTAGAGATCTATAAATAGACTCCTTAGGACGTATTTCCAGAGACACAAATCATTCTCTCTTTACAAGATTTTCTTGCTCTTTTCTGTTTGTTCTTGTTTTGTTTAAGTCAATGCAGTCTTACTACAAAAGACTTCATCTTCTCCCACAAGGATATTAGTTCCGGATCTCTTTGCACACCAAAGGGAACTAATAAAACCTTAAGAAAAGTGCATTTGTAGATTTGAAGCAGCATTTCCTTCTTCCTATATTTTGAATAAGTTAGTTTTATACAGAATAAACTCTTGTATTCTTTTGGTTAGTTATTGTTATATTGTCTGCAATTTACACCAACACACCCAAGGATGGTATTGGTGGTGGTTGATCATGTGATGATGCAAAGTAGTATTGTTGCTCTTCTCTGTCACTGCCTAAGGCCTTATGACTTTGGACTTGTTCACCTCTAAGAATTTCTAGGATACTTGTTGAAGTTGAAGTTGCAGTTGCCCACATTCAGTAGAGTTTGAAGTGAATATTTGAGAATCCATATTTGTGGAAACTTCCTTTGAATCGGAAGTCCAGACTCTATTTTGTTGTGTATTGGGTTCATGAGTAGGAATGAAGTGTCCCTCTGTAGCTGCATATTAGTTTCATTCCATTGCACGACATATTTTGGGGCTTCATCGCTATTCATAGTTTTGGCAATTTGAGGTGCATTGTAGCAAACAGTATCATCTTCATTATAGTGAGATAAATTGACAAAGAACTCACGCACAACATCAAACCATGGAAGTTTCAGAGATATTGTGGACAACAATGACTTTAAGAAGGTACCTACATCTCCATCGAATAACTATTGAGGTGTAAAAAAAAAAACTTGTAATACGAATGGACAAAGTTTGGGATGAATTAATTGCAATGCAAAAGAAGTAGAAAGACCAAATGTTCGAGTAAAGGAAAGCAAAAGGTAATTAGAGATGCTGATTTTGTTGGTATCTTTGATAAAGCATGACTTGTTTTGAAAATATGTATTACCAACCAAACCTTCCCTATATTTTATTGAACACTCCAAAATTGTTAGACGAAACTTTGTAGAATCCTTCAATTTCCAGTTGAGAATTGTTGAGTCGACAAATAATTGAGTAATCCTATTAGCTTCTGCATTTGAGTTGGTATTCTCATCACCGAACATTTAAGGAACTCAGATCTGAATAAGAGGTAGCCCATGCTGCTTCTTCAAAGGATTAAGTAGATGAGTAAAGCAAAGCACACTTGTGAAGAAAGTAACTGTATCTAACTCTGTATAGAAGAAATGAAAGGCAAATATTAATTAAAGCAGGAAAATAATATTCTATTCTATGTACGAATGCTAGTTATATTTCAAGTATTGGACTCCAGCTTCTCTCTACTTACACTATAGCATTTGTTGTTATAGCTAAGATAATTTGGACATCCATGACCTAAATTCTCCAAGAAGAAAGAAAACAAGCAAGAGAGAATGAATTCTATGTACTTCTACTAGATAAAGCTACCTGCAAGAAAACAGAACAGAGCTACCTGGCCACTTTTACCATTTTAAAATTTTAATAAAAATGTCACTATGACCACAATACATTTATTTGGTTGTTCCCTTAAAAAAAAAAATACAGCCTAGAGTTTCAAAATTGATCGGATTAATTGATCTAGGTTAAGCCCAAGCTAATTTAAAATAAAAGCACCCAAGGAAAATCTCAAGAAGCTTGAGGATCCCATCAAATGGGAGAGGAAGACCTGATAATGATACGAGCTCAATGACTCTAACGCGTTGATGCTGGTGCTTCACATCAAGTTGGTAAAGTGGCAAAGCCCAATACGACTTGGTACTGCACTGCATAGCGTAATTCCTCATCGAAAATTCCTCTATAGAGTAATACTAAATGTCTTAACAATATTTAGGGTGTCCACGTGTGAACACTCTCCAAAGAGGACCAAGTTGACTAATATTCTCCGCCAAGCCCCTACCTAAATGCAAGAGTACCGATACCTACATAGTCTTTGAAGGAGAACATCCATTAATGCTAGGTTTTACATTCCAGTTCCATCTCGACCATGGGTGGATGTGAGTATGGATTTTGTATTGCGGTTACTACAAACCCAGTGAGGTAATGATTCCATTGTTGTTGTTGATCAATTCTCAAAGATGGTTCATTTTATTCCTTGTCAGAAAACGATGAATGTTGTACATGATGTTGTACATGTGGCTCAATTGTATTTTCGAGAAATGTATGGCCTACATGGATTGCCTGCTTCTATTGTATCTGACGGGGATACCAGATTCCTCAGTCACTTCTGGAGGAGTTTATAGAATATGGTGAATACGCAATTGAATTTCACTAGTGCATATCATCCACAAACTAATGGACAAACAAAAGTTATTAATTGGTCCTTGGAAAATGAGCACCTGAAAAGTTGGGATTTGAAGTTATGTCAAGCAAAGTTTGCCCATAATCATGTTGTTAATCATAGTACAGGATTTAGTCATTTCCCTAGGGGTCCGCTCGATTTAGTGCCCATACCCAGTCGAACAAAACTCCATGGAAAACTAGAAGACTTTTTTTCGGGTTTGCAATCTGTCCATCAAGCAGTGTCCGACAACCTTCGTCAGGTGAATTCAATGTACACACAGGCCGCAAACAAAGAAGTATAGGCATGTAGAGTATGATGTGGGGGACTTTGTCTGGGCTGTTTTGGCCAAAGACCACCTCTCGCTAGGGAGTGTAATAAATTGTTTGCTAAGAAGATTGGTCCAGTAGAGATTGTTGAGAAAATTAACTCGAATGCCTATCTGAAGCTTCCTAGTCATATTTGCACGATGGATGTTTTTAATGTGAAGCATCTGTTATCTTATCAAGGTGATTCATCGGACGAGGATGTCAGTTCTAATTCGAGGTCGAATTCTGTCAACCCTGAGAAGAGTGATGCGGCTGAGGTGCAAACGGAAATAACATTGGCGTATTTGGAAAAGGTTGACTGAGTTGACTGGCACTAGAAAAAATAGTAGAATCTTGAAGATTCGATGGCCTAGGTTGATTGGAAACGGGCCCAGGAACAAGACTCATTGCTTTGCCATAGCATTCAACGGATGTCAGCCAAATTTCATCATTTGGGCCCTCAAAAGCTCATTTTTTATAAGTTTTGTTTTAGCAATATCTTTTGACTGGAATATGCGATTTAGTTGATGTTTTTTTTTTTAATTATTATTCTTGTTTCTCTTAGTAGTTCGATTCCATGTTGGTTTGAAATTCTTTTTTTGGCAAATTGCCGTTTTGTTCTTGTTTTCGGATTCGGGTGCCTCTTCACTATAAAAGGGGCGTGACATCTTTTAGAGAAAGCAGGTTTTGATTAATTGAGATTCCAATTTGATACTTTACCTAAATTTCGTCTATCCTCTCTTAGAAATCATCAGTTTAACATGTATCATTATTTCGACCCTCAAACATGCTTACATACATTAGAGGCGATGAAAATTGTATCTAAACAAAGAGTGCCTGAGAGTTGTAATTCTCTCTTTTTATATGTTGATGTACCAACTTAGCCACTCACTATGCTTAATTTATAAGCGCGCTTTAGCTTGCTTAATTCTAGTATGGAGTATCAAGATTCTCAACTCGTTCCCTCATAGAGCTAGTGAACCAGTTCATTGACTCTATGAACAACTTCATTATTTTTCTTTTTTTTTTTTTTCAATTAAGAGTGGGATTGGGTATCATTTTATTATGAAAAAAATATATGTAAAAAAAGGAAAATTGCAAAAAACAGAAAAGAAAAAACCCAGAAGGTAAGAGTAACTTTAAACTCTATGGATGCCGACGGGTGAGCCTTTTGTTGTCCCACTGCGCATGTTTTCTAAATGCATAATTAATCACAAAAAGTTTCGAACTTCCGGCCATTTTGAGCAGGGTTCACATACTGATAACCCTCTTCATCAAATGCTCCTTCTTCTATCTATGTGACCGTTGAGGCATAAGCTCAAAAATATGTTAAAAATAGACTTCTTTATTATGAGAAGGCAGACACTGAAGATAGAGTAAGACAGACAGAAGGTCTATGGACACCATCGTACAAGTTCAAAGGGTTCATATAAATTTCAGTACATTCAAGTTTCAACTACAAATTTGAGATTGATAGATATAGTTTCAAAAGATGTATGTTTCTCCTTGTCTTTTATGGAGAAAAAGAATTGAAAATCTTGCATAACATCATAAATACGGAAGAATATAATATTAGACATAAGAATAAGGAAACCAAACACCAACACATATATAAAACTCTAATGGTTAAACACAACTTCCTTTCAATAAAATAAATCATTCTCATTATGAAGTAAAGAAGCAATATTTACCAGCCATATATGGTCAAACTCTGAGAGAAAGCATCAGCTAACCACTCCTCTCACATTTTCCTAACCAATACTTCATCCGTATCATTAGAAAAATTCACTTTAACAAATGTACAACTTATTATGAATGTCAAGATACAACACATAAAATAACTAATTTGACACCCTTTGTTATATTTATATCCTTGCTTATTAAGTAGGAGCTAATTATGGATCACATATGATTAGATTAATAAGGATATGATGAGTAAAAATTTGAAAGTAGAATCTTCTATTGAAACAAAAAATAATTTTCAAATTAAACTCTTCTAATGAAACGAAAAGAACCTAACGAAAGGCAGATTACTTAAGATTAGAAAGGGAATAAAGAAATTAGAAACTGGAAAAACGATCAACAAGTACTAATTAAATCAGTCATTAATTAAGATGACATAGCTAGGGAGAGTAACTGAGAGAGAATTTATACTATTTGAGAAATTGCATGATCAGTTGGTGGCCTTGGACTTGATTGCAGGGCGTGATTCACTTTGTTTAATTTTCTGATGCCATGGCACCTCTTTATACCAAGTTCTTCTACATCAGCGTAACTACAAAAG
This sequence comes from Leptodermis oblonga, assembly GCA_016801395.1. NCBI lineage: Eukaryota > Viridiplantae > Streptophyta > Magnoliopsida > Gentianales > Rubiaceae > Leptodermis > Leptodermis oblonga. The sequence continues at coordinate 28,871,682 of CM028760.1, forward strand.
AAAAGTATGGGAGAGAAAAAATGTTAAAGAAAGGGGTTGGTCTTCAGTGAAGCGGATTCACGCAAACGAACACTATTCATGTGAATAATACATAGTTGTTTTTTTAACTGATACAACAATAAAATAAGTGGTACCCACAAGTATGAGTACAATGGTATTGTTCAAATAAGTATGAGTAAAACTATATTCATGTATCATTTGATAAAAAAAGCAAAGAAAAAATAAATAAATAAAATTGTCCTAGTTCATAAAAGTAGCAATGATACTCTATTAGAGGTCTAGTTCATAAAAGTAGCCGTGATACTCTATAAAAGGTCAAGTGACACTTTAGAAGTAGTAGTAAAAAAATAACTAAATAATAAAAGTATTAATTCAGTAGAGTCGCAGTAATACATTATAAGAGGTCAAGTGACACTCTTAAAATAGTAGCACGACTATTCTTTAGAAGTAACACTAAAAAGAAAACGAAAAATTAATAAAAAGCAATAAAAAAATTTACATATTATTTTAGAAGAATAGCAATGATACTTTATAAGAAGTCAACCGTTACTCTTAACACTTGAACTCTTTAGGAGTAGCACTTAAAAAAAGAAAAAAAAAAGTTAAAAGCCATAGAAAAATCAAAAGTGCTACTTTAGAAAATTACCAGTCATGCTCTATAGGATGTCAAATCAACTCTTCATGGATTATTAAACTTACTTCGTCAACAGTCAAGTAAAGTGATATGTGAATTTATTGCTTCTGAAAAATGTCACGGGAACACTTCATCATCATCAGAAGAGTGCAGCTCTTGCATAACATGTGCCTCTCCGTGTCCACAAAGGAGGGTACTTGTTGCGCCGTTGACAATGTTCATTCCTTGCTTTGGCCTGAACAGGTAACGTCAGCGGGTGATTGAAGTTATCTTTTGGGCACTGTAAATTCCTGATTGAAGTCATTTGCGGGTCTTCATGTAAACTTATCGGACCTCCTTTGAACATCTCCTTTGAACGTGGTTACAACTTTATCCCAAACTTTTGGAAGATTTTGGGGTAGACTGCAACTGTTCAATTTTCCATTACATTCTTCAAAACATTCGCACCAGCACATTCAGTTTCTCAAAATGTTTAGGAGTTCCAAAATCCCAAAATTCTTTCAGTTCCTCAACAAAGAAACCAGAATGATTTATCCTGGCCTCAAGGAAAAACAATCTCTAATTCCCACAACAGCCTTTGAAGAACCTTCAAATGGGAATTGATTCTGGTACAAAATTTCATTTTCTTTAACAAATTACTAACTGAATCTCTCCCTTCTTCAATCTTCCAAGGTTGCTTCCCTCTTCCAGTACTAAAATTTGACACACAGGAGTTCAGGGCAGTTAAGCATGGAATTCGAACCTTGTAACAACTCGGTAGCAATGTATGGTAATATTTGAACAATTACCTCAACAGTAACCACACCCTCACATTTTTCCTCAGTCGAGAAAAATGACTTCTCAACAGCACAACCGAGTTTTATTATAATATCATCCTGGGTACTTATCCTTCTTTCTTGATCCTTTTCTATTAGAACCCAAATTCAGTAGCCTGGAATAATGTCACTGAAGAAAGCCAACAAAGAATTCAGACCAAGGATAAAAAAGGATTTCAGACCAAGACTGTCAACAAACTGAGCTTTCTCTCTTACAACTTTTGCTTGACCATCACTGGTTTCTGTAATTTGCAAAGCCTCAAACATAGGAAAATTTTCAGTACTCCAACTCTCTTCCCGTTATTTCTGTACTTAAAAGCCAGAGAAGCATCAAAATGAAGCTTCATCAATCCCACAAATTTATCCCATCAGATCCTGCAGTGATCATAACTATGTTTATTAGAAGCTGACCACTAAACATCCACAGCCTAATGAAACCATCATGTGCACCAGAAATGATTCCCAAGGCAAAATCCCTAATAATAAATTCATCATCTGAAATTTCCTTAGTATTAACATTTGTTCCTCCTTTAAAGCTGGTTACCTCTTCAACCCATGACTTTGGAGTCTTGTTGACTTCCTCGGTTTCAATGTGACCATGCAAAAAAAGAATGGTGAGCGATTGGGCTAACTGCGGTAAGAACCCAGATAGCAGCAACAGAAAGTTGTTCCCTACTCGAAGAAGTAAAAGCAACATGAAGAGAATTCCAGATATCCTCAACCACAACACTCAAATAATTCTGGAACAATTCACCACAAAGAGGAATAACAATTCAATAAACTGAACTCAACAGCAGTCAAGAACAGAAATTGGAGATTGAAGAATAAGAATCCGAGGATGGCTAGCTCTGATACCGTCGTCAGACTTGAGTGATCGAAATATATGGAATTGTTGAGAACAGAGTTGTATAAGAAAAAAAAGACGTTGACACAACAAGAAGAAAAGATAGGGAAGAGAAGTTGCAGAAAAGAGAGAAAGAGATTCGGAAGGGAGAACTGTCATTCATATTCAACATAACCTTCTGTGATCTTTTACAATGCATACATATATATATATATATATATATATATATATATATATATACTGTCCAAGTCTAACAAACAAAGCAATCTCTCCTAATAAGCTAATAAGCAAGCTACCGAGCTTATTCCAAACTCAACCAAAACGACAAAGTTTAGCCTCCATATCCTCACACACCACAGGAACAAAATCCATCTTTAAAATGATGAAAACAAAATGGATCTCTTATGACAATTTCAACCTCAACTTCTTTAGAGATAGCCTTGACAAAACTATGGCAATTGTGACAGACCGCTAGATTTTTTGTCACCGGGATGGTTTTCTGAGCTCCCGCAGTCAAACCAAATGAAATGGCCAAAAGTTCAGAGTGTCCAATGGGATCACATTCCCTCTCTTCATCCACACCATCGAGACTGAAATATCTTGTCATTTGGTACCCTGTTGCTTCCACTTTCTTCAGCAAACCCTGCAGTTTATTGTAGATGGTTTCTGTTCTCGGGTGAGATAAGTCACCTGTCCCAAAGGCATGAACCTTGTTCTTGAACTCAATCCAGCTATAGGCTTTTCTTGCCTTCAAATTCATCTTTGTGATTGTTTCTCTTAGTTTAGCCACCATCTCCCATTCCTCATGGTGTGCATACCAGTTCGATAATAGTATGTAATTCTCTGCTCTTAGAGGCTCCAAATCGCAAAGCTGTTCAAGGACTTCTTTCACTTTGTTCAGATTTTGGTTTATTATGCAACCATGTAGCAGTGCTCTTAATACTTCTCCATGCCTTGAGATGTTTCTCTCTGCAATCAATGCTTTTGCTTCGTCGAAGAGTCCAGCACGAGAGAGAAGTGCAACCATTAATGCACAATTGGATACCTTTGGAGACATTAGACTGTTGAAGTAGTATCGACCCTCCTCAACCATGCAGGCAGAGTAACAAGCATAGAGGACTGCAGCTAAAGTCATTTGATCTACTTGTACAGTCGAATTCTCAACCATTTCACGATACAATTGTACGCCAAGCTTCCCTTGTCCATGTAAACTATAACCCAAAATCATAATAGTCCACGAGACAACATCCTTTTGTTTCATATCTGCGAATACCCTTGAAGCATAGTCAATTGACCCTGATTTGACATACATGTCAATCAGGGAATTCAGGACAACAATATTCAGCTCAATCCCATTCCTTAATAGATAGCCATGAATTTCCTTCCCATTCTTGTGTGCAGTCAATCTTGCACAAGCCGGAAGCACACTAGAAACTGCAAAAGCATCAGCTTTGATCCCATCACCATTCATCAGCCGAAACAACTTCAAACCCTCATTGAACTCTCCCTTTTTAACGTACCCATAAATCATGGTAGTCCAAGAAATGGCATCTTTACACATCATCTTATCAAACACTGCCCTTGCATCTTTAACATTACCACAATCAATGTACATTTTCACCAAAGCATTTCCCACCAGAACATCACAATCTAACTCAAAATCCTCTGCAATCTGATGAGCACGCCTCCCATCGCGCAGCGATTTCAGCATCCCACAAGCTGTAACAACAGTAACCAAAGCAACAGGATCAACAATCTTGCCACCATTATCAATAATCTCATTGAACAAGTCAATAGCCAATTCAGGCTTATTGTTTTTCACATACATCCCAGCCAGCAAAGTCCATGCAACAACAGCATTCTCTTTATCAAAATTGCCAGTCTCAAAATATCTCTGTGCAGCATGAACACCCTCCAGCTGGCCATACAGCTCAATAAGAGACGAGTTCACATATGCATCCAAAGAGAACCCATATTTGATAACATGGCAATGAAGCTGCTTGCCCAATGGAAAGTCACCCAGAATCCGTGAAGCCGCAAGAACTCGAGGCAGAGTGCGGCGATCCGGCTTGGCGCCAAGTAACAACATTCTCCGATAAATCAAAGTAACTTGTACTGGGTCTCCATTGGTAAGATGAGTCTGGAGAAGGTTGTTCCAAGCAAAAATATCCCTCAGAGGAATTTCGTCGAACGCCTTCTGGGTCAGTTTGGAACAGTCCACCGAGTTGCATTTGAAGAGATCAAACCGGTTTTGGTTTGGAAAAACTGTGGCTTGGAGGGGAGGAGGATGCTGAGGTGATAACGTTGAGATGGGGTGGTGGGTTTTGGCTGATATGAACGGGACAACAACGGCATCCATTATTTGGATAAAAGAGTGCGATGAATCCCAAATAATACAGGCATATGTAGATTGTAAACAAACAACAACAAAACTTACAATGGGAAGTATGCCCTTCAAATCAGAGATCGCTACAGAAGTAAAGATTTGAAAATGGTTTTTATGTACATACCTTTTGAGGGCCTCTTCGTTAATTTCCTTGAGAAAAACAGTTAGAAAGAACCTGGTTTCTTCAATAATTTCTGCCCAACTTCAACCAGAGTCTGTGGATTTTCTTCAGTTGCAACCTCCATGGATGAAAGATCTCCAGTCATCACGGCATCCTAATGTGGAGTTAAAATGACTTAAAATCTCCAGAAGAATTTTGCAGATCTGCTATCACTGAAAACAGAGTATTATTCAAAAAAAGCATACAGTAATCGTTTTACTAAACGCACTAAAATTTCCATGTGAAAAGTCTATTTTATCCTTAAGTATTAAAAAAAAAATTTCATAAAATTTCACACTATTCACAGGAATATTAGGAAAATACCGCCCACTGTGGGCGGTATTTCTCCAGAGAAATACCGCCCATCTAGGCGGTATTTCCCCCAGGAATACCGCTCACTGTGGGCGGTATTTTCAGTGAAAGTAGGCGGTATTCCTGAGAATACTGCCTACTTTGGGTATTTTCTGAAATACCGCCCTTTGTGAGCGGTATTTTTGCAAAATTTTATCCCATTTTGAAAAAATGTGTAGGTTATTTACATATCGTGTAATATGAATCGTACTCGTAACTATAAAATCAAATGTTGTGCGGTATTTTTTTTTATATATAAAGGGTAAAATAGACTTTTCATAAGGGAATGTTACTGCGAATAGTAAAACGGTTACTGCGTATAACAATTTCGTCAAAAAATTAAACTTCAAATTGCCAAGCCGGCTCGATATATTTCAAGATGTACGGGCCTGTTCTTTAACTTAGGTTTCAAACCAAGTTTGAAACTTAATTTTGGGAAAATAATTTTATAATGTAAAAGTGTATTGAAAATATAAAACAGTGTAGGTAAATAGTAAAAAATTGTATTGAAAATGATGAAAACTAATTATAAAATTATTTTTCCAAAACTAAGTTTCAAACTTGGTTTGAAACTTAAATTAAAGAACAGGCCCGTAATATTGTAACAAAATAAAGTCTTGCGAAACTGATTCATATATGCGAGCACTTATCATGTAAAAATATTTTTCTAAAATTTAAAGTTGATACTTAACAACATAAGCATAAAATTGACACGCTTGCACAATACGAGTTGTTCACGACTATTAATAATACATTGTTTAAGTATTACTTTAACAAAGAGAAAAATTTAATTTAAAAAGACTTTAACAAAGAGAAAATTAATTTAAAAAGTTAGTGCTACTTGACTCTCTCTCTGCATTTAGTGTGAGACCCATAATTTTCAAGGTGAAAATCTAGGATTAAAAAGGGTAAAATCATAAATTTGACTTTTATGATTTGCTAGCTTGAACTTGAAGAGCTGGGTGAAATTTTGGAAACACCTATGGAAACATGAAACTCCAGTAAAAGTACAATTCTTTATGTGGCATGTTATTTGTAATAACTATTTTACTATTACAAGACACTTTTTAAAATTTGTAGTATTAAAAAGACAAAAATACCTTTTACACACTTTTCACTCATTTACTTCACTCACAAAAATACCCTCACTCATTTACACTCATTTGCACTTTCACTCATTTTCAATCCACTCATTTACACTTTACCCCTCGACTAATTTACACTTTCACTCATTTTCACTCCACTTACTTTACCATTTACACTTTTCGACTACGTATTATGGACAATAGCCACGAAAACGATCTATATTTCAACGTAAGTAAATAATCTATACAATTTTTTGCTTAAATTGGAATTTTTTTTCAAAAAGTACTGTCTGAGACAAAATACCGTCCGGCGTATGTGAAATTTCCTAGAAAATCTAGCCCAAACTGGGCAAGATTTTGTGGAAAATATCGCCTACTACGACTGGCATTTTGTAATATTATCGCTTGGGGTATGTGGGATTTCTAGAAAATCTTGCCGCCGTTTTTGAAAAAACCACCACAGGACGCCAAGATTTGGTAAAAAAGCTGCCCAGACTCGGCGGCATTTTTGCAAATCTCGCATGAACAAGGCGTTATATTGCAAAAATCTAGCCCTACCTGGGTGACATTTTGCAAAAAATGCTGCCTGAGGCTGGCGTCATTTTGCGAAAATGTTGCCTAGCCTAGGCGGCAGTTTTGCAAAATGTCACCTAGGTCCGGCTAGATTTTTTTAAATTGCATGTTTGACCTGAAAATTTTGTTTAAGTATGCTCACCAATTTTTTTGTATTGATAGGATGTACGTATTGAGCGGGATAAAATATTTGCTGACCACACTCATATATTTCGGACAGACGAAGAGTTCACCACTAAGGAAGAATTGCTTATTTGTGTGAGAACTAGAGTAACCGAGAACAATATGACTACAAAAATTACTTCATCTGTAAAATGGAAAGGGTTTCTTACAAAAGGGAGAAAATGGCGAGTAGATATCAATTGCGAGAGATCGGGAGAAGTTAGAGATAAGTCATCACTAGTTGAAGGGAAAATCAGGTGGAATAATACCAACAGCAAACTGACAATTTGTCCATTTAAACTTGTAGGAAGAGAAATTATTGGGGGAATTGAAAGTTATAGAGGCCATAAACTATCAGCACAATCATGAATTACACAAAGTTAGGAATTGGCATTCAGTGAACTCGCGGTTAACTGAAGCGGAGAAGAAGAATATTGTAGAAATGACAAATGTTAAAATCAGGCTGAAGCATATGTTGTCATGATTGCGAGCTGATGATCCGAAAAATGTCAATCATATTAGACAGGTGTACAATGAAACAACAAATGTTAGAAGGAAGGTAAGGGGAGATTTGAGTCTCATTCAGTATTTCTTCAAAGTTATGCATGATCACGAATATCACTATTGGCACACAATGGAAGAGCAGCGTAACGCAATTGGGAACGTGTTCTATGCCCACAAGAAGGTGCCTATTCTACTTCGTTTGTTTTTGTACGTATTGTTTATGGATACGACATTTAAAACAAACATGTATGACATGCCTCTATTGCAGATAGTGACTCATGTCCCCACAACTCAGTTTATTCATGTTGCTTTTGTTTTCATGAGGGATGAAATTTACCCAAGTTATTTCTGAGCCATGACTCGGTTGAGACAGTTATTTGATAACAAAAAATATCCACATGTTGTAATGACTGATAGAGAGTCTGCCTTGCTGAAAGTTATGAATAATGTCTTCCCACGAGTTAGACAACTACAGTGCATGAGACATATTAAAATTGATGTAAAGAAAAAGGTCTAGATGCTGGCAACGACAAAGAGACAACGGATGTGTTTCTATATCGGTGGAGGCAAGTGGTGAGAACCTTGACATATGAATCGTTCAAGAAAGCTGTGGAATTTATTGATACGACCTATGGAATGCAAGTTAAATTCAGATCAGTGGTTTCGTACTTGCATAATACATGGTTGTATCCCCATAAGGGCAAGTTTGTATCATATTGAACTAAAGATATAAAGCATTGTGAAGGGCACACCACAAATCTGTAAGTTCCTTATAGCTTTCATTTGTTGTTTTTTCACTTAATAATTACATGATAAGAGTGTTTCAATTTCAATTCTTACTTTTCAATGTTAATTGACTTTAGGGTTGAGAGTGCACATGCAATATTGAAGAAAGCAATTGGTATTGATAGATGGGCATTTTCAACTATTTTTCAGGGAATTAATAGGATGGTAAAGGAGCATTTTGATAAAATCCGAACTCAAATGGAGTCTTCTTGGAGCAAAACATTCCAAAAGAGCAACTACTTATTGTATAGTAGGTTGAATAGTGTATTATCGCACGATGGTATTGCAATGTTAGAAGAGGAACAAAAAGAGTTGGCAATATCGGGGTAGATGGTGAGCTGTAAGGTTGCGAACTACGAACTAGTCGTGGGCTGCCTTGTACACATGAGATGCTACAGTTGGTGCAAAGCTACTGTCCAATTGATCCTCTTGATGTAGACGACTTCTGGAAGACATTGCATTTGAGACAAAATAATATTCCCAACAATGAGGAGGAGAGGCAAAATGCAGAAAGGCGACTGCATGAAATGTTTGTTGATGTCTTAACACGTTCATCAGATGAGATGTATAGGGTGATGGATGTCATGCATGCAATGCTTTATTCGGATACTGTTGATCTAGCTGATCCGATAAGTAGGCCACACAAGGGTCTACCGATACACAATTCGACTCAGCGGCCATCAGGGTATGAGCATGCCGAAAGAAATGCAATAGGAGGTACAAATTACCATTTATGTACTGTTAATAGTGTGTGATTATATATCGATATACTAAATTGAATATGATTTACAATCGCAGGTTGCAGATCCACAGGAAGACAAAGAAAGAAAAAAAAAAAAAAAAGCGTTGAAGCCTCACGATTCTGAATGGCCTTTCGACCTTCCGAAATTTCTGAACAGTTCGTGTTCGACTATGTTGACGATTATGTCAATGTAGAGGCCGGTGGCTATTGTTGTTTCAAGGTAATTGCCTATTTCGTTCACGATGATGAGCCACATTGGTCGCAAGTGCGGACAGAACTGTTACAAGAACTCCACGATCATGCTTCTTTGTGGCAACACATTCTTGGTCCAGTCAATTACGATTTAGCATGTCAGGAGGTAGATTGCCATATAACTCCTACGACATCAGAATTTTGGTTTTGATAGTCAGTTATTTGGATAATTTGTCGCTACGAAGTACCAGAGGGTTTTTACATAATATACACGGCAGAGTAATACTTTCCTTCCACTTGAGTAGCGGGGGTCCGGCTCTCTACTAATCCGATCAGTTACATCACTATGGGTCATATCAATAACAATCATTGTATTTATTTGTTAACAACAGGCGACGTAATATTACCTCCGATTTATTCGATATGGAGAAATAATCATTAAGAGGTGATGAAAATGTGGAGATTTCATTTAAACCCCAACTTGATAAGTATAAGAAGAAATGTATTGAGTGTTAGTCTTAGATGTTGTGTAATGACAAACTGTTTTCACATTGAATGATGTTTGTCGACAATCTATGTTATTACGTTGACAACCAAAGTTGATATTTTTTCTTGCTATTATGTTGACAATCTAAATTTCATATTTTAGTTTCATATGTCATTATTTATGAAAAACATTTGATAGACTCTCCTCTATAAAAGGCTTAAAAAATCCCTGTAAAACAAATATAAAAAAAAAAAACCAAATTCATACAAACGAAATAAACATTAATCAGCACATCGACAATACATAGATAGCATCACAAATGAAAGTTTAATTCTTCAACTGCCTCAAACATCGAATATAATAAATCTCAATAATCTAGAATTTCTAAGTAAGCAAATGTTCTTAATGTTATTGAAAACAATGATCAATAATCTTCAACAGGTGGTTTTGCAGCAAGTTCTTCTAGTCCCGGCATCCAATCCTCCATATGGAGAGTCATCTCATCCATCGCCCTCTGACGCATCTCACTGGGTACGGCATGCCTTGTCCTTGGATGAATTAGAACCAGCCAAAATGCTAAAAATTGCATACGCTGCAACGTAAAGAAAAGACCAAAAAAGTAAATAAATCAGTGCAGAAAAAAACATAAATAATAACAAAAACTAAACTAAAAGCTTCAGTACTTACTGCAGCCAAGGATTGCTGTTTGGGTGCAGGTGACTCATTGTCTTCCACCTCGTCTGTACTAACACGAACATGAGATCGAGGCTGGGAGTGCTCAAGGTACTCATGGCATGCCTCATCGGCAGACTCTATCCTCTTCATCCATTGTAATACCCTCAAGTTATAGAGTTGCAACCCATGAGATCAGGATCATAGTGGCACTAATATTTCAAAATTTTAGGGCCTCTATAACAGATCTTGGGCACAAAAACTGGATAAAGAATCATCTGTGTGTACCCAAACTGTCTTAAGAGCCGATCCGGCATATAGGACTCCACAGTACTGCAGCAATAGATAAGGCCCATATACAATGATATTGTATGGACCAGTACAAGATTTGTGATGAGGACATCATGGCTAAAACAACACACATTATGAGTCAGAATCCACGAAACCAACCTGAAGATAAAGCACAGAAGAGTCAGAAGGGTAAAATGGTCATTTTACTCACCATTTCGAAAAGGGGTCTAAATGGAAGAATCATGAAGAAATGAAGAATTTGTAAAATTTGAGTTTCAGAAATGATTCCAGAAGCTTCCTACACTTTTCACAGACACGCCATTGAGTTTTGGGCCGAATCCCCTTGCAACCCACCTTCATAAATTCGGCCAGCCCAGACCAAGAGAAGGAGAGGAAATTCTGAAATTGGGAAGCCCAATTGAGAAGCCCAATCCGAAATTGTGAAGGGTTTTAATTAAGGAGTTAGTTTGAGTTTACAACTTAAGTTAATTCTAGTAGTAGTTTTCAATGAGAGTTCCTACTTAAACTCTTGTTGTATTTTAATTTTACTTCTTATTCTTCTTATTTTTAAGATAATTTTTGGCTGAAATTATCCCATAACTCACCCGAATTTTATCTCTTAACAAACCTAGTTCCTTTAGGTTTGTTTCTTTTCAAGAAATCAATCTCTCGATTGATTTCTACTTCGTAGTTTTGATTCATTTCTACTTGTTATTTAGTATAGAATTTCGGGTAGGTTCACCCTTGTGAAATCCGAATCATTATCATCAACTAAACCTAGTTCTTTTAGGTTTCAGCTTGTAAGGAATCAATCTCTTGATTGAGTTCCAATCTTAATTGTTTTCTACTTCTTTTGTACTGGAAATTCGAACCTCCTATAACTATAAATAGGGGTTCAATTCTCCATTATTCGACAGTTGATTTAAGTTGAAGAAAGTATTAGTTTATACTCTTAAATCACTCTCCTTTATTGAGCTTTCGTAATTTGCATGTTTTGTGAATTGCCATAAGTTTATAAACTATAGGCTATTAGGTAATTGCTCTGCCTAATTGCATGCTTTGTTTCGACTCTTTATATTCTTGATCTTGGTTCAATTTGCGTGTTTGAAATTAGCTTAGGTTAATTTTAGTAGACTACTGAATCCGAGGTAGGGATTCTAGAGGTTAAGAGCTGCGTCTCGCAATTTCCAGACTTTCCTTGGTAAGTATTACGCATCGTGAACTCCGGTCCACATCAATTTGGCTCAAAAGGAAGCCAATTTACCTAGTTCATATTAAAACGAGTCAGTTGTTAATCGACCAAAGTAAGACATTACCCTAAAAAACTAGCGTACATTTAAATGATATAAAAATATTATCTCATCTGCTCTCACTGCGTCCAGTGCGCGCCTGTATGAGAGCAAGTCCCTACCTGAAACACTCTTCTTGCATGTGCCGATGTGCCACTTGAGTGCGGCAAGCATATTGTTAGTCCAAAATCTCATCTTTTGAGGACTAAATGTAGGAAAGTACTCGTATATCCAACTTTTTTAAGATGGGAACAGAAGAAAACAAAGATAGGAGTGAAATTAATGGACCGTTAGGGATTTAAATATTGAACTAATCTATAAATGATTCATACAAACATGCAATAATGTCAAAACCCTCCAAACTGAGCACAGTCCAACCTAGATGCCCTCCTAAGATTGCGATACAAGTTCGCCAAGCATGTCCGCTTACGCCCTCTATATTACGGAGGAAATGCCAGAAATACCCAGAAACGTGAGTTTTTTTTATCTTATCCACGAATAGGGTGTTTCCTAACAACCACAATAAATACCCTGCGGCAGCATTCACATGTTCCCTTTGTATATTGGCACAATAAGCTTGAAGTATTGACACCTTCACACTTCCAAAATCTTTCCCCAACTCATCTGGCTCTATCCCCAGCATACCTGCAAGCTCCGGCTTTAATTGTGCCAGCTTCATTTTCCCACAAATAGGACATCCGACCATCAAAATTTCCAATATATAGGCCACATCATGAAGAGTGATGCTCATCTCTCCAAACAGTAGGTGGAATGAATTGGTTTCCGGATGTCATTTCTCCACAAAGGCACAGAGCAGTGCAGAGTCTAACTCAGGATACATGCAACATACCAAAAGTGACAAACCGGACTGCTCCACTAGGCATTTCATTTGGCCCTCATCTACAATTCACTTTGCCAGACGATCGTACCTATTATGGCACTTCAACATATCACGTTCCTATGTAATGTCATATATATATTAACACATTTTTGGATACAAGTTATAAAGCATATTTCTAAACAAGTACTAAAGCATAATACGATACCTATCCATGCCATATGTTTAGACAATATGACCCATTAAAACTCTGCAACAACTCTGAATTTGAAGGTCCACCGTCAGTCGAATGATCTAGAATCATGTATGTCTTTCACCTATTATCCATCCCTAACCTTGTCCTAGCCTCGGAGCTCATTAATACTTTACCTTTTCTAATCCCCCTTGGTTGGATGCTTGAATTTGGCCATTCAGTTTCATCGTCCACTTGACTCATTGACCGGTCTGAATTCCATTCTATGTCCCCCTGAGCCAATTCCCTCTTAACCCATTCAGCATTTTCTCTTTCTGCATCCTCATCCGTATTTCCAATTATGGGCAGTGCAAATTCATTCTGGATGGCATCATCGTTACTTGACCCTTCCACATTTACAGTCATGGAAGATGCGCTCGATCTTCCTACCACCTTTCTCTGCGCTCAGATGCCGTGGGAGAGATACAGTCATCTATTTCCTCAGTGACTTTTTACTTCTGCCGAATTTCAACTTCAAACCTTTCAATCTATCTGACATTTGAAATAATTACATTATGCAATATGAAATTATAAAAAATGATTAGAACAAACACTAAATAAATAGGTCAAAACAGTTCCAAAAAAAACTTTAAAAAAAAACTTTTCTGGAAAATTCCACCGTTGTCCGGCGGGATTTTCTGAATATCTCACCCCTTTGCGGTGAGACATTCAGAAAATACCACCAGTGCCAGGCGGGATTTTCTGAAAATCCCGCCATAGGACGCCAGGATTTTCTAAAAATCCCGTCGCAGTGCGGCGGCATTTTTTTAAAATCCCACTCTGCCCGGGCGGGATTCTAGAAAAAACAGCAACTTCGGCCGTTTTCCCCAATCCTAGCCGCAATCAAACCAAAAAATCCCAATTTCGGCCAAATCCAACCAAACAACCGTCGCCCACATTAAACCCATTATAATTCCGGCCAAATTCACAAAGAAATCCAACAAAACATCAACCAATTTTCTAGAATTTGCAAAATTTAACATACATATCAGAATTCGAACAGAACTAATCGGAAAAACTAACCTTTGTTCTATCAGTACCGATTTGCTGCCGCCGTTCACTCATTCCTTCTTCTACCGCAGGTCGCTACTCACTTCGTTGTTTGTTCCTTCACCATGGTTCGGTCGTTCCTTCAAGAAGAAAGAAAGGAAAATTCCTTCATTCCTTCAAAGAAGAAGAGCGAAAGGAAAACGAAAATCAAAACTTTCTTAAGGGGCATTAAAGTAATTTGACAGAAAAATGTTCATGTAAATAGTAAAATTGTTCTTGTAAATACCATTTTCGTTCTTTATATGGCAATTGATACAAAATGCATGTCCTATGGCGGCAACGCTAGCACAAAGAGATCCTTACAGGCGGAGGAAATAGCAGAACATTTATTTCTTCAATGTGACCAATCAAAGAGGACATGGAGGCTATTATCTTTGGGGTTCAACTTTTATAAAGACATGCCAGTGTCATTTTGGAGTGGTGTCTTGGATGGTTTAGGGATGCTCCAGACGACGAGGCTGTAAAGCTATCTTGTTTTATCCTTTACAACATTTGGCTAGGAAGAAATCAAATGGTTTGGGAAGGGAAGTTAAGACAACCAGAGCGCCGAATTGGCCAAGAAATCCATCAGCAGAAAAGGACACAAAGAGCAGGAACCAATCCACAATAGTTGAGAGTGGATAATAGACAAGGGAAAAGCGGATACCAAGTCGTAGCCGTAGTAGACAGAGCATACAACGAGCAAAACAAACAAGGATCTATAGCTTGGGCTATTCGAGAAATGGAAGGACGAACTTTATGCTAGAAGACAACAACAATCTTCGCACAATCTCCACTCCAAACGCACGTCCTAGCATGCGTACGAGCAATACAATATTCAGTTACGAAGGGATGGACTCCATCGATTCAAACAGACAGGCTGCTTCTAGTCACATTCCTTAAGTTCCCAAGCAAGCTTATGTAGAGGTTCATAGTATAATTCTAGACATATTGAAATATATTAACTTGTATCCAAGTATTTCAGTTATTAACAGGGCCGTTTTTATACATTTAGGGGCCCTTTTTCTTTATTTTTTTATTTTTAGATTGAGGTCCCCAGTGGACCCCGTATTTAAATTCTTTCATTAAATTGAAATTTATATTATTGAACACTTTTATAGCATCATAAAGGTAGAACAATAATAATAATATTCAATAATGCTTTTAAAATACAAAATATTTCAACCAAAAAGAAAATATAAAATTTATTTAAAAAGTGCAATTTTTTAAAAAATAATTTAAAATGTATATTTAGATGCCAAATCATTTGTCAAGTTGTTCATTCTTCCAAAAGTTTTCAGTTGCAATTAAAGCCAATCTATTTAACCTCTCTTGCAACATATAATTAAGCGCAAAAATAATTAACCCTTAATTAAAAGCTAAGAATATTCAAACACATTAAAATTAAAATAAAATATTATATATCATATTCGATTATTATGACACGGTGAAATTTGAGGGAGGCCTTTGTTTGAAGAACATCAATTTCTAAATGTACCAAAAATTAATCAAATTTTGGTTATGTTGAAAGAAGAAGTCAAAAAAATAAATAAATAAAGTACACACTAACTTAGAAGAAGTAAAATGGGGCCCTAAAATATAAGAGGCCCTAAGCATGTGCACAGGATGCACATGCCCAGGGCCGGTGCTGGTTAGTAAAGCATCTAGAAAGGAAGTTGATGTAGCACATTCCCTGGCTAAGGAGAACTAAGAGTCACTACTAATGTACTTTTTTGTTATAAAATTACTATTAAGAGTAGTAGTATAATATCGATATAAAACTAAAAGTGCAAGTATATAATATAAAGACAAGATAAAAGAAGGGAGAGCAAAATAGTAGTGAGACTTGTTTTTATTATTTCATCATCTTTATTTTCTCCTTAAGCCTTACATTTATAGGCTTAAGTGTCTTACATGAATTGATGACACAAGACTAGATGAAAGGTCATACATAGTAATTACATAAAATTCTAATGAGGGATGATAGGGTAATTAGAGAACCACGGGGTAGATGAAAAGCCATGGTAATTAGATGGAGTTACGGGAATAGGAACGGACATTCATAATATATTCATAACACACCCCCTTGAATTTCCATTATTAAGAAAAATGCCTTATTAAAACCTTACTAGGAAAATTCAGCGGGAAAAAATCTAGTGAAGGAAAAAGAGTACATTTTCTTAGTACACCACTACCTCGTTAAAAAACCTTACCAGTAAAAACTCAATGGGGAAAAAAAACTTGGTCGAGGAAAAATAGTACAGCGTGTAACTCCCTCTCTTGAGCACATCAGTTGATATTGCTCAATCGTTGATTCTGATATTAATAAATCTTTGAAATATCATTCCTGTAACTGAGCAAGTCATGTAATATCAGCTTCAAACAAAGTAGTGGAAACTCTCTGAAAATCTGAGAGCAAACCACTTGATTCCAAATATAACGCCTAGAAATAGTTGTACCACTGCATGTGAGCAAAGAATTGGTTTGATCGAGTATTATAAGGATCAGTAAATTATCCACATCTGCATAACCTATAAGATCATACTTGTGTATTTTGAAAAATAAAAACCCCATATTTATCGTTCGTTCAAGCTAAAGAAACGTATGTGGTTCATGACTTGCAAGCGTATTTTAATGCTTATGTACGACTTGAAAGTTACATTATTGTTTCAATAACCCTAAAATGGTACTTCTAGACCAATGATTTCTTCATCATCCTCACGATGACAAAATAGATCTCTACGCACATCAATTGATCTTACAATCATATTTCTGCTCAAAGTATGTCTTTTATTCATATAAGTGTTTCAATAGCTTTAGCTGTATAACAAAATGATCTAAAGTGATGTCATTTTCCAAGTGCTCAATTTGCAAACTAAAAAAAATGTTGCCTTTAAAAAAAAACGTTCATTTCGAACTTTTATTTCAGTTGGTCAACAACACTTTGGGTGTCTTCAGGAGTTTAACATAAAAATCATACTTTAACTAATCAATAACAGTTTAAAACTCTTCAGGAGTTCTAAATAAAATAATCAATATAAATTGGGATCCAGATCTCTCAATAAAATATATACGTAGAGCTCTACAAAATTTAATATGATAAATATCGCGATAAATCGTATCATGCCTTCGGGAAATTACCCAGTACCTTATAATCAATTCTTGGTCTTTGGAAAAGTATTGTACGACAAGCCGTATATTATACGAATTCATTTTTCATTCTGTTTTCACACAAATACCCATTTATGACCCGCAAGTTACACATCTTCAGGTGTGTAAATTATTCTCTCAAAGCCTTCTCTTTTAAGTATTGAATTTAATTCTATTAGAATTACATATTTTCATTTCTTTCATTTTCTTGGGCAACATTTTTGTGACAGCCCCGGCCCCGACCTACCTGCATTACATTGGAGTCGAGACCGAGATGCCTGCCTGGTTCACACCAGGACTCACTCAGGATATACAGAGTAATTATTACGTAAGTAATACATTTAAATATTAAAATGAGTTATCAAACTTCAAACTTTATTATGTTCTCAAAAGATACAAACACTAATTCCCACTATTACATTTAGTACTTTCTCATACTACCACTAAATTATTTAAGTAATACTACAATACTAGCATTCCAAAACCTAATCCAAAAAGGTATTCATGAGCACCACGCTAATAATGATCGCTCCCGAGATCTGCTACATGCAAAAGGTCTAGGGGGTGAGCTTCCTTAAGTTCTGTGAGGTCGCACTATTAAAAGCATTCACCGAGTAAACATAACACATAATTTCTACGCAAATAAGGGGGGACACGTAAGGGATATAAAAAGTATAATCAGCAAGTTATACCCGTGAATCTATATGATCCTTCAGAAACATTGCTGATTATACTTTACCTGTACTTGGACACTGTACAATGTAAAACTGGTACACTGTACAATGTGGACTGCTCCCAATGCCGACAATCCAACAGTAAATAGTGTGGTAAATCTCGGAATATTACCCAGTACCTCTCCAGTTATCTAGTCGAGCACTCCAGCCATACGCCGACATGCCCGATTTCCATAAACTGAACAGGGTTTGAGGACTTCGACAATCATGCACAATTAACAGTAGACAGTGAACAGTATAACAGTAAATAATGAACAGTAACAGTAAACACGAAACAGTAGCATTTAACACTTTGACAATACACAATTACACTTTAATCATAACGATATGATAATCAGTCTTGCAATAAGCTATAATAGATATTTCACTTTGTGCATTAAAAAGTCATAATAATATATTTCACATATAAGCATGCATTTCATTAAACATACTTTTAATAACAGTGTCATATAACAATAATATCAGTATTGCATGCTAACTCATTTATTTACTTATTAAAACATTTAACCCCTTTAGTGAGAACACTCACCTCAGTGCTGAGATATCTGCTTACTATTTTCCTAATTATCTTCATTTTATAAAGGGTGAAATGCACCAAATACCACTTAACTATCGGCTTTTGCAAAAAACGCCATTTTTCTTTAAAAATTGCAACTACAAGCACTTTACTTTCAAAACGTGCGCCCAGTACCACTCTGTTAGTCAATTCCGTTAAGTGACTAACAGTCAAAAAAAGACAGGGGCAAAATCATCATTTCACACGTTGAGGCACTGTTCATTGTCTTCTCCAAAAAATTTTCGGCACTGTTCATCGGCCAATTTTTTTTTTTTTTTTTCTTCTTCTTCTTCTTCTTCCGATTATAATTATAATCAGAAACTAAGGATGCTGGGTTTCATCCTTCAATCCTCCATTTGGTGCATTTCACCCTAATTATAATCAAAAGAAGAAGAAAAAAAAAAAAAATGGCCGATGAACAGTGCCATAAAATTTTTGGGGAAGACGATGAACAGTGCCGCAACGTGTGAAATGACAATTTTGCCCCTGTCTTTTTTTGACTGTCAGTCACTTAACGGAATTGACTAACAGAGTGGTACTGAGCACACGTTTTGAAAGTAAAGTACTTGCAGTTGAAGTTTTTAAAGGAAAGTGATATTTTTTGCAAAAATCGATAGTTAAGTGGTATTTGGTGCATTTCACCCCTTTATAAATATCAGAAAGTTCAATTTCTATTCCATTTTAAACATATCCGAATTTCTTATAAACCCTATTTTCCATAAAATTTCTAATTTCCCGACAAACCTAACTTTCCAGAAACCCTAATTTCACATTTTCAAAAAGGCCTTAATTACAAAATTAGCTAAAATAAATTATAACTTTTAAGAAATTTTTGGAAAATAACATATTACACCTCAATCAGTTTTTCTCAATTGAAAATTGGTAAAACCCGTTTGGGATCTGTTTTCCCCGACTTACGATCGAGTAAAACCGGTCTTTGCCCAGAAAACTTGGATTCCAAGTTTCTTCGGGTTTTTGCTAGAAATCCATTCCAAATCCATTTTTCTTACTTTTTTTGTGCAAAATCAACCTAACAACATATAGGCATTATTGCTAACACCTTTTAACCAGTTTTTCATGCTAACAATACTATAAATCTACAATTTCTGAAGAATCATTAAAACTTCAAAACTACGCAATATATTCTAAAATCAACGAAAAGAATCCGTTGAATTCCTTACCGGCACATTCCGAATTCCTCCTAATGCTGGATCTACGGTTTTGAAATCGAATCCTAGCTTCAAGCTTTGTTCTTCAAGCTTTTCCTTCTTCTTCCTCCTTCTCCTCCTTCTTCCTTCCTTCTTCCTTCCTTCTTCCTCTTTCTCTCTAGTTTTTCTTTAGTTAGGGCAGAGTTTTGGCAGCATTTTGGGTGAAGAAAATGGTTAAGGAAAGGGGTATTTATAGGCAAAAAGGCTTAATGAGACAAAAGGCTCGATCTTATCTTGAATTATTATTAATTTTCAATTCCAGTAAAGAATCGATTTTTCCCACCTTTAAATCGGTTTTAACCGAGTTATTCAATTTCCAATCGGTTGTGACTTTTTCCAAATTGATTTCAACTGTTTGGAGGTCGGTGAGATCTTTTTTCTACTTTTTCAAATCGGGTCTACCCGTTTAAAAGTCGGTAGCCCATTTTGGAAAGCGGTGGAATTGGTTTTACCCTTTTTCAATCGGGTAAACAGTTTGACAATCGGTTTTACCCGGTCTCAATTGGGTAAAACCGGTTTTCCTTGGGCAATCAGTTTTACCCTTTTCCAATCAAGTAAAACCGATTGGTCCCTTTATTTTTATTTTTCCATTAATTTCTAATTTCTTTATTTTTATTCTATAATTCCTAAAATTAAACTTATATATTTATTTTCATATATCCTTAAACATAATTCTTTTAAATTAATATCTTAATTCTAAATTAAACATCAATAGATTAAATCCAAAACATATAAATCTAAACCATAAGATTTTATGATCTTAGAAAATTCCCAAACTTTATAATTGTACATAACAGAGTTTAAACACTAACGATATAACAAAATACATATCAAACTAGGATGAGAAACTACGGGATCTTACAATTTCTATGTTGATATTTATTCATAAGCCCAGATTGATGATCCTCGTTTTCTTTCATAATGGCAACTACTGCAGTATAAGCAATTTTATCATTGATGTCTATTGTTCATAGTTAGGTTTCATATTTAGCAATCAGACATGACACAGTTGAAATCTCATTATTATCAAAAATTTTAGGTACCTGAGCTTCTTTGAGAAGCTTATTCTCTGTCATGCTGAGAAAACTCTCCAAGAGTTTTTTATCGTAAAAATTCTTCTAGAATATCTAACACCTCGATTTTGCCATCTTTATCACTTGCTCCTTTTTCTCGGGGATTTAATTTTGGAATTGATTAGTCTACCACAATTTGGTGTTGCCTTTAAATATTTCTTACTGGTAGAAGGTCCTCCAGGGACATTATTTTAATTGGAGCATTAGTAGCCAATATGTGTGATTCAGTCACTTTTTTTTAACGTCAAAAAAAAAAAAAAAACATTTGGCAAATGCAAACTGTAAATGAATTATCTCTTGAACTTCCGGTTCAGATAGTTTTATACGAGGATCGTTGATAATTCATTCCAAGTAATATTTTTAATTAGCTACTTCTTCTTTTTTCTCCCCCTGATATTGGGAAAACTGACTCATCAAAATGACAATAAGTAAAACGAATAGTGTACAAATCTCCCACTTTATCATCAAGATTGCATGTGCACAGGTTGCACATGCCCAGGGCTGGCGCTGGTTGGTAAAGCATCTAGAAAGGAAGTTGATGTAGCACATTCCCTGGCTAAGGAAAAACTAAAAGTCACTACTAATGTACTTTTTGTTATAAAATTACTACTAAGAGTAGTAGTATAATATCGATATAAAGCTAAAAGTACAAGTATATAATATAGACAATATAAAAGAAAGGAGAGCAAAATAGTAGTGAGACTTGTTTCTAATATTTCATCATCTTTGTTTTCTCCTTAAGCCTTATATTTATAGGCTTAAGTGTCTTACATGAATTGATGACACAAGACCATATGAAAGGTCATACATAGTAATTATATAAAATACTAATGGGGGATGATAGGGTAGTTGGAGAATCACGGGGTAGATGAAAAGCCATGGTGTAATTAGCGAGAGTTACGGGAATAGGAATGGACATTCATAATATATTCATAACACTTTTCTAGTTTTTAATAATAGTATTTTGGTTTTTTTTCAAAAAAAAAAAAAAAAAGAGCAAGAAATATATGTTAATGAATTATAAAGAAAATGGACGAATTTCACGAATTTAATTCACATTTAAGGTGGACTACTGGGAATTTACATGCATTAGTGCATATGCTAAAATACGATTTGAATGTGTGTTATAGCATTTCCTATTTTTAAAATTAAGTTACTTTTGTGTTCTATTAAAAGAGTTTTATTTGTAAAAATAAATTCGTTCCAACAACTAATTAAAAGAGCAATGTTTCTATTCTATATTATATACCCTTACTAATATGACTATGTATGATCTATAATAAAAGGTACAAGTGAAAAAATGGAGTCTTTGGTATTGTACCTTATAACTTATAAAAAGTTATACCTTAGGAAAAAATAACTCTTTATATAGGACTCTTATAAATTATTTTTATAAAAATTAAAGAAAATTTTAAATTGAAAAAACTAGCTGAAAATCCTTGAAAATTCTTTCCATGTCTGAGCACCTCTGAACATGGTAGCTGCTTACCGGTAACTTTCCATGCAGAGTTTAGTTTTTTTTTTTCTTTTAAAGGTAAAATTAAATGAGTTAATAAAGCTAACTGTTGGACATTAGCCTCCTAAGACAAATTAATCCTTTAAAAGAGAGATCGAGAAGAGATTCTGAGAAATCCCAGAAAGATTTTCAATTTTTTTTTTTTTTTTTTGAAGATTTGATAATGAATCCAACAAGGTGTGCTGGGTGCAAATATCTAAGGAGAAGATGCCCTTCAGATTGTCTTCTCTCCACATATTTTCCTGGCAACGATCCTCAAAGATTTGAATATGTTCACAAAATCTATGGTGCCAGCAATGTTACCAAGCTCATTCAGGTAATTATAAAATTATATTTAAACTTTTCTTGTGTCTATTTTATTAAATTTTCTTTTCCTTTCAAGGGAAACAATATGATATATTTTCTTGATATTTGATAATAGAAAATTCAATTATATATATAGCATTGGTATATATGATAATCAAGTTTGATTGTTGTAAGTAATCCAATGCTAACAAATATAATAGTATTGTTTAGTTAGTAGTTAATTGAGTTTTGATAATGAAGAAAAGAGGAGGGGAGTCATTGATAATGTACTGTTTAATAAATGAGAACGTTTTCATTACTTTTCAATGGGTAATGAAATCTCTACATTATGGTCTTCTACATTTTCTCGGATATAAATTTTTTTTTTTTTGCTATCAAAATATTTTGCTTTTGTTACAGATCATAAAATTTGTCCATGGATTCGAATATCATAATAGAACAGCTTTGAGAGACTATTGGTGCATTTGCTATACTACGTAAGATGGTGCAACAAATATATTCAGGGAATAGGATGCTATTTTTGGGAAAACAGTGTACATATAGAGAGGAACTCAATGAATTAATACTCGGTATAAATTTGAAATTGTTGCTTTACTTTCAATGATGCAACATATACATTCAATAATTTTTCAACATAACGTTGTTAATTAGTTCAAATCCCATAAAAACAAATTACTCTCACATTTCAAAGGAAGTTTCTCTAATGATTGTTGGTTTAGAATAAGAAAATAAACACACCAATAAATAAGTAGTTAGTTTTGATTCAAAACCCATCAGTCTAAACGATTAATTTCAAGTTGACATAAACACACTTTTTATGAAGTAAAAGAATTAACAAACTTTTATATGTATATATGTGTGTGTAAGCGTTCGAAAATAAACATGCTTAATACGTATAGCTAGTTTCGACTCAAAGCCTATGAGTCTAAATGTTTAATTTCAACTTGAACTTTGATTAAATTCTTTTAGTGGATGCATAACAAAACTTAGCTCTAAGAAATTACCAATATTAATTCCCCTGCTCTTTTACTATTTTCACATTAAAATAACTTTCTGTTACTATTTGTTTTCTATATTTTTGGGTGAATCACATTTACTTCCTCTTAAGTTTTCTAATTAGTTCCTAACAACTACAAATATTTCCTGAACCATTCATTTTATTTTGAAATAATTGTTGTGATTTGTAATCTTTTTATAGGCTTGAGATGTGTTTTCCCCGATATACTATCCTCCTATGTACCATTAGGGCTATAAAAAAAATTTATTTATGGTACATAGAGTAGACAGAACAGTAGGGACATACAATTATCATCCCATTTTATAGACTAACAGAGATTGATTTGTAATTTTGTCCAAATCATTAAAATGAATAGATTATTGTCAAAGATCACGTCAACTAATTTATAATTTAACGAAATCTCGTATATTTTTATTTTGATTAATTTATAAATGGATTTATAGAGAGTTCCAGTGGAGCGACGACCTGAAACTGCAGAATCATTGTACCGTGAGGCTCACTGTAGAATTAGAGACCCTGTGTATAGAATCGTTGGTGTAACAGCCCCGGCCTTCGACCTCCCTGTTTGGGCGGGAGACGCGGCCTAACTGTCTGCCTGGTTCGCACCAGGACTCATTCAGGATACAAGAGCACTAATTAATTATACACTCAATTAAAATAAAATACATTTTATTTTACTAATACAAACTATATAAGAGTATTTCTATAACTATTACAATATTCTTGCCTTACTTTCTTAATACGAGAGTTTGTCCTATAATTCCGACACTTTTCATAACGCTGTCCTTAATTCCTGTTACATGCAAAAGGTCTAGGGGGTGAGTTTCCATAAGCTCAGTGAGGTCGCACTATTAAAACATTACCGAGTAAATAATTACCAGCACGTAGCAAATATTTCTTAGGCAAGCAAGGGGAAAACACGTAAAAGATAGAAAGAGCATAATCAGCAAGCTACAACGAGGATCTATGTGATCTTTCGTTAAGCATTACTAATTATACATTACCTGTGTTGAAATGTGTTAGAATGGGCGGCGGACACAATACACGGTGTGTCGCCTCGTCAACTACACCAGCAAACTTGTGCACATACACCGGTGCACGGAACAAAATGGTATCCTCGATAGTACCGAAAACAACGCCCCAGTCATTTAATGAGGCACTCCAGCCCAATACCGACATACCCGATCTCAACAATTGGATACGCTTTGGGGACCCCAAATCCTAACAGGAAACACGCAAATAGCATATAACAGAGTGCACATATAGGAGTGCACAGAACACAAACATTTCATGCTTGACACGTAGCTCAGAAATACACGATAAGGTTTAACATATATTTCACTTATACACGTTAATTCAGCATTTACGAACAATCATGTAAACATATCACATATATAAATATTACACTTTCACATATAAAGATCATAATTATACATTTTACTTATAAAGCATGTATTTCACTAAACATATCAATTAAATCAGTAAAACATGATAACTCATTTATTTACTCAATTAAAATATTTAACCTTTAGTGAGAACACTCACCTCGTATTGCTAGTATTTTGTAACCAAATCTGCATTAAATTAAGTTTGTTTCAATAAAGTAATTTCAATGGTAATTAATAACAACTTAAAAATAACATATTTATTAAATTCCTCACCCCAACTTTTCCCCAAATCTTATTAATCTTTAGATTTCTCTTTTTCTCCATTTATTTATTTTAACCACCCGTGAGCCCCCTTTTTCCATTTTTAGCCCATAATCTATTTTTTCTTATTTTGTTTCTTTCCTATTCTTCTTACAAGAACATGCATACAATAACTATTTTTTCCCTTTTTCAATAAAGCATATGTATTTGACCAAAACTTCTATTTCCTCTTTATTTCATATTATCATTAACTAAATAAAATTAAATCTAACTAAACATATTTTCTTTTAATTCATTTTGATTAAAATCATTCTCATAAAATATATGCAACATTTCTAACAATCAAAAATATCTATATAACTTCTAAAATCATATATTCAAGAAAATTTATAAGTTTATAGTTTAAACTTATCGCACTAAAAATCAAAATATAATATTAAGCGATTTAACCTTACCGTTGAATTCCTGAAATTGCTACGGTCCTATCTACCGAATTAGAATCAAGATTCACGATCAAAATTCCATTTTTCTGAATTTTGTTTTCCCTATTTCTTCCTTCTCCTTCTTCCTCCTTTCTCCCTTCTTTCCACGGTTGCCTTTCCCTCTCTCCTCTCTATTTCCTTTCTTTCTTTCTTTCTCTCTTTTATTCTTCCTTCGGTTTTGCTTTGTTGTTTCTCTTTTCTCTCCTCTTTCTTTCGGTTTTGCTGTGTTGTTGTTTTTCTTTCTTTGCATTTGATTCAATATAGTTATATGTATATATAGGAATGGTGGCTAGGTGGAGAAACCTCCACCTCCTCTTCCTTTTTTTTATTTATTATTATTATTTTTCAACACTTATCTTCTCTTTTTTTTTTTTTTTTTTTTCCAGCCCAACAATTGTCATTCTTCCCCTTCTTCTACGTGTGTTTAACATGGTGAGTCATGTTTATTTTATTTTATTTTTTTCTTTTATCTTATTTAATCATTATGTTTATCTTCTTCTTTTGTCTTTTTTTAGATATTTAATTGTAATTCTATATATTTAAATTTCTAACATTTTGTCGTATCGAATCTTACACAACAATAAGAGTCGTTTTATTTTCTCTACTACACATTTAACTAGTTTTCTATATTTATAAATCCTAAAATCTTGAAATTACTACTAATAATTCAAATTTAACTTTAAATTTAGTGTTAAAAGTACGGGGTATTACAATTGGCATGGTCACGTAGCTACCCCAGCAGATCTACAACGCACACTGCGAACTTGCCAAAATCCAAATGATGCAGCACCCCACATGATGACGGTGAACCCGCACCTTGCTGATCATTTCCCAAGCTATGCTCCTGCTGACTATTCTGAGTTCCAAGCAAATATTATTAATAATCCTTCTTTTCTCCCATCAACGACTAATTACTATGACGTCAATGACACCACTTCTTTTCCTCAATTTTAGTGTTAGCCTACAACTTCTCTGTTATTTTCTTCTGTCAAGGTAGAATTAATTAATTTATGAACTGATTTAATCTTGTGCTTTTTTTGCTTTATTTATTTTGTGATGATTTGTCATGATGATGGGAATTAGGATTGAAAAATAATTATATATGCCCTCTAAAATTATGGTTCGATTAACTTTATAAATAATATATTTGTACCTTGATACATCCATTATTAACGGTAAAAAGTGTATTTTTTGAAAAATTTAATAAAATAAGGATATGAATAAAAATGGGATGGACTGTCCAATTGCATAAATTGAAACTGTGTACCACGCATAAATTTACGAATTTGTTATTAAAAGGAACAAAATTGTTATTCACAAGAACATTTTCACGTGAAATTTCTTTAATGCCCTTCAGTAAGTCCTTTCCTTTCTCTCCTTTG
This sequence comes from Leptodermis oblonga, assembly GCA_016801395.1. NCBI lineage: Eukaryota > Viridiplantae > Streptophyta > Magnoliopsida > Gentianales > Rubiaceae > Leptodermis > Leptodermis oblonga. Next base: position 28,898,828 of record CM028760.1, read on the forward strand.
AACAGACGGCGAAGAAGGAAGCGGGAAGGATTGCAATCAGCTGACAAATTGGAACAAATCGGTACCGAATTGGCAGGTGGTTAGTGCTTCCGATAGAGCAAATCTTGTGAATTTTCTAGCGAATCGGCAAAGGTTAGTGTTTCCGATTAATTCAGTTCGAATTCCGCTGTTAGTATGTTAAATTTTAGAAATTCTTAAAAATTGGTTGATGTTTTGTTGGATTTGTTTGTGAATTTGGCCGGAATTATCATGGGTTTATCGTGGATATGTTGTGTCATGTGGCGCCTTTATGTGGAAATGCCACCTACCCCAATCGGGATTTTGTCAAAATCCAGCTAGGGATAGGCGGTTATCTTGCCCACACCGGACAAGATTGTATATCACTCAGTAAATTTGAAAAAAAAAAATCCCAACTTTAAGCAAAAAAATATGTAAATTGTTTAGTACCGTGAAATATGGATCGTTCTCATAGCTATATCGCCCACAATTGGTAGTTTTTCTCCAAAATATAGGTAAGAATATTTTTGCCTTTTCAATAATAAAAATTTTAAAAAGTATCTTGTGAATAGTAAAACAGGTCCTGGGAATAACATGCCCCTAAATTTAATAGCAAAAGTTTTTTTTTTTTTTTATAACACATGTGCATGTTGAAAAATGTTTCACAAGTAGACTCATCAATTTGTCAAGATTGACATATATCGACCTGTCCAATCTGAGAATCAACTTTCTAAGATTAGTGTTTTTCTTTTCTTTTAGAAACACAAAGTCACTCGCATTACAAAAACAAACACTCATAGAACAAATTAAACAAAAGCAAAATAAATGATTATATCCTATATATATATAAAGCGTGAAGGCATCGGTCGAAATTAACCTTTTGTTCCCACACGAATAGCCCACATGACTAATATAAATGTATTCCACATAAGTCAACTCCAGCTATTAAATAAATCGGTGTCCTCAATTTGCTCTCCAACAAAAAATGCGGTGGCCTACACAACCAGAAAGATATGCATATCCAAAAATACAAACAATGCAATGATATAGATAGGAACATAAAAACAAAGATAAATTCCTAGAGAAGAATAGAAAAAGAAAAACTTGGACGCAAACACAACCACCGCAGGTTTACAGACACTCACTTAATTTCACAAAATATAATTCAATGAGGTTAGGAAACTGTAGCTATTACATTAGTTCTAAGCCATTATGAAGTTGTTACTGCTATTGCAACACATGTATTATTACAACAAAACACAATTATGACTACAATTTCATTAAACCATTGCAACATAACATACCATATTGGTACCAAACTATTCACACTAAAAGATAGGTATTTCACATAAAAACCCTGGAATACAATTAACTAATAGGTTAATAATATGTTTATTGTTTATAGTGCTAAAACACTGTTAACGATCTGCATGCTGTTAGAGGACTTCCCACCTCAATTTCTTTTCTGATGCTGCTTGCAAAGTCCTCCAAGACACTTAGCCTCCAATATTCTCTACCATTACTTCCTAATTAGAATTCACTAAACATATATTAATGAACTCCTATACTTCTTTTTTGAACACAAAATCGTATCGTTGACCAGAACTATGGCAAATATCACAAAGCACACCCCAGTTGAAGAGAATATATTGTTATCATTCAGGGATTTGAACTTCAACTTCTAAAATTCAGTTTCTAGATGGTCCACGACTAGGCCGAGAGTACAAGAAGCACAAAAGAAGAGAATAGCCAAACAATAAGATGCTAATGGACAACAAAATTATAAATAGCGATTTCACAACCACATATTCAAACAAAAAAGGTAGATATTTTAGTTTCTTTAACATCAATGTGTTACAAAGGCCAGTACCAAAGGCCAACTAAATAGTAACATATTCTAAAACATCAACAACTATAGAAAAATACATAATCAAACTCATCAGTGTGCCATAATGAAAATTCCAATGTGTATCACTGCATTTTCGAGCCCAGATTCTTGATTTAAACCACATTCATTGAACATTTCTCCATTTTCAAGTGCTTTTAAGCTACTTGGAGATGATTCTTCGCTACTACAACAGTTAATAGTAAGCTGGAGTTGATGTCCAAAATAATAAATATAAAAAGCAGTTGGATTATCTTTCAAGGTCAAACTTTTGAGTCCATTAAACTCTCCTGAAATATTACTTGCTCCATTGTATCCTTGTCCTCTAATTCTAGTCATACTCAAACCAAAATATGAAAAAAAATAATTTTATAGCTTTTTTGAATGACAAAGAAGTATCACCTACATGAACAATCCCAAGAAAATGTTCAACAACAATGTCTCCAGAATTTGTTGGTTTTATGTCCTAAAGCCAATTAAATTATAGAATTATAATTTATATTTATTTGCCAACGTGTTTAAGAACCTAAAGGGTCACACACAAAAGAACAACTGATTGGGTTAAAATGATTAATTGTGAGTTAATTTATTATGTAAATTAACTCTAGGGACTTATTAATAAATATCTTATAATAGTTTCCTATTTGTGTTAGGTTTCCTATTAGATTAGGTTTCCTACTGGTAATAGGTTTATACTATAAAGGTATCTATAAATATAAAGTCTTGTCATTGGACATGGATGCCATTCAATCGATACTTACGTACGGTTATATTTCGGAGACCTAGCCGTCAATCCTTTGACTGATCAATCCTTGCGAAGGATCCTAGTAAGTTGTTCGTGTGGATACCGTTAGAGGCCGGACAACTGTGCGGCTTGTGATCAAGTACACCTCGTCGGTTTATCTCTGTAAGATTTCCTGCAGCTGAGGTATGTCCCTGAACAAATACTTTATTATTCATGAATTGCAAAGAAAGATGGCATGTCAATCTATAGTTTAATTTCCGCAGTTTATAGATTGGTTAACTCACAGTGGTATCAGAGCCTACTTTGTTTATTCATGTTTAGTAATCTATTAATATATTTAATTATCATGAATTGACGGTTAATATGTGTATAATGTGAGAATTGAGTTTAAAAGGATTTTCTTGTTGGTTTTATGCCGTTAATGGATTTTCTTAAGAAATCAGAAGCTTGAGGAGTCTTGAGTTCACAGTCCTGTTCAAGAAGATGTTTTAATAAAAAGGTGATTCTTTTAAAGAAAACAGAAGGTTGAACTTACTGATTTCAAAATTGGTTTCTGAAAAGTGTTTTTTTTCAAAAACGAATTCTTGAAGTAATTAGTTAATGGACTGATGGAAGTTCTGTTACGGATTCATTGATCGGATTCAGACTTCTTGAATCTGGTTCGGTTCATAAATTTTTGGATCTGGAAATAGCTTTCTTTTCTCTGTTTGGCGATGGCTTCGGATGGTTGGCTTTAGGAATTTTGATTGTTTTCAAAGTTTCTGGAAAGTGGTGTTTTGAAGAATGGTTCAGAACAGAACAACAACCTTCGCGGCCAAGGCGCCACTGTCGCGGCGAGATGACCCGGAGAGTGCGACCAGAAATTTCTCTGGTCGCTGGTGCGTCCCTTCCCGGCGGCGAATTGCGTTGTCGGAGAAGATGACAACTTCGGTGAAGAAGTCGGGCAGCAAGGAAAATCGCAAGAGGCGGCTGCGCAATCAGGGAGTGATCTCCTGATTGCAAGTCGATTGGGCTAGGTTTAATTCCTAGCCCAACTGGAGATCTGGGCCACGGCCCAGATCTGCCAAAGAAAAAAAAAAACCCAACTGGAGATCTGGGCCACGGCCCAGATCTGCCAAAGAAAGAAAAAAAAAACCCAACTGGAGATCTGGGCCACGGCCCAGATCTGCCAAAAAAAAAAAAAATCCCAATTGAGGATCTGGGCCACGGCCCAGATCTGTCCAAAGAAAAACAAAAAACCCAATTTTGGGCATCTCGGCCCAAAGTAGATTTTTCCCTTTTAATTCTGGTTGGACTTAAAATATTAAAATTGGGCCTGTTTTATTACATTATAACAGCAAATGTTTTCTTTATAGGGTGATTCCTTTTGAAGTTTAAATTCCTTTTTTTTTGGTGTTTTGAACCAAATTTTTTCTGAGTCTAGACCAATTTAATAAATTCTCAGATTATTCTAATGGGATTAGAAGTGATTATACACATAAATTCATGATTAGATATTAAATATTTTATGTATGTATATGATTTGATTATGCAATATGTTTGATAAATATCATGTATTATTTAATTGGATTATTTAATATCATGTTGTATCAAATATTGGTAATTGCATGTTGATCTATGAGATCATATATCAGGTTAAATCCCTTAAAAGAAATATTAAGTCATTAAAATGCCTTCCATTATTGTAGTAAAAATAACAATTATCGTGCGAATTGACTTGTTGGGATTCCCCAAGGTTGTTCAACCCATAATATATTTTTGCTATTAGATGTGTTCTGTGAATAATGGGTTTGACTTAACGAAACATATAATTTGTTGGGATTCCTCAAGGTTATATGGTTTTGAGGCAAGGATTAGGTAACATACATAATGTGCATGCTAATAGTTAGCAACCTAATGATCTAGGAATTACAAGGGTTGTAATTGATATAAGAAATTATCTACCTTATGACATTATTTTGATTTGTTGGGATTCCTCAAGGTCAAATTAATTAATAGGGATCCTAGCTCACTAAGAATTATTTTATAATTCTCGAATCAATATTTTAAGGGTGATTGATTTGAAAAAAATAGTGGGAGCAAAATCAATAGCATATTCATATCTTATGTTTGATTTTGTTAATTTTATGAATAATATTTATTCATTTTATCTCTAAATCTTGTTGTAGAAATGGCTTCTAGTATGGTTGGTTTGCGTGATCTTCTTCACGAAAACAAGTTGACTGGTTCAAACTTTGTGCAATGGCACCAAAACTTGAGAATAGTTCTCAGGTATGAGAGAATTCTCTATGTCCTTGAAAACCCTATCCCTGAAAAGCCGCAGGCTGAGGCTTTTGCAGATGCTGAGAATGATGAAGCTTTCAGAGATGTTGAAGATGCTTATTTCAAACATGTGGAAGATGCTGAGACAGCTGCCTGTATCATGCTAGCCTCCATGAGTTTTGAACTGCAGAAACAACATGAGAAACTTGATGCTTATACAATGATTCAAGAGCTGAAAGCATTGTATGAGAAGCGCAAGAGAAACGAAAGATATGAGATATCTAAGGAGCTTTATCATTGCAAAATGAAGAAGGGTCTTCAGTATCAACTCATGTACTGAAAATGATGGGTCTCATAAAAAAGATGGAGTCTATGGGAGAGAAGATTAAGCATGAGACTTGTGTTGATCTCATTCTTCAGTCCCTACCTCCGAGCTTTTCGCACTTTGTGGTGAACTTTCACATGCACAAGGTTGAGGCTATCACTTTGGCTGACTTGAACAATATGCTTGAGACAGCTGAGGGTGCTATGAGAGATGGTGCGGGTACGGTGTTGATGGTGAATTCTTCCAAGAACAACAAGAAAGGGAAGAAAGCTAAGAATGGTCCTAAGAAAGCCGTTCAAGTTGCCATGAAACCCATACCTGTGATCAAAAAGGACAAAAAGGTTAAAAAGGCAAAGGGCAAATGTTTCCATTGTGACAAGCCAGGTCACTGGAAGAGAGATTGCAAGGCTTTTAATGATACTGTGAAGAAGCTTGCTGAAGCTTCAATTTCAGGTATTTGTATGATCGAAATAAATATCTCTACAATTAATTCTAATTCCTGGGTATTGGATACCGGATCTGGATCTCATATTTGTAAAAATATGCAGGAACTGCGAAGAAGTAGGAGATTGGCAAAAGGAGAAGTGGAACTACGTGTGGGAAATGGAGCAAAAATTGCTGCATTAGCCGTAGGGACTTATTTTCTCAATTTGCTTAGTGGATTGATTTTAGAATTAAAAGACTGTTTTTATGTTCCAGCTATTTCTAAGAATATTATTTCTATTCCATGTTTAGATGTGGATGGATTTTCTATTACTCAAGAGAATAAATGTTGTTCTTTTTCGCGTAATGGTTTATTCTATGGTAGTGGTTCATTGGTTAATGGTCTTTATATTCTTGAATTGGAAAAATCGATCCTTAATATTATTTCGAAAAAGCCTAAAACTGATAAATTGAAACAATCATATCTCTGGCATTGTCGACTTGGTCATATAAATGAGAAACGCATAGCCAAATTACACACTAGTGGTTATTTGGGGTCATTCGATTACGAATCTTATGATATGTGTGAATCTTGTTTATTTGGAAAAATGACAAAGTCTCCCTTTTCTGCTAAGGGAGAGAAGTCGAATGAATTGCTTGGTCTCATACATACCGATGTATGTGGTCCAATGTCAACTCAGGCTAGGGGTGGTTTTTCTTACTTCATCACTTTTACTGATGACTTTTCAAGATACGGATATGTTTACTTAATGAAACACAAATCTGAATCCTTTGAAAGGTTCAAAGAGTACAAGAGTGAGGTTGAAAAACAACTTGGCAAAAATATTAAAAGACTTCGATCGGATCGAGGTGGAGAATATTTGAGTCATGAGTTTCAAAGTTATCTAAAAGAGAATGGGATTCTCTCTCAATGGACACCTCCATATACACCGCAACACAATGGTGTATCTGAAAGGAGAAATCGAACGCTATTAGATATGGTTCGGTCCATGATGAGTTATGCAGATCTCCCCAAATCATTTTGGGGTTATGCCCTTGAAACCGCATGTTACCTCCTAAACCGTGTTCCATCCAAAAGTGTTGAGTCTACTCCATATGAGATATGGCGAAGTAGAAAACCAAACCTGTCACGTATGAAGGTTTGGGGATGTACTGCCTTTGTAAAAAGGTAGAATCAGACAAGCTTGGAGCAAAGTCTGATAAATGTTTGTTTGTGGGATATCCAAAAGAAACAGCTGGATATTATTTTTACAATCCCAGTGAGCAAAAGGTAATTGTCTCAAAACATGCGATTTTCTTAGAGAAAGAATTTCTTCTAGAAAAATCGAGTGGGGATAAAGTAATACTTGAAGAAATTCAAGAGCAAACAAACACACAACACGAAATGGAACAAAGGACACTTCAGTCAAATAAAAATGCGACAGAAAATGAAGTATCCAGTGTACACACAACTCGTAGGAGTAGTAGGGTACATCATCCTCCCAAAAGGTATGATGATATATTTATCATAGATGATGATGATGAACCTACCACTTATCGAGAGGTCTTATCGGACATCGACTCTCAGAAGTGGCTACAGGCCATGCAGTCTGAAATGGATTCCATGTACGAAAATAAGGTTTGGACCTTAGTTGACCTACCCAATGGGGTGAAACCCATTGGATGCAAGTGGGTCTTCAAGAAAAAACGGGACATGGATGGCAAAGTGTCTACATACAAGGCACAGTTAGTGGCAAAAGGTTTTTCACAGCAGTATGGTATTGACTATGATGAAACTTTCTCGCCAGTTGCCATGATTAAATCCATTCGGATTCTACTTGATATTGCAGCATACCATGATTATGAGATCTGGCAAATGGATGTAAAGACGGCCTTCCTTAATGGGATTTTGGAAGAAGAGGTATATATGAAACAACCTGAGGGCTTTACATCCAATGATGCTCATAAAGTATGCAGATTGCAAAGGTCAATTTATGGCCTTAAGCAAGCTTCAAGGAGTTGGAATCTTCGTTTTAATGAAACAATCAAAGAGTTTGGTTTCATAAGAAATGAAGATGAACCATGTGTGTACAAAAAGGTTAGTGGGAGTGCGGTGGTTTTTCTAATACTATATGTCGATGACATATTGTTGATGGGAAACAATGTGCCAATGCTTCAATCAGTCAAAGAATACTTGCACCAACACTTTTCCATGAAGGACTTAGGAGAAGCAGCCTATATTCTGGGAATTAGGATCTATCGAGATAGATCCAGAAGGTTGCTTGGTTTATCCCAATCTCAGTACATTGATAAAGTGCTAAAGCGTTTTAGCATGGAGTAGTCTAAGAGAGGTTTTCTACCTATATCACATGGTGTTAACTTATCTAAAGACATGTGTCCTAAAACTGAGTTGGAGGTACAAAACATGCAGAAAGTTCCATATGCCTCTGCGATTGGATCGATTATGTATGCGATGCATTGTACCAGACCTGACATCTCCTATGCAGTAAGTGTGACAAGTAGATACCAAGCCAACCCTAGTGAGGATCACTGGAAGACAGTCAAGAATGTTCTGAAGTACTTGAGAAGAACAAAAGAACATTTTTTGATCTACGGTGGAGCAGAATTAGAAGTCAATGGATATGCAGATGCCAGCTTTCAGTCTGATAAAGATGATAGCAAGTCACAATCTGGATATGTGTTTACACTCAATGGTGGAGCTGTCTGTTGGAAAAGTTCCAAACAATCTACTGTTGCTGATTCTACAACAGAAGCCGAATACATAGCCGCTTCTGAAGCAGCCAAAGAAGCAGTGTGGATAAAGAAGTTCTTAATTGAACTTGGTGTGGTTCCTTCCATTGTCAATCCTGTTCGTTTGTACTGTGATAACAATGGAGCCATTGCACAAGCAAGGGAACCAAGATCTCATCAAAAATCCAAACATGTATTAAGGCGCTATCATTTAATTAGAGAATTCATTGATAGAAAAGAGATAGAGATAGAGAAAATTCCCACGGATGACAATATAGCTGATCCATTGACTAAACCAATGTCTCAACAGAAACATGAACGTCATGTGTTCTCATTTGGCTTGAAGCAAATGGGGGATTGGTGTTAGTCCAAGTGGGAGAGAAAGAATCATTTTATTTTATGCTTAAGTGTGGACAAAAACCAATGTTGTTTGGAACATTTGCATTTTATAATTTGAAGATATGAATTTATTTTATCATTTATCTTATTTGTTTTATTACATTAAATAATTGATAAAGTCCTTAGAATAATATTTGTATGAAAGAAATCATAAAGGTTATGATAATGAGATTCTTTTCGATACTTATATATTTTTCTTAAATAGATCCCTAGTCATAGTATTAACAAGATGGGACATTGTTAATACGGACAGACTAGCACATTTTAGCTTTCTTCCTAAAGTAGGAAATAGTTGATCTCATTAACTATTGTGTGGGGCACAAAAGCTAAATATGTGGATGCTTGTTTGGGAACAAGTCCATTGGATTGACCCGTTTAGAGATTTTCATGAGGTGATCTATTTGAGTGCCAATGAAACTAATCTCTAAGTAATGGTAGTGTAAAATTATCCTTCGACTTGAGATCATAAGTGTACCCAGAGTGTGGACTATTATACTTTTACTCTTTTGGTCCTTAACCTTAGTTGGTTATGTGTGCTTTAAGAGTTAGGTGTAGTATGAAACATGGATGGAAGTTTATGATCAATAAAGAATTCACCACTTCCAATAGAAGGAAGAAAATATCTAAGTTATGGCCACTTGTTGAAATATAACTTTAAATGTTTGCAAACTGGAAGTGATTTTAGAATAGTTCTAAATTCGACTTCAGATGAGTTATATTTCGGAAACAAGCAAAGAAATTATTAGTTCTTTAAGAGTTGGCACTGATCCTTACTCTTGAACTAGTTGGGATATGGTATGGTGAAAGGATAGGAATTACACAGAATCTATTCATAAAGGTGAAGTCGATCACATGACTTTTTTAACACTTGGGTGGTCATGATGCCTGGCTAGAGGCCAATCTTGATCTATAAATATAAGTGGGTTAATTCTTAAATCTCATGGCCTATTGTCTTTAGGCCAAGTGGGAGTTTGTTGGTTTTATGTCCTAAAGCCAATTAAATTATAGAATTATAATTTATATTTATTTGCCAACGTGTTTAAGAACCTAAAGGGTCACACACAAAAGAACAACGTGTTTAAGAACCTAAAGGGTCACACACATAACGTAAGGCAACAACCATTTGCTCTTTATCGGATGTATCACGAGATTCATCCACTAATATAGCCACACAAAAAAAAAAAAATCATCTCTAAGTTCAGTCAATATTGCGTATGTAGCCTCAAGAGCATAAGCATGCACAATATCTTTTTGCATATCTGGAGAAGTCAATTTTATTATTTTCTGCAACATTTTGTGAAACTGCATTCTTTTTATTTCTTCACTAAAATCTGCAGAGATTTTCAAAATTTCAAGAAAAATACCTTGATTTACTAAACTTTTAGATTCATCATGCCCCGGAAAAGCTAAACTTTTGCATAACAATGACCAAATGCAATTAACTGAACCAGTTAACCTTAATCCGTAAAGAATGTGAGTTTGCTCTTATTGCTTGGTAAGAGCAACTTGAATAAGCTGACTTTCTTCATCAAGTTTACATATCTTTTTTATTTTTTTTACCGCATCCCCAAGAATCAACACACATAATCTCGGGGTTACTGTTGGGTTTTGTACTAAAGCCAAATAGAAAGATTGAATTATTTTTATTACCATGAATTAAGAAACCTAAAGGGTCACACACAAAGAATTAATTTCTGAGTTAAATGGGACTAAATGTAATTATATGATAATTACATGGATTAATTGAATTAATAATTAATCTATAATTATTTAATTAGCAAATTAATTATCTCAAATAAAAATTTGAAATAAAAGAGATTTATCTAACTGATATATATTTATCGTATAATTATTATACGATAAAAGATATCAGGCAGTTGTCATCCTTTAGGATAACTACTATGTTTAAATAATTACTAGATAAAATCTAGTAAATATTTATCAGGTAACTTTAATTTGCTACTAATAAAGTAACAGGGTCATTTATAAGTGTACGACTCAATTTGCTTTCGTAAGGCATACGCGACAAACCCCAAAGAAAATAGTTTTCTCTAGTTGTTATGAACACTTGTGCGGCTATTTGATCGACAAACATTTCATCAGATTACTGGACTTGCAGTCGGAAATTACTCAATAGATCTTGGTACAGTGGTATCAGATACTCTTGATATGTGGCACAGATTTATATATTATATATAAATAATCTGTGCGTATAATTATTTAATTGATGTTTGGAGAAGTAGGGCATGAATTGTTCATGGTTTGAATCATGAGAACAATTGTTGGGCTAAACACGAAAATACTGCATCAAGAAAATGTTTCTTGGGTTTAGTAGAAAAGTTTAAGGCTTTTTGGGTGCTGCTGCATAAACCGATTCTAGAATTGATTTGAGAACTTGAAAATTTTCTTGGATTAGCCTCTACCATTTTATTCACTTTGGACGAAATGGTGAATGGCATGAAGATTGAACTTCTGGAAATAATTTTCTGATTTTTGTTCTTAATCTGAATATCTGGATGCGTGGTTTTTCTTTTGTTTTCAAGAGTTTTTGGTCGCCTGAAATGACTGAGCATGGTCCCTGTTTCGGATTCGCCGGAATGATTCCGTACTGGAAAAAAAAAAAAAAAAAAGGGACCTGTTTCAGAATTGTTCTGAAAATTTTTGGATGCCTGTGTTTTAATCGATTGTGGCGACTGGTGGCTTCAGAAGCTTCATCCGTTACTTTTTCAAACTGAATATAAATGGATTTTGGTTTTGGTAACTTCTGGAATTGTTTCGCCGTTGCTGCTGTGCCTTGTCGGTCCTGTTTTGGCTTTGCTGGAAAAATGGTTAGGACAAGGACAGGAATTGCGGATGGCTGCGGCTGTTGTTCCTACTCGATCAGAACTGTTCTAACCATGGCCAGATCAACAGCCGCCGGGGCTGGCTGCGATCAGAACTTTTCTGGTCGCCCGCCCCGACGGCGCGGCTGCTGCAACCAGAAAAATCTGGTCGCGGGCTACACCAGCTCACAGTTCTGTTCGCTCGCAAACGGACAGAGGCCAGAATGGTTCTGGCCGGGGAACGCCCGCCGGCACCCACCGCCGCTGCTTTCCGGAGAAAAGAAAATAAAAGGATTTTTGTTTTTATTTTTAGAAGATGAACAGTGACGGCGGGAAGGAACAGTAGATTTTCTCAAATATTGCAAATAAGCCCCTATACTGTTTTTTTGTTATAAATTGTCCCCGAAACCTTATGACTACTGTTTTCTAGTCTTGAAAATTGCAATAACGCCCCATTCTTTTTCTATTTGAGTATCTGCCTAAGTAGTTTTAATGAAATTACTTTTAAAGAAATAAGTTTCTTTATTTGTAGCATGACCCAAGTTGTATGTTTTCTTATAAATTAGCCTATGTAATTTAATTTATTACTTTAAAGCATCAAAACTTCTCAAATCATTTAATTAAATAATTTTTAATATGATTAGAAATGTATACACATAGATTCATGACTAAAATCATTAATATTCATTTAATATGATTAGGTGATTGTATGATTACCATGTCATGGGTAAATTATTGAAATAATAATTTGTTAATTTTAGAATTACTAAATTTTAAATGAGATTTAATATTTAGTTATGAGTTCAACAAAATTATTAAATTTATTGAAATTGTAATTTTATTGAAAGTTCCAAAATTAGATGTTTGTTAATTTCAATTTGATTGAGATATGACAATTATTATTTTGGAGTCTTATAAATTTTAAATTTTGATTTAAACTTTATAAAGAGTTAATATTATGAGTGGGCACGGTTTAGTCCAATTCGAAAATCAAACCGAATTCGAATAACCCAATTCGAATTAGGTTTGGTTTGAAACCGAATTCAAATTATGAATTCGGTTTTAGAATCGGTGAAAACCGAATTGGGATATATGATTTATATATTTTTAATTTTATACTTCTCATTTTTTTAATTACTCTGCCCCACTACATCTCTTTCTCTCCCCCCCCCCCCCCCCCCCCCCCCCCCCCCCTTCTTTTTCTTTCTTTTCTTTCTCCCACCTCTGTTCCCTCTTTTTCTCTTCATCTATTTTTTTTTTCTTCATCAAGTTTTTGGGAGAAGGTTGGTGGTGTTGATTGTTGTTGTTGGATGATGGAGGTTGTGGATCTGGGAAGGGGCGGCGATGGTGGATCTGGAACTTGACGATGCTTCTTCTCTTCATCTATTTTCTTTCTTCTCTTCATTATCTTTCTCTCTTTACTCCTCCTATTTCCTTCTCCCTTCTCTCTTTCATTTTCTTCAAAACCTTACTGTGTTAAACTATTAATTCTAGAAACAAATTTGTGAATTCGGTTTCCACGGTCCAAACCAAATTCGAATTACGAATTCGATTTGGTTTCTTTAGTTTTAAAATGAATTAGGTTCGGTTTTCAAATTGGCCAAAAAAATTTTAACTTCGAGGAAACCGATTCGCGAAAACAGATTCGTGCCCACCCCTAGTTAATATTTTAGATATTTTTCATAATTTAATTTGATTTAAGTTATGGAATAGACTCTAAATTAAATCCAAAATAGGATAAATCAAATTGAAAAGTAAAGGAATTATAATTTTAAGGTTTTGATTTGAATTTATAGTCTTAAATGCAATCCTTAAATTATTCGACTTATTTTTACTCAGTTGAATATTAATTCCAATAACTTTTCAAGATTATTCAAAATTAACATTCTAATTTGATTAGAAATACCAGTACACATAGTTCCATTGTTGTAATTATTAATTTGATTATTTAATTACATTAACTGAATATTTGATGAAAATGATCATTTAATTTGATTATTTGATTACATATTGTAGGTCATATCTACTCAAATGTTTGATTATATTAATTTGCATGTAATTTATGGGATTAATATTAAATGACAAATCCCTCAATAAATATTAAATCAATTTAGTTGTCTTCCATTATTGTAGTTTAAACAATCCTTGTTCAAACAATTTTTTGAGCGGCCTCAAGGTTGTATTACCAAGGTGAATTGTTTTAACTATTGAGACAATTTTCAAATTATGATGAAAACAATTCTAGTTGGGCAATTTGTTGAGCTACCTCAAGATTGTTCTACTTAGAATGCATTTTTAACTGAGAAATATATTTCCAAATAATGGGTTAGATTTAACAAGACTCGTAATTTGTTGAGCTACCTCAATATTACTTGTCTTAGAGGCAAAGAGTTAGGAGACATATGCGATATGTGTATCAAAAGTTGATAACCTAACTGTCTAGGAGTTAAAATGGTTGTAATTGGTAATTGAAACCTACTGGTTGAAATTATTTTGATTTGTTGAGCTACCTCAAGGTCAAAAATAATTAAAATTGGATCCTAGCCTACTAAGAATTTTTTTGAAAATCTCGAATCAATATTGAGGGTTATTGATTTGAATAAAATCGTGGAGCAAAACCAAAATCGTTATCCATATCACTTATATTTTGGCTTTGTTCATTGCATAAATTTATTTTAGCGTTGTTAATATATGTTGTAGAACATGAGTAAACGTTTATCTAGCATTTATTTTGGCTTATTTTTAAAAAAGATTACTTTGGCATAGATTTGAAGATACTTGTAAACCAAAGTGATTTTGGTTGTTACAGTTTCGTAAACTTCAATCATATCTAAGATAATATATAAGCAATTTAAAAATACTTACTGAAAGCCTTTAACAAGATATAACAATTGTATCAGATGAACTATTAATTCTAAATTGTTAGGATAAGAAGCTTTGATATCCACATCTTGATAACGCATCTCAATCGTTGGTTGATGCATGAACATATGTGAATCTCACAATATTATCTTAGTTAATTATTCAAAAATTTATTTTTTAATATAATATATATTAAACTTTTTTACTATTATGGATGAGATTTAATAGTTTAATTTTAGAAAGGATAAGATCCACAATTGAATTTTTGAAATTCAATTAAAGAAAAATTAAATTGTACAGACATCTATTTTAGTTAAATCAAATGAGATTGAGTGGTTGAAACTGCGCAATAATTATCATAATTTGAAAGAAAATAATGTAATTGTTACAATTTTCTTCCAACTACATTAAAATATATTTCTTCCTTAAATTTGGACTTATGATATTCAATATCATGAAAGCAAATATGTTTGCAAGATCTAAATTTAAGAGGATGAACAATAGGAATAGTCCTATACTTGACAATTGTTGTTATGGTAATTATATTCTTTATTAATTGGGCTTATTAAGGATTATAAATTGAAAATAATCATATCTAATGTTTGACATTTTAGGATATGATTTTCATACAAAATAACAAAAGTTGTAATTTTGAAATATAGTTTTCGACTATATGTCATAATTTATGATCATGTGTTAGTTCAAAATATCTAATTTAGATATTATAGTTTTGGAATCAAAATTTGGTCTTACCTTGAAATGATATTTGCATATATACATTCAAATTACATTATGATGATGGTTTGAATAAATTGATTTTGAATCAATTGCAATATGTGAATTTTAATCATTTGTAATGGTCAAATGATCTTTTATGATTAAATATGTGATATTTAATTAATTATTATGACTTATGCATGTGATGTATGCCGTGTCATATTAATTTGTGCCAAAGGAAATTTTTCTATTTTATTAAGTCTCAAATTTAATTGCTTAAGGCGATTAGTTTATACTTATTGAAGTATAAGTTTGAGTTTTGAATTGTTCAAATAATAAAATAAAATTTGAAAATTTGTAAAAGAAATTTAATATCTCGATAAGATCGTGATAGTAAATATCTTAAATACTATGTTATCTAAACTAAGGTTGCGATTATTATGATTTATACACACACACACACACACTATAATGTGTAGTGTTGTATAATAGAAATTAAATATATGTGATATATTTGATTAGTTATATAGATTAACTAATGCGGTCTTCTATCTATTCTCAATTTATGCCAAAGTTATGTTTCATTTAACAATTGATTAGCTATCATATAAGATATTGATTAACTTATAACAAAATTTTATAAAAAAAATTTAGTTTATTCCACTTATATGATGAGGATTAAGTTAGAATAGTTTTGAACTACATCTAATTAATTAATTATTTTATGGTTTATCCAAATGAAAATTTGGCTACTAATATTATTATTTCATTGAACAAATATTGTTCAATAATATATTATCTTTCTAAAAATAAATAGTTTATATTGGAAAAGATTGTGGGAGGAATGATAATATTTAAAAATTAATAACTATTAAAATAAAAGGTCAACCAATGAAACAAAATGTTCAATCGCATGATGATGTGATAAACTTTAACTTCCCAATCACATAAAAGATGTGTATTTACAATTGTTGCATATTATAAACAGTGGTATAAAGTTGTGTGATGTGCATAAAATTGAAATCCCCATTGGGCCTAGCCCAATGAATTAGAACTAAGAAACAGTAAAGGATAAAGAAGCCCAGATACATGTTTAGGTCAGAAAAATCATACAAACCAAGTCTCTATCACCAATTTAGGTCGGCTATAAAAGGCTCAGATCGGCAATATAGATTTAAATAACTCACGAAGGTTTAAGTCGGAAAGTATTCTAAACCAAGTTGTGAATCTTAGATCGGTAAACTTTATAACCCAGCTCGGTAAGATTAGCCCAGGAAAAGTACTATTCTACTCAATAAGCCTAGGTCGGTGTAAGCTTAAAAGAAGTTAGATCGGTCAAAAGTGTTATGGCTCAGGTCGGTAAGTAACTAAAACACATGAGAGCTTAGGTCGGTAAAAAGTAAACCGGTCCGAGATAAGATAATATATTCAAAACAGTTACATCATGGTAGGACTATCATGTTAGTAAATGCAGGATAATAATGACCAGGAGCCAAAACTAAAGCCAGTTTTCCCGGAGCGGCTAAAGTATCATTAAAAAAGAATAAGTGGGAGCGTATGACATCATGATCCAACGGAATTATCAAGAATAAAATCTATAAATACCCAGGTACAAGCCTCCCATCCGGGTAAGTTCCTACAAGCAATTTCTGCAATTCTCACTAGCATTTCTTAAACTATTCTCATTTACACTTTCTCTGAGCATTCTTGTTATACATTGTTTATCTCTTTCATCTTACTGACTTGATCGTCGGAGCCTATACAGGGGGGAAAGCCCCGCTCCTTTTCTGAATTGATCTTCAATTGGTGAACGGAGCAGTGCAAAATCATCAAGTTTCATCCTCTTTGCCAAGCTCAAGAACCTTACTTAGATCTTCCCTCAAAATTGTTCATCTCCAGTTGGGCCATTGGGTTCCTCAAAGCTTCATTTGAATTGGGCAATTTCTGTCTTCAAGAGTTCATTGGGCCGCGAAGAAGCATCGTTCCCTCATTGTAATTTTTGCGTCACATCAACTGGCGCCGTCTGTGGGGATCGTTTGATCAGATTATTTCATCAAATTTTCCTCATTTAAATAAATTTGTTGAAACCATGACGCAAACTCGTTCAGGAAAGGGTGCTTCTTCTTCTGACAACCACAATGGGCTCACCGTTACAACCGCTTTGGTCCCTACCGTTTCTGCCACCAGTTCTAATCCTCCATCTGATCCACCAACTACTACCACCCTTGTTGAAACTCTCACCCCGGAACAGGAACAGGCAGAAAAAGATAGGTTCTTCCGTTTATTTCCAGAACTATTTCACTTAATAAACCATGTTGCTCCTATCATCTCTACTCTTAATACAGAACCTCCCCTTACAACCACCACCACAGAAGCAGTTAACACAGAACACCCCTATGGTTTACACTGGTCCCCAACCATTCCCCCACCCAGGGCTATCATCAACCCTGTGTCCAACCCCTCTGCTGCTTTAATGTCTAGTCTCCCCCCACAATCTACTACTATATGTCCTCCACAACCTGGGAGAGTTAATTTTTCTTCAATCAGTCATATTGCTGGTCCTCCTAACCCTTCTGTGGCACCACCTGTTTATACCACTGTAGCTCATACTCAGGCTAATCTTACTTTTCCGGATCCCTTTATGGCCCCCAATGCTCAGTTCAATAACGGTTCTCTTATATCAGGCCTGCCCCTTCCCACTTTAGGACAACAAGTAAGTCAATTGAATCAACCTGGCCATGGCATACAAATCGGCCAAATGAATCAACCCTGTTATTACCCCGGATACACCACTACAGCCAACCCTGCAATGTTTCAGCATTATGGTTTAGGCAATAACCGAGCCATGCAGCCGCCCTTAGAAAATATTCCTTTACTTAATCCAAATTATTATCCCGGGCCCGGCCTAGGAAACTATTACCTCGGCCTGGGGGGACACCCCTTAGGTCAGTCCGGATATCCCCAGCTCGGCCTACCCGGATCTGGATATACTCAGATCGGACGAACTGCCCCCACGTCTCGCGTGTCTCATCCTTTTGGATGGGAGATTCAAATGGCACAATTTCCCCCTGGATACAGAGGCCTAGGTAAGGTTGACAAGTATGACGGTACCACCGACCCCACGGCTCACTGGATGCAGTGCATGAGCGTCATGGATGCTGCCAACCTGTCCGACGCTAACCGATGCATGACATTCCATCTGACACTTAAAGGTCAGGCCATAAATTGGTATTGTACTTTGCCCCGAAATTCTATTCATTCTTTAGATCAGTTTGGTGACCTATTTTTAGCCAATTTCATGGGTAATAAGATATTGTCTAAACCGATTTCACATTTAATGAACATAACAAAAAAATGGGAGAGGGATTACAGGCATACATAGATCGGTTCAATATAGAGTCTAGGCAATGTCATGAAAAAGATGATAGAATAATGATGGGATCATTTATTAATGGGTTACGGTCAGGACCTTTAGCTACTGAATTGGCCATCCGACCCCCACATTCTTATTTTGAAATGATGGTTACTGCTGTTAACTTTGCTGTTGTTGAAGATGCTACAGCTATAAAACAGGAAAGGGAAAGAAGTTTTTCCGATTTATATGGTAAGAGGAAAGCTCCTTCCCCAATTCTTACATCGGGAGGAAATAAGAAATTAAACTTTGCCAATACCACTAATTCCATTCCAAAGGCCGGGGTAAGTGTAAACACTGTGCAGGTATCCGAGCCCTTCTCAGTCCCTCGAGCTGACATATATGCTGCCATTCAGAGTCAAGGGCTGCTGCCCCCAGCTCGACCCATGACGGGTCCCACAGATCGGCTCAATCCGGGCAGGTATTGTAATTACCATAAAAACATTGGTCACAATACTAATGACTGTCGTGATTTAGCTGCAGAAATAGCTAAATTAATTCAAGCTGGGAAACTACCACAATATACACAAGTAGCACCTCTACCTAAACCGGTGACTTCAGCAATCCGTGAACGACCTAACGGATGCTACCGATGTGGAGAGACCGGTCATTTTGCCCGCGAATGTCCCCAATCCGACTCCCGAGCCCCAAATGCTGGGGGTAACACCGACCTGAATATAGCAGGGATTGTAAACACCATAGCAGGAGGACCAACCCAAGGCGACTCTAACCGCCAAAGGAAACAGGTATACCGGCAAAGGAACTCTATTCTAGGTAAGCGTAAATCAGATACCATGACACCAGGCATTACTTTCGATGACACAGATACATTTCTGTCTTTCAATTGTGACGATCCACTAGTGATCGATTGCTACATTTCAAATTACCAAGTACGTAGGACATTGTTAGACACGGGTAGTTCTAGCAATATAATTACAACCAAGGCACTGGCTGGTTGTCAATTACACAAGGCACAGTTAAGTCCAGTTCGGACACCATTGATTGGCTTCGGCAATCACCATGTTATACCTGTGGGACACTTGAGTATTCCCGTCACGTTACTGGCTGGACAGCTAAAACGTACGGAAACCATAGACTTCGTGGTCATTGATGAGCCATCACCATACAATGTATATTTGGGACGGCCTGGACTAAATCAGTTCCAGGCCATAGCATCTACTGTACACATGCTTTTAAAGTTCCCCACTATAGGTGGGGTAGCTTCTATTCGTTGTGATGTCTTGCAGGCAAAGCAGTGCTACATGGCTTCCTTGAAGGAACCGACCCCCATAGATCTGAAATCAAAAATTACTTCTACCGTCAGGCCGACCTCCGTTAACATTACCGATCTAACAGGTGGCTCGGACCTGTCCATTGAAGCAGGGGCCGAGGTAAGAATTATTCCCCTCGCGGCCGATCCAAACAAGGTAATAAAAATTGGGGCTGATTTGCCCCCTCAATTACAATATGATTTGCTTAACCTTTTGCGTGAATTTGCGGAAGTTTTTGCTTGGGGACCGGAGGATATGCCTGGCATTTCTCGAAATATCATTGAACACAGGTTATCCATTGATCCCAATCATAGGCCGATCCGACAACGAAAGCGTAACCTCGGGGGAGAACGTAATAGATACGTGGAGATCGAAGTCAACGCCCTGTTGGAAGTACGTATCATCCGAGAAGTAGATTATCCGGAATGGTTGGCTAACCCCGTGTTAGTTTCCAAACCAGATGGTTCATGGCGCATGTGCATAGACTTCACCGACTTAAATAAAGCATGCCCCAAAGATTGGTTCCCATTGCCTTTGATCGACGTGTTGGTTGACGCTATAGCTGGATTTCGATTCCTTAATTTCTTGGATGCATATAAGGGATATCATCAAATCTTCATGGCCAAGAAGATGAAGAAAAAACATCTTTTATTACAGACAAAGGTACATATTGCTTCATAACCATGCCTTTCGGTTTAAAGAATGCTGGAGCTACTTTTCAACGTTTAGTGAATAAAATTTTCAAAAAACAGTTAGGTCGAAATATGGAAGCATATATTGATGATTTACTTGTAAAAAGTAAAAATGAACTTGCTTACTTATCTGATTTACGTGAAACCCTTGAAACACTAGCCCAATATAAATTAAGGTTAAATCCAAAAAAATGTGTTTTTGGAGCCACTTCAGGAAAGTTCTTAGGATACATGGTTTCTGAGGGGGGTATCTCGGTTAATCCTAAGAAAGTAGAAGCTGTATTGAAAATGCACCCGCCTAGGACAATTCGGGAAGTACAACAATTAACGGGTAGATTAGCAGCTTTGAATAGGTTTTTAGCCCGATCAGCAGAACGAGCATTACCATTTTTTAACATTTTAAAGAAAACTGATAAGTTTTTGTGGACCCCGGAATGTCAAAATGCTTTTGAACAATTAAAAAAATACTTAGCTTCTTTGCCATCTTTGACTATGCCTATTCATGGAGAACAATTGTACATGTATATAGCTACTACCAAATCTGTCATTAGCTCGGTTTTGCTCCGAGAAGATAACCGGGTCCAGAGACCCATCTATTTTGTTAGTAAAGTTTTGCAGGCCGCAGAGAAAAATTATTCTAGCCTAGAAAAGCTAGTCCTGGCTCTAGTTCACTCCACACGGCGTCTTAGACCTTATTTCAACTCGCATGGAGTCACCGTTTATACTGACGCACCCCTCAAAGCCATCTTGCAAAAAGCAGGAGTTTCAGGTCGACTCACCAAATGGGCCATTGAATTAGGAGATTATGACATCACCTTTGCCCCACGCACAGCAGTCAAAGGACAGGTGTTGGCGGATTTCATAGCTGAAGGAGTACCAGACAGCCAAGAGAGCATATCTAGCCCGTCAGAAAAAACCGATCTGCTTTTAGCTATAGCCGAGGGTGACGATGCGTGGATCCTCTATGTAGATGGGGCCTCAAGCCAGTCCGGATCGGGTGCAGGGATCGTACTCACCAGCCCGGGAGGAAAAATTCACACGTATGCTTTACGATTCTGCTTCACAGCCACAAATAATGAAGCAGAATACGAAGCTATGATAGCCGGCCTGAAGCTAGCTCGGAAATTTGGAGTCGAAAATCTAAAAATTTGTTCAGACTCTCAGCTCGTGGTTAAACAAATTTTGGGGGAGTATAAGGCTAAGGATCGACAAATGGAGGAGTATTTAACATTGGTGCAACAGCAACTAAAATTCTTTCAAAAATGGGCTATAGAGCGGGTCCCGCGAAGCAAAAATACAAATGCTGATGCCTTGTCCAAATTAGCTTCTTCGGTTTTTTCTCACCTGACTAAAACCGTCCTAGTAGAAGAAATACATAACAGGAGTACAGCTGAACCAATAATATTGTCTATAAGTGAAGGACAGGATTGGAGATTTCCTATATGGCAATACCTACAAGATGGCACTTTACCAGAATCCCGGAAGGAAGCACAACGGATACAAAAGAAGGCTGAATACTATCAAATAATTGGAGAAGACTTGTATAAAAAGGGTTTCTTGATGCCTTTGCTGAAATGCTTGGGATCGGGAGAAGCAAAGGCCATGCTGAAGGAAGTACACGAAGGAGATTGCGGGTCTCACATTGGGGCTCGGAATTTGGCTAAAAAAATAATCGGGGCTGGGTTTTATTGGCCTCGGTTATTCCAAGAAGCAGTAGAGTATGTTCAACGGTGTTCCAGTTGCCAACACAACGCGACAATTCACAAATTGCCGGCCTCCAGCTTTACGGGGATAATTGCCCCATGGCCTTTCGCAGAGTGGGGGATAGATCTTATGGGCCGTTTCCTAAGGTCGGTTCATGCCATTACCTTGTTGTGGCCATAGATTATTTCACAAAGTGGGTAGAAGCCGAGGCACTTACAAATATTACGGGGCGAACCGTAGCTCGGTTTCTTTGGAGGCAAGTCATTTGTCGGTTCGGTGTGCCCAGATCGGTTATTTCGGACAATGGAACTCAGTTCGAATCTAAAGAATTCACAGCCTTGTGTTCAAAACTTGGCATTACCCAGCGTTTCGCATCGGTAGCCCATCCTCCAGCAAATGGACAAGTAGAACTCACAAACCGAACTTTGTTGCACGGGCTGAAATCCAGACTAGAAGATAAAGGAAAAAATTGGGTAGAACAATTGCCCCATGTGCTTTGGTGCCACCGAACCACGCCTAAATCAGCCACAGGAAAAACCCCTTTCGAGTTGGCCTTCGGGGTCAATGCAGTCATCCCCCCAGAAATACAAAGTGGAGCCCCACGAGTTATGCACTTTGAAAGAAATCAAAATCAGAAAAACTTGGAGCTTGGCCTGGATCTGATAGAAGAAGTTCGGGATTCGGCCTATGTACATCAACTAAATTACAAAAATTTAGTTCGGCAACACTATGATGCTCGGGTCAAACATCGAGCCTTTGTACCTGGAGATTTAGTCTTACGAAACCGATCTATCAGCAAACCACAAGAACAAGGCAAGCTATTTTCTAATTGGGAAGGGCCTTATCGAGTAATCGAAGCTCGACCTACCGGAAGTTATATTTTGGAAGATTTGCAAGGACGATTGATTCCACGAACTTGGAATACAGCACACTTGAGGAAATATTATCAGTAAAGCAGTTCGAGTTAAAGAAGTAAAAATTTGAAGAAAACAGAAAAGATCATTTTTTCGATAAATCAAGCTCGGTTACAAAACGATCTGAAAAGTACAAGAGTTCTTCGTAAGGGACCAGAATCAGAAAAAATTCTACAAAGTGTAAAGACGATTACATCACTGCAACTGCATCTAGGCATGCTACCTACATTCCTCACACAGCTGTAAGGAAGGGCAAGCCCGATCTAAAGAAAGGCCGATCTCAAGAAGGAGGAGCTTGGGAAGAGGCTTCATCCGCTATCTCCTGGGGGTTGGCCACCGGATCCTCTTCGACCTTTTCTGGAATGGGAACACCGATGTCTCGGCATTCTTGCTTGATTTCTTCTACTAAGTCGAAAGGATCACGTCCCTCCGGAAGCAAAGAAGACTGGGCTATGGAGTCTTCTGGAGCACCTTCTGCCGACCTGGAGCCTTTTAGCTCGTCCCAGCATATAGTGTACCCACACTGGATTAGCTCGAAAAAACGCCGGTTCATCAACTCCAGAAGGGTCCCTTCCTTAAAAAGTCTCAGCTCGGCCTGACGAGATGCTTCAGCCTCTTCCGAACTGACCATCGCTGCAGCCTTCTTTGTAGCCTCTTCGGCAACTTTCTCCAGGGCAGTTTTCTCCTTCAGCCAGGAAGATTTTTCTTCTTTCAGGGCCTTTATTTCTGCTTCCAGGCCTTGGACCTTGGTCACCAGTTGGCTGGACTTAGTGCTCAGGTCTTGGTTTTGCTGCATTAGCCCGGTTTTTTCAGCTTCAAGCCCTGAGATCTTGCTTTTCTCGAGCCCCAGCTGCAACTCCAGTTCCTCCACGGCCTTGTTCGGATTCTTCGACCTCTCCAGCTCATAGCTTTGGGCTAATATATCCAAAGCTGTTGTTCGTCTGTTTGTGGCCGCATAATTAAACAAGACCTGCAAAAATCCGATAAGAGGATAGTATGAAAGTAATGTCCCAGGTAACCTTTTATTTAACCATGTTCGGAAAATCACCTTTTTTATATGCGAGGCTATACGAGCCTCCTGTTCCACCACTTCATTCAAATGATCCCGGAGCTTCTCGTTGGCTCGGATAATCTCCTCGAAAGATTGAGAAGACTCGGCCGCCAATTCCTGAAATGGCATAAGATCCTCTGGTGGTGGTTCCGGCAAATCGACCTGGTGAATAGGCCGAGCTAGGGAGATCGGTCTCACCTTTTGATCTCTTAGCACAATGACCCTCTCTTTGGTCACTGGGTCTGTGGGACCCAACAAATCATCAGGATTAGGCAGCTCGGCTCCAGCGGGGGGGCCCGACAGAATTTGTGGAGCCTTGGCAGCCTTGGCTGCCTGGATTTCTTCAGGGGTCGGCCTGTTCTTTTTTGTGACCCGGGTCGTCAATGCCGAGCTGGGTGGATCGGCAACCTCTACCTCATCTGTAAGATCGATCTCAGCCGATCTTTTTGAAGATCCAGAAGCTGCGGCAGGTTTATTGGTTTTTTTCTTCCTTCCGAACCCACCAAGACTACCTGAAAACAAGCAACATACAAAAATCAAATTATCGAGCTATGAAGGAAGAAGATATCATAAATAAAAAGTTCAAGGGACAGGTATTTACATTCTCCTTTCACACCGGGGGCTTGGCTCAGCCCGGCCCAAACCAGAAGACCCTCTGAAGGGGACCTAGCCGAGTATTTAACCGTACAGGTATAATTTCTTAAAATTTTATAATCTGACTGCACTACAGGGTTAGATATATCTCGGGTTTGATCAGCCGGGAGTATCACTTGAGACCAACGACAAGGTAAGTTTGCTTCATTGGCCTTTACCATAATATATCTAGCCCTCCAATTTTTGTTAGTATCCGGGGAGTCAGTCAGAAGGATAGGGCTATTCCTACGTTTTTGAAAGGTTACCCACCCCTGGCCATAAGGATACGAGCGGGCAGTGTAAAATTGAAAAAACAGATCTATCGAGGGTCGGATTCCGGCCCCAGCACATACACACACAAATCCTATCAAAAACCTAAAAGCATTAGGAACTAACTGGCTCAGTCCGATATGCAAAAAATCCATCATCTCATTTAGAAAATCGGGAACAGGGAATCTCAGCCCGAACTTCAAGTGATATTCATAAACACCGACCCAGTTCTCATCAGAAATGCTATTTATCCTTTCTACGGAGGTCGGTAAGCGAATTTGGATATTTGGGGTTATATGATTGTCTGACCTAATTTTCTCTAAATCTGACCTAGTTATTTCCGAAGCTATATCTTGAGGTTTAAACTCATGGGTGACGGCCGAATCTACATAAAGCAGTACCAAAATCATGCACAAATAACAAATAAAATTTTATGTATAAACTGGCAAAAACTCTAAAGAAACAATCAGGGAAAAACGCACTCACCTGCAGCCGGAACTCGATGTGACGCTCCGGTGCCGGAACTCATTTCTGAAGCCATGGCAGACAGACAAACAGGGACGAAAAGACGCCGACGGAACGATGGTAACGACAAAGTTGTAATACGAACGAGATCGAAGGATCGGAAAGAGAACACTTTCGGATTCCGGCAAAATTCGAAGACTCCGGCCGTCGGAAGAAGAGTAAAGAATTTATTTCTCTTTTGTTCTTTCAGGAAAGCGGTTTAGCGAATGGTGGCAATTGGTTGTCGTTCTTACGATTTTTATAATGGAAGCCTTGGGGAAATCAAAGGAACATGGGCAGACCAAAAGCTGTGTTCATTAATGGCACTTCGGGAACATCAAAGACCTTGGAAGTTGTATCGGTTGCTACAATAAACGTAAAGGCGTGTCCAGATTAATCCGCCTCTTCGAAATCCCGATCTAGGGTAACGCAAAGGTACGTATTTATGATTACATTTATTTGTTCGAAAACCGTTCAAATTCCTTAGATCGGAATTACAATTATTACTATACAGCTGGATAATATCATTCTTCATAGGTCAGATAAATACTGAAAAAACGCCTCAGTCACATACGACTCAGTAAAAACACGGTATGTTGCTTAGTTCGGAAAATTGGCTCGAATTAATCTAGAAAATCATGTCCTTTATGCTGGGTCTTAGCTTGAAAACTCAAAGAGTATTAAGTTTTAGATCGGTAAAAACTAATACTGGGGGGGCTTGTTGATGTGCATAAAATTGAAATCCCCATTGGGCCTAGCCCAATGAATTAGAACTAAGAAACAGTAAAGGATAAAGAAGCCCAGATACATGTTTAGGTCAGAAAAATCATACAAACCAAGTCTCTATCACCAATTTAGGTCGGCTATAAAAGGCTCAGATCGGCAATATAGATTTAAATAACTCACGAAGGTTTAAGTCGGAAAGTATTCTAAACCAAGTTGTGAATCTTAGATCGGTAAACTTTATAACCCAGCTCGGTAAGATTGCCCAGGAAAAGTACTATTCTACTCAATAAGCCTAGGTCGGTGTAAGCTTAAAAGAAGTTAGATCGGTCAAAAGTGTTATGGCTCAGGTCGGTAAGTAACTAAAACACATGAGAGCTTAGGTCGGTAAAAAGTAAACCGGTCCGAGATAAGATAATATATTCAAAAACAGTTACATCATGGTAGGACTATCATGTTAGTAAATGCAGGATAATAATGACCAGGAGCCAAAACTAAAGCCAGTTTTCCCGGAGCGGCTAAAGTATCATTAAAAAAGAATAAGTGGGAGCGTATGACATCATGATCCAACGGAATTATCAAGAATAAAATCTATAAATACCCAGGTACAAGCCTCCCATCCGGGTAAGTTCCTACAAGCAATTTCTGCAATTCTCACTAGCATTTCTTAAACTATTCTCATTTACACTTTCTCTGAGCATTCTTGTTATACATTGTTTATCTCTTTCATCTTACTGACTTGATCGTCGGAGCCTATACAGGGGGGAAAGCCCCGCTCCTTTTCTGAATTGATCTTCAATTGGTGAACGGAGCAGTGCAAAATCATCAAGTTTCATCCTCTTTGCCAAGCTCAAGAACCTTACTTAGATCTTCCCTCAAAATTGTTCATCTCCAGTTGGGCCATTGGGTTCCTCAAAGCTTCATTTGAATTGGGCAATTTCTGTCTTCAAGAGTTCATTGGGCCGCGAAGAAGCATCGTTCCCTCATTGTAATTTTTGCGTCACATCATTGTGTTATGCACAATGATTTATGTATGACATAATTCAAAATTTTATATCAATTGATTATAATAAGATATACAAGATAGACAATTTCATTTTAAATTATCATACTTTGATTAGAAATACAACCCATTTGTTTTGTAAAAATGGTTGTAAGTCTTGTGTATTCAAATTAGTAAGTTGAAGCATGAATAATTTTCTATTATTTTATGTATGATAGAGTATATGTAAAAATTAAATGCCTTTAATTTTTAGGGTTAATTACGCAAAACCTCCCTGTGGTTTGCGAAAGTATATGATAACCCCATATGGTTTAAAAAGTTACGCAAAACCCTAGGGCTTTCCAAAATGGTGTAAAGTAGACGGATTCCGTCAGTACTAATGCTCAAACCCATTAAGTCAAATCTTTTTCTTAACTTTTGTTATAAAATGACAAATTTACCCTTACTAACAAAATACCATGTTTACTATTGATGCAAATGACATATTTACTCTTTAAAAAAATTACCAATATAAACATTTTTTTGTATCTTTTAATTCCCTCTAAATTTTTTCTTGCTTTAAATTAATTAAAGCTTAAAACTATTTTCCATATATTTTTTATTTCCATAGTTTTTTCCTTTTATAAAATTTCTAAATTTCCTTCTTTTTAATAAACGGTTTTCCATATATTTTTTATTTCCATATTTTTTTCCTTTTTTAAAATTTCAAATTTCCTTTTTTTTTAATTTCCATTTTCTTTTTCTCCTTCATTTCCTCTTGATTACGGCTTCCCTTTTGTTTTTTGCTTCTTCATTTCTTTCTAATTACATAACCATGGCCAAATTTCCACCACCACCTTCTTACACCACTGCCGAATTTCCACAACCAACACAGCCACAGAAAAATATTTATATAAAAAAAAGGAGAAAACACAAACAAATTTGAACATTGACATCTTTCATTCTAATCTACCTCAAAGAAACAATCCAAAACTACAAAAAAGAAATACCAGTTTTAATGTTGGCAATGGCAATCACCACCAGTGTGAAACTCAAACATTTTAGAAATTGAACCAACCAAATCTTCTAGATCTAAATTAGACTCCTAAATCAACCATTGGAAGAGAAAATAAAACGCATTTGTCAATTTCCATTTTACAAGTGACCTTATATTTTTAAAGAAACAAAAAAAAAAAACAAGTTCTTCTTTCCTATACAAATAGGGAAACCGAAATGCAAAACAACAGCTAATAAAGGCCGATTTTGTACACAAATAATCAAGAATAATATACTACCTCAGGTTATATGATTTATATGGTTTCCTTAAATCAACTTGAAAATTTCAAAGGCTTAGGAACTGCTTCTTTCCACCGATTCAAATCAGGCAATGCCCCAGTAAGTGCAATTGAACTATCATCCTTCACAGCCACAGAAAATAACCGTCAGCCTTGCCACCCAGAAAATAAAATTATTTACCAAGCAAATAACTTCAATGGCATAGACCCGCTTCTGTCAGTTTCAATGGCTTCACCGCCACCTTCATCGTCACCTTCACAACTACAACCTAGACTCGCTGTCAACACCATAGTCTACCCAGATCTACGTCCTCATAGTTTGAAACCCAAACCCATCGTGCCGGCCATTGAAATTGGTAGTCGAAATCACCTAAACTCATCGAAGAGAGAGATTTGATGGGGGCGGCGAGAGGGAGAGTTTATGGAGAAGGAAGCAGAGGAGAGATAAAGAGGTCATGGAGACGAAGGGGGCGGCAGCGAGAGAGGTGATGGAGGAGCGGCGGGGGCAACGAGAGAGAGAGAGAAGTTGGTGACGCGTAGATGGGTTTTAGCCTTTTAGGGTTAATGGTTAGTAAAGTTTTTTTTAAAAAAAATGTGAAAAAGAAAAATTAGTCAAATGACAAAATTGCCCCTCTGACTGTTTAATGTGACGGATATTTTTAACGTTACAGCATTTGGGAAAGCACATGGGGATTTTGCGTAGCTTTTTAAACCATATGGGGGGGTCATCCTGTATTTTCGCAAACTACAGGGGATTATGCGTAATTAACCCTAATTTTTTAAGGTATGACTGTTCAAGAAATAAAATTTTCTTGATAGATAGGAAAGCCAATTAAAACAACATAAGTCAATATCTATAGAGACAAAAAAATATGTATGTTGTTTTACATACATAATGCTAAATTTGTTTGGCATGTGTGCATTAATATATAGTTATTTTCATGTGTTATGGATATTGAATTTAACATGTATATTAGCATGTGCACTAAGAAAAAAAAAACTCTGATGTTCTTAAAGTTAGAAGCAAGTTGAATGAATTCAAATGAAAGTCATTTGGTCAAATTAGGTTCATATCTTTCTTATACTTGCAAAGTATTAGAAAGACAATCTTAATTTTACTCATTCAATTACTTGTATATACATAAGGTTGAATCTTCAATTTATGAGAATAAAATAGATTTGTTTTACTTTCAAAATTATTGGAAGAATTCCAAATATATTTGAAAGCAATTTTACAACTTATGTCATATACATTAGAATTTCTAAGGTGTTTTATGAAATTATTTGGATCAAACATGGTTTATGAAACTATGCATGATGTTTTCATGACGATAATGAAAATTAAGTGTCATTGATGGTCTAAAGTATGTATGAGTCACTATCATTTGATTTATTATTGATCACAAATACTCACTAGCAATAAAGTAGGTTATCGATTGAGCTGAACCATTGGTTCTTATTCAAGTGGGAGCTTTTCTGATGTGTATAGATAATATATAGACAAAAATTATAGTTTTATCACTTTCTTTACAATGTTGAATTTATGCGATTTTGAGATATGAAAATTTATCATTTCGAGTTATATGTTTACTCATATAAGTAATGATAGAGTCCTTATTATTCTTAAAAATTCCTTGGTCATAGTGTTAACAATACAAAGGATATTGTTAATGCGGATAGATTAGCATATATGGTGATATATGAATGGATTGTTAGAGAACAAATTCATTGGAATGACCCACTTAGAGATTTTCATAAAGGTTAACTACTTAAGTGCCAATGACATAATTTCTATGTGACAGTAGTGTAAATGATCCTTGGATTTGAGATTGTAAGAATATCATTAGTGTGAATGATTATATTTTGACCCTATTTGTCTATATTTGTGACTGGTATATGTACAATAGATGTTGGGTATAATAAGAAGCATGATTTGATAGTTTATGATCAATATAGGATTCACAATTCCTAGTTATTGGAGAGTATGTCACAGTTTTGGCCACTTGATGAAATATTAACTTAAAAGTTATTAGTGTTCTAAATTACTTTAAGAAGTTGAATTTTGGAAACAATAAAATATTAGCACAATAAGAGTTGACACTCATACTTTACTCTTGTGCTAATTAGGGATATAGGATTGTGAAAGGATGTTAATTGCACGGAAACTAGTTCATAGATAGGTGAAGTCGATCACTTGACTTTCTTAATTTTTGGGTGGTCATGATGTCTGGTTAGAGGCCGATCTTGATCTATAATATTAAATTTATCTTAAATTAAAATGTTTAATTTATCTATCTTAAAATTCTCGCGACTAAAATTGTCTTTAGTGCAAGTGGGAGTTTGTTGGGTTTTGTACTAAAGCCAAATAAAAAGATTGAATTTATTTTATTGCCATGAATTAAGAAACCTAAAGGGTCACACACAAAGAATTAATTTTTGGGTTAAATGGGACTAAATGTAATTATATGATAATTACATGGATTAATTGAATTAATAATTAATCTATAAGTATTTAATTAGCAAATTAATTATCTCAAATAAAGATTTGAAATAAAAGATATCAGGTAGTTGTCATGCTTTAGGATAACTACTACGTTTCAAATAATTACTAGATAAAATCTAGTAAATATTTATCAAGTAACTTTAATTTGCTATTAATAAAGTAACATGGTCATTAATTAGTGTATAACTCAATTTGCTTCCCCAAGGCGTACGCAAGAAGCGTACGACAAACCCCAGAGAAAATAGTTTTCTATGGTTGTTCTGATTATTGACTAAGCTAGCACTTAACCTGCCACACTCTATCCTGTGAGGTCCCCGAAATTGTTCGTGTGGATATCTTTAGAAGCCGGACACTTGTGTGGCTCTTTGATCGACAAACACTCCATTAGATCACTGGACATGTAATCGGAGATTACTGGATCTGCAAACGGAGATATGACATTTTGTACAGTATTTATCAATAGATCCTGACTTATAAGTATAGCAGACACTTACAGTTACAAGGCCCTTCCCTTACCACTACCCCAACCCTCCCCCCAATTACATATCTTTGTCAAGCTTGATTATACGTACTATTTGAACTTCAAACATGTTTAACAAATAACTCTTTCTTTTTTTAATTGGTAAAACCACATGCAGTGAATGAATCCCACCTACTTACTTTCCAAAATCGGGTCGGAATAAGTAGCAACATAAAAAAAATGCAACATCTTTACTAATGCTATGCTCTAACCAATTTTCAAATTCATTAAATCATGATGGATAAAATTTTCTTGATACTGTACTAGTCTTTCTTTGTGGAAAATCATGACCACGAGGTTGTTAAGGCCCTTTCTGCAAGTAGGCTCATCTTACTTTTTCTCGATCATTAGGACCATAAGTTATATTTGTATCCTTAACCCAGAATCTGACTTGAGATAATCCAAATTGATTTCAATTCGAGATTTCCTTGAAGAGACATGTGATTGTTCTTGATCAATATTTTTTTCTTTTGCTTGTTTCTTCATCAACTTTTGAATCACAAATTTATCCATTCCTATTTGAAAGAAAAAAGTTACAAAAATTAATATGATTCACTTTACTAGTAATAAAAAATAACATACATGAACTACAACAAATAAAATTAAATACTCATACATGAATATCTTTTTCACAAACTTACATTTACATTAGAAAAAAAAAAAATCATACATAAAGATTTTTGCTTTACCTAAACCTAGGCTTCCAACAGATAAGATCTACAAGGTAATTAGTAATTTACTCATTTTATAAAGCATTTTACTCATTCTAATGCATAAGCCTCACATAGATTTCTTCACATAGTTCTTCTTTGTTATTTGGCATATGTAAAATGTTATTTCTTGTTGAGAAAAATTAAAAATTTGACATTTGAAACACACAATAGAATCAACTTTTAATTAAAAAAAATATAAATATTAAGATAAAGAATAAAATAAAAAGATTATAAAGGAAATAAGAAATTTATTACAGAACTATTTCACCTTGGAAACTTGAAATTTTGAAGTTGAATAGGAAATTGTTAAAACCTTACTTTGGTCACTCGTACCAACAACAGAAACAATAAGTTACAAAGGCAAGAAACAGAATGAGAACAAAGAATGTTTCATGAATTTAGGTAGTTGAAAAAAGAAAGAAAGAAAAAAAAAACAGAGTTGTTAAATGTAGTCCCAAAGTTTACTAAATGCAGTACCAGTTTATTATTTAAAAATAAAAAAAGGCCATAAAGCCCTTTCTACACCTTTTTTTACTTTTTTATTTATCGATTCGCAGCAATATGCAACATGTTTTGACTTCTGCTTTAGCGTAATAACGCAGTAATGACGGCCAGGACCTCGGGCTTTCTCAGCAGATCCAGCAACGACAGCAACTCGAAAAATCCGGCAATGATAACGACGGCGAAGAACTAGCAGCAACCTCAACCCAGCACGCAGCAAAGAAATGCAGCAGCCCTTTCTCGGCGGTTCGCGTCTTCTCCATTCTTCTTGGCTGTTCCGGCAGCAGCAAACCTAGCTCTGGTGGTTCCAGCTGCAAACCTGGCAGCCTATTGTTCAACACCATAGAGTTTAAAGGGGTAGTTACATTTTTTGCTCGAAGTATTGCTCTGACTTTTTAAAGAGCTGCTCACTTTGCGCTCCGTAACGATCTTATAGAGCATCTGTGGGAGCATTATTCTAATGTGGGGGATTGATTAGTTTGGTTAAGTATTTTTAGTATGGTATTATTATTCCATATGTAGCGTTGTTTGCTTTGCTTGTATTGGTTATTTCAATGTTTTTAAAACTGTATTAGTAGTTGTCTAATTTAAGTTTTATTTCTTTGTTTGTTCCGTTATTATAAGAAAACAAAAGTGTGTTAATTATATTTTTCGTGAAATCAATTAATTGTTGTGTTAATTGTATTTGATTAATATGTTACATTAGAGAAAATTTGGGATTTATTTTGTAATAAAATGTAATAGTATACAAGTAATAAGAATGAGTATAAAATGAAGTGCTAAAAAGGAATCTAAATGGAATATTCTTTTTTAGTGTGAAAAATAAAGGGAGAGTTGGAGTGAAATTGCTGTAGCTGCACTAAAATAGTGGAATAGTGCACATCAAAATGGAGGGAGGGTTGGAGATGCCCTAAGGCTTGTAATCACTTTCCTTAAAGTGTTTAATGCCCGCACTATATGTCTAACAGGGAATGTGACAAGATCACTTCTAGCATACAATAGATTTTTCGTAAACGACTAAGTAGGCAATACTTAGATTGTTTAGACAAGAAAGAAGATGGAATTGAGTTGATTAGATCTCTAGCCAATCATCCTCTATATATATAGTTGAAAGGTTGCAAAACATGGGATACAATCAGCTTATGAATAGATGCAAACATCCATTCATTTGTTAGGATGCAACACTTCAATCAAAAGACACATCTTTCAGAAAAAACAAAGAGTTTTAACTTTTCTGTAGCCCGTATGATGTGCTATGCAAGTCGCACGAAGCGTCGTACATCACAACACGACTTCACGTAAAGAGAAGCCATGCACTGGAGGCTAAGCGAGACATTGTGCGAGTTGCACATCGTCTCGCACACTCACTGGAGGTTGTGCAAGATGGTGTGCGACTCGCACGACATCTCGCACCACTTGAAGGATTGCGAAGCTAGCTCTCAGCTAGCTTTGGCCATCTGTGCGACCCCCGCATGCGAGTCGCACGTCGTTGTCGCACCGAACCTTCTTAATGTTTCATTTTGCCTGATCTTTGTCCCAAAAATTTTACTTTATTTATATACTATAAACTACAAGAATATTTAATAATAGGATTGTTTGTCTGATTTACAGCACACAAGAAATCTTTCATTTTTGTTACACACAATGGCGAAGGAGTAGCACTGGCAGTTTCTATGAATGAACGGTACACACAATGAAAATCCTTGCGCATTCCTATCCTCTATGATTGGTTAGCTAATCACAACCTCATCTGGCCTTCCTCGACCTCTTGTCGATGGGGACCACACACTACTACAAAGAAGAGCTTTAACGGCTGCGGATTAACGGCGGAAAATAGAAAACCGCAGTAATAAATGAAATACGGACTTTCTACGGCGGTCTAAAAATGAACCGCCGTAGAAACGGACTTTCTACGGCGGTTGGGACAAACCGCCGTAGAAATAGGGCTTTCTACGGCGGTTGGAAGGAAACCGCCGTAGAAAGTCCACACTTTCCACGGCGGTTACCTTCCAACCGCCGTAGAAGGTCCCTTTCTACGACGGTTTATTTTGAAACCGCCGTAGAAGTTCCTTTCTACGGCGGTTTAATTTTCTCCGCCGTTGTATTGACGTATTAAAACCTAAATAACAACGTGTATTTCCATATTGAGGCCGAAAGTGTTCTTCTCCAAATTTCTACTACGGTTTTGCACGTTGAACGTAAAGAATCGTCATTTGGAGCTAAAATTTACCACCTAAAGGTTAGAAACTTCTAAAATTTCTCAGTAATTGCTTATGCTTGTACTTTAGATATGTCATCCTATAGAATTTATTTTTATTTATGGTAGATGGCTGAAAATTAAAGTTGCATATATTCCATGTATATGGTGAACCTTAGTATTGTGGAACCCTATTTATTTATACTATGTAGTTTCTTGGTGATGTGATTTGATTTATAGTGTTTGATTTTTAATGGATGATGTTCATATAATTAGCACTACTTAGGATGTGTATTATTTTTTTTATGCATTTCATGTGTTTGACGAAATGCATAAATGAAAAACTTAGAGTTTCTTCTTCATTTGATTATGTCTATTGCGCATGTGTTGTTTATGCATTATTTTTTTCATTGAGGTATTATAGTAGTTTTGATTATATGAGTAACATAAGTATTATGACATGTGCTAAGACAAGCATGCAACTTGATACTTTGTACATTGTTTGTTGAATTATTATTTGGTATTTTTAATTATTTCAAGGTGTTAGTTACACATGGATCGAAATATCTTGTTGTGTGGTGATCGGACCTCCGATTCTTATGCGAGAGAAGTTGAGAATTTCATTCAATTCGCTTATAAGAATACAAGGTACGTCCATTGTCCGTGCAAAGCTTGTAAAAATGGTGCGTGGTTTGATAACTCAGATACAATAAGATTCCATTTATATCGGCACGGATTTGATCCTTCTTATAAACTGTGGATTTGGCATGGTGAAAGTATTGATGGTTTACCTGAGCAAAGAAAATCTCATGCAAAAGGAGATGATGCGATTACTAGAGATCGATTAGATGCCATGATTGAGGATGTGGCCGAGGATTTTGCTGATAAACCGGAAGTTCTTGCTTCCATTTTGGGTGACAATGAGAAGCCTCTATACAAGGGTTGCACTAAATATACACGATTGTCTAGTGTTTTGAAGTTGTTTAATTTGAAAGCGGCAAATGGGTGGTCAGATACTAGTTTTACAGCCTTATTGAGGGTATTGAAAGATATGCTCCCAGAAGATAATGAACTTCCAGATCGAATTTACGAGGCGAAAAAAATGTTGTGTCCAATGGGTATGGAGTATAAGAATATCCACGCTTGCCTAAATGATTGCGTCCTCTACAGGAATGAGTATAAGGATTTATTGCCTTGTCCTAAGTGTAAAACTCCACGATACAAAAACAAGCAGCTTTGTGATGAGGTTGAAGACAGTTCTGATGCGCAAAAGAAGGGGTCGCCGGCTAAGGTTCTGTGGTATCTTCCTATAATACCGAGATTTAAACGGTTGTTCGCTACTGAAAAAGATGCAAAACGAACATTGGTCTGTTGTTCTTCATGGTAAACAACATCACGGAGTGGAAGGGATTGATACAGAAGAAGGGCTTCATGAGGCTGGCCCTTTCTCTAGTGGGTTACCTGAACCGAGAGCAGATGAGGAAGATAGGGAACTTGATAAATTCATACTTCGTGATGACCACAATGAAGGATTATGGTTCGAGGATCAAGTGTCCCATAAGAGAAAGAGAATAAATTAAGAATCATTTTCAGGTATATTGTTTGTTTTTATTAAATTTCAATTCCCGTGGGTGTGTATGTGTGTGTGTGTGTATTTGTATATGTTTTTTTGATTTTAATGAAAAGAGGTGGACATAAATTTATAACAACATTTATTTTTATCCTTCGTAATGTGGGATTAAAACAGGTCACAACTCGGATGAAGCCGCGCAATCAAGGGACAAAATTTCCAAGGACTTCATATGCGGAACTGTTTATAAATGAATATGTTCTTGTTGGAAGTTGTGTGAAGCTTCTGTGTTGATCTTATGATGCACTTGTGTTTTGGTCAAAAACAAGCAGAGAAGATTTTGTCTGAAGTTTGAAACTGAATTCCGTATTATTCGAAATAGTTGGAATTTTAGTGAAGTATTTAAGTATATATGCATATCCTTGACAGGGAGTACGTTACATTTATAGGGGAGACTTTGTCAAATTTTCTGGCAAATTGATTTCCTTGTTTTTCATTTATGAATAAATATTTCACGTATTATTATTATTTTTTTTCAAGGAGTAGTACTTTTGGTAAAATTTCCAGGGGAAGCTATACGTAGTTCATTTTGTTTTGATTTTATATTTAACTCTTCATAAATTACTTGTCAGTGGGTTCGGGAAACAGGGGAAATGCAGAGGAAAAAAGGGGAGAGGAGGGGAATAGAATGAGGGAGGAAAGGAA
Source organism: Leptodermis oblonga (assembly GCA_016801395.1). Lineage (NCBI taxonomy): Eukaryota > Viridiplantae > Streptophyta > Magnoliopsida > Gentianales > Rubiaceae > Leptodermis > Leptodermis oblonga. The sequence goes on from CM028760.1 coordinate 28,936,176, forward strand.
AGTTCAAAAAATTTGAACTTTAATTGTCGGTTCCACTGCGGTTCACGAGTGAACCGCCGTTGAAAGTGGAACTTCAACGGCGGTTCAAGGTTGAACCGCCGTTGAAGTTCCACTTTCAACGGCGGTTCACTCGTGAACCGCAGTGGATTAATTTTCAACGGCGGTTCAACCTCGAACCGCCGTTGATAGTCTCCTCGTGAGCCAATTCCCGCGCGGGCATATTTTAATATTAATTATTTTTTTCCATTTTCAGAAAACTAATCCCACAATTTTGTAAATATAATAATACATACCCAGATTGTGTATATTTATTAATTATGTACACAATCCTGACTTTTATGAACCATTTCATAATTAAATTTCAAATTTTCCATTGAACCATATATTTGCATTTAAATTTCCCTTGCTACTACACGTACAATAATTATAGGTCAAATATAAAAATTAATAAATTCCGTAAATTTACATGTAAGAGACGATAAATTAATAAGCTTCATTATGTTCCCTAAAATTTCTACTTTTTCAACTTGGGCGAACGGGATAAAATAATCAATTCCACAAATGCATTAGTTACGTATAGTAATATAAAAATTAATTAATATTAGTTAAGTGGCCGAAAAAAAAGTTTTCTACTTACTGGATTTCATTACCTTATATACATATATGAACATATATATATATATATATATGTTTATACACATATATATAAATATATATAAACATCTTTCGCTTTTCTCCTTTCCCCTCTTGATGCACATCATCAACTCTATCGATCCTCTCTGCTCTCGATCTCTTGTAAATTTCCAATACATAAATAAAATATTTTCATTTGAAGAATTGAATACTTTAAGACAACTTTTATAATTACTTCTTATATATATATATATAATGTATTTTGAATTTGGTACAAAAAATAGAAAATCCATGCGTACCCAAAAACTATTTTTCTACGGCGGTTCAACCTTGAACCGCCGTAAAAATCAAACTTTCTACGGCGGTTCATGTTTGAACCGCCGTAGCAAGTATTTTCTACGGCGGGTTCTCGATTGAACCGCCGTAGAAAAGTAGTTTTTGGAGCCAATTCCCGCGCTACGCATGAATTTTCTATTTTTCATATCATTTTCTAAACCCTAAACCCTAAACCCTACTCCCTATTAAGTTTTTTTTCCCAATTTTCATAAATTAACCGCGGTGACGCTTAAGATTGAAATAGATAGTGAAGCGCCACCCTTTTCCTGGATTTTCGCCTTGACATTCTGAATTGGGTCGCAGGATTCGACCTCGAGGATGATGGTCTTCCCCGTCAGAGTTTTCACGTAAATCTCTTTTTTTTCAAAATACGTTATATATATATATATATATATATAAGACTTAATTATAAAAGTTGTCTTCAAGTCTTCAATTCTTCGAATGAAAACATTTTATTTATGTAGTGGAAATTTACAAGAGATCGAGAGTAGAGAGGAGAGAGTTGGATGATGTGCAAGAAAGGAAAGGAGAAAAGAGGAAGATGTTTATATATATATATATATATATATGTATGTATAAACATATATATATATGTATGTAAATTAATGAAATCCAGTATCTATTTAATTTTTTTTCGGCCACTTAACTAACATTAATTAATTTTTATATTACTATACGTACCTAATGCATTTGTGGATTTGATTTTTTTATCCCGTTCGCCAAGTCGAAAAAGTAGGAATTTTAGGGAACATAATGAAGGTTATTACTTTATCGTCTCTTACATGTAAATTTACGAAAATTATCAATTTTTATCTTTGACCTATAATTATTGTACGTGTAGTAGCACGCGCGGGAAATTTAAATGCAAATATATGGTTCAATGGAAATTTTGAATTTTAATTATAAAATGGGTTCATAAAAGTCGAGATTGTGTACATAATTAATAAATATACAAAATCTGGGTATGTATTATTATATTTACAAAATTGTGGGATTAGTTTTTTGAAAATGGAAAAAAAAAATTAATATTAAAATATGCCCGCGCGGGAATTGGCTCCAATTTTTTATGAGGAGACAAACCGAGAAAAAGTGGGGACTTTCAATGGCGGTTCAACCACGAACCGCAGTTGAAAGGAGAATCCACTGCGGTTCACTAGTGAACCGCCGTTGAAAGTGTACTTTCAACGGCGGTTCAACATTGAACCGCCGTTGAAAGTACACTTTCAACGGCGGTTCACTCGAGAACCGCAGTTGATTGTTGGTTCAACGGCGGTTCGCGGTTGAACCGAGACCCGGTTATTAATATCAGTTCAAATTTTTACTTTTTCCTTTCCTCCCTCATTCTCTTCCCCTCCTCTCCCCTTCAGTTCCCCTGTTTCCCGAACCTTCTCTCCCGCGACTGTTCGGCTTCTTCGCCGCTTCTCCCGTCGCCGGCGAGCTCCTTCACCTTCCGATCAACCCGTCGGCTGCCCAAGCTTCACCGATTGTTCGACTGGACCACGCAAGGCCGATTGTTCGGCTCCCCATTTCCACCCTCCTATGTATACTTCGGGCTTGTTTGTAGGAGTTCACCCAAAAGGTTCCACCTTCTATGCTTTCATTTTAAAACTTTTGCAATGTGACCTTACATTTTGTAAATGCTTCCCATTGCACTAGGATTTTTTGGGTTGATATTTATGGTTTATTTCGGTTTTAATCCTTGTGATGAATGATTGGAATGCTTTTGGATTTATTGATTGTTTGTTGCATTGGTTTGGTTTTTGAATTGAGTGTTTTGTCCTACATAAGTTGTGAACCTAGGGTTTTGATTAATGTTCCATTAGGTACCCTTTGAAATTCGGGTTTAGTGTATGAATATGAGAAACTCAAATGTTTATTTCGGTTTTGCTTGATTAATTTTAGAACATTGGTGTTTGATTTCGGTTCTTATTCGATTTAGTGTTCCTCAGTTAGTGATAATGAGGAAAATGCTTTGTTGTTGATTCCACTTTGTGAAATTTTATTCTTTTAGTAGAAATGAATGATTGTTCTCATTAGTTGTTGGTTGTGAAATGTGAAGTATTTTATCAATGGTACCCTTTATAAGTCCACTTTTTTTTGGCCCTCATTTGGTTTAATTTGGATAATGGTAATTGTGTATTTTTAGGAGTGAATTTTGCGAATGTACATTGCCTTTTTTTTTCACATTACAAGCATTCTTGTATTTGACATTAAAGCTTTTATTTAATTGCATATATGTTATATTGAATTCTCTTTCTATGTACATGAAGTTTAAGGTACTTTCAATGGCCCGAAAAAGAAAAAGCACTACGGAGCATAGTGATGATGGTAATGGCAATGGAGATGGTTCTTCTACTACATGTAGTAGAGGTAGAGGGCCCACAAATTGCAATGATCTATTGGAAATGCGAAAGAATGGGAAAACTCTTGACATTTCTTTTGATTCCGAACTCGAGCCTAAAACGTATCATGCAAAGTGGATTACCTTTGTGGCATATACGGCCCGGAGCAAAGTGGACATAGTGGAATATGAATCATGGCCCAAAGTTCCCGAGGAGATCAAGAAGAGAGTGTGGATGGAAATACGGGTATTTTCTTTAATTATAATGCATTGTTTGTTTCTTCTTCCATACAAATGAACTCAAATTCCTCACTAAATTTTTACTCCTAATTCTCAATGTAGGCATTATTTGTTTTCGAGTCAACCGAAGAACTCGAAACAAAATGGATTTCTTATGCCGGTAAACGGTGGAAAGATTGGAAATCCTATTTAGGGAAATATGTACATGGTGCCTTAAAGGGTAAGGACCCATGCTTGGAGTATAAATATCTCCCTAGGGAGACATGGATTAAGTTCAAGGCTAGCCGCGAGACAGAAGAATGGCAGGTATATTTTTAAAATTGATTTCCTTCTTCTTTTTGGATATTTGAAATTGCTCAGTTTAGGGATAATAATTTTTCATTATATTTCTCTCTAGGCAATTCGTGGAAAAGCGCAAAATAATGCCAATTTAAATGCTTTCTACCATAATTTATCTCACGGTGGCTACCGACTGCTGAAGAAGCAGTTGCATGACGAGGCGGTGAGTGCATCCGGGAAGAAGCCTTCAGAGGAGGGTCAGTCCGAAGAAGAAGGCAAAGATTCTTATTCATTGCCAGGCCGTCATCTACTTTGGAGATAGGCCCACACAAACAAAAAAGGGGAATACTTCACGCCAGAGGCTGGGTGTGTAGGGATGGAAATTGTAAGTTTTGCACCATACATTTTCTTATGTTTCAGTTCTTTTAATATTTAAAGTCTCTGTGTATATATTATTTATTATAATTGATTATTTATTACTAGATATCTATGATGAAATGCTAATTAATAATTTGGTTGTCATTAAATGTTTATATCGCAATTATAATTATCTAGTTATCACTGTAAAGTAAATAAATGATTAATTTGTATATATGTGTATTTATTTATATTTTATAATTATGGTTATCAATTTTATATTTAAAATTATATACATAAATGATTAATCTGTGTATATGTGTATTTATTTATATTTAATTGATCTATTTACATTTACTATATTTGGCAATATGTGTAGGAAAATCTATGTTCCCGCGAGTCCCAAGGGGAATCCGTTGCAGAGGGTAGGAATGACATTCTTGTCATTGCAACGGGAAAGCGCGATCACCCCGGTTGTTATCGCGGCCATTCTACGCGGGCACGTATCACAGAGGTTTTCCCACAGAAAACAAGGACGTCGCTTAAAGATGAACTTGATTTAACTAAGCGACAGCTTCAGAAAACCACTGCCCAACTCGATGAATGTCAGACACATCTGAAGATGATGGTTGGGTTTCTATGTGGTAAGATGGGAACCGACTATGATACATTAAAAGCCACCGTCATCAATAGTGCCAAAGATGAGAGCTCGCACCCAGAGACCTCCGAAGCGGTCCCTGTTTCCCCTGTGAGCCCTGTTTCTCCTCTGATACCTACAAGGTTGCCCGAGTTGGAGATGCTACATGTTGCAGCTACGGACCCGATCAAAGCCTCTGACGGGGGTGCTTTAGGCGAATACAAGGTAAATAAAATTAATATGTATATTTTCATAGAATACACGTGGTATTTTTAAAACTAAATTAAATTCAGTGCATGCATATGACACACTCATAAACAGAACAGTCCGAAAGATTTGCTCATAAATCCCAACTCCGACCATATCTTTGCACGAGTAAGATCAATATGAACTCCCCTAGGAGTCTAGTTTCATTTCCAACTAGTTTCATAATTTTTAGATTTTTCTGTAGGGATTTATTCTCCAAAAACCGAAGGCAACTACAGCCTTAAGCCTTCATCTTAGTTAAACAGGACAGTCCGAAAGATTTGCTCATAAGTCCCAACTCCGACCATATATTTGCATGAGTAAGATCAATATGAACTCCCCTAGGAGTATAGTTTCATTTCCAACTGGTTTCATAATTTTTAGATTTTTCTGTAGGGATTTATCCTCCCAAAACCGAAGGCAACTACAGCCTTAAGCCTTCATCTTAGTTAAACAGGACAGTCCGAAAGATTTGCTCATAAATCCCAACTCTGACCATATCTTTGCATGAGTAAGATCAATATGAACTCCCCTAGGAGTCTAGTTTCATTTCCAACTGGTTTCATAATTTTTAGATTTTTCTGTAGGGATTTATCCTCCAAAACCGAAGGCAACTACAGCCTTAAGCCTTCATCTTAGTTAAACAGGACAGTCCGAAAGATTTGCTCATAAATCCCAACTCCGACCATATCTTTGCATGAGTAAGATCAATATGAACTCCCCTATGAGTCTAGTTCATTTCCAACTGGTTTTATAATTTTTAGATTTTTCTGTAGGGATTTATCCTCCAAAAACCGAAGGCAATTATGAGCCTTAACCCTAAATATATCTTGATGTATAGAACATGTTTTAGGCTTTGAATAATTCCTTGGATTGGTTTCAAGTGAATACTTGTTTAGACGGCAACTTTCTTCTTCAATTTTTGTTTTTTCATTATTACAGTGCTTTGTTAAGTTAGACTTAATAGTTGATTAATGTTCATTCGCTTGCCTATTATCTAAGGACGGGTGTGAATGCCATATGTTCCTCTCTGAGGATTCACAAAAGCGGCGTAAGCTTGTGGCAAAAGGAAATATTTATAAGCAAAGCAAGCACCACGGGCGCGAGGTTAGGAAAGGTTGCGCGAGGGTCACAATTAAAATTTCCTATGATGACTGTGCCCCGCTACCATTTCCTGAGGAAGAGGCTGCAACAGTGGGAATGGCCAAGTCCTTTTTCGTGGAATGGCCTATAGAGTTGATTGAAATTATTCAGCCGGCTCCGGTAACAAAGGTATATTATTTCATTTATTTGTGAATTACTTAATACCTTTTTGTATATTTAATGTTATTTCAAATGATGTTAGGTGGATAAAAGTGCCCAAAAGAAAAAAGGCCGGATGAATTCTATGGATGACAAGACATCTCCTTCGGCGACGGTTCCGACTGAGATGTCATCCTCATCGACATCTGATCCATTGCAAGAGTTACAGCTCCGAATGGAGAATGATTCGGACTTCAATGGCTTCTTCTTTGAAATGACAAGAGAAGTCATAGGTTTGGGCCTGCCTAATGCGATGGATCGAGGGGATCTCGTAGAGTTATTGACCAGAGAAAGCCAAGTCTCAAACAGTTTGATGCAGTTGTTCATCCAGTGAGTTTCCACTTAATTTTATAACCTATTACTGATTATTCTTATATATAGTATGCATTCCATGTGCCTAGACAAACCAATGAAGCCCTTTTTGTAAATTCTTTAGAGCTTTACATGAGTTAGTTGAAAGGAATGGGAGAAAGGGGATAGGTTTCCTCTCGGCTGATCATGTCACACCCATAGGAAATACGCTTGAAGCTAGGGTAAACTACATTGCGCGAAACTTGAAGGATATGAATAAAGAAATGTATCTGGTGCCTTATCTTCAGGGGTAAGTGACACTGTAAGCGCTTCTCTAATATTTAAGAAACACTGATATAAAGATCTGACGTCATTAAATTTTTTGTTTGTAGTGAACATTGGATGCTAATAGCCATTAGACCAGTAGAAAAGGTTGTCTACTGGTTTGATTCTTTACAAAATCCACAGAAAGAGGAGGCGGTGGAGCTTATAGACGAGTGAGTTATATATATTAACAACTGTTAGAATGCCTATATATCCATATATTGCTAATTATTTTCGTTCCACTTTCATTTTTATAGGGTGATGTTTAACTATCAAGCTTTCTTAGGATTGCCCAGAAATGTGCATATGCAACCTTCGTGGATAGTAGTTAAGGTAAAATTGGTTCTTATTAAATTTTTTAATTACATCCGTGAGTCTAGTAGCCTAAGCAATTAGTAGTGTTAGTTGTTTTAATTAATTCCGTGAGTCCAGTAGCCTAAGTTAGTAGTGTTAGTCAATTAATTTATTAGTTAGTCAAGTTATTTATTGAGGTATTTGATTTATGCATGCAATCCGTGAGTCCAATACTGTAGGTTAGTTAATATATGCATGCAATTGCCTTTTCGATCAGTAGATTTTTGTGAGTCCTAGTTATTTAATTAATTAGATTAATATGAGTGAAGTTATGAATATTAAATTTTTTACTAAACGTTGTGTTGTATACAATTAATTGTATGATCTTCTAACTCGTATATATTAATTCATTAGCATAAAAACCAAACGAGCAATTGGGAGTGTGGGTACTATGTAATGCACTACATATACCAAATAGCAATGAAATCATCCACATTGGCACTTGAAAATGTAAATATTTCTCATAACTTACTTAATTGACTGTATTTCATTTTGCTACTCGGTTACTTTTTAATTTCAAAAATTCTGTTGCAGCACTTCAAGCTCGACCGCACTCCATTAAGCAATGTGGATATAGATGCAGTGCGAAAAATATGCGCTCGTTATATTTTGGAGCATCCGCCGTAGTTGAAGGATACTAATTAAACTTGTTCATATTAGAGTTGTACAAATATTTTTTGGATATGCTGTATTATAAAAGCGATTTCAATTTGTATATTGGTGACATTTGTATTAAATTTCAAGTTTTAGCAGCAGGTTTTGCTTTAAACCAGGTTTTAGCAGCAAGTTTTTAATGCTTTTAATGCTGTTCGGGTGTAAAAAGTGGCCACTTTCTACGGCGGTTCAACCACGAACCGCCGTAGAAAGTCCAAACTTTCTATTGCGGTTCTAACCGCCGTAGAAAGTCCGCTAACTTACTACGGCTGCCAGATAGATGGCGGTTCAAAAATGCTAAACCCCGCCGTTAAAAGCCCTTATTAACCGCCATTAAAGCCCCTTTTTGTAGTAGTGACAGCCACAACTGGAGCAAGCAACTTACAAGAATCGTCAACTTCTGAGCAAACAGATGAGTGTTCCGAATGCTCATTTTGTATAATATTAATAGCAGTGTGAGTTTGTTTTCCATCTGCATTCTGATTTGGAGGACAAGTGCAATTAGCAGTACGTGATGTTTGGCTTTGGTGTTAATGTTATGCACAGAAGCAAGCACTGGGAGACATAATCTTGGAAACTAAAGTGAATCCAGCAGTTTTCGATCAAATATGATATATATATATATATATATATATATGTAATATATGTAGCATCCATCAAAATTAAGAAACTATTATTTAGAATGTTAGAAAATTTAAGGAATTTAAAATACATTAAAAATATTGAGAAAATTAATTTTGAATTTTTACACGTCAATAAAAAGAAAATAAAAGAAAAGAACCGGTAAAAAAATCAGAACCAGCAGTTCAAGAACAGGCCAGGAACTGTCCCCCAAGATTTTGAAATCATGATCATGTCTAGATGGACTACACAAGGATAGAATACATAAGTTGGGGACTAAAGACAAACAGTTTCGAATTCGGGGGAAAATACGACATGAGATCAAATTTAAGGACTAAAGAAAAAATTTTAAATTTAAGAACGAAAGTGCAACATGGTGTCAAGTTTGGGGACTAACGAAGTTATAAGTGACGAAAAGTACACCATGTCAAGAGTTGGGTAGTCTATCATTTGCCAAAATTCGTTTGATTAATTTGAAGTGAACGAGGGGCTTTTTTTTTACTTCAGTTCTAAGTTCTAACACAAAATTTGTGCTTCTACCAATGTGACAAAATAATTGTTTTTGAGGTCAAGCTGATACAATTCAAGTGTGAGGGTATTATGTAATTGGGTTAAAGTTCAGGGTAGTTTTAGGCAATTAACTTAAAAGCACACAAACAAAGAGAGAAAATTACATTTAATTACCTCAAGGTTTGGTGAAATTACAATTATTCCCTAAATGTTCAAAAACATCCATGAGGTTTATATTGAAAGAGGGGCGGCAGTAATTTGACCAAACCATGAAGGCCAATTCCTGTATTAACACAAACCTTAGGGGAATAATGGTAGTTTTCCAAACTTCAGGAGTAATTTTACCAGACCTTTGTCCGTTGAACTTCCACGGTTCATCTTAACGGCAATCCACGAAGATTTTCATCCTATAAACAGCTGAGGACTATATTTTGCCAACTCTCACACCTGGGACGCACAACAATCCAGCATTTCAAGGTAGACAAACGAAAATTTGATCTTACTTTTCAAGTTCTTTGATTTTTGTTTCTGCAATTTCTGCGGGGAGTTACTTTTGTTAGTTTCATTTTTCATGCGTGGGGCTCTGCTTGTGTTGACAAGTGACAATTGGTTTAAGTTCTAGGAAAGCATTTGCAAATTCAATGTCATCGAGATTCAAATTTCTTCCTTATGGTTGATGCGGAATTGGGTTCTCAATTTTTGCTTATTTAATTGGGTTTTTTCGTCTCCAAAGTTTTAATTTGCTGATTGGCGTGAGGGTGAGGTAAAATTGGAGGACGAAGGATAAATTTGGGAGCAATCAACTAATGTAATGGTTCAAAGTTCATATTAATAAATTGGAGAGTCTGGACAACTTGTTTGATCAGTTTTTTTGGTTTGAGACTCCCATTAACATCTTCATCAAAGTGAGTTGCTGTTTTATCTGCTAGCTACTTTGAAATTAATTTAATTGATTGTCTTCAAAACGTTTTCGTAGCATTTTGCAAAGTGTTATGAGTAGATTCAGCTACTAATCAGTTTCTTAGAACTACATGAACAGGACCAATGACATGTTTGCGTAACAGTGTTAGAGTAGATTCAGCTACTAATCAGTTTTTTTTCTGTGGAATCACTTCTTAGAACTAGTTGCAGAGGACCAATGACATGTTTTACCCTCTTTGGATGCATGTTAGATTGTGGCCTTAACACCCTACTCAAGTAGACGCTTAATTTGTGTTAGCTGGTACAAGTTCTGGAAAAGTAGGTCTACGCTTAAATCACAGGCAAATGATAATTTTGTTTCAGTTCTTTAACTGCTGAGACAGAATGTTTGATCTTCTGGTGAAATAGATCAAACCATGTGATCTGTGACCTGTACTTGATTCCTTCACTAAGTGAAGTAATTACTTATCATTCTGTAGTTTCACTATATCTTTTCTTTATGATGCTGAGAAGCTGGCAAAAATTCACGCATGTCAGATCTTGATATTGAACTCATACACATGCAATTCTTTTTGTAATGTGAGGATGGTTCTGCTTCTTCTATTTTTATGGTTCTTGTTCATGTGATAGAGATGAAGTTATGCTCTCTGAGAATTGATCCTTTTCCTATTCCTAGTCATCCAAAAGGACAAAAACTTGCATAAATTTCTTTTTGGTGAAAAGGGACATATTAGGCTTTTACTGTGTGTGTTCGACATGTTAGATTTTTATGTAAAATGACCATATCAGTTGAATTTGATACGAAATCTACTTGTCCTGCAATATGGTTTAGGAGAACTGCTCAAAAACCTTTGTTTAAGCAATATGGCAGCAATGACGGTTATGCTACTTCTGGCTTCAGCAAGCCCCATTGAATCCTGGAATTCATGTTAAATGAAAAATAAGCTGAAAATGAGTCATAATGCCCTAACAGATGAGAAAATCAGAGAAATATGCTTAAGATGGTTTGGACACGTGCAGGAGACCCTTAGATGTCCCAATACGGTAGATAGAAAATAGAGAAGCACTAAGTCATATTAAAAGGGGAAAGGAAATACCTGACAGAAATTGGAAGAAAACTATAAAGAAAGACATCTTTTATTTAAATGCAAATAAAACCATGACTGAACACGATAACGAGATATGTTCCATATAGCCAACTCGATATAGTATGATAAAGGCTTTTGTTGTTGTTGTAGTATCCTCTACTCATTCTGGCTCCATCTACTTTTTGGACACCTAATGTCTACCAAACTATCTGTGCATGACTTGTAATTAATCCAGAAAAATGTAGTGGTGCTGTTGTAGGCAGCTGAAAAGTAGAAAGAATGGCTAAGATTATATGGTGGAGGAGGTAGTACAAGCGATGGTGGAACTGAATGGCCCTTCCCTTTGTCCCGTTTTTAGTTTATTTAACATTGTCATAGAGAACATTCTTGAACTGCTTCACATACATCCTTACCAGGAAGAAATTACTCAACTACTTTATTTACTTCCTTACTGGCAAGAAGTAGCACTCAGTAGGTACTAAATTAGTGTAAGATACGGATTCGTAAACCAATCAAAAATTTTTGTCAACAATAATCCTTCTTTTTCCTCATAATAAGATCTGACAAGTTACTTATTCAAACCTTATACTCACTCTATCCCATCTATCCCATTAAAAGTGTCATATTGCTAAAAAAAAAATTGTCCCAATAGAAGAATCGTGTTTCCAATTTTTTTACCTCCGATACCCTTACTAATATGATTGTGCAGGGTCAACAATAAATTTACACTTTAAAAGTATGAGTATAAGTAGATAAAATGCTGACAAAGTTATTTATTTTAAGTGTTGTCTATTAAAATCCATAAAAAGATCTACATTTTCAAAACTAGACTCTTTTAATAGGACAGGGGAAGTACTATAATTTACCATGCAGTTTAATTTTATCTGTCGTCCCTACATTTCTCTTGCAGATAATGTAAGTGTTTATTGCGACTTATAGTGTCCTGTTTTTTACCGTTTTTCTTATTATTATTGTTACTGAGAATGGTTAAAGATCGATGTTCAACCAGATTAGAACACATTTGTGAAAATTCTGCTTGAACCAGCTTCATGAGACGAAGAGATAAGAATGAGGGAAAGAACCATTGCAATTAAGAGAGTTGATTTCTAGGTGACATGGGAACAAGATGCTATAGATATGCTCAAATTTTAAAGCTTTGGGAGGGATGGTGCATGGCTTGCATCATTATTTTGCCTTAATTTTTCATTAGATGCACTAAAAGTGATGCATTTCAAAACTTAAGGGCCTAAGAGTATAAAGGTTTTACATTGGGAACTGAAGGTGTTGACCCTCCAAACTTTGGGAACTAAAATTGCGATTTTCCCTTTCTTTTAATTATATCTATGAGGTGGTGAATCTTTTTGGTAACTGAATGTATATTGATCATCTTGTTAATCTATATGTGACAACTTATCCATATAACTTCACTTATGCATTTTTCCGAGTTTGCTCATTACTGACAAAACATGGCAATTCAAGAGATCTGGCCCTGTAGTAATGGTAAGTGGCATACTCAATTGTTTGCTGGCGACTACATGTTTGAGTTTTAAAAATTTGTGCCCCTTTTAGGCTACATCTTAGATTATCTCCATCAGTTATGGCACTTAGATGTGCTTTTATAATTTTGTTCATCTATTGTCTGGCGCAATCCTGACTTCAGCACCTTCACTTTTTAGTTTGATTCTGCTTCAGGAGCACCTAACAGTCTCCTCACCAATGCAACCTTCACAATCAATGCTCCACGGAGTGGCATTCGAATGCCCATGTCAAGAAAGTGGAAAGTATATTCAGCAGCAAAAGTTGAGGATACCGTTCTAAGTGACGAAGAAAAGAAATCATGGGATGCTTGCAGAGAAGCTCTATCCACATTTCAGTTCAGTATTGAGGAGGAAAACAAGATATTAGGGAAAGCATTTGGTCATAGTCATTCCCCTTTTGGGCGAAGAATGTGAAGGAAACTCCGAGAGTTGACGTTGTAAATAAGATATTGAACTATTTGAGGAGCTTAAACCTCAGTGATGATGATATTGGCAGAATTGTGAAGAAGTTCCCTGAAGTGCTGGGATGTAATCTTGAAGATGAATTGGAGAAAAATGTCAAGATTTTGGAGAAGGATTGGGGGATTGAAGGAAAAACTCTGAAAAACGTTCTCCTACGCAATCCAAAGGTTCTCGGATACAATGTAGACTGTAAAGGAGATTGCATGGCCAAATGCACTCGATGCTGGGTTCGTTTCTAACTTATTCTTTCACCAGTTGGCAGAATTGTGAAGAAGTTCCCTGAAGTTCTTGGATGTAATCTTGAAGATGAATTGGAGAAAAATGTCAAGATTTTGGAGAAGGATTGGGGGATTGAAGGAAAAACTCTGAAAAACGTTCTCCTACGCAATCCAAAGGTTCTCGAATACAATGTAGACTGTAAAGGAGATTGCATGGCCAAATGCACTCGATGCTGGGTTCGTTTCTAACTTATTCTTTCACCAGTTGGCTTATACTTTATAGCCAAGGTATAGATGCATCATACCTACTACTCTGTCTGTAAATCCTTAGCTATGTTTCTGTTTTAAGACATGTATATATATAATTTCTACAGTCTCTTTATTTTAGTGGAATAAGCCAATAAGATTTTGACACATCATTTAACTAGCATGTATAATATAATTCATTAATTAGTGGTAACCTGATAATCAAGTTAACATACAAAAAAAAAAAAAAAAGAAATCTGCAGGTAAACATACAAAATGTGAATATGGTAATTTTATTTATTTATTTAGTTGTAAGGAATAAAAAGTATTTTTTATGTGTGAACATTGCACATTTATTGATACACAACTGCATATCTATCCCCAATATGTTGCACGGTTGATGTTGGTGCATTTCACATCTCATTTCAAACTTATAATTATAAGAATACATATTTTTACTCCCAAAAAAAATTATCTATGTGAGCATACCAAATATAAAATTGGTAATTTTAATTATTGAGTTAGTTGTAAGGAATAAATGTATTTTTTTATATGTGAACTTTGCGCATTTACTGATACACAATTGCACATCTATCCGAAATACGTTGCAGGTTTAATGCTGGTGCATTGCACATCTCATTTCAAAATTTATAATGATATGAACATGTTTTTTTAATTCCTATATTGCACATTTACTCTTGCATATATAAAGGTCGGTGTATGTTGCTCGATTAATAGAAAAGCATTGCACATCTAATTTCAAAACATTGCACGTTAATAGATATTGCACCTTTTATTGAAATTATCTAAAAAGAAATTAAATATAAAATTACACTTTTCTTTTAATTCCGGACATGTGAAAAAAATTTTCAACCTTACTCAAGAATAAATAAGTTTTGGATAGTTTTAAGGGAATGGAAAGAATAATTTTTGGACAAAAATTGAGCGTTAGCACACTAAATGACTACTACTCATTCTTCAAAGGCTAATTTGTTTCTTAACAGAGATTGCCCATCAACACTTACTTTGCCATAAAAGTAACAACAAATGAATGGTTTCTATTAAATCGGACTTGTGAAATAATTTTCCGACCTATTTTGAGAATAAATAAGGATTGAGCAATTTTATGGGAACAAGAAAAATTAATTTTTTGGACAAAATGGAGCATTGCACCTTCACTATAAGTATTGCTTGCTCTTCATTTATCAAAGGCTGCATTTTTTTAATACTGATTGCCCCTCCACTCTATCATTGCTTAAAAACTAACTTAAAATCAATTTATTTTTATAATTCGGGAGCTCTAAAAAAATTCTCAAACCTTTCGCGAGAATAAATAAGGTTTGGGTAGTTTTACGGGAATAAGAAAAATTAATTTTTGGACAAAATGGAGCGTTGCACCTCTAAGTATTGTTTACGGGAATAAGAAAAATTAATTTTTGGACAAAATGGAGCGTTGCACCTTCACTAAGTATTGGTTGCTTCTCATTTTTCAAAGGCTGCCCATATTTTTAATACTTATTGCCCCTGTGTGCCTAAAAATTAACTTAAAATCAAATTATTTTTATAATTCGAGACCTCCAAAAAAATTCTCAAACCTTACGCGAGAATAAATAAGGTTTGGGTGATTTACAGGAACATGAAAAATTAATTTTTGGACAAAATGGAGCATTGCACCTTCACTACGTATTGGTTGCTCATCATTTTTCAAATGCTTTATCCCTTTTTTTAATACTAATTGCCCCTTCAATCTAACTTTGCCTAAAAATTAACTTACAATTAAATTTTTTTTTATAATTCGGAACCTTTTAAAAAATTTCCAACCGTTCCACGAGAATAAATAAGGTTTTGGTAATTTTATGGGAATAAGAAAAATTAATTTTTGGATAAAATAGAGCGTTGCACCTTAACTAATTATTGGTTGCTCCTCATTTTTAAATGGTTGGCCCTTTTTTTTTTTTTTTAATACTGATTGCCCTCCACGCTTATTGTGCCTAAAAATTAACTTAAAATTAATTTATTTTTATAATTTGGTACATTCTAAAAATTTCCAACCGTTCTACGAGAATAAATAAGGTTTGGATAATTTTACAGGGACAAGAAAAATTATTTTTTGGACAAAATGAACCGTTGCACCTTCGATTGCTCCTCATTTTTCAAAAGCTCCCCCTTTTTTCAATACTAATTGCCCCTCCACTCTAACTTTGCCTAAAAATTAACTTAAAATCAATTTATTTTTATAATTCGGGACCTCTAAAAAAATTTCCAAATGTTCCACAAGAATAAATAAGGTTTGGGTAATTTTACGGGAAAAAGAAAAAATTAATTTTTGGACAAAATGGAGCGTTGCACCTTCACTAAGTATTGATTGCTACTTATTTCAAAGGCTGCCACTTTTTTTTTAATACTATTTGCTCCTCCACTCTAACTTTACCTAAAAACTAACTTAAAATCAATTTATTTTTATAGTTCGGGCCTCCAAAAAAATTTGCAACTGTTCCACGAGAATAAATAAGGATTGGGTAATTTTATGGGAACAAGAAAAATTAATTTTTTGACAAAATGGAGCATTGCACTTTCACTAAGTATTGGTTGCTCTTCATTTTTCAAAGGTTGCCCCTTTTTTAATGCTGATTGCCCCTCCACTATTACTCCGCCTAAAAATTAACTTAAAATCAATTTATTTTTGTAATTCGGGACATCTAAAAAATTTCCAAACCTTCCTCGAGAATAAATAAGGTTTGGGTATTTTACGAGAACAAGAACAATTCAATTTTGGACAAAATGGAGTGTTGCGCCTTCACTAAGTATTGGATGCTCCTAATTTTTCAAATGCTGCCACCTTTTTTTAATACTGATTTCCCCTCCACTCTTACTGTACCTAAAAATTAGCTTAAAATCAAATTATTTTTATAATTCCGGAACTCCAAAAAATTCCCAAACCTATTGCGAGAATAAATAAGGTTTGGGTAATTTTACGGGAACAAGAAAAATTAATTTTTTGACAAAATGGTGTGTTGCACCTTCAGTAAAAATTGGCTCCTCCTCATTTTCAAAGGTTGCTCCTTTTTTTTTAATAATAATTGCCCCTCCACTCTAACTTTTCCTAAAAATTAACTTAAAATCAATATATTTCTATAATTCTGGACCTCCAAAAAAATTTCCAACCGTTCCACGAGAATAAATAAGGTTTGGATAATTTTACGGGAACAAGAAAAATTAATTTTTGGACAAAATGGAGCATTGCACATTCACTAATTATTGGTTGCTCCTCATTTTTCAATGGTTGACCCTTTTTTTTAATACTGATTGCCCCTCGACTCTTACTGTGCCTAAAAATTAATTTAAAATCAATTTTATTTTTATAATTGGGACATTCTAAAAATTCCCAAACGTTCTACGATAATAAATAAGGTTTGGGTAATTTTACGGGAACAAGAAAAATTATTTTTTGGACAAAATGTAGCGTTGTACCTTCACTAAATATTCGTTGCTCCTCATTTTTCAAAGGCTGTCCCTTTTTTAAATACTGATTTCTCCTCGAATCTTACTGTGCCTGAAAATTAACTAAGAATCATTTTATTTTTACAATTCGGGGTCTCTAAAAATATTTCCAAACGATCCGCGAGAATAAATGAGGTTTGGGTGTAATTATACTAAAACAAGAAAAATTAATTTTTTGACAAAATGGAGCTTTGCACCTCCATGAAGTACTAGTTGCTCCTCATTTTTCAAAGTCTGCTCCTTTTTTTAATACTTATTGCTCCTCCGCTCTAACTTTGCCTTAAAAAAAAAAAAAACTTAAAAATCACTTTATTTTTACAATTCGGGTTCTCTAAAAAATTTCCAAACCATCCACGAGATTAAATGAGGTTTGGGTAATTTTACCGGAACAAAAAAATTTAATTTTTTGACCAAATGGAGTGTTGCACCTCCACTTAGTCCTAGTCGCTCCTCATTTTTCAAATGCTGCTATTTTTTTAATACATATTTCTCCTCCACTCTTACTTTGCCTAAAAATTAACTTAAAATCATTTTATTTTTATAATTCGGGATCTCTAAAAAAGTTTCCAAATGTTCTGCGAGAATAAATCAGGTTTGGCTAATTTTTTCGGAACAAGAAAAATTAATTTTTAGACAAAATGGAGCGTTGCACCTTCACTAAGTACTAGTTGCTCCCCATTTTTCAAAGGCTTCTCCTTTTTTAAATACTTATTGCCCCTCCACTCTAACTTTGGCTAAAAAGTAACTTAAATTTTTTTTTTTTTAAATTTGGGAACTCTAAAAAAATTTCCAAACCTTCCGCGAGAATAAATGCGGTTTGGGTAATTTTACTAGAACGAGAAGAATTATTATTATTTTTTTACAAAATGAACGTTGCAGCTCCATTAAGTATTAGTTGCTCTACATTTTTCAAAGGCTACCCATTTTTTTAATATTTATTGCCTTCCACTGTAACTTTTTGCCTAAAAAGTAACTTAAAATCATTTTTTTTTTTTATAAATCGGGACCTTTAAAAATTTTCCAAACCTTCCGCGAGATAAATAAGATTTGGATAATTTTACATGAAGAAGAAAAATTAATCTTTGGAAAAATGGAGGGTTGCACCTCCACTAAGTACTGGTTGTTCCTCATTTTTCGAAAGCTACTCTTTTTTTTCAATACTTATTGCCACTCTACACTAACTTTGCCACAAAAGAAACTTAAAATCATTTTATTTTTACAATTCAGGATCTCTAAAAAAATTTCCAAACCTTCGGCGAGAATAAATAAGGTTTGGGTAATTTTACCGGAACAAGAATAATTAATTTTTGGACAAAATGGAGGGTTGCACCTCAACTAAGTACTGGTTGCTCCTCATTTTTCAAAGGTTGCCCCTTTTATTAATACTGATTGCCCCTTCACTCTAATTTTTCCTAAAATTTAACTTCAAATATTTTTTTATAATTATTCAGAACCTTTAAAAATTCTCAAACCTTCCTCGAGAATAATAAAGGTTTGGGTAATTTTACGAGAACTAGGAAAATTAGTTTTAGACAAAATGGAGCGTTGCACCTTCACTAAGTATTGACCGTTCCTCTTTTTAAAGGCTGCCCCTTTTCTTAATACTGATTGCCCTTCCAATCTAACTTTTTCCTAATAATTAACTTTAAATAATTTTATTTTTAATCATTCAGGACTTCTAAAAAATTCCCAAACCTTCCTTGAGAATAGTTAAGGTTTGGGTACTTTTACGGGAACAAGGAAAATTACTTTTTGTACAAAATGGAGCATTGCACCTCTACTAAGTATTGGTTACTCCTAATTTTTCAAAGGCTGCCCATTTTTTTATTACTGATTGCCCCTTCACCTAATTTTTCCTAAAAATAAACTTTAAATCATTTTTAAAAATTATTCGGGACCTCTAAAAATTCCCAAACCTTCCTTGAGAATAATTAAGATTTGGGTAATTTTACTGGAATGAGGAAAAATAATTTTGGGACAAAATGAAGCATTGCACCTCCACTTAGTATCGGTTGCTATTCATTTTTTTAAAGGATGTCATTTTTATTAATATTAATTGCCCTTTCACTCTAATTTTTCCTATGAATTAACTTTAAATAATTTTTTTTAATCATTCGGGACCTCTAAAAAATTTCCTAACCTTCCTCGAGAATAATTAAGGTTTGGGTAATTTTATGGAAATAAGGAAAATTAATTTTTGTACAAAATGGAGCGTTGCACCCCTACTAAGTATTGGTTGCTCTTAATTTTTCAAAGGCTGCCTTTTTTTTTAATACTGATTGCCCCTCCACCTATTTTTTCCTAAAATTAATTTTAAATCATTTTTAAATATTATTCTAGACCTCTAAAAATTCCCAAACCTTCCTTGAAAATAATTAAGATTTGGGTAATTTTACGGGAACTAGGAAAAATAATTTTTGAAAAAATGGAACGTTGCACCTCCACTTAGTATTGGTTGCTCTTCATTTTTTAAAGGCTTTCCTTTTTATTAATACTGATTGCCCTTTAACACTAATTTTTCCTACGAATTAACTTTAAATAAATTTTTTTAATCATTTGGGACCTCTAAAAATTCCCAAACCTTCCTCGAGAATAAATAAGGTTTGGGTAATTTTATGGGAACAAGGAAAATTACTTTTTGTACAAAATGGAGCGTTGCACCTCTACTAAGTATTGGTTATTGCAAATTTTTCAAAGGCTGCCCATTTTTTTAATACTGATTGCCCCTCCACCTATTTTTTCCTAAAAATTAATTTTAAATCATTTTAAAATTATTTAGGACCTAAAAATTCCCAAACCTTCCTTGAGAATAATTAAGATTTGGGTAATTTTATGGAACTAGGAAAAATAATTTTTGAAAAAAATGGAGCATTGCACATTCACTTAGTATTGGTTGCTCTTCATTTTTTAAAGGCTGCCCTTTTTATTAATAGTGATTGTTCTTTCACTCTAATTTTTCCTACGAATTAACTTTAAATAAATTTTTTTAATCATTCGGGACCTCTAAAAAATTCCCAAACCTTCCTCGAGAATAATTAAGGTTAAGGTATTTTTACGGGAATAGGGAAAATTGCTTTTTGTACAAAATGGAGCGTTGCACATCTACTAAGTATTGGTTGCTCTAAATTTTTCAAAGGCTGTCCCTTTTTTTAATATTGATTGCCCCTTAACCTGATTTTTCCTAAAAATTAACTTTAAATCATTTTTAAGAATTATTCAGGACCTCTAAAAATTCCCAAACCTTCCTTGATAATAATTAAGATTTGGGTAATTTTACGGGAACTAGGAAAAATAATTTTTGGACAAAATGGAGCATTGCACCTCCACTTAGTTTTGGCTGCTCTTCATTTAGAAGAAACGGTTGGACAAAAGATGTATTTGATAAAAGCATGGATAAATGTCAAACAAACTAACAACTACAAGTAAAAACAAGATACATTTATTCCTTTTTACTTTTTTTTACCCTTGATTGATGCCACTAATTATACATTTTCCATTTCACATAATTATTTATTTTTAACCTTTTAGTGCCACTAGTTTCCTACCTAAAATACAAACTGTTGCAACAATATATTTCCGCATAACTAATGTAGAACTAGATTTAACTAATGTGGCTACATACTATTTTTGCATTGGTTAAAACAATCCAATGTGGCCACACAATATTGCAACACCAACTAATGTGACAACTTAATGCTGTTACAGTGGTTAAAACAATCCAATATGGCCACACAATATTGCAATACCACCTAATGTGGCAACTTAATGTTGTTACATTGGTTAAAACAAACTAATGTCTCAACACAATGCTACAACATTAGAAAATAAAATTTAATATTACTCTAAAATATTAGTTACCGGTTGCCGGTCACCAAAATCCTTTCCATATTTATTAATTTTCTTTTATGTATTGAAATCTATTAAATCTATTGGATCAAATTCAACTACTCTCATCCAAGGGTTGTCATTAATTTGAAGAACCATTCCCTCAAATTATATAAAAGGACTCTAGACTCTCTCATTTTTTTTGCGGTTCAAAATTTGGATGTGGTCATTTAAGTCTTCCTAACGAGGAGGCAGAGTTTATTTGGTACTCACAAAATAGTGAAGCAATTCACAATATAAATAATATTTCTTCATTTCATTAGAAGAGTTCACTTTGTAATATTGAATATTATAAAATTTCGGTTAATTGATGCGAGTGTTGTAGTTTTTTTTAATTTTCTTCCCTAGTCATAAATGGACATTATATTATACTTGTAGGGTACATGATAGCTTACAATCTAGTGTGGGTTATAATGCGGGTCCTAGAATGCATGGGCTATTTCACATTGGGATATATAAAATGCGTGTGTGAGGATATAAGATTTATTCAAATTTAAAAAACTGTCAATATTTTGGTGGTGCTCATGGTAGAAAAAAATAATTATGATGAGGGTCATCCAAAACCGGCATAATAATTAAAAAAAAACTTAATGAAAAAGGATGACGAACCTTTTAAAAATTAGATAAAATGTTTGAACATTTTATAATAAGCTTATTTTGTAGTAGTGGATTACCCATTCAAGAAAACCAAACCAACACGAAAGAGGTATTGTGGTCATTCTAAAACACAATCATGCCAGCAAGTTATCTTTCTAAAGCACCAATGTTCAATCTTTTCTTTCTCCTACCACATTTGCAAATATATATTTAGGCTCTGTTTGTTTTAGTATTTTTCTCAAAAAAAAAAAAAAACACTTTTTTGCTAAAATAAAATTCATAGCCAAACACCTTCAATTATTCTTAAATTCAAAATTTAAAATTCCCTCTACAATTAAACTCACATCATTTTAAAAAATAATACAATCATTACAATTTTTATCTTCTTTCTTACATAATTTCTCATAAAAAAAAATTCATACTTCCCTCCATTTAGATGTTTCCCACCCCAAAAAAAAAAAAAAAACTATTATTCCTTCTGTCAGCTTTCAAAAATATTTTTTTATTTTAATAAAAGAGTCTACTTTTAAAAATTTTACTTACAAATGAAGTCAAATTATATATTTTAGGTGTTGTGAAGAGGGAGAACTCCGTATAAGGTATTTTTATTTGTTGGTTCGGAATCAACTTTTCAGAAGGAAAGTAATCACACAAAATACATCATTACCACAGCCAAATTGATAAAATTAACAAAAAATAACATGCAAATGAACAATCTTTTAAACAAATAGAGGTGAATTCTTTTAACGTTTTAAAAAATTGAAAAAATACCTGCTACAAGTCACCAACCACAGCATCCATCGACCTTAATTGCCATCGACAAAATTAGACGAAATAAAGAAAAACATAGATAATTAGCCAGTAATTTCGAATAAAATAAAATAAACTAAAAATAAAAATAAAAATAAAAATAAAAGAGTATTAGGATAAAGAATTTTATTGACGTACTAATCCCAACCAAGATAAGAAACCTCTTATGTATTATCTTTTAATCTTAATTAGTACTTTCATGGTAGCTAAATTTATCCAATCTCAGCTTACAAAAAGATTTTACAGTGAATGTTAAAAATCATTTATAATGTATAGATAAAACTTGAGATGGAATTCTCCAACAACTCTTCCCGCAGATATGCTTATCAGATACGATACAATCGAATATTCCTCCTATATACTTGTTTACTACTTCTATACAAATGAACAGCTTCATATCACTCTCTTCAAACCTAGCTACTTCTCTTCTTACGTTTTGCAGCCATGACAATGGCAATTATTAGCGTTTTAATTGTGCTTCTGCACATTGTTGGACTATCCAACGGAGGTATCACGAGCAAATACGTGAGGAATCCATGGCCCTCCGTTGATATTCCCATTGAGAGTTTCCCTCCGCCTCCAGGACACAACGCCCCCGAGCAGGTACTTCCGTTATGAGTAATGCATTATAGGCCATTATCAACGAAACATGGATTTTAGATTGAATTAAATTGGAATATTATTCTATGTGTTGTAGGTACACATAACCCAAGGTGATCACAATGGGAGGGGTGTGATCATTTCCTGGGTGACTCCTCTTAAACATCCTGGAGTGGTGACTTATTGGGAAGCTGATTGTGACAATAAACCAAATAAAATCAAGACAAGTTCAAGAATCACCACTTACAAATACTACAATTACACTTCTGCCTTCATCATCATGTCTTTGTCGAAGGACTTAAGGTATGTGTATATAGGGGTTTTTTTTACCTTTCAAACGTTGGTGTTTTTAGACTATGACACTTACAGATTTAGTGGTATATGTGATCTAATTAACTGATTTTTGAATTGTAAATGTTAGTATGATACAAAGTACTATTACGAAGTTGGACATCATGTTAAACATCATGGGGTGACTAGGCGATTCCACTTCACAACTCCACCAGCCGTAGGGCCTGATGTTCCTTATACCTTTGGTCTCATAGGTGAGTATGATATTAGTTATACACACTTGCAAGTGGTATTTTTTATATGGGAAGGAGGTTTTCGGTATTAGTATTACAAAGTGTATTCTTTATCTGGGAGTATTTAGTACTATGATTAATGAATTGGTGCTGTTGTTCATGCAGGGGACTTGGGACAAACTGCTGACTCGAACCAAACCTTGGAGCATTACATTGCAAATCCTGCAAAAGGCCAAGCCGTGTTGTTTTTGGGAGATTTATCGTATGCTGATGATCATCCTTATCATAACAACGTCAAGTGGGATACTTGGGGCCGTTTCATTGAGAAGAGTGTTGCTTATCAACCATGGATTTGGACTCCTGGGAATCATGAACTTGACTTTGCCCCTGAAATTGTATATATTATGCTTTTTGCTCTTCTTTTAATTAAGTTGTGGTACGGAGGATCAGAAAGACTAATTTGATGTTCTTTGGCAGGGCGAAAATTATCCATGGAAGCCTTACCTACACAGATTTCATGTGCCATACAAGCATTCCAAGAGCACATCTCGTCTTTGGTACTCCATTAAAAGGGCGTCAGCTTACATAATTGTCCTTAATTCTTATTCCGCCTATGGTAATAACATTTTCTTTCATGGATCACTCATTTAAAGCTAGGTAGGACTACCTTAATTAAGGCCAGAAATGGATCTGAAATTGGTGATTTCTTTTGGTTATTTAGGAAAATATACCCCACAGTACAACTGGCTGAAGCAAGAGCTCCCAAAGATTGACAGAAAAGTTACTCCTTGGGTGTTTGTTCTTGTTCATTCACCATGGTACAACAGTAACTCCTACCATTATATGGAAGGAGAAAGCATGAGAGTTATGTTTGAATCTTGGTTTGTTGAGCACAAGGTTGATCTCGTTTTTGCCGGGCATGTTCATTCTTATGAGCGTTGTGTAAGTTTCAACTTCTTTTGTTTTCTGATTTCTTGAAGGGTTTTTCTTTTGTTAATTCTGTTTTATTCTCACAAAACAGAAAAGGTATTCAAATATAAGGTACAACATCACAAATGGATTGAGTGCTCCTATAAAGGATATGTCTGCGCCGGCCTTCCTTACAATCGGTGATGGTGGAAATATTGAAGGCATTGCCAGAGGCTTTATAGAACCACAACCAGATTACTCGGCGTTCCGCGAAGCAAGTTTCGGGCATGCAACTCTTGAGATCAAGAATAGAACTCATGCTTTTTACACTTGGCACCGTAACCAAGAAAATGTGCGTGTTGTTGCTGATTCTACCTGGTTTTATAACCGATACTGGTATCCAAAGGATGAGGAGGAAAGTATGATCTAGTTCCTAGATCTTTAGAGTTTAGTTCAGTTTCTATATTCTAGGTCTTTTTTTCTAGTTGGTCTCATGTTTAGACAGCAGTTGCAGGTTTAAGTAATAAAGAGTTCATTTCAGTGTTGCTACATGATATTCTCTATTGTTTGGTTCTTTTGATTTATAGTTTATACAGATTAATTAGTGCATCAGTTAGGTATACTGATAGGGTGCTTCAACCAAATATAAATTATTCAAACAAATTTTAGACTTAGATAAAAAATTTGTTGAATTTGTGAACTATATACCTTAAATATCAAAACATTAGAGATGGCATTCGATACCTCTACTTGACTTCCCATCACTATAAAATTTGGGAAAATGATTAAGAGAGTGAACAATTGATCCTAAGAGCCGGTGAAAAATGAAGCATCAAAAGCAAATCTTCTTCAAAAGTAAATATTCTGGCAACAAGCCTCCTTGCTTCAAAAGTAAAGTGCAAGCAAGTGCTAGTGATTTGGCTTTCGATAACAAAACTTCCTCAGCTGAAACATCAGGGAAAATAAGGTTGACTTTACATAGATGGAACTCTGGTTTCGGCAGTTTTACAAAGCTGTATAACAATTTTCTATGCTGAGCAAATTCTAGGAAAAACAAGTGTTGTTGTGATACATGTCCTTTGAAGAGTTTGGCGGGAAGATTTTGGATTTTCATTGTTTGATTAGCATTCTAAGGGAAGAAAATGTAGGCCCGAACATGTCTTTCTAGGAGTTTTTCATTGAGCTTTTATTACTAAGAATTTATTTGCATGGATTTTGGTGTTTTTGGCCTTCTGTACTGTTGTGAAAGAATATATTGTTCCTGCTTTGTTAGGTATTTTCCTGTTTTTTTTTAATTAAAAAAAAACTTATGCATTTAACTTTTCTTGGTTTCCTGGAGTTCCATATAAAAATCACCTAATTCTCGGATTTGCTTTAGATCATCTTCTTATATATGTTCTATTGTATGGCTGAATCTGCATTGCTTAGGAAAGGGTTGTGGTTCTGTACATTATAAATCAACCTTATTTAGATTTTCATCCACCTTCTCATTAATATATAACCAATTAAGGACTCATCCATCTTTAGATTTTCTTCATTGCTTTCTGATGAAGTATTTTAAATGGAAAGCTCATCCATTTTCTGATTAAGGATACTGCAATTTATTTCAAGGATAAATGGCCTAGTTGGTCCCATAAGTTGGAGCTCCATTTTTAATTGGTCCCTAATCTTTAAAATAGTTCGTTTTGGTCCCTTAACTTGATTTTTCGTCTTTAAATGGTCCCAATCTTCAATTCCGTCCAATAGTTCATGGCAGTTAGATCCTCTTGCCTCCTTGCCAAGGGCAAATGATGGATTAAAGGCAAAAAAGACCGAGTTCAGTTTGATTTTTGTAGGAATCTCGCCGCTCTCCAAAGCTCGCATCCTTGCAACTTTAGAACAACAGTTTGAGTGGAGGAACCAAAATGAAGTTTTGGGAGAGGAGGGACTACTGGGGTCCCCTGACTTCGGTGACGCCACAGGTTCTGCGCTTCTCAGGACGATCCTCGTCGTCATTGAAGCTCTTCCACACGTAAGCTGAAATCGAAGTGCGAAACAAGAACCGAAAATGTGATCTTTGAAATTGTAAATTAACTCATTCACAACAAAAGCTTCTACAAATTCACAGTACTATGGCTGAGCATAAATATATAAAATCCTTCCTCCTTTAACAATCTCTCTTCATCACTTTACTAGGAACATAGGCATTCTACCATCGTATCATTTCCCAATTCGTAATCAAAACATCTGGACAACAATGAGTTGGTGGTGGGCCGGAGCTCATGGGGCTGCCAAGGTAAGTTCATCAATTATCTCATTTCTTACTGTATATATGCCCTTGATGGATTGAATGGATTATTGGGTTGTCTTTAAAATTTCGTGATTCAAACATTATATTAATTTGTCAAATCGGCAGAAAGAGTTCGACAAAGATAACCATTCTCCGAAAGGCATATGGAATGAATTAGTTTCCAGATGCCATCTCTCAACAAAGGTACTGAGGAGTGAAGAGTCTAACTTTGCATGCATGCACGCATAATCCCAAATGTGCCAAACCGGACTCTTTCACTATCCTTTTTATTTCCCCCTCGACTAATTCCCACTTTAGTAGCCGCTCATACCCATTATGGCACCTTAATATAACACGTTCCTACGTAATTTAATAAATAAATTAACACATTTTAGGCACCAAGTTATTAAGCATAAATCGAAACAATAAATAAAACATATTTCACAATAAGTAACAAAGTTTAATATGATACCTTTCCATGCCATATGTAGTAGGCAACATGACCCTTAAAACTCTTTTAACAACTCTGGATTTGAAGGTCCACCGTCAATCGGACCATCTAGAATCCGGTATGTCTTCCACCCAGCATCCATCCTGGACCCTGACACTGGCACTGACCTTCGTTCGGAGCCCATTAATGCTTTCCCTTTTCCACTCCTCCTTGGTTGGTTGGTTGCATTTGCCCATTCGTTTTCATCGTCCAACCGCCCCGAATTCCACTCCATATCCCCCTGAGACTGAGACATTTCCCTCTCAAGTCGTTCAGCATTTTCCCTTACTTCCTTCTCCTCCGCATTTCCAATGTATTGCGGTGCAAATTCATTTTCACAGTAATCAATGTTACTTGCCCCCTCCGCATTTAACGTTCGAGAAGAACCTTACGATCTTCATAGCACCATTCTTTGACGCTCGGATGCCGTGGGAGGGATTCAGCCAACTATTCCCTCAGAGGATTGTGTTTCCTCATTGTCTCCAATAATTTCCAAATTGCCATCCTTTTTTCTTCTGGCGAATTTTAATTTCAATTTTTTTAATGTATCTCCCATCTGAAATAATCTCAAGACGTAATTATCACTAGAAAAATAATTGAAGGGATATAAGGAAAAAAATAGTTAATGCTACAATAAATTTAAAATAATGTGAAAATCTCGCCCATTCTGGTCAGGAGTATCGAGAAAAATACCGCCGGCGGTATTTTCACTGAAAAATCCTGCCGAGGAGACCAATTTCCGCCGTCTTCTCGGTCTGATAATGACAAATCCGACCAAAAACGGCAGGAGTTTTTGGCCGGATAATCACAGATCCGGGTAAAAAAAAAATTAACAAATTCGGCCAAATTATAAACAAATTCATCAAAACAACCAACAAAACATCAACGAAACAAATACGAATTTTAGGCACTCACCTTTGTCGATCTAATTCGTCTGGACTTTTATCCGATTTGGCCAATTTTTTGCTTCCTTTTTAGGCACGAGAGCAGCTTGAGGGAGAGGAGGGAGAGGATTGCAGGAATTGTTATTTGCTTGCATAGGATTTATAGGTTTTTTTTTTTAGACCTATTCATAGGAAAATGTTCTTGCATATAACAATTCCGAAGATAATTTATCAAATGTAGGGCAGTTTCGTTCAGCACGGAATTATTTCATGGTGAGAACTCTTTTAGAAATATGATCATAGAGCTGAAACTGAGTGCACTAAAGGTCTTTACAGTGCTTAGAAATTGGATCACCAACCCTTGTGTTGTTGGTAGGGAAGGCAAGGATCCTAAAGTGATGGAGAATTTTGAGGAAATTGAGCCTGAAAAATCCACATCATTCACTTCCAATGTTTGCACGACCATACTGGCTTATGCTGTTAGTTTGTTCCTACCCTCAAGCTAGTGCATCTTTGAGTAGATTTTCTGAGTTTTTCGATCCTAACTCCACAAAACACATGCCTACAGCAGCGCTTGGCCGCGCGAAGAGACTGCCGGAAAATCTGGCTGCAGAACTCGGAGGCGGCGGCGCGGTGGCGGCTGAGGGGGAGCTGAAAGAGAGAGACCCAATTAGAGTTTTGTCTCCGAAAAATCTGAAAGTTCGATTATTGTTTTCTTACCTCTTTTCTGAGGGCCTATGCATATACAAGCTGCCCCTTCGAAGCACATGCATCCATGATAGCACTGACAGTCTAACCTGTAACCATTCATTTTGCATACACTCATTTTGCCATCTTATGTTATTTGAGAATGACGAACCTGCGTATTAAAAAAATTAAAAGTTTAAAGAATTAATCTAAATTAATGACCAAACAAGAGGCATAAATTAAACGAATTAAAGAGATAATAATATTATTACGTACCACAGACAATGTTTGCCCACTTATAAGTAATGAAGAACCGTATCAGGATTGTAGTAGTTAATATTGAAGTTTGGCCACCATTTAACTCTGAAGTCTCGGACTAAAGAGCATGGTCTATTGGAGTTCACTTGCTTTATCTGGAAGCTCCATGCGAAAATCCACGGGACTCGAAATTCGGCATGGAAGAGAAGTAAAATTCTAAAACCATCTTTTGAATTTTTGGAGTAAGTCTAAAAACCTTTTTCTGCAATTGGAGGGTAAATTTGTGGAGTAGGTCCAAAGTAGTCCTACCAGTCGGGAAAATTTGCTTCAAAATTTGAGTGAAAACTAATGAACCAAGAATGATCAAATGACCGAAAATATAATGCCTGAGACCAGGCAGAAATGTAGTCAACATAGTTGAAACCGTTTGGAATATAGTTGACTGTAAAAGGAGTTCTTGAATGGATTGATAAAAATTCTCAAGGAGTTCGGACCTTTTTTATTATCATTTTGGAGTATGCAACTCTATCTGGATGAGTTTTATCCATAACATGAGTGATTTCTATGGACTGAGTATCCATAAGGATGAGTTCATAATGTTTTGAGTTTTTGAAATATCATCTGTCAACCACTAACAGTTTGGAAGGAAAAGTCTTTGAGTGAAGTTTCAGAGTATTGGAATTTCCGGAGGAGTAGTAAAATTAGTTTGGATTAAATACTCAACCTTTGCTTTTGTGAAATAAGGAGTGGACTGCGAATCTTTTATGAGAGGAGTACTTTGTAGTTTTGCTGAGGGGGTTTCTGCAACATTAACATATATGAGTGGAGCAAAATCTGAGATTTGAGTAGAAGGAGTAAGTGGCTTTGGAATTAAATCTTTCTTCATTTCGTAGTCTTTTCATTTCGTAGTCTTTGGATTTTCCCCAATCTTTATTCATCTTTATTGCCTGTAAGGAATTCACGAGTGAGAAAATCATGAAGAGAATTTGAAGTTCCTTTAATGAATTCAATATCGAATCGAAAACTGATAAGATGGCTTGCCATCTTGCAAAAATCTGTTTTGAAACCAAATTTTGAACATCTTTTTGAAGAATTTCTTTTGCCGATTTACAATCAACTAGTAACAAAAAAATTTTGTTATACAAATCATCTTGAAATTTTGACATACATAATACAATGGTTAAAATTTCCTTTTTGACAGTTGAGTAATTTTTCTAAGGACCCAACCAAACTCTAGAATGATATCTAACTAACTGTTCATTAGTATCATGCAATCTCTGCTTGAGTATACCACCATAACTAATTTCTGATGCATTTGTTTCAACTATCATAAATGCATGAGGATGAGGAATGCCTAAACATGGTAGTGTTTTAACCTTTTCCTGAATTTCTCTAACAATGTTAGTGTGAGATTCAAACCATGCAGGAGGATTCTTTTGCAATCTCTAGAATAATGGCGCACAAATAACACTAGTGCAAAAATAGAGATGGGAGGCGGGTCTATAGGGGCTTTGGAGGCGGGTGTTGCGTCTATGCACCCACCTTCAGTGTGAGAGCCTCCCTTTGGAGGGGCCCGCACCCGCCTCCATTAATATTGTTATTGGACTTGCACCCGCCTCCAATAACTATTTATTGATTGCACCCACCTCCAATTACCAATTGTTTTTGTTTTAGAGGAAGGTTTTCGCCTCCAATACTCCCTCAGTACAAAATTTAATTTAATTTTTTTTTCAATTTATGGCTTCGATAGGAGTCAAACTCACGTCTGCAGAATCACTTGACTCTTGCACGTTAAATTTACCACTATGCTACATATACTTATATATTTAAAGTTAAAATCGAAAGGATATATTTCCTTCTAAACTTGTGATTTTTATTACTTATTAATTTATTGCCTTGCCCGAATCTCGACAAAATTTCAAAATTATTTTCAACTTTCAACAGTCTAAAACAAAGAGAATTTTCAAAACAGTATTAAAAAATTTGTTCAAATGCTTTGGAGGCGGGTGCATTTTCCAATAGATAGCTATTGGAATGCACCCGCCTCCAAAGCTGGAGCAAGATGCACCAGCCTCCAATAGTTATCTATTGGAGGCAAGTGCATGTGGCACCCCCCTCCAAAGGCTTTGTTGGTCCCTTTGGAGGCGGGTGTTTGTACACCTGCCTCCAAAGGGGCGCCTCCCTTGGGCATTTCTGCAGTAGTGTAATTCTTAGTTTGGGAAAGAAATCTGATATATAATTTAAATAACCAAGAAATCATTGTAATTGAGTTTTATCCCGGATTTCATTGGGAAAATTTTCAAAAAATTCCAATGATCTTTGAATAGGTTTAATAAGACCTACGTAGATATTGTGTCCAATAAATCTCACTTTTGTTTGAAATAATTTCATCTTAGTGGTAGAAAGAACAAGACCATTTTTCTTAATAACATGAAAAATTATATTTAAATGTTTAAAATGCTGATCTATTGAGTTAGAAAATACCAAAATATCATCAATGTAGACAATGATAAATGATGAGTATTCAATGAATATGTCATTCATGATTCGCTAAAATTCTGAAGGCGCATTTTTTAATCCAAATGGCATAACATTCCATTCATAGTGTCCAAACAGCACCGTGAAGGCCGTTTTATACCTGTCACTTTCTGCAATTTGAATTTGCCAATAACCATACTTTAAATCAAAATTTGAAAATATTTTTGCATTGAATAATCGATTGAGTAAATCTCTTTTGTTAGGAATTGGATATCTTATACACTGTAAAACTTTATTAAGTGGTTATAATTAATTACTAGTCTTGGAACACCACGTTCTTTCTCATTTTGATTATTAACATAAAAGCTGGACAACTCCAACAAGATTGTGATTTTCTAATTAATTTTTTATCCAAAAGAGTTTGAATTTCCTTTTTACAAAATTCTAATAGTTCGCTGTTCATTTGAATTTGTCGTGCTTTAGTTGGGATTTCTTTTTCACTAAAATCTTTTTCGTATGGTAAATATACAACATGTTTTTTTCTATTCCAAAAATCATTTGGATGATCAGAACAAATATTATTTTTGAATTTTTCTTCAATAAATCTAATTTTTTCTTGAGTCTGATTGTCTTGAAGCTGTTCTTCAATTCTCAAAAAACTTAATTCTTTAAAAATATCATATTTTTCTTTTTTGTTTGTAAATATATATTTGTTTATAAATTGAATTTGACTGGAGTAAATCTAATTCAACTTGGTTTGGAGGCTGAAGAAAAGAAAAGGAAATTTTGTTTCCCAAGATTTTTGTATAAATACCCTCCCGGGTCTTTTTGAAGGAGTTATTTAGTACAAAAATGGATTTCCTAATACCACATCATATGAAACATCTTTTAAGATTAGAAAAGAGTGTTTAATGCAATAATTATTATTAAAAATAAAACCGTTAGAAAGTTTTTTTCGTAATAATCATAGGAGTTCCATTTGTTGCAAGTAATTTCTCAATAGTACGAGGTAAATAAATATTTGGAATAATACCTGATCGAATGTACGATTGATCGGCTCCACTATAGGCAATACAAGTAGTAGAAAAGTCTCCAATTCCAATAGTAACTAATGAGTACCATTTTTCAATATCCACCTTATTCATAACATTGATGAATTGTTCATTTTCTGGGATTGAATATGAAAATTTTAATCCCTTTGAAGTAGAGGGTTTAGAATTAGTTTGCAAATTCACAGCTAATCTAGCTTCGAGCTCTAAATCTTTTATTTTTAAAGTATTTAATTCAGTCTTTATGTCACTAATTTCTTTCTTAAGTTTTTTAATTTCTTCATGAATATCCTGTGTTTTTCCAATTTTTTGATACTTACTGGTTTTACCATATTTATCTATAAGTTTTGACAGACTAAATGGTTCTGTTATTTGAGGAGTAAGATTTTCATATGATAAAACTAATGTTTTTAAGTATTATGTTTTTACCTCATTATCTTCTATTTTTTCTATAATATCGAATAAAAATTCTTTATTATTTTTATTAGTAGAAGACATCATGTTAATTGTTTTTTCTTTACATTCACAAAAACCAGATTGTTCTTTTTCAGAAAAAGATGAATTAGAAGAAAATTGAATGTTTTCGTCTTCTGAACTATAATGAGTAAAGATATCAATTTATTTTTTAATTCTTTTTCTTCCAAAAAAATTGTATTAATTTTCTTTTCTGTTTTACAATTGGGACTTATGTGACCTATCTTACCACATTTAAAACATTTTAAATTCTTTTTATTTGAAAATTTCTTTTTCCCTTTTGAGTAAAATTATTCTTTATTTCCAAAATCTTAATTTTTGTATTTTCGTGAATATTTAGAATATATACCAATATTTTTGTATTTCTTAAATTTCCTATATTCAGAAGAGGGAGCTTTAATACCTGATATGCCAAATGCTTGATAGAAAGAACCCATCTCCTTTCGCTCTGATCCGTATTTAGTATGGATTTTAAGATCTTGAAAAAGGAGTAAACCTTTATTTTTAATAAAAGCAAACAATTGACCAAACAGTAAAGTAGTAAAATCAATTTATTCCATCCCCATTTCCTTTTGAAGACTGGGCATAACTCTTGATGAAAATAAATTAGGTAAATCAGTAATAAATTTTTCTTTCCAAAATGAAGCATTACAATCTGGACGCCTCATAACTTGAGTTAAGAACATGTCTTTATACCATTTGAAGTCAGTCAAAGTAGGACACCGTAAATTAGTAAGGAAAACTTTTGAACTAATTAATTCGTCTTTTGGATTACCAACAAAATGCATTGAAATAAGATAAATTAAATATTCACTACCATCCGCAATATTAACTATTTCACAATTTTCATTTATTTGTTCATTAGTATGTTGAACTATTGCCAATTTTTCTTCAAGTGTGAGACTATTATCCCACCATCCTTTGAGTTGTCCTGTAAAATTAGAAATTAAACAATAGGCAATATGAGTTTCATCAGCATGAGTTTTATCTTTATTGGCCATTCTAGCCATACCCATTTCTTGCAAAGTGTTTAAAATTTCATATTCAAATTTTGAGTCAATATTCCATTCATAAATTGAATTACCATCATAATTTTTTGAACTAAATTGAGAACGTTCTTCATATTGAATATCAGGAGGAGTGGGTCGAGGATAATAGTTTCTAGTGGGAGCAGATTTCCATTTTTTTAGAGTAATTTCTATTAATTTTCTTATTTTGATAAATCCTATTGAGTGCTAAAGGAGTATCATTTCTAAATTGTTGTTCTAGAAGATGAATATAATTTTCTAAATTGCGTTCTGAGTCAAAAGTTGTAGAAGAAGAATCAGAATCATAATTTTCTAATTGTGGAGTTGTTTGACTAAGAACACTTAATCGAGAAGTACTAGGTTCTAAAGAAGAATTCTTAAGAACTAGAGAAAGATTTTTCTCAATTTCTCATGATAATGAAGAAACTTGAAAAAATGGTTTTGCAGTTTCATTTGGAAATTTTTTATTTTTCTTTATTGAATCTATTTTAGTTACTTCCAAATCAACTTGTTGAGATATAGTATGTAGAATTTGATTTGAGTAATTATTTTGTTGAAATTTTTTTTTTAATATCATCATAATTAACTGGTTCGATAGAGTCTTTCCATTTTTAAAAGGAGTTGCCAAAACATCTCCATCAGGAGTTGAAATTTGAATACTTTGAAGTGGTGGATGAACTAAAGATACAGATTGTCCATTTATTAAATTCCATTTTCTATATAAATTTGTTTGAACATTAATTGTTGGAATTGATCTAAAATTCTTTGTATTTATAACCAATTAAGGACTCATCCATCTTTAGATTTTCTTCATTGCTTTCTGATGTAGTATTTTAAATGGAAAGCCCATCCATCTTATGATTAAGGATACTGCAATTTATCTAAGATATACATATAATGTGGCTTGTTTTTCAGTTGGGATCTCCTGGGGTGGGGGTATTATTGTCCAAAAGATTTGGAGCCGCAGCTTGGTTTTGAGTTGGTTCTGACGTGGCAAAAATGATAGGTCATCAGGGCCGTTGCCACTTTAACTGAGTCAGACTTTGAAACCGACCGAGGACAAAAACGACGTCGTTTTGTCCTCGGTGTTCAGCTTTTCATTTCGTTCTGCCTACTCTTCGGTGAGGCTTCGCGGAAGTTTTGCCCGAAAAGTCGATGTCTAGGGTGATGTGAAGGACTAAGCCGTCCGAGATTGCAATTATCTATGTTCGGTAATGGTCATGGATTCACGTGGAGGTAATCATCGTCATCTCTTGGACGAGAATGCCCACCTGGGAAAAACAAATGGAAATTATGTTCCCTTTAACACTGATTGGTGTCAGCAGAAGAGGAATCATGTATGCTTTAACAGCAAATTCACACCCATCACATAATGTTCAAAGGGTAACATAGAGTAGGGAATTTAGGGTTTAGGGGAAGAAGAATTGCAATTTATTGTGCCGTGCTTTATTGACCTCCGCGCTGTGAATTGGTTTTGCATATATACTGGTTTTTCTATTTTTTTCCCCTTGTGCATCGCTGATCTTGTAATTGGTGGTGTTTTCTCTTTTCTGTAATTTCTCGTGTGCATCTTCAATTGTTGCTCTTTCTGTACTGTTTGGGCATTGAATGCCCTCTGTTTAATTATCTGATCCTTTGGTTTTCTTCTCTATTTGCATTTATTATTGTTAGTTATTTCCTGTTTCTATTTGGCCATTGAATTCGGATTCTAACCTATCTGTTTGGTTTTCTAATTGACAGTAATGGACAATAATTTCTAAGTGCAGGCTGAATATTTTTGGCAACTCTGTTACAAGGTCGAACTGCTTGCTCTGTGTGGTGGTGCTGACTTGGTTGCTCTATATTTATTGCGAGTCACTAGCAACAAGGTGTTTATGTTCTTTAGTTGCCTTTTCTTTCCAGTAATTAATGTGTTCTGCCTGGTTGCACTGGCATGGTGCTAAAAATTGTTCCTATCTATACAGCGTGTGTTTAGTGTAGTATGTATATTCCTATTTTGCTTTATATGTTATGTTGTTTGTAATGTAATTTTAAATGATCTTATGCTTTTCTAAGATCACCATTCACTACCTTTTAAATAGTTAATATTTTATATCTGATGCTTTGTATTTATGTGCTAACTTCTGTTTCATGTGGCTTGCCTATTGCCTTATTTCTTTTCTCAGCTCTACTGTTGTATTTATTTATGGTTGAAAATGCAAGAAAAAGGAAACTATACCCTGAAATGTCAGCTGAAAAAAAAAACAGGCTTTGCTTGCTAAGAACAGGGGTAAAGTAAAAGAGTTTAGTTGGTGTGCTGATTTGCGTAGTGATTGTTTATTGGTTACATTTTTCCTGGTTATGTTGTTACAAAAAACTAATAATCTATAACTAATTTACACCTATTTGCGTACAGAAAAGAGGGCTGCAAAGAAAAAAAAAATCACATACCCTCTTGGTTGAGGGCTGTCCATCCCATTCAGTTGAAGCTCCACCGCTTGTTGGAGTTGTAAATGAAAATAGTACTGAGCCTACTGCTCAAGGATTAGTACTTCTTTCGGGTAGTTCTAATAGTAGGAGGGGTAATGTAATGAGCTCACATTTAACCAGTGATAGAGGTGAGGGCCTTTACCTCTTCTGAGTACCTTTACCTTTTTTGTTTCATCTTATTTCACATAGTAACCTATTTGGATTGTGTTCGTACTGGCCTCTGTTACTGACTGTAGTATGGTTCAGGGACAAGGACTTCTTCTTGTTGTGCTAGCTCAAGGGCTTTAAACAAAGATGTCCCCACTGAACCATTTTGTCTGCCTATTGTTAGTGATTGTTCTCACTGTGGAGCTAAGCAGTTCCAACCGCCAATGTTCTGCTATTATGGAGGGGAAGTCAAATTGGTTCCTGCTGTAATTCCAGGACCTCTACATAAATTGCTAACTGATACTGATGCTGGTTGTGTGTAATTTAGAAACAACATTAGAACTTATAACAATATACTAGCATTCACAACATTAGGAGCTAAATATGATGGAGACTTAACTATGAATAGGTATATGGTGTTTACACTTTCAAAGTTCAAGGACAAATTTATCACTACCTTAATGGTATAGGGTCAAATTCTGTTGAACACCCTTCCAGTGTGCAATTATATTTCTAGGATACTGAAGAAGAGATGAAAAATAGGCTTAGTCAATCAGATTTATTAGAGTTTACCATTGTCAACTAGTTAGTAAATGTGCTGAGAGATAATCCATATTGTAAGTTCCTTAGGCAACATAGAGAGCTTGAATCTATTGAAAATAAGTTAATTGTGCTAAATTCAAGTCCCAAGTTAGATTAACGTAGGTTCAAAAATCCCACAGCTTCTCAAGTAGCTGCTATATTTACTGAATCTACTGATGAAAGCTATGATAGGACTGTGCATGTGCAAGTTTATACTGATCCAAAAACTTCAATAAAGATTAAACAATTTTATGGGTGTTATAACCCCTTATAGTACCCACTTCTGTTTCCTAAGGGAGAAATTGGGTGGCACTCTAATATCTTGCGTTTAAAAAAATAAGGAAGGCGAGGAGCTGCTCGGCACACAGAAATTGGAAACGATGAGTTGCGGGAGTCTGTGTGTTCTGCAGCTGTGCTTGTCAATTTAGAAAAAGTAGGTAATTATAATATTCCTTTGATTTTTGTTCTGTGGTTGATTTTTCTTCCTTGGCTATTATTTTTGATTGCTTTATTTCTCTGCTTTCTGACAAGTATCAATTCTGTAGATGCTAATTGTCCAACTGTAACTGCCAGGGAGTATTATTGTTACAAGTGTCAAATTAGGTATGACGATACCTCAATGCTCTTGTATTCAGGTAGGTTTTTTTTCAGTAATATGTTGTGGATGCATATGTTAAAATTGAGACATCTAGATTAAAGTTTCACAGGAAACAACAAAATGAAATTAGGACTAAGATGATGCAGGGTGTCATAGATGGATATAGTTCTGGTCACATGGTAGGATCTGATGTAGGTCATAGAATTATCCTGCCTGAGTCATTTGTAAGAGGGCCTAGGGACATGAGAGCTAGGTATTTAGATGCTATGGCGATTGTGCAAAAACTGGGGAAACCTGATTGTTTTATTACAATGACTTGTAATCCATTTTGGCCTGAAATTGTTGATAATCTTCTTCCTGGACAGAAACCCCTAGATAGGCCTGATTTAGTTGCAAGAGTATTTTGGGCCAAATAAAATGTTAAAGAAAATGCTGATTCAGAAAAAATTATTTGGTGATATTGATGCTTGTGTGTATGTTATAGAATTTCAGAAAAGAGGGTTGCCTTACTGTCATTTGCTGGTCATGTTGACTCATGATTGTAAACCTTTGAATTCTCTTGGTTTTGATGATCTTGTGTCTGCTGAGTTACCAGATCCTGAATTGCAGCTGCAATTGTATGCATTGGTTAGTAAACATATGATGCATGGCCCTTGTGGTGATTTAAATAAGAAAAATGTATGTATGAAATCTAGTAAGTGTAAAAACCATTATCCAAAGGACTATTGTAATATGACTTATTGTGCTGATGATGGCTATCCTATCTATCGTAGGAGAGATAATGGAAGGGCTGTTAAGGTCCGCAATCATTTTCTTGACAATAGATGGGTTGTGCCGTATAATGCTTTTTTATTGTCTCGTTTTGATTGCCATATAAATGTTGAAATTTGTTCGACAGTTAAATTAGTAAAATATTTGCATAAATACATTTTCAAAGGTCATGATACAACTTTGTTTCATATTGGGCTGACCACTGAAACAATAGATGAAATTAAACAATACCAAGATGGTAGATGGGTTGGTCCTGCGGAGACATTGTGGCATATTTACTCTTTCAAATTGCATTTTATTTGTCCATCTGTATATACATTACAAATGCATTTAAAGGGGTAACAATTTGTTAGTTGTAAGAGCCAAGCAAATCTTGAGAATGTAATTAATAATAGCTTCTTACACAGAACAACTCTAACTGGGTTTTTTTTGGATGAATGCAAATGATCAGCACGCACAAGGATTAAACTTGCTTTAGAAGGAATTCCCAAAATATTTTGTCTGGTTTTCTAAAGAGAAGATGTGGATTCCTAGGAATAGAGGAAGAGTCATTGGTAGAGTTATTACTGCGAGTCCTAGGGAAGTAGAGAGATATTATCTTCGCCTTTTGTTAAATAATGTAAGGGCACCTACATCTTATAATGCTTTACTGACTGTAAATGGAAAAAAATATGATTCCTTTAGAGAAGCTTCCTTACAGTTAGGACTGTTGAAATCAGATAGTTATATAGAGGGCAGTCTTTAGGAAGCCTCATCACATTGAGGTCCCTTTTTGGTACTTCACTTGTTCATTGTGCTCCTGATAATCCTCAATTGTTATGGGAAAAATTTGAGTTTGAGATGTCCTCTGATGTTCAGAGAGCTTATGCATGCACATGTTTTAATACATGTACTGTTCAGAGACAGGTTTTACATAGCACAAATAATATTTTACTGGCAATGGGAAAAAATATTAGAGACTATCTTTCAGTTGATGAAAATGTCTTCTCTGAATCTGACTTTTCTTTAACTAGGAAGTTGAGAGTGAACTCAGCATTACTATTAGTACTGAAGATCTCAATTTGAGATATAAGTTGAACCCTGAGCAACTAGGGGCATATGAGATGATAATCAACTCTATTAATGCAAATGAATCTCAAGCCTATTTTGTTGATGGTCCAAGAGGAACTGGTAAAACATTCTTTATCGTACCCTGTTGGCTACTATTAGATCTTAGGGTGGTATAGCTTTGGCGGTTGCAACCTTTGGTGTGGCCACTACTGTACTGCCCGGTGGACGAACTGCCCATTCAAGATTTAAACTTCCATTAGATTCTTCAGATAAACAAGGGTGTCAAATAAGCAAGCAGAGTAGTATAGCTAAGTTAATTATAGATGCTAAACTAATAGTGTAGGATGAAGCCTCAATGGCCAAGAGAGGTTCATTAGAAGCTCTTGATTTATTACTAAAAGACTTAATGAATTCAGAAGTTTCATTTGGTGGTAAAGTTATTGTCTTCGGTGGTGATTTTAGGCAGACCTTGCCAGTTCTGGAAAGAGCATCTAGCCAGACTTTAGTTGAGTCATCCATTGTTAATTCTTATCTTTGGTTGGGTATTAAAAAAATAACAGTGTCAATTAATATGAGGGCACTCTTGGATCCACCTTTTTCTGAATTCCTTTTGAGAGTTGAGGAGGGGCTGGAATCAATTGACGAAAATGGTGAGATAACACTTCCATCGTCGCTGCTATTGCCTTTTGATAATAAAGAAGATTCAGTTAAGAGACTTATTTCAGCTGTGTTCAACAGTCTTGATGAATATGCTTTCAATCCTTTACCATTCATAGGTAGATGTATATTAGCTGCTACTAATAATGCTGGTGATGAAATAAACCAATTGCTTATAGATAGATTTCTTGGACAATTGCATATGTACACAAGTGTTGATAGAACAGTTGATGAGAGATACCAGGCTGATTTTGAAGACTTTTTAAATAGCTTAAAACCAAAAGGCATGCCACCTTATGTACTCACTCTGAAGCCAAATTGTCCAGTCATGCTTCTTAGGAACTTAAACCCCACTGAAGGGTTATCCAATGGGACGAGGGTTATTTGTAGGGAGCTTGGTCTTATGATTTCTGCAGAAATAGCTTTTGGACAGTTCACGGGTAAAAAAGTTTTTATTCCTAAGATTCCTATTACCAGTTCGGTAAATGAAGAACATGATATTCCTTTTAAAAGATTTCAATTGCCAATAAAACTCTATTTTGCCATGAAAATAACTAAGTCTCAACGCCAAACTCTAGATTTTGTTGGATTATACCTTAGAGAATCAGTTTTTTCGCATGGACAATTGTATGTGGCCCTTTCGAGAGCTTGAACTGCAGATTCATTCAGAGTGTTGTTGTTTCCTCCAACTTTATGTGAGGAAAAAATTGATGGAAAGACTGTCAATGTTGTTTATGAAGAGGTTTTTATGTTGTCAAAACTATAAATAAATGATCTTTACAGATGGGATGAGGTACGAATGCTTATAATCTGATTGTTTTAGCAATCACATCATTACGGTTGCCTTTCCTGTATGACACTCTGCTATTTATCTATGGAATATTTAACTTTTTCTTTTTTGTTACAGAGCAATGTTGATACCCCAATTCATGAACTGACAAATGATGACAAGCCATGGGTTGCCATAGTTACAGTCGAGGAAACACTTAGTGCCTTTCAAGCACAGAAAAGCCCAACTAAAATTCAGAAAATGATTCTTCGGGAAGATGAGGTATGTTTTCAGCTTGCTGTCTTAATAATTCTAATTCTATTTAGTAATAATTAAAAGTTTTTCCCTAATATACATTTTTGTATTGTGCTTTCAAATAGGGATCAAAGGTCGAACGCATCATGTTTACTAGGGCTATAAAAACCATCTGGCCGAGGTTAATCCCTTACAGAAAATACAAGATAAGTAATGCTGACATTCGGCTGATTGAGAACCCTGGGTAACTGTGCAGTGGGTTATCAATACCTCCACTGTGATTGAAGAAATAAATGAAGCACATGTGACTTAAACCACGAACTACAATTTTAGATAGTTTTCCGATTTGGCTCAGATTGTTGATTAGCCAAATAATGCTGTTGGTTTGTACTTTTCCATTCTATCTCTTAAGATTTATTAATATATGTCAGCTGGGATTAAAATAATTTCTTCCTTGTATGATTAACCGATATCGTTGCTGTGGTTGTTCATGCTTCGCCTCTATCCATGGCAACCACAAAAACAAGAATACATGAGGTTCAGAAATTCTTGGTTATCAATGAGAAGTAAGTTTCTTCTAAGATTTACATGACATTCTCACTGAAATGCGTATTGAATGCTGTGCACATTTGACTGCGTTAAAATTTACACTTTAATTAATAGCATACAGGTACCCATGTTTCTTTCTGGAATTTGTGCAAAACGAAGGGAAACTTCTGATGGATGATGTAGCAAATTTTCCTATTATTGTTGGTGTCAGATTAAGGCCAAAATACTATAATGGTGATATATTTTTTCGCAATTTTTTCGACAGAAATGTTTATCTAAGATTTACATATGTTATACATTTTGCCAAGAGGACTTGAATTGGGCACTTGGATGAACTCGATTATACTGATTAACCCTCATGTGGAAGAGGCAGTAAAGCTGGCAAAATGGTGATTTCTTAAACCTATTGAATTATATATCCTATATACTATGGAAGATATTATAGTGTTCTTTCCTCTCTAAAATTACACACCTCCCTTGTGCAGGAAACAGAGATCAAGGAAAAACATTCAAGAGTTCTTGAAGAAAAATGAAACGATTAGTAATACTGTCCGTTTGGAACTTCGTGCGATACAAAAACAACAA
The DNA here is from genome assembly GCA_016801395.1 of Leptodermis oblonga. Lineage (NCBI taxonomy): Eukaryota > Viridiplantae > Streptophyta > Magnoliopsida > Gentianales > Rubiaceae > Leptodermis > Leptodermis oblonga. Next base: position 28,978,649 of record CM028760.1, read on the forward strand.
AGATTGTTTCTCTCTTGCTTACCCAGAAGGTTTTATGTTTTTATGATTGAAAAAAATCAACATTCTGTTGGTGACTGAAATTTCAGTTACAGTCAAATAACTACAGATTTTGCAGGGGGGAGTGGTTAAAGGCACAATTAATCTCAAAGGAATTACATATAGCTTTTACTAGGTTTACAAGAAGTGTGCGCACTGCACAACAGCTGCTCATGGGTTTGAGTATGTTTGCAACAACTATAATGAGAGACAAGTTGCAGAGCCAAGGTAAATTTATCACGTCGGCGTATAACAATTGTATATCATTTTAGTGGATTGATTCCTCCTGTTTGGTCCCAAAATACGGTTACTCATTTACGTAAATGTCTAGGTGCAGTTGTGAGATTGATCTAAGCGACGGTACTGCTGCGATAAGTGTAGTGCTGTTTGGAGAGATGGCTGAAAAGCTGTTGGGTTTAACAGCGGTTGAATGCCTCGAAAAAGCAACAGAGGTGTGCTTCTTAGATCTATTACTTTCGTAGTTTAATCAATAGAACTATATTTAATTTTGCTGACCTGTTTTACGTAGAATTTTATATCAAAACTTATGTCTGTCTTGGATATAACTAGGCTTACATTGATGAACTACATGATTCGCTTCAAGGCAGACAGTTTATCATGCATGTCAATTCGTCTAAACTAAAAGAAGGAGACATACAACAAAAGTACACTATTTCCTATTTTAAGGAATTCAAACCGCGATGAATCAAGCTGTGGTTCAGCTGAAATTGCAATACCCCCTGAATCTGACAACTTTGTTGCTGATGCTGATGTTCAGAGAGCTCATGTGGAAGATGACATTGAGGCAAGCATGGATCCTCTATTATTTCTTCAGCTGCTTGAATTCCTCATTTACAGTATTCTCAAGTATCAAATGATGACATTTTTTTTCAAAAAAAAAATTGGGTCTGAAAAAGTGTGTGTTAATCTTCTGAATAAATTTGAAGTTGCTAATGGCCATGTTGTTGAAGCTGTTGGCAAGCGATCAAGCAAGCGACCCATCAAAAAAACTAGGCTAGAGTAGCTGTATTTGTTCTTCTAAGATTTATATATAATGTGGCTTGATTATCTCTTCACTTGATACTTTGATTTTGGTATATTTCATTTTGTTTGTAAACTTTGAGGGACCTTTTCAGTGGTGAAGAATCAAATGTCCTAGGCATCATCTGTCTACTGCACAGAATTATGAATGTTCATGCATGAAGAGAGTTTTCCTTTTGCTATTGTTAAAATAGGATCATTTTGTAGATCTGGAGATGGATACCCATCATCCAGTAATTATGCTACTTGTGTTTTGTTCCTTTATAGAACTAGATATTTATAATATATTTGAAATTGTGTTTTATTTAATTTCTTTATAATATGTGTCTATGATACAATTTCAATAAGACAACTATGCAAGCAATTTGATCAATCCATTTGTCATTAATACAAATAATATAAATATATTTTTTTAACAAATTTGCACACAGAATATATGTTAGAATAATTACCTTACTTAAGTTACTTTAATTTATGATTCTTTCTTAGTTTAACTCTATTACTTATTATAGGTTTGTAACCTATATATAGACCATCTATTTCACATAATTCAATATACAATTCATTATATTATTATTATTATTAAAAAAAAAAAAAGACAGTTTTCCCACGAGTCAATCCCAGTCTATCACTAGTCAAACATCGGTCTACCGCCACAATCGATCATCTTCTTGGTCAATCGTCTTCAAGATCCGGACTCTTCATCCGTCGTTCGTCGTCCGTCATCGTCGTCGTCATCAATCTGAAATTCCGGTCAGATTTGAAGGTGACGCCTTGCCACGCTGCAGATCTGAAGTTTGTTCCATTGCCACCGCCGAGTCCTTCCGGTGAGACCAAACTCCACCACCTCCGCCGTCGGGTTCCTCCCAGATTGGACGAACATCACCGATTCCGACAGAGAGCTGCAATTTCAGTTCAACTTTGGGTTGCTGCTGCTGCTCCTCCATCCGTTGCTGTCTCCGCCGCTGCAGTTTCTTCGTCAAATCTCAGATTCGCTACGTCAGCTCAGATCTACCGCCGCTTCATCTTCTTGAAGACCGACGCTGCTGCTGTTTTCTAATGCTATTTCTCTCTTGCCGTTGGAATCCGCTGTTGTTTGACGTTATTAAGATTTCGTCGCTTCTTCAAATGTCTCTCCTGCCAGCACTGCTTGTTGCCGGTCGGATTTCTTTGCCGCCTTTGCTGTCTTCCGCTGCTGTTTTGGGTTAGCAAAACATCATCCAGATCTGCCATTCGCGACCTTCTTCTCATCTTCTTCGACCACTCCGCTGCCTCTCATTTTTAGTCCTTTGATGTTGGGTTTCTCACAGCCACCCACGCCTATTGCTGCTGTCGCCATGGTTCACAAACACCCACCGCCTCTACTGTATCAATTTTGGGTTCAGCAAGGTTCTTGCCATCACCGCTCAGGTGCTGATTGCAACCGGAATCCATAGCCTAATCTGGTACAGATCTACAGCAGCATCGTCATCTTGTCCTTGTGGTGTCGCCGGTGCTTGAATTCGAACGAGATAGGAGAAGAGAAATGATTCTGAACTTCTCTTCCACATCAGCCACAAATCTGCTACGTAAGCCCTTTTCCTGCCAATTCAGCGCCCAAGTGTCTCCACATCATTGCCACGTCATTTAAAGTGCCCAATCACTTGCTACTTATGTTAGGACTCTTTGGTTGTCACAAATTCTGATTTTCATAATCTGTAACATTAGCCTAAACCGATACGTGACCTCAACTGATAAGCCAGTTAGATTGGTCTTACTACGACCTCATGGTCAACCCAAGAGTAATTGCCACGGAAGTAATGTAGGCTTTCCTTAGCTACCACGTCCTCTGTCATGTCAGCTCATCCTGCCACATGTCATTACTTATGGGTCAACACAGGTGTTCTTTCGGGTCAACACACGTGTTCGTTGGGTCAACGACAGTCTTTTCACGCGGACGGATCAAGACAGTCTTCCCACGAGTCAATCCCAGTCTACCACTAGTCAAACATTGGGCTACCGCCATAGTCGGTCATCAAAACGGTCAAGCACAATATCGGTCAATCATAATAGCAGATGTTGGTTCATCACAACAGCAAGTCAATTTTGAAGCGTTTTATTTTTCGTATCCAAACTTAAGTGTTTCTACCACATTGAGTTTGAAGGGGGCTGTTAAAATAAGTAGAATATTTATATTTCCTTATTTATTATCCTTTCCTAGTTAGGAGCTAATTATGTTGAAATAGTGAGACCAAAGAAAAAAAAAAAAAATCATCTTCTGTCAAACCCTAAGTCAACAATAGTTTGCTGTTGAGTTGCCACAGTGCCACCTTCCGACGCCGCTGCCATATTTTCCGGTCAACTCTTCAGGCCGAGCACAACCGCCGATCCCATCCTTGTTCTCATTCCTTGGACCCTCTGTTTGTTGCTGTCATCGATCATCACTTATTCAGATCTGTTACTGCACCAGTCTTCTTTCCCCCGTAACCCAGGTCTACCGCAAGCTGAAGCCGCTCGCCGTTCGGAGACCCTCAACTTCAGTCTCTCTTGAACGACGCTGGTCCTATTCACTTCTGCTGAATCTGAGTTTTCTTTACTAGCGATCTGCTCTCTTCTTAGCCAGTCGACGCCGCCATCAGTTTTCTTACCGTCTCCTTTCGCTGCTATTTCAGATCTGAAGGTGTTCTCGCCGGACTCCAAACAGCCCTCCTTCCAAAGCCCATCTTGGAATTTTTGGACTTTCATCAGGTCTTCACCATGACTGCACTTTTCTGATTGCTTCCACGCTGCTGCCACCGCAATTACCATTGGTTCGGCTCCTTTAACCTTGTCAGTCGTTTGGACGCTGCAAACTTTTACCTTCCTTACTGTTGCCTTTCTTTTCCCGTCGACGGTCATGATCTGAATCTTTGGAATCGGTCTTGATTTTTGGCCGACTCCGCTGCTACTCTTGCTTTTTTGAGTGGTCGACGGACGTCTCCTACACCCGCGGCTGAGTTACGCTCCTTCTTGATTTTAGTCCCCGTCGCAGGATCTAAATCTTCTTGTCGGTTTCGCATGAAGAAGAAGAAACAACATTATCTTTTGCCTTATTGTGCCACGTCAGCCCTAAACTTTGTCCAGTCAGCGCCAAGTGGCCTCCACGTCATCATCACATCATCGTCAAAGAGCCCAGTCAGCTTTCCTCTTCCATTAAGGGCTGTTTGGCTATTGGGTTCTGGATTTTTCTTTACCTTTAAGGGACTATTTGGTTGTTCCACTATTTTGATTTTCAGAATTTTGGCCTCATGCGTATGATTGGTCCACGTTTCACACTACCACTCACTCACCGGACAAGTCAGCAAATTGATGTCCGCAACATTATCCATAACCGATACGTGTCAAGCCACTTCAACTGATAAACCAGTTAGATTGGTCTTACTACGACCTCATGGTCAACCTAAGAGTAATTGCCACGGAAGTAATGCAGGCCTTCCTTAGCTACCACGTCCTCTGTCATGTCAGCTCATCCTGCCACGTGTCATTACTTATGGGTCAACACAGGTGTTCTTTCGGGTCAACACAGGTGTTCTTTCGGGTCAACACACGTGTTCGTTGGGTCAACGACAGTCTTTTCACGCGGACGGATCAAGACAGTCTTCCCACGAGTCAATCCCAGTCTACCACTAGTCGAACATCAGTCTACAGCCACAGTCGGTCATCAAAACGATCAAGCACAATATCGGTCAATCACAATAGTAGATGTCGGTTCATCACAACAACAAAGTCAATTTTAAGCGTTTTATTTTTCGTATCCAAACTCAAGTGCTTTTACCACATTGAGTTTGAAGGGGGCTGTTAGAATAAGTAGGATATTTGTATTTCCTTATTTATTATCATTTCCTAGTTAGGAGTCTGTAGTTCTTATATAAAGGCTACCTGTGTCTCAGTTGTAATACACATTCAATATACAATTTATTATATTATTATTATTAATATTATTTCTAACAATATATATATATATATATATTCCCCTTTGTACATTTTTTTATTTAAAGTTTATACAATATTAGTTGCATTATGAAAAAAAAAAAAAGAAGAATAAGTTGAAGGATCAATTTCTAAGCCGATGAAAACCCTACAAGATGCAGTTATTAATTCAAACCTATTAATTTCAAATTCTTAAAATGTAACTTTGTTAACTCTTCATTTCGTTTTTAATAGGCCAACTATGGCAATAACAATTATAACTTCATCCTCAAAATAATAATAAATAAAATTATGGGACAACTACAGCAATAAAATTATAACTTCATCATCCAAATAATAATAAGGATTTTGATTCTTACTCTTTATTTCTGTTTTACTCTTTATGATTCTCAGGATGCATTCTTCTCATTTAAATACTAAGTTTTACATCTTGATTTTGTCACATTAAGTTTTCATAAGCTCCTTCCACTATTCAGTGGATTCAATCATCTTATCAGCCTTGTATTCCTTTCTCTTCAGCTTCAGCTTCAGTTCCACTGCTATTGCATTTTTCATACCATATTTTATGAGAATTCTCTATGAATGAATTCCATCTCATCCAATCCTCAAACAAAAGATCTTGTAGTATGATGGAATTAACAACTACACATACATATGTTCTCTTCGCAACCTGCCTATATTGCTTTAGATCATGATGAGGAAGAAGCTGAAAATATTTCTTCAACACAACCAGAGGTCTCCTAAAGAAATCCACAATAAGGTAAGAAGACTCCATCTAAATTTTTTTTCTTAACCCTCGTTAGCAGCTGCTGCTATCGTTGATTTCAGACTCGGAAATCGTTTCAATTCTTGCCATTCTCGAATTGACCTCCTTAGAAGTTCTTCATTCTCCGTGTTCAACAAAGATGACAACGAGCACAGGTGACTTAAGTTGACAAACTAAAAAATATGAGACTCTTAAGCATTATGTTTCCAATCACTAATGGCTTTGACCACACGAATCGTGTCTCCTAAAGTCATTAATTATCTTCAACTGTCTTCTACCACTTACTGAACTGCTTAAATATTGCTTGGATACTGGACCCATGAAAATAGAGGCCAAGTTGGACTTGAACTTGGCTCGCACGACGCCGCTTCGGACCTACTAACCTTTCCCCAAATGCAGTGATAGTGAGTTCCGTTCTTCTTAAACTTAGCCAACTTAGCCTTGTAGATGTAAGTCATATTTTTGCTGTGGTACCAGTCCACTTCCTCCTTTGTGTTCACGTTGATTTCAGACTCAGAGAACGTTTCAATTCTTGCCATTCTCAAATTGAACTCCTTAGAAGTTCTTTCAAAACGAAATGTGCAACGCCTACAGAAGCTTTTTTTAATTTTTTTTTAAAATCATATAAGAGAAGGAGAGACAATATCCAAACGAACAAAATTGTAATTAGATTCAAAGTTTCATTCTCCGTGTTCAACAAAGATAACAATGAGCACAGGTGATTTAAGTTGATGAACTCAAACATATGAGACTCTGCGCTATGTTTCCCATCACTAATGCCTTTGACCACACGAATGTTGTCTCCTAAAGTCATCAATTATCTTCAACTATCTTCTACCACTTACTGGAATGCTTAAATATTGCTTGGGTACATAATGACGCGAGTCCTGGATCCCATGGATATAGAGGCCAAGTTGGACTTGAACTTGGCTCTCACGACGCCGCGGTTAATGTCGGACCTACGAACCTTTCCCCACATGCAGTGATAGTGAGTTCCGTTCTACTTAAACTTAGCCTTGTAGATATAAGTCATATTTTTGCTGCAGTACCAGTCCACTTCATGTTTTGTGTTCATGTTGATTTCAGACTCGGAGAAAGTTTCAATTCTTGACATTCATTCTTGAATTGAACTCCTTAGAAGTTCTTTCAAAACGAAATGTGCAACGCCTACAGAAGCTTTTTTTAAAGTTAAAATCATATAAGAGAAGGAGAGACAATATCCAAACAAACAAAATTGCAGTTAGATTCAAAGTTTCATTCTCCATGTTCAACAAAGATGACAACGAGCACAAGTGATTTAAGTTGACAAACTAAAAAATATGATACTCTAAGCACTATGTTTCCAATCACTAATGCCTTTGACCACACGAATCGTGTCTCCTAAAGTCATCATTATCTTCAACTGTCTTCTACCACTTACTGAAATGCTTAAATATTGCTTGGGTACATAACGATGCGAGTCCTAGATCCCATGAATTTAGAGGCCAAGTTGGACTTGAACTTGGCTCTCACGACGCCGCTGTTAACGTCGGACCTACTAACCTTTCCACAAATGCAGTGATAGTGAGTTCCGTTCTTCTTAAACTTAGCCTTGTAGATGTAAGTCATATTTTTGCCGCGGTACCAGTCCACTTCCGCCTTTGTGTTCACTCTTTTGATTCGATCTGAATCAAAGACATATTTGGGTATTAGTTCGACTTCGACCTCTTGTAACCCAAAATTGTTCCTCTCACACACAGCTTGACGTGCTATCCTTGGCGTCCCTTAACCATCTTCAACATGAATTCGTATTGCCAGATATTGCTAGAGATTGGGGAAGGGAAGAAAAGGGAAAAACCAAAAGGAAATAAAAAGAAAATTAAAAAATGATTCATTTACCTATTGTTAATTTCCAAAAACGTCCTTCAAATTAAATATTTTATTATAACATTTTGGATGAAAGGACCATTTAAAATTGATATTACAAGGTAAGAGACCAAAATGAACTATTTTGAAGATAATGGAACAATTAAAATTCACCCTCAAGTTATTGAACCACAAAGGTCATTTATCCTAATAATAAATAAAATTAATTTAACATGGCCAGAGGAATTTTTTATTTTTTTTTTACTACCCCTCATGTATAATTTTAACATCATTTATAATAGAAGTTTAATAATAAAATGTGAAATTATACATGTTGGAGAAATAAAAATTACATTAATCTAAGATAAGTAATTATGAATCTAATAAAATAATAATATAAGGAAAATTAGAAATTTATAATTATGAAACATATTAAGGTTATTAATTACCAAAATCTCATATAATGGAAAAGTGATCTAATCTGCACGTGGCACTATTCACTCGATCGCGTTTGTGGCCCTCATTCACCACCACCAACAACCAAATCTTTTCTTCTCCTTCTCTCATCACATTCACAGATGCTACAATCCAACCACCACCGAGGACCAAATCTCTTCTCTTCTCCTTCTCTTTTCTTAATCTTCTCACACTATAATCCTACAATCCAACTAGAGTCTCCTATTTCTGTCACAATAAAAACCCTACATTCAAATTTAGAAGAATAAATCTTTACAAATCAAAGCCATCAGCTGTAAGCCGACCTACGAATCCCTAAATGGTGAACAGAACAAAGAAATGGTTACTGTGGCCGACGATCTCTCTTAAATGCTCATCCTTGCATTTTTCTTCTCGCCCTTCGTTATCGAGAGTCAAATGAGGACCTACTTGGTTTACTATGATGCTATCGGAATGTCCCCAAATCTTGCCATATCTCAGCCACTGGGTGGTTGTCATGTTAAAAATCCATCCCGTACGCTTCTTTTTGCCTCTAATTGCTGTGTGTGTATATATATATATATATTTTTTTAAAAGATCATTCATTGTTGCTAATGAGGTGATACTGGTGAAGGAGATTTCTTCGTCGATACGCAGGTACAATTCTCCCGTTTCTTCAACCGGGTATTGCTATCTCACCAACCAAATTACCAATGAACTGACTCTTCAGTATTCGTAGGTACATGACTACTGTGCTCATAAATTCATTGTCGTTGCTTTAATTGTTGTGCTGTTTAAAGAGGTACGAGTAGATTTTAGGGTGCTTTAGTTGCCTATATATAAGATGAATTGTTGGCTTTTATTTTTCACCATAGGAGTAAGAAGTAATAATCTACATTGAGAAAGAGAGTAATTAGACAGTTTGAGCAACTATGGATTCCTGGGTGCGCATCTACAAAGTTGGGGAAATTGATGATTTTCATTTGGTCAGTATGCTATTTAACATTTTACTTTTAGATAAATTAAAGGATGAATTAACTATTTAGAAAGATGGATATAGCATGCAAAACTACTGTATTATCTGCTCCTTAATTTTATTGTGTTGTGTTTATTCTGTTTTACACTTATTTAGTATGTAACTGACTAGCTATTACAATTAATTTGTATAGCTATTGCTATAACACTACTTTGAATTGCTTGATGGACCTATTGTGCGAAAAGAAAAAATCAGCACTGTTAAGGCTGAATTTGAATGTGACTTCAAGGTAGATGAGGATGGTCAATGTGCATTCTACGGAAACAGATTAGAGGCTGCTCTTGAAAACATCTTGGTGTTACCAAATGACTATGTCAGCTTGAAATTGATCCCGTTTTCAACTATTGTTTGAGATCTTTCAACTAGGATGGGAACGAAAAAGTTATTTGCTTAGTTCATGGAGAGAACTTCAAATTTCACTACCTTGCTCATCTGACCTACTCAGTTCCCATACTTCTGGTAAGTATTCCATACTGTCCTCTTATAGTTTATGGCATTTGGTTACAAATTTGTTTGCCTGCCTTACTCTGAATATGAAATAATGTCTACTGCAGGATGTCCCATGGAACATACAACCCCTGACTGACCTGCCCGAGGATGTTATATTCCTCGCATTCAACGAATGGTACTATCGATGTTCATACCATATATAGGAGAAACCAAGGTCTCTTCTTGCATGGGAGTAACTGGAGGACATTTTCTGAGAAGCACAAGCTGACCAATGGCATGCATTTGGTTCTCACGTGGCTGGATTATGCAGAAATATATGTGCATGTGTTCCATCCTGATGGTCACGAGTTTAATGATTTTATCCCTTATGGTAAATGTCCTGTTTCAAATATGCAAGCTCCAAAATGATACCTTATCTTATTAAATAATTATCACTAATTGTAGAAATTGTTGATCCATTTCTTCATGCAATTGAACCTGAAGAACTTGAGATCATAGCATATCCTCTGCCTTTACCAGCACTTGAACCTCTACTGCTTGTCCTAGTGCCTGCCCTTGTTCTAGATCTTCAGATTGCTGTAGCAGTGGCTCAGAATCCATAACCAGGTTTTACCCATTTCTACCTCCTACAAATTTCCAATGGTTACTTTTTTTTTGGTTGCTTTACTGTGTAATTTGTTCTAGGGATAGTTGGAGTTGGTGTTGCAAGAGGAGTTCCGATAATTTTCTCAGCTATTTTTAAGAACATGTTATTGGGTATGGTAGGAGGGTATGTTCCACTGCGTTTCTCATGTTATACTTCCATATACAATCAACAAATGTATATACTTCTTAGTTCATTAATAATGTTACTTCTACTATTTTAATACAGACTATTCCCGCTGAATTTGCTCGAACTCACCAGCTACATCTCCACAACACAGCTCAGCTGATTAGCCCAGGAGGCATCTTTCCTATGCACTTGGTGAGCAGGACAGATCCTAGGTGCCCAAATGCCGACTTTGCACAAGTTGAACTCTATGGCAGTTGGAGGGAGTTTGCTGAAGCTCAACATTCAATGCTAAGAGTTCTATAGTTCATTCTTTTGTTAAACCATGCATATGCTGCATATGTTGCTTTCTATATCTCCATCCATGATTGATTATGTTTGTAGATCTTCCTATCTTGCTTGTTAATTGACCTTGGCTTTTGTTTGTTCATATTTTACTAATGGTATCTTGCTCTTTAACTCTCAGCTACATTAATGCTTTGGATTTTATTCATGCTTGCTAAAGAAATTAGCTATTTTGGTGATGGTATTTTGCTCAAACTGCAGCCATGAATTGTATTTTCTTCATGGTTGCTGAAGAAATTAGTTGTTTTGGTGATAGTATTTTGCTCCGACTGCAGCAATGAGTTGTATTTTCTTCATGCTTGCTGAAGAAATTAGCTATTTTGGTAATGGTATTTCGTTCTCTTACTGGGCTATTGGCTGTAGCAATGGCCTGTATTTTCTTCATGCTTGCTGAAGAAATTAGCTATTTTAGTGATGGTATTTTCCTCTCTTGCTGCATGGACTATTTACTGCGACAATATCTTGTATTAATTAGCTATATTAAGTTTGCTTACTGGTGTGCATAAAATTGAATCTCTATTGGGCCTAGCCCAATGGACTAAAACAAAGATAAACAGTGAAGGACAAAAAACGCATATAAAGCCCAGAACCATGCTTAGGTCGGAAAGGTCGTCCAAACCAAGCCAATGAGAGTTTTTGTTACAAACTTAGGTCGGTCAGAACCATAAAACCAAGCCGGACAGTATATCTCGAAAAAGGTTAGATCGGACCTTAGACTTTAGAATGCCTTGGTCATTCCCTCACGTTTCTATCATGATAATTGGCATGACCGATCTAAGATAGTTAGACCGACCTACCCTGCTTCACTGACACAGTAGGTAAAAATTGTCATAGATTAGGTATGTCTTTTCGATTACACGCAGGGATTTTTAGATCTTCTAAGAGAGGAAGACATCCATGAAACCCGGTCAAAATGGTAGCGTCCACGCCACGCTAAACAGAAGGAGCAGGTGAACGAGTCAATCATGAAGGTTCAACGGACACATTTCAACTTGAGGTATATATACTAAGTCTTCAGACTTAGTGAGGTACGCAATCTTTACCATTTTCAAGCATTCATCTTTACTGTTTATCTTCTCCAACAATTCTAACTTGACCGTCGGAGCCTATACAGGGGGGAAAGCCCCGCTCCTTTTCCTGATCATCAACCATTTGTCACCGGAACAGTATAATCTACTTCTCTTCATCAACCTTGCTGAATCTGAGCTATACAGATCGGCTCCCAGCTTGCTCTTCTCCTTCGCAGTGAAGCTTTATCTGAGTTGGGCCTCTGCTTTTCGAGAAGTTTTACTGGGACGCGAGAAGCACCACCTGAAGTGTATTTTTTGCGTTACATCAACTGGCGCCGTCTGTGGGGAACGTTTGATCAAACTATTTCATCAAATTTTCCTCACTTTTAAATAAATTTGTTGAAACCATGACGCAAACTCAAGATTGTTCAGGAGTGGGTGCTTCTTCTTCTAACACCGCCGCGGATCCCATCGTTACAATCACTGTGGTTCCTACCGTCACTACCGCCTCTATCCCTCCCAATGATCCACCAACTACCGCCGCCGTTGTTGAGCCTCTCACCCCCCAGCAGGAACAAGCGGAAAGAGAGAAGTTTTACCGTTTGTTCCCACAGTTGTTTCATCTAATGAACCATAGCATTCCGGTCACCTCTACTTCCAATGTAGAACTCCCCGTCTCAAGCATAACGACCACTGCCCCAGATTTGGTTAACATGGATCACCCCTTTAGTTCACAAGCTGTCCCCGTTATTCCCCCACCGGGAGCTCTGTTCAATCCTATGTCCGACCCCTCTGTTGTGTTGATGTCTAGCCTCCCCCCCAATCCATCGCCATTTCAGGATGTCCCCCACACTCTGGGGGAACTCATCTTTTTTCTGGGTCTAACTACATAGCTGGTCTTCCTACCCTCTCTACTGCACCTCCTGTGTACACCACCTTAGCCCATACCCAGGTCACCCCTACTTTTCCAGCTCCCTTCATGGTTCCTCATGCTCAGGTCAGCAAGCGAGTCAGTTAGGTCAGCCTGGCCTGGGTCCACAGAATCAAATAGGTCAGCCCGGTCTAGTTCAACCGTTAAACCAATTTAATCACCTTGGTCCTGAAGTCGACCAATTAGGATATCTCGGACACCTAGCTCCGTCGAACCTAGCTCAGTTTCAGCATTACGGTATAGGCACCAGCCGAGCCATGCAGCCACCCATAGGGTACTCTCCCTTACTTAACCCGAGCTATTACCCCGGGCCCAGCGCAGGGAACTTCGCCACTGGAGGACCAATACCTGCTTACTCCGGCATAGGTGGATACCCCTTAGGTCAGTCGGGATACCCCCGGCTCAGTCAAACAGTCCTCCCCGGATCCGGATACGCTCAGCTTAGATGAGCCGGGCCCATTTCTCGGGTGTCTCATCCATTTGGTTGGGAGATCCAAATGGCACCATTCCCCCCGGGTTACAAAGGTCTAGGTAAGGTTGACAAGTATGACGAAACTACCGACCCCACAGCTCATTGGATGCAATGCATGAGCGTCATGGATGCCGCCAACTTGTCTGATGCCAACCGTTGCATGACATTCCATTTGACTCTTAAAGGTCAGGCCATAAATTGGTATTGTACTCTGCCTCGAAACTCCATTCATTCATTAGATCAGTTCGGTGACCTGTTTTTAGCTAATTTTATGGGTAACAAAATATTGTCCAAACCAATTTCACACTTAATGAACATAATTCAAAGAATGGGAGAGGGACTACAGGCCTACATAGATCGGTTTAATGTAGAATCTAGGCAATGCCATGAAAAAGATGATAGGATAATGATGGGGTCATTTATTAACGGGTTACGGTCAGGACCTTTAGCTACCGAACTGGCCATCCGACCCCCGCACTCCTATTTTGAAATGATGGTTACTGCTGTTAACTTTGTTGTTGTTGAGGATGCTACAGCTATAAAATAGGAACGGGAAAGAGGTTGTTCCTACCTATACGGTAAGAGGAAAGCTTCTTCCCCGATTCCTCCCCCGGGAGGAAATAAGAAGCTAAACTTTGTGAATACTACTAACCCTATCCCGAAGACCGGGGTAAGTGTGAACGCTGTGCAGGTGGCCGAGCCTTTCTCCGTCCCCCGAGCCGACATATACGCGGCCATCCAGCATCAAGGGTTGCTACCTCCAGCCCGCCCCATGACGGGTCCCACAGATCGGCTCAATCCCGGCAGGTATTGTAACTACCATAAACATATCGGCCACAATACTAACGATTGTCGAGATTTAGCTGCAGAGATAGCAAAACTTATTCAAGCTGGAAAACTGCCCCAATATACACAAGTCGCACCATTGCCCAAACCCACGGCTTCAGCAGCCCGGGAGCGACCTACCGGATGCTACCGGTGTGGAGAGCCCAGCCACTTTGCCTGAGAATGTTCCCAACCCGACCCCCGAGCCCCAAACGCTGGAGCCGACCTAACCATAGCTGGGGTCGTAAACACCATAGCTAGAGGACCGACCCAGGGCGACTCTAATCGCCAAAGAAAACAGGTATATCTGCAAAGGAACAACATTTTGGGTAAGCGTAAAGCGGAAGCCATGGCACCAGTAATTACTTTTGATGACAGTGATATTTTCTTGCATTACAATTGTGACGATTCACTAGTGATCGATTGTTATATTTCCAATTATCAAGTACGTAGGACATTGCTAGACACGGGTAGTTCTAGTAATATAATTACAACCAAAGCATTGGCCGGATGTCAGTTACATAAGATACAGTTAAATTCAGTACGTACACCATTGATTGGCTTTGGCAACCACCATGTTATCCCTGTAGGGCAGTTGAGCATTCTGTCACGTTAATAGCTGGACAGCTAAAATGTACAAAAACCATAGACTTCGTGGTCATTGACGAACCATCACCGTATAACGTATACCTAGGTCGGCCTTGATTAAATCAGTTCCAGGCCATTGCTTCTACCATGCATATGCTTTTGAAATTCCCCACCATGGGTGGGGTAGCTACTCTTCGTTGTGATGTTATACAGGCTAAGCAGTGTTACACGGCTTCCCTAAGGAAACAAACACCAACAGATCCGGAATCAAAAGCTGCTTCTGCAGTCACTCCGACCTCCACACTCCAAGCTTCGCCGCCTACCCTCACTGGAAATACTACTCATCCCATTAACATCACCGACCTGACAGGTAGCTCAGATCGGTCCATTGAAGTAGGGGCCGAGGTAAAGATCATCCCCCTGGCGGCCGATCCAAACAAGGTAATTAAGATTGGGGCTGATTTACCTCCTCAGTTACAACATGATTTACTTAACCTTTTGCGTGAGTTTGCAGAAGTCTTTGCTTGGGGGCCGGAAGGCATGCCTGGCATTTCTCGAAATATCATTGAACACAGGCTATCCATTGATGCCAATCATAGGCCGGTTCGTCAACGAAAGCATAACCTGGGAGGAGAACGCAGCAGATACGTGGAGATCGAAGTTAACGCCCTTTTGGAGGTACGTATCATTAGAGAAGTTGATTACCCTGAATGGCTAGCTAACCGTGTGTTGGTTCCCAAGCCCGATGATTCGTAGCGTATGTGCATAGATTACCGACCTAAACAAAGCCTGCCCCAAAGACTAGTTCCCTCTACCGTTGATCGACGTTCTGGTCGACGCAATAGCTGGATTCCGTTTCCTTAACTTCTTGGATGCTTACAAGGGCTATCACCAGATCTTCATGGCTAAAGAAGACGAGAAGAAAACATCTTTCATCACGAATAAAGGTACTTATTGCTTTATTACTATGCCTTTCGGTTTGAAGAATGCGGAGCTACTTTTCAGCGTTTGATAAACAAAATTTTCAAAAACCAGTTAGGTCGGAACATGGAAGCATATATTGATGATTTGCTTGTTAAAAGTAAGGATGAGTCTGCCTATTTGCTTGATTTACGTGAAACACTCGAAACCCTTATCCAATATCAATTAAGGTTAAATCCAAAAAAATGTGTTTTTGGGGCTACTTCGAGAAAATTCTTAGGATATATAGTTTCTGAGGGGGGTATCTCGGTTAATCCAAAGAAAGTAGAAGTTGTACTGCAAATGCATCCACCTAGATCAATTCGTGAAGTACAGCAATTAACGGGTAGACTAGCAGCCTTAAATCGGTTTTTAGCTCGGTCGGCAGAGCGAGCCTTACCATTTTTTAGCATTTTAAAGAAAACAGATAAATTTGTGTGGACTCCGGAATGCCAAACTGTTTTCGAACAACTAAAAACATATTTAGCTTCTTTGCCATCTTTAACCATGCCTATTCCTGGAGAATAATTATATATGTATATAGCTACCACTGAATCTGTCATTAGCTCGGTTTTGCTTCGAGAAGATAACCGGGTTCAAAGACCCATCTATTTTGTTAGCAAAGTTTTGCAGGCAGCAGAGAAAAACTATTCTAGCCTGGAAAAGCTAGTCTTGGCTCTAGTTCACTCCACACAGCGTCTCCGACCTTATTTCAACTCCCACGGAGTCACCATCTATACCGACGCACCTCTCAAAGCCGTCCTACAAAAGGCAGGAGTTTCTGGTCGTCTCACCAAATGGGCCATCGAATTGGGGGAGTATGACATCACCTTTGCCCCTCGCACCGCAGTTAAAGGGCAAGTATTAGTGGATTTCATAGCTGAAGGAGTACCAGACAACCAAGAAAGCATGCCTGGCCCGTCGCAAGAAACCGATCTTCTTTTAACCGTGGCAAAAGGTGATGACTCGTGGACACTCTACGTAGATGATGCCTCTAGCCAGTTCGGATCGGGTGCGGGGATCATCCTCACCAGCCCTGTTGGAGAAGTCCACACTTATGCTCTACGATTCTGCTTTACGGCCACAAATAATGAAGCAGAGTACGAAGCCATGATAGCCGGTCTAAAGTTAGCTCGGAAACTTGGGGTCGGAAGTCTAAAAATTTGTTCAGACTCCCAGCTGGTAGTTAAACAAATTTTGGGGGAGTATAAGGCTAAGGATCGGCAAATGGAGGAATATTTAACACTGGTGCAGCAGCAGCTAAAATTTTTTCCAAAATGGACTATAGAGCGGGTCCCACGAAGTAAAAACACAAATGCAGATGCCCTGTCCAAATTGGCTTCTTCGGTTTTCTCTCATCTAACTAAAAGCGTTCTAGTAGAAAAAGTACAGACCAGGAGTACAGCCGAACCAACAATCTTGTCCATAAGTGAAGGTCAGGATTGGAGATTTCCTCTATGGCAATACTTACAAAATGGCACTCTACCAGATTCACGAAAGGAAGCACAATGAATACGAAGAAAGGCTGAACACTATCAAATAATCGGGGAAGATCTATACAAAAAGGGTTTCTTGATGCCCTTACTAAAGTGCTTGGGTTCAAGAGAAGCAAAAGCCGTGCTGAAGGAAGTACATCAAGAAGACTGCTGGTCTCACATTGGGGCTCGGAATTTGGCCAAGAAAATAATTGGGGCTGGGTTTTATTGGCCCCGGTTATTCCAGGAAGCAGTAGAATATGTTCAACGGTGTCCCAGTTGCCAGCACAATGCGACAATTCACAGGTTACCGGCCTCCAGCTTTACGGGGATAATTGCCCCTTGGCCTTTCGCGGAATGGGGAATAGATCTCATGGGGCCGTTCCCTAAGATCGGTTCTTGTCATTATCTTGTCGTAGCCATAGACTATTTCACAAAATGGGTGGAAGCCGAGGCATTGACAAACATTACCGGGCGAACCATAGCTCGATTTCTTTGGAGACAAGTCATCTGTCGGTTCGGCGTGCCCAACTCGGTTATCTCAGACAATGGGACCCAGTTCGAATCTAAGGAGTTCACAGCCTTGTGTTCAAAGCTTGATATCACCCAACGTTTCGCATCTGTAGCTCATCCTTCGGCAAATGGGCAAGTGGAACTCACGAACCAAACTTTGTTGAACGGGCTGAAAACCAGGATAGAAGATAAAGGCAAAAATTGGGTAGAACAGCTGCCCCATGTACTGTGGTGCCACCGGACTACGCCTAAATCGGCTACAGGGAAGACCCCTTTCGAGCTAGCCTTTGGGGTCAATGCTGTCATCCCCCCAGAAATACAAAGTGGTGCCCCCCGGGTTATGCACTTCGAAAGGGACCAGAATCAGAAAAACTTGGAGCTTAGCTTGGATTTGATGGAAGAAGCTCGGGACACTGCCTATGTACACCAACTCAATTACAAAAACTTAGTTCGGCAACACTATGACGCTCGGGTCAAACATCGGGCCTTCGTACCAGGAGACTTAGTTTTATGGAACCGAGCTATCAGCAAACCACAAGAACAAGGCAAGTTAATATCTAATTGGGAAGGGCCTTACCGGGTGATCGAAGCCCGACCTACTGGAAGTTATGTTTTGGAAGATTTGCAAGGACAGTTGATTCCGCGGGCTTGGAACGCAGTACACTTAAGGAAATACTATCTATGAAGCAGTCAGAGTTAAAGTTGGGAAAAGTATCAAATTTAAGATGACGAGAGAAGAAAAAGGTCTTTATTCAATCAACGAGCCCAGGTACAAAGCCGATCTAAAATTCTTCAAAAAGGAAAAAATACAAAGAAGAGCATTTGTTGCACGGGTTGAAAACTAGGCTAGAAGAAAAAAAATACAAAGAAGAGCTAGGAAGGAAGGTCGGCGACATGGTCATGGCCACTGTTAAAAAGAGTAAGCCCGATCTCAGGAAGGAGGAGTTTGAGAGGTCGCTTCGTCCGCTGCCTCCTGGGGGTCGGCCTCCGGGTCTTCTTCAGTATTCTCCGGTAGAGGGACACCGTTAGCTCGGCATTCCTGCTTGATCTCCTCTACCAGATCAAAAGGATCGCGACCCTGAGGAAGCAAGGAAGTCTGGGCCATGGAGTCCGCAGGAACATCTTCTACCGACTTGGAACCTTTCTGCTCGTCCCAGCACAGAGTATACCAGCACTGGATCAGCTCCAAGAAGCGCCGGTTCATCAGGTCCAGCAGGGGGCCCTCCTTAAAGGCTTTCAAAGCAGCTTGGCGTCCCGCTTCGACCTCCGCCGGGCTGAGCAGCTCGGCAGCATTCTTTGCCTCCTCCTCAGCTGCCTTCACCAAGGCAGCCTTTTCCTTCTCCAGGGCGGCCTTCTCCTCCTTCAGGGCGGTCACCTCAGCTTCCAAGCCCTGGTTCTTGGTCTCCAGCCGACTGGCTTTTGTACCCAGCTCCTGGTTTTCCGCATGGAGCTCGGTGTTGGTGGCCGCGAGCTGCGTCACTTTGCTGGATTCGACCCCCAGCTTCATCTCCAGATCCTCAATTGCCTCGGCCGGCTTCTTCGACCTTTCTTGCTCATAGCTTTGGGCCAAAATGTCCAAAGCTATCGTCCTCTTAGCCGTAGCAGCGTAATTTACGCCGACATGCAAAAACCGATCCAGGGCATTATAAAAGCATCACGAGGTAATCATTTATTCTCAATAACTAACTGTGAATTTGGGAGCTTACCCTTTTTATGTGCAAAGCCAGAAAGGCCTCTTGTTGTGCCAGCTGATCAAGGGT
Source organism: Leptodermis oblonga (assembly GCA_016801395.1). NCBI lineage: Eukaryota > Viridiplantae > Streptophyta > Magnoliopsida > Gentianales > Rubiaceae > Leptodermis > Leptodermis oblonga. The sequence goes on from CM028760.1 coordinate 28,997,854, forward strand.
TTTCCTCATCTGGCCACTCATCTCCACGATCTCCACGAGGGAGTTATGGGATTCAGACACCAACTCCGCATAGGGCCTAACGTCCTCGGGTTGAGGCTCCGCCAAATGGATCTGGTGCATAAGTCGGGCTAGGGAGCCCGGTCTCTCCCTTGGCTCTTTCAGCAATATTAACCTTTCCTGAGACAGAGGGTCCACGGGTCCCAGCAACTCATCGGGGCTCGGCAGATTGGAGCTCGTCAGCAATTATGGAGCCTTGGCAGTCTTAGCCGCCTGAACTTCTGCAGGGGTCGGCCTGCTCTTCTTTGTAGCCCGAGGTACTAGTGCCGAGCTGGGAGGATCGGCGACCTCGACTTCCTCCGTAAGGTCGATCTCGGCCGGTCTCTTCGAAGACCCCGAAGCCGCCGCTGGCTTGTTGGCCTTCTTCTTCAGGCCAAATCCACCGAAGCCATCTGAAAACAAACAACATACAATGGTCAGAATCGCCGATCTAGGAAGGGTGAGAAGACGATAAATAAAAGATCAGAGAACAGGTATTTACATTCTTCCTCTACATCGGAGGCTTGGCTCAGCCCGGCCCAGACCAGAAGACCCTCTGAAGGGTACCTAACCGAGTATTTTTTCGAGCTGGTGAAATGTCTTAACGCCTTATAATCCGATTGCACTATGGGGTTAGACTTATCTCGGGTTTGATCCGCCGATACTATAAACTTTGACCAACGGCAAGGGATATTTGCTTCGTCGGCCTTCACCATAAAGTACCTCGCCCTCCAATATTTGTTGGTATCGGGAGAGTCGGTTATGAGTATGGGCCCGTTTCTACGTTTTTGGAACGACACCCACCCCTGCCATAAGGATACTGACGGACGGTATAAAACTGGAGGAACAAATCTACAGTGGATCGGATCCTAGCCCCAAAACAGACACACATAAATCCCAAAAACCTAAGGGCGTTTGGTACTATTTGGCTCAGCCCGATATACAGGTAATCACATAGCTCGTTTAAAAAATTTGGGGCTGGAAACCTTAGCCCGAATTTTACATAATGTTCGTACATCCCGACCCAATCCCCAGATGTGCTAGTTATCCTTTCCTCAGGTGTAGGTAGACGGGTCTGGATAGATGGGTCAAGGAAGTGGGTCGATTTTAGGGTTTCTAACTCTACCCTGGTAAGTTCGGAAGCTATCTCTTCGGGCTGAAAATCATACAAGGCGGCCGTATCTACAGAAAGCAGTAAGAGGTGCCAAAATCATGCATAAATCCAGATAACAGATCCTATAAAGGGTTCATGCTTCGAACATACCAGAAATTTAAAGCTAAATCAGCAGTTCATTTATAAAAAAGAAAGGGGGAAGAGCTCACTGACCTGAGGCCGGATTTTGGCGAGAGGCTCCGGTGCTGGAACTTCTTTCGGAAGCCATTGCAGTCAGATGAAAGAAGGTGAGAGTCGCGGCGACGGTGAAGCAACGGCGCGGACAAAGACGGCAAAACAGGGAGACAGCTCCAACGGACTCTGGCGAGGAACAACTACTTCGGCGGGAGGAAGGAGAGCACAAGAATTTTTCCTTTTCTCTTTTCAGGATGCAAATGAAGTAATGTTGCCAAATGCCAACTCCTACGGCTTTTATAAAGAAACCTTGGGGAGATCGAGTGGTCGCGGGCAAGCCAATCGTCGCAGCCTTTAATGCCACTTCGGAGACAGTAAAGGCATGGGAAGTCGTACCGTTTGCCTTAACAGTCGTGAAGACGTGCCCAGTCACATCCCGACTCTTCAAAATCCAGACTTCGGGTAACGCAAAGGTATGCCTTTATTGCCGCATTCATTAATTTGTCCAATAGTCTGTTCAAATTCTTTAGGTCAGTACTGCAATTATTACTTGTGAATCGGCTGACATGACATGTACTGTAGATCGAATCTCTTAAGTTATATCTCGCCATATTCGATAATGTATAGGTCGGATGAATACTTGATAAATACCTTAGTCACATTTTTGGCCTCGGTAAAACATAGTAAGAATCACTCTTAGCTCGGAAAATTGGCTCGGACTAATATCGGGGAATCCATGATAAGTACTTTAGGCTAAGTTTCAGCTCGGAAAAACGTAAAAAGTATTAAGTTTTAGATCGGTAAAACCTAATACTGGGGGGACTTGTTGGTGTGCATAAAATTGAATCTCCATTGGGCCTAGCCCAATGGACTAAAACAAAGATAAACAGTGAAGGACAAAAAAACGCATATAAAGCCCAGAATCATGCTTAGGTCGGAAAGGTCGTCCAAACCAAGCCAATGAGTGTTTTTGTTACAGACTTAGGTCGGTCAGAACCATAAAACCAAGCCAGACAGTATATCTCGAAAAAGGTTAGATCGGACCTTAGACTTTAGAATGCCTTGGTCATTCCCTCACGTTTCTATCATGATAATTGGCATGACCGATCTAAGATAGTTAGACCGACCTACCCTGCTTCATGACACAGTAGGTAAAAATTGTCATAGATTAGGTATGTCTTTTCGATTACACGCAGGGATTTTTAGATCTTCTAAGAGAGGAAGACATCCATGAAACTCGGTCAAAATGGTAGCGTCCACGCCACGCTAAACAGAAGGAGCAGGTGAACGAGTCAATCATGAAGGTTCAACGGACACATTTCAACTTGAGGTATAAATACTAAGTCTTCAGACTTAGTGAGGTACGCAATCTTTACCATTTTCAAGCATTCATCTTTACTGTTTATCTTCTCCAACAATTCTAACTTGACCGTCGGAGCCTATACAGGGGGGAAAGCCATGCTCCTTTTCCTGATCATCAACCATTTGTCACCGGAACAGAATAATCTACTTCTCTTCATCAACCTTGCTGAATCCGAGCTATACAGATCGGCTCCCAGCTTGCTCTTCTCCTTCGCAGTGAAGCTTCATCTGAGTTGGGCCTCTGCTTTTCGAGAAGTTTTACTGGGCCGCGAGAAGCACCACCTGAAGTGTATTTTTTGCGTCACATCACTTACTAAAGCACATAGGTCTGAATTGTACTGACTAATGTACTGGAGAATCTCAAATCAATATCATTAGTGGTTTTAATTATTATAGTTTGTACTGCTATTTATAATTCCAGAATTCTTTCATTCTACATCTGTATACATAAAAATATTTACAGCATAATCCTAGGTCAGCGATTCTTATAATAACCATTACAATTGATATCAATCGATATTATCTGTATGTTTACTTTTTCACTAATAGCTGACTTAAATAAATTAATTATTATAAATGGCGGTTGATCAAATTTTACTATTTTTTCCGTTCTTTATATATTTTGTTAAATTCCCTCTCAAGCAATATAGAAATGACACATACCTATACACTTTTTTAATTTATCTTCTTTATTATTTAAAATTAATTCAATTTATATATTTTAAAAAAATTATGACTTCGTATTTATTTCAACCACCGAATCTGACCAAATCATCTACGTCTTCTTCAATGTGCGAGTGCCAAATTCCAGTAAACCCTAGCCCCAAAATCTCTCCATCTTCTTCTCAAATTAATTCGCGAATGACCACAGCAATGGAAGCGCCAGCAAATAAATCCAGTGCATGTTCCAGGAAGGAATGTTCCCGTGAGTAATAATTTCGCAGCCTCTCAGCTACTGCTGAATTACTGCTTTCTTTTGCTTTTTCCTACCTTGTGATTATTAAAAACTTCAATCGAGTTGAGAGTAATGATGTCATAGTTGAATTTTCTAAAATCTCTTCGTTTGTTGTGCAGTTCCTGAGTATAGAGAAGTGTTCGACAGTTCAAATCCTGCACTGATTGACAAAATTCAATTGCTGTATCTTCTACTCCGCGATTGCCTTTGAATATGGGGAAGTTCACTAGCTTTTTTATTCTTTCAAAGATTTGTTTCATTCATTATTGAAAGGACAATTCATTGCTGGCGTTTGGATCATTACCTTCTTGAATTTTCCCAGATTTGAGAGCTAACTGTTCAGCTTCACAATGCATATCTATTCAAATAGTATACATTAATTGTCATTATCTCCTTTTTTTGCTTTTTACCTATACAATGTATTGGTTTGCTCTGCGTATTTTTCCTTAGGTGAAATATTTCCATTGACCCACTCTCAAACTTTTTCTGCGAAGAAATCCCTATGTATCACCGATAATGGATTCCTGGATGCGCCTAATTAAGGTGACCAAACTCGAGGACCAAAATTGGTGAGTTTTTTTTCCTCGGCTGCTTTAATGTCCTAAGCATTGTAGTTCATGTAGTAATTAGCCTACGTGATACTTTGCCTCTATAGTATGTGGGATGCAAGTGTATTCTAAAACTTAATGAACCATGTTGCTTGTAATTTTCAGTATGATTTCTATTTCAATTTATCTACCTATCAATTAGACTGTTAACAACTTAGCTTATCCATACTTAAAATTAATACATGCATTCTTTTACGCTATATGACTATTGAAGACAAGTAATGGACCATTATATTAATTATTTATGTTCTGGTTTCAACCTCCAAGACCAGTTAATCTTTGTATTAGATTTTCTGATTTTATAGAAATTTTCCAACTGTATGTTTTTCTTTTTTTTTTTTTTTGCTAGCCTCTTCCAGAGCACTATACTGATCTATTTGATGGGTTCCATGTGAGTGTTGAGAAGATCAGAACTGTGATTGAGGACTTTGACTGCATACTGCAAGTTGATAAAGATAAAGAGGGTCAGATTTATGGAGAAAAATTCAGGCTGCCTTTGAGCTGGTCTTTGTTCTTTGAGGTGATTATGTTTAGCTAGAAATAAACAAATATAGTAACTACCATTTGAGGTCATTCCTTTCTGATGGAAACAAAAAATTGGCATTCAAGATTGATGATCCGGACAACAAACACCACTTCCTTGCTCATTTAACTCGCGCATCTGCTCACATCTTGGTAACCTTTATTTTTTTCAATTTAGTTAATCTTTCTAATGTTCTTCACCTAATTAAATACATGTGATAAATCATGTCTTCTAACAGGATATTCCATGGCATCTAGACATTTTCAATCAGCGACCAGAATTTATTACCTTCTCACTAACTTCAAGCATAGGGACACTGAAAGTCACTGCTGTCTGCACACCCTACCGAGGTTTTTCCTTCTATGGGAATGAGTGGAAATGATTTTCTAACCACCATAATCTAACCAAGGAAATGCATCTGTTGCTGACCTGGGTAGGTGATAATCATATTGAGGTCCATATATTTTGTCCAGATGGGTGCGAGTTTTTTGACTTCGTTACCTACGGTAAATTTCCATGCTTCCTTGCATTAAGTCTCCCACTTTATTTTTCTTCCTTTTCTAACTTTGGCCCTGAATAAAGATGATGGTGTAGACCCTATCCCTGAAATTCAAGCTGAAGCTCAAGGTTCACACTCAGTCCCTGGACTTGTAAGTGGAGGTCAAGCTTTAGACCCAACCCCTCAGAATGCAGCTGTCCTAGATGCAGAAATCCCCCCACCCCAAGGATCTATTATTGATTTGCAGATTCACCAGCCAGGTTTACATGAACTAGCAAACATTTTAATACTTTCTTTTTGTATTCTTCCAATAATAATTTTTGAAATCATTATCTTGTTACATTAGGGAATGATCAAATTATCCCTACTTCACCTCATTCCTTCTCAGTGAGGTTTAAAGATACTGTTGTGCAGTACAGCAGATTGGTTAGTGTTTTTATTGCATTTGTCTTCCTTACTGTCATCAATTTAACATGGTAATGATTTATCAATGTCTATTACTTTCAGACTATCCCTGTAGAATTTGCTCGCACTCACAATCTGCACTTGCAAGAAAGGGAGGACATATCCAATCCGCCGCTCATTGGCTGAATTCACGCAACTCGAAATCCATGATAAGTGGGTAGTTAGCAGCTGCTCATTCAAACTGGATGTCGAAGATATTCGCTTTGTTCTGCAGCCAATGGATACACGTAATTGACGAGTCGTGTTTCACGTATCTCTGGTGGTGTGAGCTTGCATGGTGGCAGCTTGTTGCCTATTTTCGTTGTTATGTTCTGTTGTTTCCTCATAACGAAAACATTTTCCTTTTTTGTATTATCTTTTTGGATGGGATTTTTTTTGTGGGCTACTTGGTGGGTGACTTGTTAAATACCACCTGTGTTTTGTTGTGTTTGTGCTGAATAAAGCACATTATTATTTTTCTATTAATGGTTTCATTTTATTATAATGATTTTGTAATTTTTATTATCCTTTCCTCCTACCATTTGTACCCTATTTCAAAATCATTCATCTTGTTTGATTCTTCATGATCTGAAATTTGACATTTAAATAAAAAACAAAAAATATTTTCGTATGTAATAAATTTGTATAATTAACCATTTTTTTAATAACGGCGAAGGCGCGTTAGCACCCTTTAACACCGTTTAGTTTCAAGGATAAATGGCTTAGTTGGTCCCATAAGTTGAAGCTCAATTTTTAATTGGTCCCTAATCTTTAAAATAGTTCATTTTGGTCCCTTAACTTGATTTTTTGTCTTGAAATGGTCCCAATCTTCAATTCCGTCCAATAGTTCACGGCCAATTGATCCTCTTGCATCCTTGCCAAGGGAAAATGATGGATTAAAGGCAAAAAGACCGAGTTCAGTTTGATTTTTGTATGAATCTCTCGCCGCTTTCCAAAGCTCGCATCCTTGCAACTTTAGAACAACAGTTTAAGGAGAGGAACCAAAATGAAGTTTTGGGAGAGGAGGGAATATTGGGGTCCCCTAACTTCGGTGATGCCAGAGGTTCTGCTCTTCTCAGGACGATCCTCGTCGTCATCGAAGCTCTTCTATACATAAGCTGAAATTGAAGTGTGAAATCAAGACATGAAAATATGATCTTTGAATTTGTAACTTAACTCATTCACAACAAAAGCTTCTACAAATTCACAGTACTATGGCTGAGTAGAAATATATAAAATCCTTCATTCTTTAACAATCTCTCTCCATCACTTTACTAGGAACATAGGCATTCTACCATCGTATCATTTCCCAATTAGTAATCAAAATATCTGGACAACAATGAGCTGGTGCTGGGCCAGAGCTATTAGGGCTACCAAGGTAAGTTCATCAATTATCTCCTTTCTTACTGTATATATGCCCTTGATGGATTGAATGGATTATTGGGTTGTCTTTAAAATTTCGTGATTCGTACATTATATTAATTTTTCAAATCGATAGAAAGAGTTCGACAAAGATAACCATTCTCAATGGGTTTGTAATATGGATTCTTCAAATGGCATGGGTTGAGGATTGGGAATTTAAGGTGGTTATATTCATCTGGTAGAAGGGTTTGTGCTGCTCTCGAGTGGTCAATGAATGATGAAATTGTTGATAGGGACGACGGCGATTTCAAATCTACACGAACGAGGAGGTTTATTAGTGTTGTGTTTGCTCCTCAGTTACCTGAATCTTCTTGTGAGTTTGTTGTTTTGAGAGAAAGGCGTATTCAGGATCAATAGATAGGACGCCATTGTTCTCCAGCTGCAGTGAGAAAAGGATGCCATTGTTTTTCCTTTTCTTCCATCAATTGCCCTTGGCAAGGATGCAAAAGGTTTGACTGGCCGTTAACTATTGGACGGAAATGAAGCCTAGGACTATTTAAAGATAGAAAATCAAGTTAAGTGACCAAAGTGAATTATTTTGAAAATAAGGGACCAATTAAAACTGCACCTTCAACTTATGGGACCAACTAGGTCATTTATCCTTATTTCAAAGAAAGAATCACTCAAAAGATAATTTATCAAATGCGGGGCAGTTTCATTCAGCACGGAATTATTTGATGGTGAGAACTCTTTTAGAAATATGATCATAGAGCTGAAACTGAGTGCACTAAAGGTCTTTGTTGCAGTGCTTAGAAATTGGATCACCAACCCTTGTGTTGTTGGTAGGGAAGGCAAGGATCCTAAAGCGATGGAGGACTTTGAGGAAATTGAACATGAAATATCCACATCATTCACTTCCAATGTTTGCAAGACCATGCCGGCTTATGCTATTAGTTTGTTCCTACCCTCAAGCTAGTGCATCTTTGAGTAGATTTTCTGAGTTTTTCGATCCTAACTCCACAAAACACATGCCTACATGCTGGAATCTTTGGATTAGATATCAAGATTTTTTATAATATATTTAACCATCAATAAAAAAGGGGCATTTTACTTATAGCAACAATTTTACTATTCACAAGAATATTTTCCTGCAAAATTACTATTATGCCCTTCATTAATTTTTATATGTCTTTTTCCTTTTTCGTTTCTTTTTCCTTTTACACACTTTTCACTCATTTACTCCACTCTCTCACTCATTTACACTCATTTTCACTCCACTCATTTACACTTTACCACTCATTTACACTTTCGCTAATTTTTGCTCTACTCACTTTAGCACAAGTATATAAAATTTTCCAACTACACATTATGGACTATAGCCACGAGAACAATCCATTTTTCACTGTTAGTTAACAATTTATAAATTTTTTTGCTTAAAGTTGGGTTTTTTTTAAAAAAAAAAAAAGTACTGTCTGAATCGTAAACGAGATTTTCCAGAACATTTCGTCCAAACAGGGCAGAATTTTCTAGAAAATCTCGCCCAAACTGGGCGAGATTTTATGGAAATACCTCCTATACAGGATTGAATTTTGGCATATTGCAGCCTGGGATAAGCAGTATTTAAAGAAAATATTGCCGCCCTGTGGCGGTATTTTTGAAAAAACCCGCCACAGGACGCTAAGAAATTATGAAAATTTCTCTTTCTTCCGGCGATCTTTTTCCTAAAATTCCACCCCGTATAGACGGTATTATTGAAAAAATGTCGCCAGGTAATGGCGACATTTTGCAAAAATGTTGCCCTAAATGGGCAGAATTTTTTGCAAAAATCTCGCCGGCTATGGGCGGAATTTTTTTTAAATGCCGCCTAAAGCTGGAGTCATTTTTCGAAAATGCTGTCCAGCCTGGGCGAAATTTTCCCGGCAATATTTTTGGAATTGCATGTTTGACCTGTAAATTTTGTTTACGTAAGCTCACTAATATTTTTGTATTGATAGGATGTACGTATTAAGTTGGATGAAATATTTGCTGACCACACTCATATATTTTGGACGGACGAAGAGTTCACCAATAGCGAAGAATTGCTTGTCTAGGGTGAGAACTAGAGCGGCCGAGAACAATATGACTACAAAAATTACTTCTTCTGCAAAATGGAAAGGGCTTCTTCTTACAAAAGGGAGAAGAGAGCGAGTGGATATCGGTTGCGAGAGATTGGGAGAAGTTAGAGATAAGCCACCACTACCTAAAGGGAAAATAAGGCAGAATAATACCAGCAGCAGGCTGACAAGTTGTCCATTTAAACTTGTAGGAAGAGAAATTGTTGGGGGGAATTGGAAGTTAGAGGCCATAAACTATTAGCACAATCATGAATTACACGAAGTTAGAAATTGGCATTCAGTAAACTCACGGTTAACCGAACAGAGGCGAGGGGAGATTTGAGTCCCATTCAGTATTTGTTCAAACTTATGTATGATCATGAATATCACTATTGGCACACAGTGAAGAGCAGCGTAATGCAATTGGGAACGTGTTCTTTGCCCACAAAAAGGTGCCTCGTCTACTTAGTTTGTTTCCGTACGTATCGTTTATGGATACGACATATAAGACAAACATGTATGATATACCTCTATTGCAGATAGTGGCTCATGTCCCCACTTCTCAGTTTATTCACGTTGCTTTTGTTTTTATGAGGGAGGAGACTTACACGAGTTATTTCTGGGCCATGACTCGGTTGAGACGGTTATTTGATGACGATAAATACCCACATATTGTAATTACTGATAGAGAGTTAGCCTTGCTGAAAGCTGTGCATAATGTCTTCCCACGAGCTAGACAAGTACTGTGCAGGAGACATATTGAAATGGATGTGAAGAAAAAGGTACTAGATGCTGGCAACGACAAAGAGACAACGGATGTGTTTCTATTTCGGTGGGGCCAAGTGGTGAAAGCTTTGACCTATGAATCATTCACGAACGTTGTGGAATTTATTGATACAACCTATCGAATGCGAGTTAAATTCAGATTAGTGGTTCCATACTTGCATAAAACATGGTTGGATCCCCACAAGGGCAAGTTTGTATCTTTTTGGACTAAAGATATAAAGCATTATGGAGGCCGCACCACGAACATACATTCCGTATAGCTTTCATTTATTGTTTTTTTACCTTTTATTAATTACATGATAATAGTGTTCCAATTTAAATGCTTTTTTGTCAATGTTAATTGGCTTTCAGGGTTGAGAGTGCACATGCAATGTTGAAGAAAGCAGTTTGGTACTGATAAAGGGGCTTTTCCAACTATTTTCAGGGAATTAATAGGATGATAGAGGAGCATTTTGATAAAACTCAAATGGAGGCTTCTCGGAGCAAAATATTCCGGAAGAGCAACTACTTATTGTATAGTAGGTTTAACGGTATAATGTCGCAAGATGCTATTGTAATGTTAGAAGAGGAATATACAAAAAGAGTTGGCAATATCGAGGTACATGGTGAGTTGTGTGGTTGCAAACTGCGAACTCGTTGCGGTCTGCCTTGTGCACGTGAGATGTTACAGTTGGTGCGAAGCTACCATCCAATTGATCATCTTGACGTGGACGACATCTAGAAGGCGCTACATTTGGGAGATAAGAATATTCCCAACAATGAGGAAGAGAGGCAAAATGCAGAAGGGCGACTGCATGAAATGTTTGTTGATGTCATAACACGTTTATCAGATGAGATATACAGGGTGATGGGTGTCGTGCATGAGATGCTTTATCCGGAGACTGTTGATCTAGCTGATCCGATTAGTAGGCCACACAAGGGCCAACCGAGACACAATCTAGGAGACCCTGCAATTTTTCATCCTAGGTTTAACCTTTAGGTTATATATTTCCTATAAAACTATCTCCTTAAAATTAATTTTATATAGTCATAACGTTATACGACTTCCTTAGAAGTTTTAACATGAGATTGTATTCAAATTATAAATGCTCTAGTTACTAATTTAAAGTTGAGATGTTTTCTAAAGCAAAATCATCACTAGGTAGAATTACGACTTTAGAACAACCGAATAGAATTAAGATACATAGTTGGGATCAAGTTTTGAACCCTTAGAAATATTAAAAATATTTTAATGGGTTCTAGAATTTATAAATGATGGAAAAATTAGTTTAAACATATATTTGAAGAAAATAAATTAAACAAGACATCACGACTCTTGTTGTCGTATAAAATTGTGTACGAGCAAATCGTTAAAAATTGGGTAAAATTATTATTAAAATTAAAACTACACCTATATATATATAAAATAAGAATAAAAAGGAAAAATAATAATAAGAATAAAAAGATAAAAATAAATAATAAATAAGGCGGCTGGGGAGGATAACTCAAAGCCTAATAAAATAAGAAAAATAAAAAATAAAATAAAGAGAGGCATTGCAAAGAAGAGAAGGGATAAGAAGAAGAAAAGAAAAATAATAAATAAATAAACCAAATAAAAACAAAATGGAAGAAACGGTGGTCAAAGAAAGTGGCCACCTTTCTAATCATTCTATATACATATACATATGCCATACATACACTTACAGTATATAAATATATATATATATATATATATGTGTGTGTGTGTGTGTGTAAACGGTGGTCAAAGAAAGTGGCCACCGTTCTAATCATATACATATACATATACATATACATATACATATACATATGCCATACATACACTTACAGTATATAAATATATATGTGTGTGTGTGCGCCATACACTTACAGTATATATATTGTTAGAAGGTAAAAAAACAAGAAATAAGACAAAAACGGCAAAGAACACGAGAGAGAGAAGGGAGAGCGACAGGAAGTCGCCAGAAGGAAGAAAAACAGAAAAGAGAAAAGAGAAAGAAAGAAAGACAGATTGGAACTTCAACTGGACGCCAGATAAGGAAGGAAACTGGAACGGAAGCGGAATAAATACATAGATGTAGCTAAATAGAATGGGAGAAGAGAAAGATGGCAGCAGTCAAACCGTAAGAAAAGAGAGAAGTTGGAGCTTGGGATGGTGAAAAGCAAGGAAGAAGAATTGAGGATTTAGGAATTTGGAAACTTGGTACCACAGGAAAGGAGAGAGAGCTGAGAGTCGCGAGGAACGGGAAAGAGGAGAGGAGAAAATGAGAGAAAAGGAAAAAGAGAGAAAGAAAAAAAGGAAATAGAAGAAAATAGGAAGTAAGAAAGAAAGTTACCGCAAGAAAGAAGAGGAAGCAGGGAAGAAGAGATGGACTGGAACCGGTGAAGACATCACCGAGAGGAAGAAAGAAGGAAAAAAAAAAAAAAAAAAAGGAAGGAGGAAGAAGGAGCAAGGAGGAGAAGGAAAAGAAGAGAAAGTTAAAGAAAATTTAGAAAACTGAAATTCGGGACTTGAATCTCGATTCCAATCCGGTGGATAGGAATTTAGCAATCTTCGGAACACAACGGTAAGCTTAAATTGCTTAAGATAATATAGAAATCAATTCCTAATGTTATAAGTTTAAATTCTTAAGTTTTAAGTTTTATTGAAATTTAATTCGAATCTTTGATTTTAGATGTTGTAGGAATGTTAGGAATTGGTAGAAATGATATATGAAAATTATAGGAATGATTTGGATTAAAAGGAAAATTAAGTAGGTAAAATTATGGTTGAAACCAAACTCTGTTTCTGCGGAGCTGCAGCCAAGGCTGCTGCCCAGCCTGCCCGTTTACTCTGCTTCGGAAGAAGAGCAAGAAAGAAAAAGAAAAAAAAGAGAGAGAAACATAAAGTTGGCTGATTAGATCAAGGGGCTTTGATTTCTATAAAACCACTTCAGAGAGATGTCAGGAACTTGGGCACCCTCCCACACGCTTTCGTTCTGACGTCCACGGCGGTAAGCATGAGGCTAGCTCTGATACTATTTGTCAGGAATTTTGGTAGACTCACCCTCAAAAGCTAGCTTAAGAGGGGAGGGTGCTCAAATTGTTTTTATATCATACATTGGAGTCACATACCTCCAATGTGAATTACATGGAGTCATAAGAAACCAAATTTGGGTATATGAATAATGCAACTCACGGTTAAAGAAAGTGGATCGCGGGCTCAAAATGGAATAAAAAAAGGCTTACGGGTAGGCTAAAGAAAAGAAGGGGAAGAACTAAGATTAATTGGTTTGGGCAAAAAAAATAATAATAATAATAATAATATTAAATAAAAGTAAATGTATATAATAGTGCATATGAATTATTCATCTTAGAATATTACAAATTAAATAAGTAATGATTTAAGGTTAAGTAGTCTTTTCTTTGGGGGGGGGGGGGGGGGGGGGGGGGATTACTTTATTAAAATAAATTTAAATTAAATGCAGATCATTCGGATAGTTGTGAGTTAGCATGTACGGACTGAGGTGAGGTTATCATTGAAAATGGATACCGTTTTAATGCAATTAATAAATGAATCTGCTTTGAACTGAATTGTGATAACATGTTTTGCAAAGCTTTTAAAATACTGTGTGAAATGTTTTGAGATTTAAAAAGCTCATTCGCGTTTATATATCTGCTTGGACACGTATGTGAATATTCCCGATGTACTTTGTGTGTGCTGTAACTTGTGATTGTACATGTGTGAATCTTGGCTATGTGAACTTTGTGCACCTTTTGAGATTATTATTTTATGAATGGGACCCAAACTGAACAAATGAATAAAAGAGCTGGCGAAATGGACATGTTGTTAGGAGTCATTGTCAGGAATCGTTGTCAGGAATTATTGTCAGGAATCGTTGTCAGGAATCGTTGTGTCATGAATCTACTATTATGAATCTATTGTTAGGAATCAATCTGTTATCATGAATATGTTGTTAAGAATCAATCGTTATCTTGAATATGTTGCCAGGAATCTATGTGTCAGGAATCTGTAATCATGAATATGTTGCCAGGAATCTATATGTCATGAATTTGCTATTATGAATCTATTGCCAGGAATCTATGTGCTTGGTTTGTATACCCGAACTTGCAATTGTTCATGCATGAATTTGTGTTAAGAACTTGTGTCAAGAATCTTTATTAACAAATGCCTGAACTACATGAATGCAGAATATATGTATGAATACTGAGGTAAACTGTCGGTTCGTTCACCATTCATATAGAACTTTAACGAATGCCCTTCATCCTCATTATATGTCTATGATTACTGCGTAAGTCATAATTTATATATTTTAGGATTTGCCTGAATTATATGCATGGATAATGTATGCAACTCGGTAAATGTTTGCTAAAACGGTGAACTCTCACTTGGCATGGGCTCATTCCATTTTCCTGTTTTGTTTTCTGTTTTACATGAAATTGTTACAATAGGTTGTACCCAGATGACTGTTCACAATCGGGATTAGGACAACCTGAACCCCTGTATAGCTTATCGAAGTTGAAGACCGAGAACGTTTTAATTAGGTTTGTATTTTGATAATTTTGTAAAATAGGAACGTGTAATAGATTTAATATTATTGAAATAAAGAATGGTTACTTTGTTCTGAACGATACTAAATCCTAGTACAAATCAAGCAGGCATCTGGCTAAGTCAACCCTTTGTATACGGGGTGGTGAATCTGAGGTGTCACACAATCCGATTCAGCGAGATCTATCAGGGTATGAGCATTCCGAAAGGAATGCAACAGCAGGTACAAATTACCATTTATGTCATTATTTTAGTGTGTGATTATATGTCAATATACTAAATTGAATATGATTTACAATTGCAGGTCGCAGATCCACATGAAGACAGAGAGAAAAAAAAGGCATTGAAGCCTCATGATTCTGAATGGCCTTTTGATCTTCCGAAATTTCTGAAACAGTTCGTGTTCGGCCGATGGCCATTGTGGTTTCAGGGTAATTGCCTATTTCGTTCACGATGATGAGCGGCATTGGGCGCAAGTGCGAACAGAACTGTTACAAGAACTCCGCGATCATGCTTCTTTGTGGCAACACGTTCTTGGCCCAGTCGATTACTATTTAGCATGTCAAGTGGTAGATTGCCATATATCTCCTACCATATCAAAATTTTGGTTTGATAGTCACCTATTTGGATTACTCGTCGCTACAAAGTACCAAAGGATTTTTACATTATATGGACAGCAGAATAATACTTTCCTTCCACTTCAGTGGCGGGGGTCTGGCGTCTCTACTGATCCGATCAGTTACATCACTATGGGTCATGTATATAACAATCATTTCATTTGTTTGTTAACGATAGGTGACGTCTTGTTACCCCCCATTTATCCGACATGGAGAAATAATCATTCAGAGGTGATGAAAATGTGGAGCTTACATTTAAAACCCCAACTTGATAAGTATAAGGATAAATGTATTGAGTGTCAGTCTTAGATATTGTGTAATGACAAACTATTTTCACGTTGAATTTTAGTTTGTCAACAATCTATTTTATTACGTTGACACCCAAAGTTGATATTTCTTCTTGTTATTATGTTGACAATGTAAGTTTCATATTTTAGTTTCATAGGTAATTATTTTTGAAAAAAATTCAGTCTCCCCTCTAAAGGCCTAAACAATCCTTGTGAAAGAAATTAAAAAAAATCAAATTCATACAAATGAAATGAGCACTAATTAGCACATCAACAACACATAGATAGCATTACGAATGAAAGTTTAATTCTTCAACTCCCTCAAACATCGAATATAATAAATCTCACTAATCCATAAAGTCTAAGTAAGCAAATGTTCGTAATGTTATTGAAAACAATGATCAATAATCTTCAACGGGTGGTTTTGCCGCAAGTTCTTCTAGTTTCGGCATCCAATCCTCCATATAGAGAGCCATCTCATCCATGGTCCTCTGACGCACCTCACTGGGTACGACATGCCTTGTCCTTGGATGAATTAGAACCAGCAGAGATGCTAAAAATTGCATACACTGCAACATAAAGAAAAGGCCAGAAATTTAAATAAAGCCGTGCAGGAAAAAACATAATTAATAACAAAAGCTAAACTAAAAGCTTCATTACTTACCGCAGCCAAGGATTGATGTTTGGGCGGAGATTGTTCATCTTCTTCCACCTCGTCTATACTGACGCGCACGTGAGATCGAGGCTGGAAGTACTTGAGGTACTCATTGCATGCCTCATCGGCAGCCTCTGCCCTCTTCATCCCTTGTAATACCCTCAAGTGATAGAGTTGCCAACCCATGAGATCAGGATCGTAGTGGTACTTATATTTCAGAATTTTGGAGCCTCTATAACAGATCTTGGGCAAAAAAACTGGATAAGGAATCATCTGTGTGTACCCAAACTGTCTTAAGAACCGATCCAGCATATAGGGCTTCACAATACTGCAACAATGGATAAGGCCCCTATACAATGATATTGTATGGACCAGTGCAAGATTTGGCTCAAAAAGAAGCCAATTTACCAGGTTCATATTAAAACAAGTAAGTTGTTAATCGACCAAAGTAGGACATTACCGTAAAAAACTAACGTACATTTAAATGATATAAAAATATTATCTCATCTGCCCCAAATGCATCCAAGGCGCCCCTTTATGAGAGAAGGTCCCTACCTGGAACACGCTTCTTGCCAGTGCCGATGTGCCACTTCAATGCGGCAGGCATATTGTTAGTCCAGAATCTCATCTTTGGAGGACTAAATGTAGGAAAGTACTCGTATATCCAGCTCTATTAAGACGGGAACAGAAGAAAACAAAAGTCGGAGTGAAATTAATGACCATTAGGGATTTAAATATTGAACTAATTTATAAATGATTCATACAAACCTGCATTAATGTCAAAAACACCCTCCAAACTGAGCACAACCCACCCTAGATACCTTCCCAAGGTTGCGATACAAGTTCACCAAGCAAGTTGCACCCCAAGCATGTCCACTTACGCCCTCTATATTATAGAAGAAAGGCAAGAAATACCCAGAAACGTGGGTTTTTGTCTTATCCACGAACATGATGTTCCTTAACAACCACAATAAATACCCTATGACAGCATTCACAGGTTCCCTCTATCTATTGGCACAACAACCTTGAAGTATGGACATCTTCACACTTCCAACATCCTTCCCCAACTCATTTGGGTTTATCCCCAGCATACCTGCATGCTCAACCTTTAATTGTGTTGGCTTAATTTTCCCACAAATGGGATTTTCGACAATCGAAATTCCTAATATATAGGCCACATCATGAAGAGTAATGCTCATCTCTCCGAACGGCAAGTGGAATGAATTGGTTTTCGGATTCCATCTCTCCACAAAGGCACAGAGCAGTGTAGAGTCTAACTTAGGATGCATGCAAAATGCCAAAAGTGACAAACTGGACCGTTCCACTAGCCTTTTCAACTGCACCCCATCTACTATCCACTTTGTCAGACGATCATACCCATTATGACACTTCAACATATCACGTTTAATAGGGCCCGTTGTGAGGCTACAAAAATGCACAAAAATCAGTACTTAAACCTGCAAGAAATTACTACAAATAGTGTAGAAAGAAGGTCGATCCGCAGGGAACAGCTGACTGAAACTCTCATTCCTATCAATTTCAAAAATGGTTTGATTTGCAATCACCTTTGTGTCTCAGAGAGACCTTTAAAATTTGTCACTTTATAAAAACTAAAACTTCACAAGAACAAATAAAATTATCACTTAAAAGAGTATTCCAACATTATATGAATCAGATCAATCCATGCATGCAATCATTAATGCCACAAACAAATCAAAGAGCAATGTATCGGTTGGTTATAGATTACCGTGGGCTCCCTACGACATAACCAAATCCCTCCTTAGTGTGTTGGCAATCGCCATGGACTTCCTACGACATGACTACCTCTCTAACTAACCAAACTAACAGGCCGTGGGTTCCCTACAACATCTATTAATTTAATTAGCAGCATTAATTACCGGGAGGACCCAACACTAACACTTCTATTGGGTTAACTTTAGAAGTTGTTATCTATTTATTTTGTACTACCCGATAGTAGGTTTGTCACTTGTTGACGTTACCAGATTAAACAAAACTGATCAAACTTTAATTAAATCTAGCATTTAGACTTATTTGCACAAGATAAATGGAAATACAAGCACTTTCAACGAAATTCAATCCTATGTTTCATACATGCATAGATCTACTTCATCACATAATGCCAGAATAAAGAGTTTAGTTACTCATAGTCATGGCAAATACATTTAGATTTAATGTAAAAGCCATCAGACAAAGAAACAAAGAAGAAGGAAAAGGAATGGAATACTTATTAATAATCACAGGTCTAAACCACCCTCTGTTTGGGCAAATAAAGGCCTGAACAGTAGCAATCTAGCACACAAAATTAAGAGCAAAACTACTGTATGAATTCTCTTTGAAACCAAAACGAAAAATAAAGGAAAACTTCTATAAAAACTTCTGTAAAATCAATGGAGAAATGAATAAAACTAGGAAGACAAGTGTATCAAAGCCATGAAAAATAAACTAAACCAAGAGAGGAGCTCTAGAAGACTAACGTGAGAAAGAAAAGAAACTAAAACTAAAGCTGAATGAATTTGATGTTCAGCACTCTCCTCTATTTATAGTAGTAGAAAATGCTAAAAAGTAGGAAGAATAATTATCCTCCCAGCTGCTGCACACGTATGTTTCCATCTGATGAGATCAAATTTGATCTTATCACTTCACTTCATCAAAAATCAAGATTTCAAACCAAGGATAAAATTTTATCCTTCTTTCCTTCATGAACCTTCTAGCTCCTTCCTGAACAAGTTCCAAAATATTCTTTTATCTCTTCCTTTTCAGTAAAACTTCCAGACTAAGATAACTCTCATATTTACTGCATGTTGGGCTTTTTCCTCTTAATTCACGGTAATAATAACCGAGACTTCTCCATGGCTGCCCATTTTCTACTGCATCTTTCTTTTTGCTCAAATGGACCCCCTTTTTTTTTTCCTCCTTTTAGCTCATTCTTTTCCTTCTTGACTCAGTCTCTAAACACTTGCTCTTGGCTTCATAAAACAACAAATATACCCGTGAAAAGCACCCAAGAGATGCTAAAATAAAACAACTAAAAGACACTCATCAAATATCCTCACACTTGAACCAAAACACAGCCTTACTTTAGTTGCTTTTGCATCACTACAAGAAAAGTGACCTATTGCGACATATTTACATGCGACATTACATGTAGATGTCGCGAATATACCACACTTACGCATTTGTGTCTTATATTTGTGACATCTTTACGTCATTTAATTACTGCATCGTACTTTTGTGACATAGGTCCGACACCTTTTGTTTTGTCTCTAAATTGTGACATTTTATTTGTGACACTTGAATAAAATGTCGCAATTAGACAACATAATTATAATTGTGCCGCAAATATGGGGCACAAGTGCGTCATATTATTAGCATGTCACAAATTAGCGGCATAATTTGAGTCATTTAATTATTGTGTCACACTTTTGTGACATAGATTCAACACTTATTTGTTTGTCCCAAAATTGTGACAATTTATTTGCGACACTTCAATTAAATGCCAACATTAAACAACACAATTATAATTTTGTTGCAAATTTGGGGCACAATTGCGTCATACTATTAGCATGTCTCAAATTTACATCATAATTTGTGTCATTTTAATTTTATGACTTAAATTTGCGACAAAAGCTTTGTGACACTATCATAGATGCCATAAAGTAGCCACACAAACTTGTCTATGACGCGAAATTGGCAAACACTTAATACATTAGAGAAGATTTTGATTAAGGGCGTTGGAAAAATGAAAATTATTAAAAATGACGTAACGTTTTTATATTTATTGTTATGGGCAGTAAAATACTTTTAGTACTTTTGTAGATTTTGCAAAATTGTTTAATACTTGGTTTTTTTTTGCTCTAGATAATGATTCTATCCTGCTCTGGGGTTGCTTTTAGTGTTTTACGATTTTTAATGTTCCAAGAGCAGAGGTGGACTATGCACACCAGAATGTCACTTCTCTTTTGTCCATGATGTACTAAGTTTTTCAGTCTAATAAAGTGCAGTTTTATCCAAAAAAAAAAAAAGAAAAGAAAAGAAAAAACACCACACATTCATCTTCTAAAATTGCTATAATGTTGAAAACAAGACCTACAAAATATTAGACCAGCAAAAAGAGAGTGAAATTGAAGAGGAGGACTATGCACGCCTACAAGCCACTTCTCTTTTGTTCATGATATACTAAAATTTTCAATATAATAGAGTGCAGTTTTATCTATAAAAAAAAAAAAAAATTCCACACATTCATCTTCTAAATCTTCTATAAACTTTGCAAAATTTGAAACTTTCACATTCATACATATATGGTAATGCTCTTATAGTACATAAATTGTACTAGCTTTAGCATTAAGAGTTGAAGGAATTATGAAAGCTCATAAACAATTCCAAACATGCTCAATAAAATTAAGAAACTAAGACCACTGGGAGTCTTAATGTAGTATATCATGAAACCATTTAAAAGAACTAATCCATGGGGTCAGGTGAAGTCAGAGTTGTTTCAAAGGTCAGACTTGTCAAGATCATCAAGTTTATGGATGCTCCACTGCTTTCTTTGCAGAAATCCTCTTTAATAGTTCCTAATGCAATATTTCCTACATAAAATGGAATGAAGTTTTGAAACTCAGATATAAACATGGTTTAGACATGATGTATTAGTGACTGAAAAAGTGAAATGAAGTTCTCAAACTTACATCTAATAGGTCCAGCCCTTTCTCATCTTAGTTAGGAACAATAGATGAAAGTTGCTAAGGGCTCCATTGAGGAAACTCACACTACTACAAAACAGCACAAAGCCACCAGTTTAAAAGGTTCAAAGCCACCTATTTTTTAAAATTCGCAACAGATGGTGATGTAGGTGGTGGTTTTGTGTTGTTATTGCCACTGGTATAAAAAACAGGTGGCTATGACTAAAATGCGTGAAACAAGCTACCAGCTCAAATCGGTTCAAGAAGAAATGGAATCCTTCTTTTTTTTTTGTTAAATGAAAACTTGTACATGGGTAGAACACACAACTAAGCATACCAAAAATACTGTAGAGAAGGTTCAAGAAGAAACAGAAGCAGTACCATGCTAAAAATAGAAAAACTATTCAAACATTAAATGACTTTGTAAATTTGTAATCAGTAGTTCAGCTATTAAAGCTTTTCCAATCTCTGCATATGAATTATAAACCATAGCAGTAAAAACAAATCAGTTCTGCTACAGTGACCCGACATCCCTTCCTCAAACGAAAATGTAAGTGCTTGAATTCAAAGATTTATGCACACAATGAGAATACTTAGAAACATGAAAAAATCAATTGAAGAAGTCAAATTAAGGAATAATGAGAAGAATGAGAATAATAGAGGAAAATGTGTTTCATCACATAAGCGGCTTTTCGTGGATTATTGCTTTTTCTGATTTTAGGTCGCGCGTGGAGATTCCCCGCCCCAGCGCCACAGAGAATCACATTGGGGATCACTGAAACTACACCGAAGATGGAACCACCACCATTTCAAGAAGCTGCGCAGTTTGACATTTACCATTACAGCTTCACCACATTCAGCCGACAGCATCACTGCAGATGCTGTGGTCGAACATTATGTGCTGAACACTTGTCAAGGCAATTGGCATTACCTAAATTTGGTCTTTATTCACCTGTCAGAGTTTGTGCAGATTGCTTTAATGATTTTGCTAGGTTGAGTAAAGATGATGCATCTGCTGTTTCAAAGGGGACCAAAATTGTAACAGATTCAACTTCATGACTAGATATCAATTCAGATACAAAAAATAATACTGAAGAACCTGTAAAGATTGCCTCTGCCCAACAAGTTATTCCAGAATGTAGGTGTGGAATGCCTTTATGTATTTGTAAAGCGCCAGCTACACCAAAGGATACTGTTGACTCATTAGTGCCAAAATTTCCTACCACTGTCGCGGTTCACTCTAATCCAAGACCAAATACAGTAGAAACGACTACACGTCGAGGCTTAACATCACACAACAAGCCTGGCACATTGTTCAATTCTTGTCAAGCTACTAATGAGAGTGTGGAAGTGAATTATGAAGCCAATGGAGAGGGTTTAAGAGAAGCAATAAAAATGGTGACTCTACTACTGTCAAGAAGCTTCTAAACCAGGGTGTGAATGCTAATTTTTGTTACAAGCAAGGATTATCCTTGTTACATCTGGCTGCAGTTTTCAATAAAACAGGAATAGCTTTTACCTTGATGGAGCAAATATGTATTTCAAGAATTCACAAGGAGAAACACCGCCAGATTGTGCACCTGTCACACTACAATACAAGATGAAAGTGAAGATTGAAGAAGGTCAGCAACAACAGATTTAGACTAATTGCCTTGCTACTACTATTTCAGTAGAGATAATTTTTCAACTTTTATGTAAACAGAAATATTTGGTGTTCACCTTGTAGCCACAGGACTTAATACTTCAAGGGGCAGATAAGTAGTTTATCCACCAATGCTTAAAAGAGAAAACAACAAAACACATACTGACCTGTAAGCACAAGGAAAAAAACACAGCAGCAAAAAAGCATAAAAGGAGAGCAAACTACACAACTGCACAACTTGTAGGTTATATTCTTAGAACGTATATATCAACTTGTGAGAAAGTATGGTGAAACTTGGTATATTTAATCCAGTGGTACAAAATAAGTTTCTGTACAAAATAAGTTTCTGTATGTTCACTCTGCAAAAAGAAGAGCAAGAAGGTACAAGCACGAAAATTACACAAACCAACGTAATAATTCAAAAAATCGATGTACTGAGAACTAACAATGTGACCAGGGTGGGTTACACTTGTATGATCAGGTTGGACAGTGTATCCAGAGTTTTGCAGAGAGTTTTCAACAAAAGGATCATCAGTTAACAAGCTGCTTAGTTGTTCTTAAATTAACTAAAGCTTCTGAACCATTGTAATGAGCTATTTGTTAAATGAAGGAGATATCAAAGTCATTGAACTACAATAAAGTTCAAAGAATGCACTAAAGCTAGTGAATAGTGTGTGGCAAGCCCACGCGACAACATTTAAACTCTATTTAGTTTGGCTCCAGTTAAGGCCAAATGTTCTCCTGCACATTACATCAGAAAGTATTTGCTGGCTGAAGAGTTTATAAGCCAATGACACAGGACCACAGCATTTAAAACTTTTGAATGATATTAGGAGCATAGTAAATATTGATTCAAAAATTTTCAGTGGCAACTACAATTCCTTGCACTCTTCTTAATAATCTTCTGTAAAATACAAAGCACTAAAAAATCAAAACTTTTGCATGACATAAGCAGCATAGGAAAGGTTGGGTCAAAGGTTATGAGCAGCAAGTACACCCCCCTGCACTCTGCCTAATAATTTTCTATATACTTTTGAAGCAGTATAGTCCATACATCATCAAGATCACAAGACTAGGAGGCTTATTATGAAGTTATTGTTTACTTCCAGGTATTAGGGAAATACCACCATTTAGAAGTATTACAAGAGAACTAAAATTATTGTCACAACCATATAAGGTGCATCAGCATCATTTATAAATGTTTGAGACACATCAAGTGAATCTATATCAGTTTCTAATATTTTTCTAAAATCAGAATCAAGTTCATAATCACTTTGCATGTAGAAAATAAAAATTTGCTTCAGCTGATGAAATGACTTTAAATATAAAAAGGGATAGAAAGTAATAAGTAATAAATAAACAAGAGAGAGAGAGAGAGAGAGGGAAAGCGCAATTGTGGCATACTGCTATTAACAGGTAGATTTTCACTAGATTTGGCACCAAACTTATACAATGACTGGAATAACAATAAATTTAAAGTGAGCGAAAGTTACAAAAAAAAGTGTTGATCAGGCTAACATTTTGAACACAACAAGATAGCCGAAACTTAATCAAGTATACAATCAACACATTAAGAAGAATTATAATAAACTCTGTGCTAAAACATATAGAAGCAGCCAAGGATGCTATCGGTGTCATAAGAATATAAGCCTACCTAGATAACAAGGCATATTTGATAGGTGAAAAGAAGCTCCAGCATCTGGATGGAAGCCAATTAGTGTTTCAGGGGGCATATACCTACAACGTTGATCAGCTCCATTTATCATTACAGTAAGCAGTCATAGACTACTACGAACATTTCACCCATTGAAACATAAAATAGAAGGAAAATATTAGAGAACAAATATAGTTTACCTCAAATTCCATTGTTTGATTTCAGCATAGTCTCACTATTTCAGATCGTTGCAGTAGTGATCACTGTTCCTTCATCACCATTAAAATAATCTGAAAATGGTGCTCGTGAATATAAACAAGGGATTCTATATTCACATATTTCATTCATGTCAACCACAAGAGTCATTACAAAGGTGACAGGCTCAAAGTTCATCCAAGGTTAGTATAAGATATACTACACTTCATAAAAACCAAATAATGTTTTATAACCATAACTATACATTATATAAATTGAGGTTTAGTTACCCCCAAAGAGTTTTACAAATGTATGTTTCGTATTATATTTTCAACATAAAAAACAAAAAACAAACAAAAACAAAATTCAATCGGCATCGGGCCAAACAATTCAAGTGTGTCACAAATAAAAGAGTCTATGTAAGCCTTACTAGTGGAGTTCCATCATCTGCTTCAAGGCGTATTGATATCCCAATTGGTTGAGATTTGAATAATTGAATTCATATGGCTGCTCTATGGTTCTAATAGAAGTGGAAAGACTCATAGTTCCTCTGTTGTGAGATGAAATTTATCGCGGAGCCAAGGGCATGGCCCTCTCGTTGATTCAGCCAAGGACCCCTTGTTCCTAGAGAAAACTTCGCCAACTAATTTCTGGACTGGAAAGACCCAGCCTCCATGCTTTATCACTGCGATTTATTCACCCATAAACTCAAGAACATGCATATTTCTAAACTGCCGCCTGCAGATCCTACTGAAATTTTAAACCAGCTAGTGAGATTAGCACTAAGAAGGTTAGACCTATTAAACATCATTGTGATGCTGTGCCAATTTGAAATTTCACCAAATTAATAAAATTTGGGCTTCAAAATCCCTCACCGTGAAATCCAAATAAACTAAAAAAACAAAGATGAAGGGAAAGAACGAAGGAACAATGAAGAAGAATATAACCTTTGTCATGGAGGAACACAACATTGAGCCTTGGGCGCCTCTTCCCCTGAAGAAGAACCTGCCAATTTTTACCACCAAATATTCCCTCTTCAAGTATTTTGTGTTTCCCGTTTTTTTCCCCCAAAATATTTCCCTCCTATACTTCTATTCCTCCTTTCCCCGCCCAAATTTTAGTTTTATTTTATTTTATTTTATTATTATTACATTGTCTTTCCATATTTTTCTTCCGAATTTTGTATATATTGTTTATTTTCATTTAATAATATAGTCTAAATAATATTCTCAACATTTTAAAGTTTCTGTAAATGATTTAAGCAATGAAGTTAATAACTTAAAAAGAGAAATACAATATTCAAAACATGAAATATTGGTTTTCAAGAAAGAATTTCTAAATTAGAAATAGAAAAGGTAATGTCCTTCAATAAAAATGAAATATCTGAAGAAAATAATGAAGAAATGATGAATGAAAATTTTTTAAGTACTCTTGATATAATTACTTCTCAAAAATGGTATACAAAAATTGTTTTACTAATAGATGAGCTAGAGCCGTGGCCAAGAGTGAGTAGCAAGTGCAAAGGCCAAACCCAATAGGGAATAGTGACCCAAAGGAGATGGTAGTGCTGCTCAAAATCAAATCTCAGCTTGCTACCTGGCAAAGTGGGAAAATGGGAAATACAGGGCACGTTGAATACGTCCGGACTCAGGGATGACGGCAGTGGACAACGAATACACGAAAATTGACGTTGGGTTAGGGTGAAGCTCAAGTGATATGGTGGTAAAAGAAGGAAAAACAAGGCCTTTTCCAGGAATTTAGAAGAATCAGAACCAAAACTTTCTTATACTAAGAAATATGGCGACGTTGAAGAAGCCGCCAATTTTTTCTTTTATTTCTAACCTTAATTGGATTTCCCTCCGTTTTTCCTCACCTCCTCCCCTGCCCTTCTAATTTCCGCCCTTTTGTTATTTTAATTTCCACTAATTTCCCAATTACTTTTACCTTTCTTTTTTTTTTTTTGGATCCCCCTTTTTTATTTTTAGTCATCTAATAATTTCCAAATTTTTAATAGTAGTCTTCTTTTCCCTTAATTTTGATGAGTTTGTGGTAATATTAACTAAAATATTACTACATATAAAGTGTAGTTACTAAAAAAAAAGTCTAAATAAAAGAGTTATTTCTAGTTGTTTACTCTTATTAATATTATTGTATGTAGTCCGCAATTAATAAATACTTATAAAATTAAATAAGAGTAAATGAAAAAAATTACGTCAAATTACTTTTAAATGAAAAAAATTATTCATGGAGCAAAGTATTGAGTAAGGGTATGATGCATAAATTAAGGGAGATGCATGGTAGCTTTTTAAACCATAAGGGTATGATGCATAAGTTTTCGAAAGCACAGGGAGATAATTGTGTATTTGCCCTTTAATTAATAAACTTTTACTTTAAAATAAAAAGTTTATTGTAGAAAGTAACACATATACTTTTGAATGTAAAACTAAGGGCTTGTTCTTTTGGTTTTAATTTTGAAAACGATTTTTGGTTTCAATAGTAAATTTAATATATTTTAATTATTTTTCATTATTTTCAATACAATTTTTTACTATTCAACATCTACTTTTTACATTTTCAATACACTTTTTACATTATAAACCTATTTTCCAAAACATGTTTTCAAGATCGTTCTCAAATCAATTAAAAAGAACAGGCCCTAATATTTTTGAAATGAAAATTTTATTTTACAACATAAAGCTTATATTTTTGGATAATTTATACATTTGAAAATTAAACTTTTACTTTTCAGATGAAGAGTTTACTTTATAAAGTAACATTTATACTTCTGAATGTAAAACTTATATTTTTGAAATGAAAAAAAAATTATTATAGAAAGTAACACTTATACTTTTAAAATTGTAATGATACTTCTGAGAGTTATACCTATAGTTTTAAATTGATTAATTCATTATAAAAAGTAACACTAATACTTTTACAACAGTCATGAATTTTTAGTAAATTTAAATTTTCATATTTATATAAATTTAAATTTGTTATAAATTCATGACTGTTGTAAAAGTATTAGTGTTACTTTTTATAATGAATTAATCAATTGAAAACTATAGGTATAACTCTCAGAAGTATCATTACAATTTTAAAAGTATAAGTGTAAATTTAAATTTGTTATAAGGTATTAGGTTTATATTCTTCATGAACTTGTAAATTAATTCTCCAATAAATGAAATTTTTAATATATTTATAAACAGAATTTTCAATTTTAATATTTTTAATCTCTGTTTGAAAACTGGACTATAATTTTATAGTCCTCAACATAAATGGGCACGATAGTATTTTTATTTTTATTTTTTTGGATTGTCAATAAATTATAAAAAGATGAAAGAATTAGAACAAAAAAATTGATGTTAAGGGTATTTATTTATTTAATTTATTAGATTTAACAAAAGATAGAATACATATATACAAGTTCCTAGTAAATCTAAACTTGAAAGTAAAATTCAAAATTTTGATATACATTTTTTTAAAATTTCTACAAAATTTTAACACTATTTTATTTGTCCATTTATTCTAAAATAATAATTACCTTTGACAAAAGTAAATAAATTAGCACTTTATTCAGTAACATGAAACTATAATTTTAGTTTTCAAAAGGAAAAAAAGGAGAAAAATTACATGATAAGAGGGAAATTAATTTGATTTGGGCGGAAAAGAGAAACCCAAAAAAGAGGAAATTTCAATTTGAGAGGGAAAATGTGGCGCTATTTACACTGAAAATAATTTTAAGGAAAAAATACATATGGTGCTATTTTTCACCCTTTCTCGCAACACAAATTGAATCAAAAGCCCTACTTTCTCATTTGTCCATCATTCTCCCTAAGAAGAACTATGAAGCCTGCAATTGTGGTTTCTCACGCCTCACAGTCACTCAAATCACACACATATCCACAATCACGATGAAACCCCATCGATCCCCGACTACGACTCCACTCCACACACATAGAATTGCTCACAAGTTTCATAACTCAAACCTTGACCTTCTGGGACCCTATCAATCCGGCGTATTCTGATTTCCATCTAAGGAACGGTAAGGTTGGCAATTGCCTTCAGATGCTTGATTTTTTATTTTCATTGTCATGATGGGCTTCATCTAGTTTGCTTAATTTCTATACATCAAAACTATTGTGGGATTTGGGTTGGGGTAAAGGTTGTTTTTGCACTGAATTGGAAGATTTTTTGTTGTTGTCTTGACTAATAGAGATATGGGCGTTCGATTTCTTTTTCATTTATGAAGTGTTTAGTGTAATCATGGAAGCAAATTGTGGGGACTAATTTACGTGGCCATCGGTTTTCTTTCCTTTTTTTAGGCTGCCCAATTTTGTCAGACCCCAGAAAGATGATGTAGTTCAAGTTTTGTTATGAAAATATCTTATTTTATTCTCACTGCGATGACAGGGATCCTTGCTAAAGCGTTAGATTAGTGGGGAGTGACTCTAATGAGTATGAGGGAATAACTTATGAGGCCTTATGTGTTTAAAATATCCTTGTCTGGGTGTAAAACAAAGGTAGCTTTTCTAACTCTGAAGCCCTTTGTCTCATAGGGCTTTAGACAACAGCAACAGCAATCGCTCCCCACAGCTGCAGGCATATTCCTCTGCTCTTTTAGTAGCCACCTCACTTAATTTCGGCGACTATAATAGTACTTAGCTGAGTATTGACTGGGATGCTCGGGATGGGATTTGAAGCCCATTAATTGGAAATTGGTTAGAATCCCCCCTTTAATCTCACTTTGCTAGTAGCCAACATCTCTTAATGTGAACTTGATCCATTTTTTTATTTTTCATGTATGTTTTTTTATGCATCAATCGTGTGCTTCTATTGGCTATCTTTTTTTGTGAATTTTCTGTGTCTGGAGAAAGTTTCACTTCTGTGAAGGCTGTGATGTTACAATTGTTTTATTTGATTTGATCACAGAATTGAACATCACTGACTTCCTTTTGGCTTTTGCAACCACTGACTGAGTATTTTCCAATGTTTAATGGAAACAAAAAGGGCCCCTATGTTGCATCATATCATGTGGTTCTGGTTATTGGTTCTGAAATAGTCAAAGGTTCAGTTATTTTCTGGCCTTGAAGATTTATCTGAAGAGGTGAATTTTTATCATTTCCTTGTTACTTTGTGACAATTACGTTGGATGATTATTATGAAATGAGTGCCCTTAGTAATTTACATTTTCTAAGTGTAATAACGAGGAGCTTGTTGGAGCTGGAATTGTTTTGTTAATGCTTTATCCTTTGCAAGGTTTTATACTTCTTCGTAGAACGGTCCTACAATCTATGTTAACTAACCAAAGAAATGGTCAGTTATGCAGTTTTCTTGTAAGATTGTGTTTGGTTTTTGTTTTTGGATCGATTGTGCAATGATTTGGGATGTCATAAAATGATCCTTTGATTGTGTATTTATTGTTCTGTTTATTATGAAAATTCTGTCTGCTTAATTAGTGAATTTCATGTGCTTTTTGATTGTGTGCTTTAAGATTATCCCTCTGAAATTTAGGTTTAAGGTAGGTGGTATCTAATGTGACATGTACTTCTTGGTTGATGTTTACACAATGGCAGTTGCAAGCTCCCTGCTTCCACCCCCTGACATGCCAATTTTAGGAAGTATATCTGCTGTGGCCAATTTAAGGTAGCGCACTTATTAACATGTTTGTTTTATTTGTCTTTTAACTTGGCCCCTCAATGCAGTTTGCTAAGCTTTTTGCTCAATTAATTTTGGTAATTTTGACTTGTTCATGCTCTCTTTATCCATCCACTCTTTTCTAGTAATACACAAGACCCTGTTATACTTGTTTTGGTTGCCTCTTTGATCTCATCCAGCTTCTGTTTTTATGGAGATTAACATATTTTGAGAGATTGACTTTTTTTGTGCATGTACTTGCGTATTTATCCTCTCTTGGCTTTATGTTCATAAATTTTATGCTTTCATACTTGAAACTGAAATCAACCAATGAATAATATATGCTAAGATTCTCATGTATGAAAATTTTGGATTATTTTGGTGACTCTTGGGAGTTGAAATGTCCCTTCTGCATAACCAAAACTGAAGTTTAGATATGGGGAAGACTCTTATCAAACTTCATGCATCTTAGAAATTTGGTTGATATGAGAAACATGATGGCCAATCGGCCATATATGATTCATATAGTTGACACCACATAATGGGATACAGGTTTAGTTGCTGTATATTTTTATCTTTACGTGCAAGTGTTTGTATCTTCTTTCAAGAAGCTACCTTAACAGATGACTTGTAAACACTGTGTTTGTCGAGCATGCCGCGGCAGGATTGAAATACTTCAAAGTTTTCTGTGAGTTCCAAATTTTTTTTTATCCCATTCCAATAAAGTATGATCATGGAATAAATTAATAATCTTTTCAACCTGTTATACTACATGTATGTGCCTTTAGTTTTTCACTTTGTGTATAGATGGAGTTAGATTCTGCTTAATCTATTGAAAGAACAATGACTCATAAAATGTAATGCTCTGTGACAGATTATGGGTGTTCATCTGGATCAGACCCAGTAATACTGGATGATTGCAATTTTCATGTATCTGTGCATGTGGAACTTCTATGTGGACAAGATACTTTAGTTGGTACTGATACTAGATGGCTTAAATTATACTAATTTAGTTTTTTCTAATATATATTATTTTGATATCTGAATTCAAAATTTTTTTAGAAGTATGTGTATTTCTTTTACTAATTTAGGGTTGGAATTTTCCTGCTTGTTGTATCATTTTGGTTACTTTGCACAGGGGCACTATTGTTTTTTTTATTTTTTTTTTCCCTCTGTTTTTACCTCATTCTTATCTTGTCCCTTGGATGAGCATTTTACGTCTTTGGAGGGACGTTAGTTTGACCTCATCATTTCTAATATATTATCCGTCCTCCAAAAGTAAATTCTTATTTAATGTTTCACCCTTTAGTCACCCTCCTTTCCCCAATCTTATCCTACTTTTGTTGCTTTTATCAGAAGAGAGAAGGGGATACTGTGTTTAGAGTGAAGCAGTCTGAAAGTCTTAAAAACTGATTTTGCACTGCATTGCTCTGACCATTGAGGCTGCAACGGATTGGTTTACTGGGACTATCATTTGCGACAAAGAAAGTGCATCAATAATAAAGATGTGAAAAATATATGCTTAAAGAAATTTAATTACTTTGCTCAAGGATATCGGTTCCTCCCTACATCAACTACCGGTTAAATCATTCGTCTAACCATCTTTTCAAGAAGTGTGTCATCAGTTGAATCATTCAGCAAGTCTATCACATCAGCATATAATTTTACAACATGCTGAGTAGTTTATCCTGTGCTTTGACACCTAATTCTCTTGTGAACTCTGGTTTGGTGCAATTGCTGTTCCTACAGTTCTTTAAGGGTGGACACAGAGTTGGCCTCCTACATAGCATGCATATGATAGTTGTCTCTTTTAAACACATAACATCTCTTACTTTCTTTTTTCTTGTTGTTCAAATTATAGTTTTAGTTTTCTGTCCTTTATAATTTCTTTTTTTTTTTTTGAAATTTAATTTTCTGTAGTAAACTTGTCGTGGGAATGAATGATAAAAAGGTATCCTTTTAGATACCAGGCATAAAGGGGCCCCTAGAAGTTGCATAAATTGGGTTGTCTTATTTGTCTTGGAATGAATTTAACTCTAGAGGTTACAGTTCATGTGATTGAGGTGCCAATATCTGTTTCTAATTTTCCAGTAAGGATTTTGTGCACAACTTGTTTCTTTTAATAACAAATTAACTCCTTAGAGGAAAAATTTCTTTGTAGGTGCATTCTGCCTCAAATTCAGCTTCTGAATTTTGAAGTTGCCCCTGTTCTGGACTTACAAGTGATACCAACTAAAGAAGATTGCACAGTTGAGATGTTGTCCTGCAAGGTAATATTAATATGAACCTAAAGATGTCCATTACAGAACTATGGTTACATTGATAATTTAAAATGCCTTTGCACAATTGCTTGTCTTGAATTTAGGAAAAATGTTTAACGGTTTGTATACAAAAAGAAGGTTTTCCAAAGAAGTATCTGTTTCTTAATTAAGGATAGTCATGAAAATCATGGCATTTCTGTTTTATAATCAATTTTAAATAAGTTCTCTTGGATTTGATATGGAAGAGCAACTTTGAGCTAAAAAAACTGGAAATATAACTAGTTCACAGTTCCTATTATGGCCAATAGGAGAGTGAAAAGGTTTGTTTTGAGTTATAGTTTTAGGAAAAACATCGGTGATTGAGGCTTCTTTCATTTTAGCTCGGAGTTCGCACCATTTTAGGTTACAGGAAGCATGCAAAATGGAGTCACTTTGAACAAATGATTTCATTTCATTTGAACTGAGCAGGGAATATATTGCATCTGTAATCGTTTGGTCTTTAAATTTTTTCAAACTCACCAAATGTCTTTGGGCAAATCAAGTTTAAATAATGTGTGGTCTAGATAAGTTGTTCTGCTGATTCAGATAGGGTATTGTTATCATCTTTAGCAATGCTATTGTTCTGGTAGGTTTCTTATATGTTCTTTCAAAATACCTTTCAGGTAAAGCATTTATATTTAGTAATACTCAGTGAACAAAATACCTTTCAAAATACTCAGTGAACAATTATTGCTTCATGAAAATGGTTGATGGAAAAAGTGGCTACTGAGGTTTGTTTTTGCAAAATTTTGCTATGCTTCTACTATGTTGGACATTCTTTTCCCTTAAAATACTGGAAGAGATTTGAAGTTGATGGGTTTTGCATTATGGTGGATTTGGAAGAGAAAATGATAACAAAATAGCAAATTATATTGTTAAACCAATGTTGATTCTCTCATTTTGTTCTCGAATTATATATGCTATTTGTTTTTCTTCCTTGGTCTCATAGGTGAACATATACTTCTATTTTTTTTGTTGTTTTTTAAGCATTGGAAGCTGAAGAATTTATCCTTTCTCTTGAAGTTTTGAAAGCTAAAGTTGGTATGTTTCAAGTATGCAATTGGGGGAGGCACTTGGTACCCGTTTCACTAGTTGGGGTGGCACTAGAATCTCTAAGGTTAGCAGTCGTTTTTCTTTAATTTCCAAGTTTCTTTAATTTCCAAGTGTCATAAATTTACATCTGGTCCCTGTTGCGAAAGTGGAACAGACTCTAACAGTAGAATTGCAACAATATTGGGTCTTGTAATTTTTGGGGATATAACATGTATAATTTACTGTTGGAATGAGGTCTTTGGTGTTTTGGTAGCTGAATAATGTGTTTATCGCCCAGTAAATCTCATTTTTGGGATTTTAATCTCGATTTTGTAATTGTTAAAAGAAATTTTATCTTTTTATTGTTTGGATATGTGATTCAGGGATTATAGGCAAGTGGGGTAGTGGCGATTGTGTTATGTGATTGACAGAAAATGTTAGGACTGATTATCAAAGCTTTCGCAATTTCTGCAGCAATGGAATTAGGACAATAGTGAAAAATCATTCGAGTTGTTGCAAATCAGGTGCCCGTCACATAGTTTTTGTTTTTCTTTTCAAAATCTTTTTCCTTGTAGAAAATAATGGAGCTATCAAAAGTTATATTTGGACAATCTTACCTCAATAGCTGGTATAACATTTTTTGAGATTCAGTATTTTGTGTTTGGACTGGCATTTTCTAATCATTTTCTTGCTCCAGTATTTGTATTTGAATATTCCTTATGAAAGTGTTGGATACTGGATACATCTCTTTATGGAATTGATAAGTTTAAAACTGAAATGGACACCTTGCATCTATAATGAAAACAAATTTAGCTCAAGAATTCATTTCTCTCGTTCTCCCCCCCCCCCCCCCCCCCCCCCCCTCCCCCTCTTTTTCAGCCTCACCTTTTTAATGCCCTATGCATGGAATTGTAGGAAGCATTCAGCGATTGGTCAAACAAGAGAAGGTGATGCTATGCAAGCTGTTGCCTGCCTTCACAAGTCAAAAGGTACATTGCTTTCAAATTTCATAGTTATAAGAGTAGTGCCAAAAATTATACTTTAACAGATCTTTGTGTTTGACTCTGGGGGATTCTCTTGTTTTGTGAAAATGTATCTTCTTTCAGATCTCATTAACTTAAATCTCTCTAACATCACTCAGGAAGTCATCGCTGAATATGTATGGTAAGGCTCTGTTTTTTCTTCCCTTGGATCTTTGATCTTTCTTTCGCTTTTTGGTTGGATGGTTCTGTTCTTTTTGGTGTTTGGACTCGTGGGTTTGTGATTATGCTGATTAATCATTCCTGTTTTTTTCATACATTAAGTTGTTTGATAATAATCTCATCACTACATAATGCCCTTCAACTCTATAATCTTTGTCTGAGTTAGATAAGCTGGATTCTCAGATTCTTTGTGACTTGAACTTTCTGATTTGATTTACCTGTGTCAGAAGTGAATTCCCAATGATTTAGACGAGTTGGTGGCTGAAAGATTTCATTTGCTCAAATTCCTGGATTTCATCCGGTTTCTCTGGATTTGAGATTCATTTCTATGGTACTTACAATTGTATTGTCGGCTTTCATATTTGATGAACTATATAGGAAGGACAAATGTTTCTTTGGTCTCTGTTTCTATTTTGCCATTTCCCATTGTTGTTGTGTTTGGTAAGACCTTTTCCTTTTAGTTCTTTATTTTGGTTTGCCATGCTTTTGTGGTTTTCTTCAATGTTTAGTTCATAATGATTTTGTATTAGTTCTCATTGGCTTTTGGGAAGATGTTCAGATTTCATGTGCAACTTTTGAGTGGAAACTACAGACTTTTTGTCTTTTTCTTGCTGCAGCATAAAAGGAAGTCTTGGAAAATTTGGTCTTAGCTTGAAGGCTCCAGTGCTTTGCAAGCAATGTAGAGATGCAACTATGGTTTTTCTGGCTCTTGAAGATAGAACTACTCTATCAAGAAATGTCAGGCATCATCAACTTGAAAACTCTACTGGTAATACAAAGCGTCGGAGAAATTTATAGACTGCTATAAATACCTGTGTTACTAAATATGCTTTACTGAAAACTTTGTCGACTGCTTAACATTGATGGATCTTAATTAGAAGCGTTTGCAAACTTACTATATATTGATTATTTTAATTCCTGTTCTACATCATCTCATAGACATTGAAATCCTGGTTTCCTCTTTACTATTTGGTTGCCAATTTTATTGAAACTAATGACGTGTAATGTGCCGCAAGATTTATGCGACAATAATTAAGTGATGCAAAATGTGTCGTATTTTCTGTGGCACAACTAGTAAAAAAATGCCACAAAAAGACAAATGACGCATAATGAGTCGCGAATTTTAAGCGACAATTAATTTAGTGATGCAAAAGTGACATACATTTACGGCACAAGTGAAAAAAAGCGCCACAAATTTGCTTCACCATCTTTTACGACTCAATAAAAAGAGATGCATAATGTGTTGCAAATTAATATTTGCGACACTAAATCAACTTTTAGCGACACAATTTACATGTCGCAAATACCCTTCGACGCTTTAAATGTGACGCCACATTTATCGCAAATAATCTTGCAACATTCATTTTAATGACACAAATCAATGTCGTAAATTAGTATGCGTTACTAAGACAAATGACGCATATGTGTCGCGAATTTTAAGCGACAATTAATTTAGTGATGCAAAAGTGCCATACATTTGCAGCACAAGTAGAAAAAAGCACCACAAATTAACTACACCACCTTTTGCAACTCAATAACAAGAGACGCATTTGCGACACTAAATTGACTTTTAACGACACAATTTACATGTCACGAATACCCTTCGACGTTTTAAATGTGACACCACATTTGTCGCTAATAATCTTGCAACATTCCTTTTAATGACCCAAATCAGTGTCGTAAATTAGTATGCGTCACTAAGACAACTGACGCATAATGTGTCGCGAATTTTAAGTGACAATTAATTTAGTGATGCAGAAAGTGTCATACATTTGCGGCACAAGTGAGAAAAAAGCGCCACAAATTTCCTACACCACCTTTTGCGACTCAATAACAAGAGACGCAAAATATGTCGCAAATTAGTATTTGCGACACTAAATCAACTTTTAGCAACACATTTTCCATGTCGCAATAGGTCACTTTTCTTGTAGTGCATTGACTCAAAACTAGACACAGAAAATGACTCAAATAGAAAACAAGAAAACAACTGATGACACAAAACTCACAGGACTAAAAAAACTGACTCAACAAGACAAATCAAAACACACATGTACTGCCCCTTTTCATGCTCTTCACACCTACTTGCCTCACAGACTTTATGTTCTTGTATAGCATATATAAACCCCACCAATCCACCAAGCAAACCAACTTATTGCTTTAGCACAATCATTCAGTAATTCCCTTTTAAAACAACACTCTATGGAGAGTAAAACACACATTCTCAAAATTCAAAATTTAAGGACACTCTCCCTAGTCTATACAGAATGATCCACTACTTGAAAATCGACCCATCGCCACAGTTCCGTATTGAGGGGACACAACTATTAATAACAACCCTTTATCTTTGGACACAACGAGGCTCAGGGATTCGAACTTGGTATGGCCCTAATTGGTCCTAAGTCACCTGTACGAAATAGAAACTCAGTGTGCATACAAAAAACAGCAACTCATCCTTCTCGGCATTTGCACAAAGTTGCCTCTCACTTGGGCAAATAGAGACCCATCTCTTCACAAATTCAGGTTATTACTTCATCCTTTTCATTCACAATTCAGCCACCAAAACAAAAATTTAGCAAGCAATCACAAGACTTTTTAACATTCACCGCACATAATTAATGCTGCACAATTCAACACTTTGCTTCTTTTCTCTTTTCCTCAGTTTTATTTTAGCACAACAGCACACCAATACAACATTCAGCAAGGTTCACATTTTTATACTTGCTTCTCTTATAGCCATTATACACATCATCTTCAATTCAACAAGCAAAAATCCAACATTCACATTGCATGCACACTAAGGGGGCAGAAAAGAGAGGATAAAAATTAGGCCTTGGTTCATTTGCTGACTCACAAGAAATACAGTCAAGGCTTCAAAGTGGCTTCTATGGATTAATGCATAGGAAAGTTCAGAAAGTAAAGCCAAACTTGGTTATCCTACAAGGGTCCCCCATCATCTAGTTGTATCCCATACAATGACCATCTTGACAAGTCAGACAGGCAAACAGTGGTATTCCCACTTCTCACCAAAAATCATTGTAGGCTCAAAACACTCATTTTCAATGGCTAAGAATGGGGAAAAAGTAGCCTGATCATGCTAAAGCAATAAAAACAAACCCAAACCTCAACCAAAAAGAGTAAACATATGCCAACTCAATCATGCATTCATGGTGCTTATTTCAATGTTCAGATCATAATAAGGGCAGTACTTGACTCAAAACATACTTAAAAACACATAAGACAAAAGATCCGGACAGGATCGACACATCCTTACACTTAAATTGATGCATGTCCTCAGCACAAAACAAGAATAAGAAACACACCAAGACTGAAAAAATAACATGAACATCCATAAATACGAAATTCACAAACTCACAAAGACAGACCCAAAACAATAAAAACACAGAGACTGAGAAAAGGAAGGAGAGATATTTACTCCGCCCGATTCTGGGCTAAGAGAGCCCGGAGGTGATCAAACTGTAACTGTATAGTAGCGAGACCGTCAGTGAACAGTTGCTGTAAAGCAGAAAAACCTTCTGTGACCTGGAGCTGTAGAGCAGCCTAGTCTTTCTTCAACTCTTCAACTGATTGTTGCACCTGTAAAAATTCTGCACTGGCTGCATGAGAAGGTGGTGGACGAGCCACATCATGGAAACAAAGGGCCCCATTGGAGGCCATATACAACAATTTTGTGTGCACTAGATATCCAGATGTAAGAGTCACAGGGGTAAGGGAAGGGGTCATGCAAGTGTGAGTGGGATCAAACAATTGAGCATTACGAGCAAGCAACCCCACAAAGTGACCGAGGGACAAATGTCTAGTCCTATGGGTTCCAATGTCCCCAAAAACATGACCTACATAAAATCCAAGGTTCAAAGGAACCTTATCCAGCATGCACGATAGAATATACAGTTCATTAGAAGACACCACATGCTGAGCAGAAGTCCTGTTTGAGAGCATCAATCTCATCCTTCGTCGTGAAAGTCAAATTTCTTTTGACTTGTTCTTGCTGGACTATCTGTGCAGGTGGAAATAGGGGAGTGCTCTCCATAGCGGCTGCTCTCTAGGCAGTAGAAGTACTCGCCCGTGGTGGTGATGTAGTCGGACTAGCAGTAGAAGTACTCGTCGGCGATGGTTGAGCGGTGGCAGTAGAAGTACATACCACTGGAGGTTCTACTTGGGTAGTAGAAAAATTGCCATCTGCAGTTGGTGTCACCGCCCCTTTATGTTGTCGTTTCGGTGCTGGAACAGTGGGGCTAGGTGACTGTTCATCTTTTGAAATTATGAAGGGCTCCTTAGCACTTTGAATTGGTTCTTTTCGACGCATGGAGGCGGAGGCAGCGTGGGAGGCCGCCCGATTTAAACGGAGGGCTTCGCTGAAATTGGGATCTGGGCCGCCTGAGTGGCGTTCTTCATCAGAGGTCGGGCTTTTTTTGGTGGTGTGGGCAAGGCAGCCTTGGAGCAGGCGGTGGGGAGAGGTGTCAGGGCCGTGGGTTTGTTGGATTGGGTAGTGGTGGTGTCGGGTGGTGGCCAAAAGGGATGGGGATGGCGTCGGGTTGGGTAGGTGGTGGTTTCGGGTGGTAGGAGGCCTTGGGGTGGGTGGATCGTAGACAGGAGGCAGACGGGACAGTGGCGGTGGTGTCAGGCTGTGTCGGGAGAAAACAATCAGGGAGGATGGTGGCAAGGGGAGTTGTCTCGATGACATTGGTTTTGTTGACCGGACGAATCCGAGTCTTTTTCTTTGGTCGGGTGCCGGCGGCCATGGAGGAATGGACGGGAATGGTGTTCAGAAGAGGTGGTGGAGGCGGTCTTTATTTGAGGAAGAAGATGAAGGAAAATTAGGGTGGGGTAGGTGGGTAATTCGTGGGAGGTAAATTGGGTAAAGGTAAATGGGTCGGTCGGTGGGTAATTGGGCTTGGGGAAATTGGGAAAAATTACTTTTGGGAAGTGGGCAGGTATTTGGGTCGGGTCGGGGTGGGTAGTTGGGTTAAGTTAGGCTGTTGGGTCGAGAATTGGGGCTGGGTTCAAATTAGGGCAAAATTGGCCCACTTTCTCTGAATTGCAAATGTATGTCCCTGGCACCAATTACTGAGATGCCCCAGACCTTATGATTGATGCACATTTCACCTTTTTCTTTTTCTTTGGAGCTTCTAGCCCTCCAATTATTCCTGCATGCAACATTAAAACATCCAAACCATTCAAAAATTAGCACGAACATCTCCAAATAAATAAATAAAATTAAAGAAAATGAAAATCAAAAAATTAAAATGAAAAAGAAAACAAAAATTTAAAAGAAACCTGGGTTGCCTCCCAGTAGCGCCATTCTCAAGTCTAAGGCTAGACTCAGTTGTCTCTTCTTAGTGATTGGGACAAATTGACAAGGAGAGTTCCTCCACTGTCTGGATCTAACCCGGCTCATGGTAATGCTTGAGACGCTGTCCATTGACCTTGAATTGCTGACCGGTTCCGGGGTCTTTCACCTCCACTGCTCCACTTAGGCCCACGGCCACTACCTCTAGTGGTCCTTGACTTGCTCTTCAACTTACCACTAAAGAGGCGCAACCTACACTGAAAAATCAGGACCTGTTGGCCCACTTTGAACTCCTTCTTTCGGATTAGGAGATCGTGCCTCCCCTTAGTGCGTTCTTGATACCACTTGGCCATCTCATAGGCATCCTCTCCCAATTTTTCTAACTCTTGCAGCTGGAATTTCCTCTCTTCTCCACATGCTGCTGTGTCCATGTTTAATTTCTGGACTGCCCAGTACGAATGATGCTCTAGCTCAACTGGGAGATGACACGTCTTCCCAAACACCAGCCGGTATGGCGACATCCCAATTGGGGTCTTGTACGCGGTCCTATATGCCCACAGTGCATCATTCAACTTTTGGCTCCAATCCTTCCTTGATCTATTCACTGTCCTCTCCAGGGTCCGTTTAATCTCTCTGTTAGAGACCTCGGCTTGTCTATTTGATTGGGGGTGGTAAGGTGTTGCAAGCCTGTGCTGCACCTTAAACTTCTTCATGAGTGCTGCAACGGTTCGGCTACAAAAATGTATTCCTCGATCACTAATGATTGCCTTAGGCACTCTGAACCTACAAAAAATATTAGCCTGCAAAAAATCTGCGACCACCTTTGAATCATTAGTCCGGGTAGCTTTTGCTTCCACCCATTTAGACACATAGTCAACTGCCAGCAATATATATAACATTCCATTTGATGCGGGGAACGGTCCCATAAAGTCTATCCCCCACACATCAAAAATTTCACAAACTTTTACCAAAACTTGAGGCATCTCATTTCATCTCAAACACCTATATATCCTCCTCGCTGGCATCTATCACAGTTCCTGCAAAATAGATACGCATCTCTGTTTAATGTTAGCCAATAAAATTCATTGTTCATCACCTTTCACGCAGTTTGTTTTGGTCCAAAATGGCCTCCACAAGCAAATGAGTGACAGTGTCAGAGAATGTCCTCATGTTCCCACTCTGGAACACACCTCCTAAGGATCTGATCTGGTCCAAGCCTCCACAGGATTGGCTTGTCCTATATGTAGTACTTGCTATCGGTTATTAGCTTCTCACGTCGTCCTCGTGAATACTCTGGTGGAAATACCCCTGCGATCAAATAATTCACATTGTTAGAGTACCAAGGGTCAGGATGTTTCTCACCTGTTAGCACGTCAAGCATCAAATTGCAGGGTTGTGTTACAGTGTCGGCGGCATAGAGATATTCCTCCAGAAATGTCTCCTTGATAGGTATTTCCTCTTCTGGAACCAACAGCCTGCTTAGGTGATCTGCCACATAATTATCTGCTCCCTTCTTGTCCCTTAACTCCCAGTTAGATTCCTGGAGCAGTAGAACCCATCTAATCAGTCGAGGCTTTGACTCCTTCTTTGCCAACAAATGCTTCAAAGCTGTATGATCTATGTAAACTACCACTTTGGATCCTAGCAAGTAGTGCCTGTATTTATCAAAACCGAAAACAATGGCCAAGAGCTCCTTCTCCGTAGTGGTGTAGTTGCATTGGGCTGGATTCAAAGTCTTGGAGGCATTTTATATTGCATGGCTCTCCTTTCCAATTTTCTAGCCCAGTACGCCCACTGCATAATCGCTTGCATCGCACATAAGCTCAAAAGGGTGCTCCCAATTGGGTGGTTGAATCACTGGAGCTGAAACCAACCTGCCTCTTAAAAGATCAAAGGCCTTCTTGCAGTCGTACGTTAGGTCAAACGGGACATCATCTTTCAGCAGATTTGTCAGTGGCTGGGCAATTTTTGCAAAATCTTTGATAAATCTTCTATAGAAACCAGCATGCCCCAGAAAGCCACGAATCTCCCTCACACTTATTGGGTAAGGAAGCTTTGAAATCAGCTCCACCTTTGCTTTGTCCACTTCTATCCCCTCTTGACTGATTTTGTGCCCAAGTACAATTCCTTCATTCACCATGAAATGGCACTTCTCATAATTCAAGATCAAATTCTTCTCCACACACCTTGCCAAGACTAAATCCAAACTCTCCAAACATTCGTCAAATGAGTCCCCATACACTGTGAAGTCATCCATGAAAATTTGGATGCACTTCTCAATCATGTCTGAAAAAATACTCATCATGCACCGCTGGAAGGTACCAGGTGCATTGCATAAACCAAAGGGCATTCGGCGATGTGCATATGAGCCGAAAAGGCATGTAAATGTGGTCTTCTCCTGATCATCTTTGTTCACCCAAATCTGAAAATACCCACTATAGCCATCTAAGAAACAAAAGAACATCTTTCTTGCCAACCTTTCCGAGCATCTCATCAGTGAACGGTAGAGGAAAATGGTCCTTCCTTGTTCCCGAGTTCAACTTCCGAAAATTGATACACATGCGCCATCCAGTAAGGAGGTGCATCGGCACTAGTTCAATTTTTTCATTGATCACCACTTCAAACCCTCCTTTTTTTGGAACAACATGGACCAGGCTTACCCACTTACTGTCAGAAATCGGGTAGATGATCCCCATGGCTAAGAGCTTCAAAATTTCCTTTAACACCACCTCCCACATATTTGGATTCAACTTCCTTTGATGCTCTCGGGTAGGTTTGGCGTCAGGCTCCAAGAAAATGTAGTGCTGACATATGTCGGGACTGATTCCAGTGATGTCAGCCAAGGTCCATCCAAGTGCCTTTATATTCTTCCCAAAATTTGAAGCAATCTGTCCTCCTGGGTCATAGTTAACCCCTTGCTAATTAAGACTGGCAGTGTCTCACCATCTCCTAGATAGGCATACTTGAGATTGTCAGGGAGAGGTTTCAATTCCAGCTCTGGAGCTTTAACTATAGATGGCAAAGGCATGTCAGCACTCGTTTGCTTGGGCAAATGGATCTGGGTCTAGTACTGGGTGCTGCTTCAACTGCATACAAGGACATGATTACCTCCCTGATCTCTTCATCATTCAACTCTTGGGCATCAATATAGGTCAAATTATATGTGGGCACTACCTCCAGCTTATCCTATAAAAAATAAGTCTCAAAATGCTCTTGGACAAAGGGGTCAATTACATCACTACCATACACATTCTTAAGATCAGATGGATATTTCATGGCATTCTCTATGCTAAATGTGTATTTCTCACCATAATATTCTAGACAGATAGAGCCATTATATACATCAATCAAAGCCCTAGCAGTTTTCAAGAAAGGCCGACCTAACAACACACCCACAGAATCTTTAGCAGGATCATTATCCATCTTAATAACATAGAAATTTGCATGATACACAAAAGAGTTCACACGTGCTAACACATTCTCAAGCACACATGACCTGTCAGCTAGTTGGATAACTACTTTTGTATCTACTAACTCAACACCAGATAAAGTCATGTAGATAGACATCGGCATCACATTAATAGAGGCACCTAGATGACACATAGCATGCTCTATTACTATCTCTAATAATGCAAGGCAAAGAAAACATACCTGGGTCCTTCCATTTAGGTGGAAGTTTTTTCTGAATAATGGCGGAAACGTTCTCGCCTAGCACCACCTTGCTTGCTCCCCTTGGCTTTCTTGCCATGAACTCCTTCAGAAACTTCCCAACTGGCGGAAGTTTGATTGTCTTGAGGAAAGGGACGTTGACTTCCATTTTCTCGAACACTGCCAAGTAGTCCGCAGGGTCTTCTTTTGGCTTCTTGGCCTTCGGCTTTAAGCTGTTTGGAAATGGGGGAGCTCTGTACGAATTCCCCTTTTAGACTTGGAGCTGGGGTAGGAATCTCTATTGGTTCAGCCAC
The DNA here is from genome assembly GCA_016801395.1 of Leptodermis oblonga. NCBI lineage: Eukaryota > Viridiplantae > Streptophyta > Magnoliopsida > Gentianales > Rubiaceae > Leptodermis > Leptodermis oblonga. The sequence continues at coordinate 29,041,544 of CM028760.1, forward strand.
TGGTTCAAGTTGCATCTGGCTAATCAACTTCTGGGACCACGGTCTACTTGGGCAAATCGACCCTTGCTGATGGTGATTTTTTCACTACAAGCTCCAAAACCTTGCCACTCCTCGAAGTGATCTCATTCACGTTCTCCTTAGGTGGAACCTGTACTTGGGAAGGTAACTTGCCCTGATTTCCCCTGAGTTCTTGGATGGAGGCAGATAATTGAGACATCGTTTGTGCTATCCCATCCATAGTTGTCCTTTGCTCCTTTTGTTGCTCAAACAAATCACCAATTGCATCCTCCATTGATTTACCACCGCTTTGTTGATTCTGATTCTGAAACCCTCTCTGTTGGGGTGGTTGGTACGGTGCCCCTTGGTTACGATTGTTGTTAAAACCTTGGTTGGGGGCTTGTTGATTGGAATTTGGGCCTTGGTTCTATTCACTGTCTTCTGGTATCTTCCAACTGAACACTAGGTTATCCTTCCATCCAAGATTGTAGGTATTCGAATAAGGATCTCTTCTTTGTTGCTGCCTATTCCAATTCCCTCCAGAATTATGTGTTCCAATACCCAGCTGCATTTTCTTGAGCAATAGGGTCATTTGGTGCGAGATTGCACTAATGAGTTAGATGACCCTTGTTTCCACAAATACCACAGAACTCCTCTTCTGGTTTGCTGTTCTAGTGACATTGCCCTTCTGTTCTACTGCTGCTTGCCATAGCAATTTTTGCCACTAGCTCTGTTAATTTTTCCACGTTGGCGGTCAACTTATCTATCTTCTCATCATCTCCAGTATCATCCACGAGTCTGATGTCGGCATTCCGTTTGACCAACCGGACTGGTTCATCAAATTCTCCCTTAGAGCCAATGACATCCTCGATGACCTTCCTTGGTTGGGCGACGGTATTGTTATGGAAAGCTCCACCACTGGAGGAATCTATCAGCTTCCTTTCTTCTCCCGTCATGCCATGATAAAAGTACTTGAGCAATTGGGCATCACTGTATCTGTGGTTTGGGCAGCTCTCAACTAGCTCGTTGAAACGGAGCAAGTAATTACTCAGTGACTCATCGTACTCCTGCCAGATGCTACTGATCTCCTTCATCACCGCATTTGTCCTGGTGGAAGGGAAATACTTCTTCAAAAATAACTCCTTCATTTGCCCCCATTTTCTGACAGAGTTTGCAGGTACTGAGGAAAACCATCTGTTGGCTTTGCCGGTCAGAACATATGGAAAAGCTACCAACTTGAGCTAGTCTGAGGTTGCTCCTGTTGGCAACTTACCCACCTTAAAATTTTTGCCACAAATGGGATTTTAAACAATCGAAATTCCCAATAAATAGGCCACATCATGAAAAGTGATGCTCATTTCTCCAAACGGCAAGTGGAATGAATTGGTTTCCGGATACCATCTCTCCACAAAGGCACAGAACAATGCAGAGTCTAACTCAGGATGCATGCAAAATGCCAAAAGTGACAAATTGGACAGGTCCCCTAGGCTTTTCAACTGCACCCCATCTACTATCCATTTTATCAGACGGTCATACCCATTATGACACTTCAACATATCACGTTTGATAGAGTCCGTCGTGAGGCTACCAAAATGCACAAAAATCAGTGCTTAAACCTGCAAGAAATTACTACAAATAGTATAGAAAGTAGGGTCGATCCGCAGGGAACAGCTGACTAAAACTCTCATTCCTGTCAATTTGAAACATGGTTTGATTTGCAATCACCTTTGTGTCTCAGAGAGACCTTTAAAATTTGTCAGTTTATAAAAACTAAAACTTCACAAGAACAAATAAAATTATCACTAAAAGAGTATTCCAACATTATATGAATCAGATCAATATATGCATGCAATCATTAACGCCACAAACAAATCAAAGAGCAATGTATCGGTTGGTTATAGATTACCGTGGGCTCCCTACGACATAACCAAATCCCCCCTAGTGTGTCGGCAATTACCGTGGACTTCCTACGACACGACTTCCTCTCTAACTAACCAAACTAACAGGCCGTGGGTTCCCTACAACACCTATTAATTTAATTAGTAGCATTAATTACCGGGAGGACCCAACACTAACACTTCTATCGGGTTAACTTTAGAAGTTGTTATCTATTTATCTGGTACTACCCGATGGTAGGTTTGTCACTTGTTGACGTTAGCGGATTAAACAAAAGCTTATCAGACTTTAATTAAATCTAGAATTTAGACTTATTGCACAAGATAAATGGAAATACAAGCACTTCAACCAAATTCAGTCCTATGTTTCATACATGCATAGATCTACTTCATCACATAATGCCGGAATAAAAAGTTTAGTTACTCATAGTCATGGCAAATACATTTAGATTTAATGTAAAAGCCATCAGACAAAACAACAAAGAAGAAGGAATGGAATACTTATTGATAATTGCAGGTCTGAACCACCCTCAATTTGGGCAAATAGAGGCCTGAATAAGAGCAATCTAGCACACAAAATTAAGAGCAAAACTACTGTATGAATTCTCTTTGAAACCAAAACGAAAAATAAAGGAAAACTTCTATAAAAACTTCTGTAAAATCAAAAAGAAATGAATAAAACTAGGAAGACAAGTGTATCAAAGCTATGAAAAATAAACTAAACCAAGAGAGGAGCTCTAGAAGACTAACATGAGAAAGAAAAGAAAACTAAAACTAAAGCTGAATGAATTTGATGTTCAGCACTCTCCTCTATTTATAGTAGTAGAAAATGCTAAAAAGTAGGAAGAATAATTATCCTCCCAGCTGTTGCACACGTATGTTTCCATCTGATGAGATCAAATTTGATCTTATCACTTCACTGCATCAAAAATCAAGATTTCAAGCCAAGGATAAAATTTTATCCTTCTTTCCTTCCTGAACCTTCTAGCTCCTTCCTGAACAAGTTCCCAAATATTCTTTTTTGTCTTCCTTTCCAGTAAAACTTCCAGACTGAGATAACTCTCATATTTACTGCATGTTGGGCTTTTTCCTCTTAATTCACGGTTGGAATAACCAAGACTTCTCCATGGCTGCCCATTTTCTACCACTACCTTCCTTTTGCTCAAACGGACCCCTTTTTTTTTTTCCTCCTTTTAGCTCATTCTTTTCCTTCTTGACTCAGTCTCTAAACACCTGCTCTTGGCTTCATAAAACAACAAATATACCCGTGAAAAGTACCCAAGAGACGCTAAAATAAAACAACTAAATGACACTCATCAACGTTCCTACGTAATGTAATAAATATAGTAACACATTTTTGGATACAAGTTATAAAGCATATTTCGAAACAAGTAACAAAGCATAATACGATACCTGCCCATGTCATATGTAGTAGGCAATATAACCCTTAAAACTCTACAACAACTCTGGATTTGAAGGTCTACCGTCAATCGGATGATCTAAAATATTGTAGGTTTTCCACCCATCATCCGTCCTTGACCTAGCCTCGGAGCCCATTAATGCTTTACCTTTTCCAATTCCCCTTGGTTGGATGCTTGAATTTGGCTATTCCGTTTCATCGTCCACTTGATTCATTGACCAATCCGAATTCCATTCTATGTCCACCCCCCCCCCCCCCCCCCAAACCCCGTGCCAATTCCCTCTCAACCTGTTCAATATTTTCTCTTTCTGAATCCTCATCCGCATTTTCAATGAAGGGCGGTGCAAATTAATTTTCTATGTCTTCACCATTACTTGCCCCCCTCCACATTTACAGTCTAGGAAGAAGCACGTGATCTTCCTACCACCCTTCCCTGACGCTTAGATGCTGTGGACGGGATTCGGCCATCTATTAGCTCAGTGGCTTTTATTTCCTCAGTGGCTTGTATTTCCTCATTGTCTTTTTTTTTTTTTCTTCTGGCGAATTTCAACCTCAAAGTTTTCAATCTATCTGACATCTGAAATAAAAACATGACGCAATCAAAAATTATAAAAAAAGAATAGAACAAACTCTAAATAATATGTCAAAACAGTTCAGAAAAATGCTTTTAAAAAAAAAATTACGAAAAATCCCGCCTGTGACGGGCACCAATTTTTAGGAAAATCTTGCTCAACCTGGGCGGAATTTTCCAGAAAATGTCACCGGTCACGAGTGGGATTTTCCCCTGCTGAGCGGGATTTCTCGGAAAATCCCGCCCCTAAAAGGTGGGATTTTCCAGAAAATTCCACCCAGGCCGAGCGGGATTTTCCAAAAAGTCCTGGTGTCCTGTGATGGGATTTTCCCAAAAATCCCACTCCAGCTGTTCGGGATTTCTGGGAAAATTCAGCCTGTGTCTGGCAACATTTTCCGGTATATCCCACTCAGCTCAAGCGGGATTTTCTGGAAAATGCCGCCAGTCACGGGCTGAATTTTCCAAGAAATCCCGCCCAGTTGGGGAGGGATTTTCTGAAAAATCCCGCCGTGACTGGCGGGATTATCTGATAAAAAGGCAACTTTGCCGTTTTCCCCAAACCCAGCTGCAATCCGACCAAAAAATCAAAATTTCGGCCAAAGAACCGCATGCCACATTAAACATTAAACCCAATATAATTCTGCCCAAATTCACAAAGAAATCCAACAAAAAAAACCAATTTTCGAATTTCTACAATTTAACCATCTAATTCGAATTCAAACTAAACTAATCGGAAACTAACCTTTGTTTTCTTGGAAACGATTTGATGCCGCCAGTTGGTCTTCCCTCCTGCTGCCGTCATTCGGTCTTCCCTTGTGCTGCCGCCGTTCGTTCGTTTCGCCGGGCCTTCTTCTGCGCGTCGGCCGTTCACGGTAAGAAGAGAAGCTGCCTGGTTTTGGTTTTTTTTTCCTTCTTCAGGCGAAGATGGAAAAGAAAAAGGAAAAAGAAATTAAAAAAAATTAATGAAGGGCATAATAGTAATTTTGCAAGAAAATTTTCCTATGAATAGTAAAATTGTTGCTGTAAATAACATTTTCTATAAAAAATTATTCATATGTTGGACCCCTTGCTTTAAATGTATTTTCTTACCTTGATGAGTATTATCCCAAATTCTATGGAGTTTAAAGCTTCAGCTATGTGGTGTTGCAAAGAGTACATCAGAAAGCAATGAAAAAAATTTTCTATGTGGTGTTGCAAAGAGTACATCAGAAAGCAATGAAAAAAATTTTAAGGGCAAATTATATGAATGACTACTAAACTATTTTTTGCTTACTTTTGGCCACTAAACTATTGCATTTGACCATACTTGGCCACTAAACTATTGCTTCTGCCAACTTTTGGCCACTAAATAATTTTTCGCTCACTTATGGCCACTAAACTATTAGAAATTGCCATTAATGACCACTCCGTTAGAAGTTACCATCAAATCTTTATTTACTCCTTAATCTTTAATGTTCCCAAAATCCTAATAATCTTTAAACTGCCTATATATATGCATCAATGTTTTTTAACATCAATCACTCACAAACAAATATTATTTGTATTTTTTTATTTTCTCGATATCTTTATTTGTATTTATAAACATATGATAAATTATTCTTTGACTCATCGAACGTTATTGTCTTTAACTTTAATTTTTAGTATTCGTTTTCTAACATAGGATATAGACATCGATCTCATTTATTATTTATTTATTATTTTATTTTTGGAATTATGTTAGATTTTGAAAATTTATAAAATGATATGAGAATTCTAAATGTCACTACAAAATGATATAATATTCATGAATAAAGTTGGCCGTCGAAATAAAATAAAGATGTGAATAAAAAAATGCAATTTTTAAATAACAAATTTAAAAAATGAAAGTAAATAAAGATTTGATGAAAATTCTTAATGGAGTGGCCGTAGTGACAACTTCTAATAGTTTAGTGGCCAAAAGTGGGCACGGGCCATAGTTTAGTGGTTAAAAGTAGGCAAAAAAATAGTTTAGTGGCCAAAAGTAGACACATGCAATAGTTTAGTGACCAAAAGTAGACACATGTAATAGTTTAGTGGCCAAAAGTATGCAAAAAATAGTTTAATAGCCAAAAGTGGGCACAGGCAATAGTTTAGTGGTCATTCATATAATTTGCCCAAATTTTAAAGATGGATGAGTCCTTAATTTGTTATAAATTAATTACACGGTGGATGAAGTCATTAACGACAGTTTTCAGCCCTGCATTTGATAAATTATCTTTTGAGTGATTCTTTCTTTGAAATAAATTGTAGTACCCTTAAGGAGGTTGAATGTGTTTATTGGCAAGCTTGGGGAATCAATTCTGAAGCTGATCACCCATTTTCTGAGGTCAAAAACTTCCAAAGCGATGGGATCAAATAGAGACAGAAGGCACAAACCAATAAGTTACCATCCTCATTTACCAAGCTTCAACACTTCATCAAGTTTTCATTATTCTAGGCTTGATGAGGACAAGCCTGCTTTCAGCAGCAAGGATTTGTCAGGAACATTAGTTAATTAAACAGTTCAATTTTTGGAGTGAGTGTTATAAGTGTTTGAGTTTCTACAGTAGAATTTGTCCGAACTAGTACTAGAGGGCAACTAATTAAATGGACAGCTTGTCTAATTCACATGGATTATGAATGCTTACAACAATAAAAGCTTTGGCATGTATTAAATTTCCATCTACAGCACACTCGATCCCTCTTCAATTTCTGCAGAGGGCAACTAAAAGGAATGTTAGGATGCAACCTTTGCCATGGAGTTTCCATATTTCCTGATCGAGTGAAGATGAGAGAAAAATAAGAGGGATAAAAATAGATCCTTGCATTTCTTTCATGAGTAGTGTTGCCATCCAATCATCTTTTTAAGGTTCAACTTTCCCTTAAATTTCTTCTAAAAGCGTATCGTCGTGGTTGCTTCCCGCGGATGGGTATAAATCAAAACTACATATGATGGCGATGGTAGAATTGTGTTATCCAACAACAACGATAGTCTTTTTAAAATCAAAGGCCTTGTCAGGCACCCAATGAAATTGTGCCACATATGCTTTTTAAAATCATTCCTATATTTATGCACTCTATTTTGTCATCATTATTATGGACTCTAAATTAATTTCTATATTTAGTAAATTGTAATGAAACATTTTAACCATGAAATTTCTTCTATCCTTTGTGTATTTTTTTTTTTTTTTGTATTATTGTGTGTATAAAAATAAAATTGACTGTTGTCATCCTTAATTTTCTATTTTAAATATAATTTCATAGTAGTTGTGTGAATATAATTTTGTAAAATTAAAATAAATTTACCCTACACATGAAAAAAAGTGGAATTCTTAGTTATAAAATAAATATACCCAATATCTAAGGGTTTACTTTTTTGGTGTAGGGTATATGTATTTCAATTTTTTTTTGAATTTATTTTCAAAAAGTAAATTAAATATATATCCTACACTAAAAAAAGTGAACCCTTAGTCACAAAATATACCCAATACTTAAGGATTCACTTTTTGTGGGTAGAGTACATTATATATATTAAAATTTTAAAGACACTATTTATTATTTTAAGTTATAAGATTACAAAAAAATAAAAAAATTAATTAGATATAATAATCAAAATACATATAAAATATTAACGGTAGAAAGAAATAAACCATGCCTTCAAGTAATTAGGCTTAAGAAAAATTTAAAAAAAAAAAAAAAAAAAAGACTACATGGGAAGAGAGGAGGGGAATTTTACTAGAATTAGGAGTTGATTTAGTTAATAAATCCATAATAATCATGCTATAAATAATTTAAAAAGCATATATGGCACAATTTCATTGGGTGGCTGACAAAGCTTTTGTAGATATTTTTCTCTATATATTTTGATTTTTAATACTAGCTAACATTACAAGCATAGTAATACTATAAAAAATCATTTTAAATGTTCAAGGTTATCTTAATTTCTAATATTACCTTCACTAAATTTATCCTAATTACCTTCCAATACTAACAATGGTAAAATGCATGGAACATCACGTAACTATGGCTTTTTGCAAAACATGACACTTTCTTTTAAAATGTTTTTTTTACATCACGCGACTATCAGTTTTTCTCAAAACATAACACTCTGTCTTTTAAAAGACATGTTCGAACCTACACTTTTTACATTCACCGGCTTCAGTTACTAATATTGAAGATTTTAATCAAATTTCAAAAGAGAGAAAAAAAAATGGAAAAGAAAAAAGATTGTACTTAAATTGCTGTGTTCAGAAATCAAGATTCATAAGTTCATGTTTAGGCCCTGTTTGGTAAAGAGACTCAAACCATAATTTGAGCTTTATTTTAATTTTATAATATTAAAATTACATTGAAAATGTAAAAATGTTGTTAGAAATGTAAAAAAGTTTATTGAAAATGTAAAAATGCTTATTGAGAATGACGAAAAATTATTATAAAATCAAAATGAGACTCAAACCATTTACCAAACAAGGCCTAAGGAAATGTAAAAAGTCTCTTTAATCTCTTTTTTCCTATGATCTTCTTTGAAGATTGCTAATTTACAGAAGAAAAAAATTGAATGAGTGTGGCAATTGCAACTCTCAAGTGCAGTTTACCACTGAGGAATCCCACAAAGGAGTTCATGTGTTACTATTTGAGCATGAAATCTTTACTAGAAACTGCTCCTCCTCTTCCTCTTCTTGGCCCCCCTGAAATCTACCGTGTAGCCGCCCCGCCCCCCCAACCCCCCTCTTTCTGTTGAGGAAAAAAACAAGGCTCCCCTGCAACAAACAATCCAACAAAAATGTAGGAAACAAAAAGCATTACTCCCATAGATCCCTTCATGAATTTGATGATTTCACAGTACAACAACAACAGTGGCGGCAGGAAATGACTGTTTTACCCCTGAAAAAGGCATTTCTTAGCCACTTAACGGTGGACGCTAATGGAATGGTATGTTTTGCCCGTTTTGAAAGTTCACTGTCAAAAAAAGAGCATTTTAAAGAAAGTGTCAATTTTTGCAAAAGTCCATAATTAAGTGATGAATTGTGCATTTCACCCTACTAATAATATTATAAAAATATTCTAAAGATTTTGCAATGGGGAGGTAGTGATATCTAGTCGAGTTGAGCTGAGTTTTGAAGTGTTCAAATTTTATACATTTATTAATCGAGTCTAAAATCTTGTTCATCTTTTATGGACATTGAGATTTCCGTACATATATATAAATACACATAAAGATTCAATTAATATATTTATTATTTAATAGTTTTATATTGTATATAATTATTAAATTTATGTTATATAATTAATAGTTTAATCAACTTTGTTCATGAATTCTGTCCATTTATCAATTGAACTTAAAATCTTGTTCGTATTCGTTTATTATCGAACATGATCATGAGTTTGTATATGAACGTTCATGTTCGTTCTCAGTATCAAATAGCATTAATCCAATGATGAAAATCATTTATATTTACATATAAAAATTCTTGAATACGATATGCATCTCAAATATGCAATCTCAAGCAACTCTTGTCGCGCAAATGTGCTTATCAGATACGATCCATTGAATATTCCTCATATATACTTGTTACTACTCCTCTCACTCCTATATTAAACGTCCAAGCTTATCTCAATTTCTAATATTAATCTCACAAAATTTAACCCAATTACTTTCTAATACTAACAAGCTTATAAAAAGATTTTATAGTGAGGGAGGTAGTGATATCGAGTCAAGTCGAGCCGAGTTTTGAAGTAATCAAACTCTATTCATTAATTAATCGAGTTTAAAATCTTGTTCATGTTCATTTATTTATTGTAACGCCCCTATTCGACCCCCTATCCAATATAAAAAATTCTACCGGACACGGTTTGGTTCACATTAGGACTCAATAGTGCAAGCAGAATAATAATAACTAAATTATAAATAGTGGAAGCTTTTAATTTTAAGTTGTAGAATTACAATCCACATAAGTCCCAATTTTTTAGCCTAACAGTCTAATAAAACTTCATAATATAAATAGAATTTTTATAAAGTTTGATGGAATCTCCAGTCTTGCTCAGCTCACTATCATGTGGTCCATACTGCCACTGAGAACTTTGGTGTTGCCGAAATCTAGCTCAGCTCACTATCATGTGTAATTTATAGTTTTGGTTCTTTTGATTTATAGTTTATCCGAATGCAGTCTAGTGCATTAGTTAGTATATTGATAAGGAACTTCAAGCACAAATCAATTATTCAAACAAATTTTAGACTAAGGCAAATATTTTGCTGAATTTGTAAACTATATATCTTAAACATCAAAACATTAGAGGGGACAATCAATACCACTATTTGACTTTCCATCACTATCGTTATAAAATTTGAAAAATGATTAGGAGAATATTGAACTCCTGTTGAAGAGTTTGGCTGTTAAAGTAATAGCTAATTTGGAGATTTTGGATTTCATAGTTTGATGAGCATTCTAAGATAAAAAGTGTAGGTTCGAACATGTCTTTCTAGGAGTTTTTGATTGAGCTTTTATTACTAAGAAATTATTTGCATGGATTTTGATGTTTTGGGTCTTATATACTGTGAAGGATTATATTGTTCCTGCTTTGTTAGTTTTTCTTTTTCTTTTTCAGGTGTTTTAAGCTTTTAAGTATGGTGCTTAATTGTTGTTGGTGCAGTTTCAAAATTTTCCCCCTTTTATGTTAACTTGTTTCCTTCCTTTCTGTTCTAGTGCTAGCTTTTGCATAATTGTTTAAGCGTTTCCTCAAGAGTTTCCATATATTGTTTTTTTTTTTTTTTTGAAAGACCTTATATTGTGATTAACAGTAATGTTAACGCTGTCTTTCAAGGATAGTTTTACATACTCTCTTCATCCCCATTTCCTATTGAAAAGGCCCCCTCACAGAAGATTAGCACCACCAATGGTAGGGTGCAAATTGTATGCCCAAGTCCAATTGTATGCCCTACGGAGACTGGGTTTTCATCTGGGGTCCAAGTGCTCTTTTTGTAGCTCGGAGAGTTCTCCTACATGTGTTTTATGCGGGCCCTTTGGCCTGTGGGATTCGGGCACACATTGGGGCTCGACTACATGCTACACCTTTGGCTATAATGGACTTATGAGATGTATTGGACTTTTATTGGCTTAGGGAGGATTTCGAAATAGCTCGTCTTCCCAATATGGTGTCGGCTATTGTACCGGTGGTAGTTTGTTGGGAGATTTGGAGGGCGCATTGTAAGGCAATTCATGAGGGTTAGACAGTGGGATCGGCCCAGATGTTGAGCGCGGTCGTTAAGTTAATCTATGACTTATTGGCTTTAAAACCCCCCACCATACCTATCTTCTGCGGCTTTCTTGGAAGGTAACATACCCCAGTGGGCATATCAGAAGCGGAAGGAGGAGCGGGTAGTCTGAAATACCCCGTCCGAGGTCTTGTTTTTGAAGGATTTGTCCAATGTTGTCTCTGACTCCTGTATCGGCCTTCAGGACTCCAAAGTCCCCTACAATGTTCTCAGTTCTCATCTCTGATTCTAGGAAAAGAACTTTCCTTCGAGCTCCTTGACACGCAGGTTAACCCCGCGGTTTGGGAGATCAGCGGACATGTGGTGCTGAAAAGGAAGGAGGACTATGAGACGGCATTTGAGGGCTATGCTTGGAGGCTTCTAGCCGAGGTATCCCTTTCTGAAGCGAGGTTTGAAGAAGTGAAGGCTCTGATCTTTGAAGCCATTGCTTCCAGAATCGAGGAAGTGGATGGTGGCCATTCGACCCTTCTTGAGGATCTAGATGGCACTCCCCAACCTCCTGAGGATGTTGATGCCCTTAACGAAGGGTCTCAGCCAGCTATTGTGTCTGTTTTTTCTTTCTATTGTTGTTGTATTTAAGTGCAGAATTGACCTTTACTTGTGAGATATATGCCTAAATAATGCAACCAGGCTTTCTATGGTTGTAGATGGTTATGCTGTTTATTGGGATAGAGCTCTGCTGAACTCTTTGCACGTAAAATACTTGAATTGTTGGAATTGCTTCCTTATCAAAAAAATGAATACATATACACTCAATTCTACGTTTTTTTTTTTTTTTTTTTTTCCGCCCAACTCAAGTATATTTCTGTGCTCTTTCCAAAAAAAAAAACAAAAGTATATTTCTGTGCGCTTCAACTCTGGTCATGCCCCCATATGCCTAAGAATATGGAACAGAAAACTGCTGAAAAGCGGGAAGAAGAGATTTTCCTCAAAAAACAAAAAACAAAGAAAAGGAAGAAGAGAAAATTCTTGAAGATGCAATTCACGAAGCTGTGGCACTGAAGCTTTTCCAAGAAAGAGCATCACTTACTGAAAGAATTTCCCACTTTAAAAGATCTCTCTCCACAGTAATATTTTTCTACTTGAAAGGCTAATAATACACATGTAAGAAGCTGGAACAGGCAGATACGTACGTGGAAGCTAAAAAGGAAGCAGAAGCAAAAGGAGCTTCGCAGCTTTTATCGAATGCCCCAATGCGCTCACTACCAGAAATTCTTTGAAATGATCCAGAGGAGAATCTAGAAGATAAACCCCCACCCATATTTTCCGATCCAACTTCACATTTTGCCTTCCGGCAGTCAAATCTTTCTCCCGATCCCATGGTTTCCATGGATGATTCCTTTCCCATTCTTCTTTAACCGGTTCAAGCTTAGATTTCTTCTTCGAGCGACTTTGCATTGACTCCCGGTGCTTTTCTACCAGTGACTTTGATCGTTTTGATTTGTTATATTGATCCACCAGTTCAGCCTCGGAACTAGATCTTCTTTCTTGATCGTTTGAACCAAGTGCAGAAGCCTCATTATATGCTTCCAAGTAGCTGCAGTATTTAAGCATGTTAGCTTCAAATAAAACGTTTCCTAAGGCCTTATATCATAATTAAAGTGCATATACATACTTCATTTTTGCTTTATGTACTCTTTCTACTGGAGTATCCGTCCAGGCACTACTGTCCCCACGTCCTTCCTTCGAACTTCTGCTGAATTCTGTTGTCGATTGCATGCTCACTCCAGGCTAATTAACATAATGCAAATGAAGGCAATTAGTGAAGATCAATACAAGGCCAACGTTGGGCAAAAATACATGTTAAATTTCAACATAAAAAATAATACGTACTCAAGGAAGCACCAAACTAAGATCAACAACTGAAAATTCTTAAATTTTTAAAAATTAATGGATGACTAAACTTGAACTAAGTATGTTCAACAGGTTGATCAAGATATAATATACGACATAAATAGTAAGTCAAAGGCAGTTTGACATGATATTTGGTTGCATGAAATATACAATGCAAAAGAGAATGAGCTAGGACAAGGTCAGTGGGGGTGGTACTGACTCACTCTCAGTTGATGTTTCTTGGTTGAATTTAATACAAAGATCACAGTTGCAAAGGAATTATTTGGGTACAATAATGGATGAATTATTTATTTGAATAAGGTACAATTTAGTTGCAAAGGAACAACTAATTGTCTGCCATAGTGAAACAGTTTTGCTGGACTGTAAACTGTGAACTAAACTAGAATCAAACACCTACTAGTTGAACAACCCAATCCTAGCTGCCATGCGTACTAAGTGTTGAAAACTGTGAGTTAATAGGTAATAACCTAGTGTAATTAGGACTCCAGAAACATTACCTTAAACCATTTGTAGATAAATATGGTTTCTAGTAATTGTCTAGGATTAGGAGACCAAGAGGAATTAGGAAACCAATCAATCCTGTTCTGAATTGATTTCCATCGTTATTTCTTTCCTTTTCCTAGTTTGTGTAGGTTCAGCTCTTTGGCTATATAAGAGACCAAAGAGCTGTGATGTATAGTATCTGTTTAATCAGTAAATTCTACATGGTATTAGAGCCTAGGTTTTAACCCAAGAAAATTACGATGGTGGAGTCAAGGTCAATCTCAGAATCTTCAGGAACAAAGCCTGGAGAAACTGGTACCAATTCATCCACTACCACTGCTGAATCCCAAACCAACCTCCAAATCACCCCTCATAAATTGACTGGAAAAAATTACCCTGAATGGGCCCAGACAGTTAGGATGGTGATCGGTGGGAAAGGGATGTTGGGATATCTCAATGGAGCAATACCAGCACTGGCAGAAACTGATCCCAAGTTTACGTCTTGGTGTCAGGAAAATTGCATGGTAACAGGGTGGTTAATCAATGCCATGGAAGCCAATATTGCTAAATCCTTTATGTTCCTTCCCACAGCCCGGGATATGTGGGAAGCAATTAGAGACACTTATTCAGACTTGGAGGATGATTCCCAATTGTTCGAGTTGAATCTTCGCTTGTGGAATATGATGCAAGGAAGCAAGGAGGTTACAATATACTACAATGAGATGATGGCCATCTTCCAGGAATTAGATCTGTTTGAAATCGAAACCTGGAAAGACCCTCAAGATAGTATTTTGTACAAGTCCAAAGTTAATCGATTCAGGGTCTATTGTTTCTTGAATGGACTTAATCCAGAACTTGATGAAGTTAGAGGTAGGATTTTGGGCCGCAAACCTCTATCATCACTGCGAGAGGTCTTTTCTGAAGTTCGGAGGGAAGAAGCTCGAAAGAGGATCATGCTTCCCAGTGAGCACAAAACTGAAGTAGAAGGATCTTCCCTAGTGGTCCACAAAACTGAGGAGAAACAAGGAAGAGAGAGACCTTGGTGTGACCATTGTAAAAAGGCATGGCACACCAAAGAAACCTGCTGGAAAATCCATGGAAAACCTGCGAATTTGAAGAAGAAGCAGGGATCAAAGCCAGGAGGTGAAGGGCATGCTCTCCAAGTCCTCAATGTTGACTCAGGAACCCACACAACACCTCTCACTTTCTCCAAAGAGCAGTTCGAACAACTTCAGAAGCTGCTCCAATCCCAATCCATAGGAAGTCAGTCTAACCCTTCTACTGCTTTGGCCAAGTCAAGTAAAATTCCAATTGGGACAATTGCTGTACCAAATCCAATGGCTCTTGGATATTAGATTCAGGAGCCTTTGATCACATGACTGGCACTTCAAGTTTTTTCTTATCTTATAGACCTTATGCAGGACACACCACAGTTAAGATTGCTGATGGTTCTTATGCCACAGTGGCTGGAACCGGGCCTGTTTCGTTGTCTCGCAATATAACTCTTAAAGATGTCCTCCATGTTCCTTCCTTGTCATATAATCTTGTCCATTCGCAAATTCACTAAAGATCATTGTTGTTCTGCTAATTTCTGTTCCTCTAAATGCATTTTTCAGGATCTCACCTCGGGGAAGATGATTGGGGATGCTGATGAGGATGGTGGACTGTACCTCCTAAACACCAAATCTCTGAGTTCACTAGACCAGAAAAGGTGTTTCAATTCTATTAAGGCTTTAGATCATAAACCTTTGTTATGGCACTATAGATTAGGTCATCTAAGTTTTCAGTATTTAAAGAAGTTGTTTCCAGATTTATATTATAATAAAGCAGTTTCTAATTTTAAATGTGAGATTTGTGAATTGGCCAAACACCATAGACCCAAGTTTTCACCCCAACCCTATAAACAGTCGGCTCCCTTCACACTAATTCATAGTGATGTTTGGGGACCCTCAAAAATTGCTACTTTGTCAGGAAAAAGGAGGTTTGTAACATTCACTGATGATCACACACGTGTAACTTGGGTTTTCTTGTTAAAACATAAATCCGAAGTTTCAATGTTCAAAAATTTTTGTGCAATGATTCAAAACCAATTTCAAACAAAAATCAAGATTTTCAGAAACGATAATGGAAAAGAATTTTTTAACAAAGTATTGGGGGATTTTTTCTCTGAACAGGGTATTATTCACCAAAGTTCTTGTAACTATACCCCCAACAAAATGGAGTAGCCGAGCGAAAAAATAGACATCTTTTAGAAATGGCTAGAGCACTTAGGTTTACAACCAAAGTACCTCAATTGTTATGGGGAGAAGCTGTGTTAACAGCAGCCTATTTGATCAATAGGCTGCCAACCAGAACCCTAGCTTTCAAAACTCCAATTCAGGTTTTAAACAAAATTTTTCCAAACTCACGGTTACTACAGTCACTTCCTTTGAAAATTTTTGGCAGTACAGTATTTGTTCACAATTTCAGTCCAACAAAATCCAAACATGATCCAAAAGCCCATAAATGTATTTTTATTGGATATGCAATGAACCAAAAAGGTTATAAATGTTTTGATCCTGTGTTAAAAAGAGTTTTTGTGTCTGGATGTAACCTTCCTAGAAGGCACATCCTATTACAGCAATCCTCCACTTCAGGGGGAGTCCCAACCTGAACCAAGAAAAGGTGAAGGTGAAGATGCCGTACCTGAATTACTTCTGTTTGATCCACCTGCACCACTCGTAGTGGAGGACAGATCAAATAGAAGTGATGCAGGGTCAAAACAAGTTTTATCAGAATCATTTGAACCTAAAATAGATGAGAAACGCTATAAAGGACAGTCACCTGCCACCTAATTCGCATCAGCAAACATCTTCTCAGAGGGTTGATCATGGAGATCAGAACACCAATTCTGAGCAATCTGCTCGTACAAGTAAGCCTGAATCTCTTAGTTTAGCTACACCTAATCTAGCTAACCCAGAACCTTCTGGTGATGATGACCTGCACTTACCCATTGCTCATCGAAAGGGAGTAAGATCATGTACCACAAACCACCCTCTAGCTCAGTTTGTTTCTTATACTAACCTATCCCCTAGGTTTTCTGCCTTGGTCTCACAAATCTCATCCATAACTGTTCCTAACAACATTCATGAGGCACTAAAGGTTCCAAATTGGAGGGATGCAGTATTGGAAGAAATGAGAGCTTTGAAAAAGAATTTTACATGGGAGATGGTAGAATTACCCCAAGGGAAGAGAACTGTGGGCTGCAAATGGGTCTTCACTGTTAAATGCCATTCAGATGGGTCTCTAGAAAGATATAAAGCCCGGCTGGTAGCTAAGGGGTTCACTCAAACATATGGTGTTGACTACTCAGAAACTTTCTCACCGGTACCTAACGCCAACACCATAACGATCCTCTTATCAATTGCAGCCAACCTCGACTGGCCACTAATGCAGTTAGATGTCAAGAATGCATTCCTTCATGGAGATCTGAAGGAAGAAGTGTATATGGATCCTCCTCCAGTTTCTCTGAAAAGGCTGGAGGTAAGGTGCGCAAACTGAAAAAATCTATATATGGGCTTAAGCAATCTCCAAGAGCATGGTTTGACAGGTTCACCAAGTTTGTCAAGACTCAGGGATATACACAAGGCCAATCTGATCACACCTTGTTTGTCCAAAGAAATAAAGGGAAAATATCAGTACTGATTGTGTATGTTGATGACATTATTGTCACTGGTGATGATGTTGAGAGGATGCAGAAATTGAAAAACAGCCTTGCCAAGCAATTTGAAATTAAAGACTTGGGAAAGCTGCAATATTTTCTAGGGATGGAGATAGCTAGATCAAAAGAAGGGATCATGGTGTCACAGAGGAAGTACACTCTCGACCTATTAACTGAAACTGGAATGGTTGGCTGCAAGCCTTGTGACACTCCAATTGATGTGAATGTCAAACTGGGGGAGTTTAAAGACGGAATCCCAGCAGACACAGGAAGGTATCAACGGCTGGTCGGTAGATTGTACTTGGGTCACACTAGACCAGATATTTCTTTTGCTGTTAGCTTGATCAGTCAATTCATGCACTCTCCAAAACGGGAACACATGGAGGCTGCATACAGAGTCCTGAGGTATCTCAAAGGAGCTCCAGGAAAAGGGATATTTTTCAGAAAAAATGAAGATAGAAAGATGGAGGTATACACTGATGCTGACTAGGCTGGAAATGTTGTTGATAGAAGGTCTACCTTAGGGTATTGTTCATATCTGTGGGGGAATCTCATCACTTGGAAAAGCAAGAAACAAGATCTGGTTGCTAGAAGCAGTGCAGAAGCTGAATTCAGGGCAATGGCACTTGGAATTAAAGAGGCCTTACGACTGAGACGGGTTCTAAAGGATCTACACCTAAAAGCTCAACTTCCTATAATGCTGTATTGTGACAATAAATCAGCAATAAGTATTGCACACAATCCAGTACAGCATGATAGGACGAAGCATATTGAGATAGATCGGAACTTCATCAAAGAGAAGATCGAGGCAGGGATAATTTGCACTCCCTTTGTACCATCCACACAACAAATTGCAAATGTGTTGACTGAAGGGCTTGTGAAGAAATCATTTGAGGTTAAGATTGGCAAGTTGGGCATGATAGACATCTTTGCACCAACTTGAGGGGGAGTGTTGAAAACCGTGAGTTAATAGGTAATAACCTAGTGTAATTAGGACTCTAGAAACATTACCTTAAACCAGTTGTAGATAAATATGGTTTCTAGTAATTGTCTAGGATTAGGAGACCAAGAGGAATTAGGAAACCAATCAGTCCTGTTCTGAATTGGTTTCCATCGTTATTTCTTTCCTTTTCCTAGTTTGTGTAGGTTCAGCTCTTTGGCTATATAAGAGACCAAAGAGCTGTGATGTATAGTATCTGTTAAATCAGTAAATTCTACACTAAGGTACTCTAGAATCACAACCACTGTTTCCCTGACAGGCTACTGTTTAATTGAGTTTTGAAAACGTTCGATAGCCCATCCTTTTGGCATAGAAAGGATATTCTGTTCAACCTCGCCTGCCTTATTCACTGTACTGTTTTTTTGCTCATTGTAGAGCTGCATTATTTACTGAACTGTCTCTAACTGTAACTGTTGACTGTTCTTAATGCTTTGTTTGCAGATTATTGTTTGCTGTGGTTTTGGAAAACTGAGAACCCTCACTGACCTTTTCCAAACCTAATTTCTATGGCTTCTCTTCAAAGGCGTTAAGAGTAAGGTCCAAGTCCTGTGAGAAACCGACCTAAAGCCTGAGGCCTGAAACTGATAAGATTTCAATTCTGAGTTTAGACTATTTGGATATTGACAACCAGTTGGATTTATGGGATAGTATACCCCAGACTGATTAAGGAATTTTGATATTATTTGACCATAAGGGATGTAATTTTGACGATTTATGCTCTACTGTTATTATATAGGGTAAAAAACAAATTACCCTCTGAGGTTTCGTGAAAGATCATTAACAATATAACAAAAATTTTCCAAATACCCGTCATTTTACAACAAAAAAAAAAAAAAAAAAAAAAAACCTAAGTATGAGGACTTTCTGGTCATTTTACAAAATTTCCTAAAATGACCAAAAAGTCCTTGTACTTGGATGCTTTTTTGTAAAGGTTATTTTGTGAAAAATAATAAAGTTGACTAAGAGTCAAGGTCTCATCATGTTACATTTGAAAGTGAAACCACAAGATTTATTTTGTTCTTTTTAAAGCTTGGGATTACTTGTATTTCACCTTATTTTATAAGTCAGGTCACTTATTAGTGCTACTGATACTGTTTGGGTGAGAACCCTGAATGGCATAATTTGCACCAACTCTTGGGGTTATGGCACCTAAGAGGGGGTTGGGGTGGAGTGTCATACAACATGCATTTCACTCTTTATTGTTGAATGCTTTATTTCCACACTAACTAAAGACAGCACAAAATTGTTTGTTATTAATATTAAATCTTTTAGCTCTCTTTCAGAAACATTAAATAGGTGTTCTATGGCAGAATTTTCCTGAAAAACTAGGGGGCAACTAAGAGGACAGCTAGTAAGATGGGATCCATTTTTGAAAGCCTGTTTGATTCGTATGGCTAATGCTTACAACAATAAGGGCTTCGGCATGGATTAAATTTGTCATCTACCTGACACCCAGAGATGTCACTTAGTCTAGGCAATTTCTGAAGACTAGAGGGCAATTAAAATAGCAACAAGACGCAGCCTTTGCCATGGTATTTTCCATATTTCTGATTTCCCAAATCAAGATGAAAGAAAAATTAGAAAAGAAAAATAAGGTCAAAAAGAGATCCTTACTTTTCTTTCAGGAGGTAGTGTTGTCATCCATTCATCTCTTTTAGGTTCAACTTTTAACTTCCATTTCTGCCAAAAGGATATTGTCGCCTTCCATGGATATACCTGCAATTCAAGGACTTTCCAGTGGTCAGACCAGGAAGATATCCTAGAAATAATCATAATCACAACATTACACAAAAATCACATCTGATACTAATTTCAAAAACCAGAATAAAAGATGGCTCAAGTGAAAAAAATTACGCATTTACACAATAGCACAAGTCTATAAAGCGTTAAGCTCAACCTACCAATAAAACAACTTTCTTACTGACTCAGATAGAAGAATAAATCAAGCAGCTGTGAAATGCCATCTTATTTGACAGCAACAACAACTAAGCCTTTATCCCACAATGTGGTATCGGCTATATGGACCATATCTCGTTATCATGTACGGTCAAGACAGGTTGATTCATTTATACTTCAAAATGGCGTAATTTATTATACTCCATCTGTCCAATTAAAAGAGTCATGTTTTTATATAAATAATAATAATAATAATTACCACAATAAAAGAGTCATGTTTTTATGTTTTTACATTCTATACTCTTACTAATATAATTATATGCGGTGCACATCTAACACATACTTAAAAAGTAAGGGTATAAATGAAAAAAAAAATTATGTCAGATAACTTATTTGAAGTGTTGTAATTTACCCACTTGCAAAAAGCTCTACCTTCTTGAAAGAGGACCCTTTATATGGGACACAAGGAGTAGTTATTTTCCAATTCATTCATATTTAGAAGCAGAATGCAAAGCCAAATAGTCATAGAGAGCAGATTTTCTTATACTAGTCTAACAAAACACAAAACAAACATGCCAGAGTTAAGACATCTTCATCCTTTAGAAGGTAAGGGTAATGATAGTGTATAGAAATAGCTAGCAATACATGTTTGTAGTATTCCTCAACCATAGCACATCATATTATTAACCACATAGTAACCAAGATAACAATAACATGCAATACATTGACCAAAAATGTGCATGAAATTATATCTAAGGCTAAATAACTCTAACCATAGAGATATGAAATCACATGTACCCTACGGCAACTTGACCAGCCCCACAATGAAACTTTACTTTTGGTATCAATTTGATAAGCAATCTAATTTTAGACTCAAAACAATTGCATCGAATTTCCAGGGTACACAGATTGGCTTGACAACCCACAGATTAGGTGAGAACCTGGGCGCGTTAGAAACGTAGGCAAAGCTAACTTAGATTGCAACCAAAGAAAAAAGGGTGAAAACAAATTTTCAAAGAATAATGCTGACCTTGCAAACGTCTACACTGAACAGCTTCTCTCATTTCTTTCAATCCAGCCTACAGAGACAGTAACCATTCTATTAACATAACTATAACGGAGGAGACAAAAAAAGCACAAAACCATGCAAATACTATACCTTGAGCTTCTCTTGCTCCTCTTTGAGCTTTATTTTCTCATCAAATGCTTTTCGCTACAAAAGTAGGAAAATCAAATAAAAAATCATATCAGGAAACAGAAACAGTTAGATATTCGTGCAGACAAAATGATCAGCATAGACAGCAAGGGCAGACATTTAAACATAAAGTTTAAGAACCAAAAAGCTATGTTCATATACCAGAGAACATGCAACCATTACTAGTTTTACAGCATAATGTTCTTCCATACCTAATACTACCAAGAAACTTTCTATTCGTCTGCGAAAAAACTCCAATGCATTTAGGATAATCAAAATAAACATCTCTCCCAAGTTAATAGGTATGATACAATGTTTATTTAAAAAGGTTAACACGCTGTTGTTTTTAAAACAACAATCATAGACCAAATACAGATACTGAATTTAGCAAAAAAGAAAGATGGGGACCAAAAGTGAGATGGACCAATTCTTAAAAATGATATACAAGATCAAATTCTTATGAGTGGATTAAGCAATAAATTGCAGCATGAACAAATTTCAAATTCACTTGAAACATATCCTTAATTTTCTAACAATTACCTTGTCTGGATCTTGCAAGTCTTTAAAAGCTTTGTTCAATTTGACAAATGCTTGGTGAGCCCGATGATGAGAACATTTGTCTGGATGCACCATACGAGACAACTTCCAGTACCTAGTTCAAAAAAAAGTTTTCAGTGTCTCACGGAGGCACAAAAGATTCCGACTATAAAATATATCAACCTTAATATCTATCAACAAAATCTGGAATCCTAAGATACCAAAATCCTGAGAGAACTTTAAATGCCACGGCCAAAAAACGAAAAACAGAGAAAGGGCAGGAATTTGCAAGATCTTGTTTTTCCTTCAAAATTTTCAGCGTAGTTTTAGAGGAAATGCATCAACACTACATCCGATGGGATGATAGAATTGTGCTTTTCAACAACAAAGTCAATAGAGAACTTGATCAGCTTCCCTATTAATGTTGTATTGTCAAGAATCACATTCCTACAAGTAATTCCAACACTGAAATCCACTGCTGAAACAAAGAGAACAAGTTTATTCATTCACGAAAAAAGATCAAGAACAAACTTACCTTTTCTTCATGTTTTCAGCTGACATGTTTATATTCACTCCAAGGACATCATATGCACTGTCCACCTCAGCTCCCATAATTCTTGTAATCTATACAAGAAAAAAAAATTTAAAAACCTTAATCCCATGCAAGTAAGAAGTATTCATGATCCACTAACACCATATATCTAATAACATAGTGAACTCACACCCCCATTATAAATGAAAGGGCAAATTCCTAAAAAAAACCCTGTGGTTTGCGAAAGTTATTAAGAACCCCCATGTGGTTTAAAAAGCTCGAATAACAGCCCTGTGGTTTTCCGATATCCGTAACCGTTAGGTTTTTGGTTAACTTTAACGGTGATAGGGGCATTTTCGTAATTTTATCCCTTTTAAAAATGATTGACTTCTTAGGTTGACCGTTAAAGTTAACCAAAAACCTAACGGTTACGAATATATATCGAAAAACCACAGGGGAGTTATTTGAGCTTTTTAAACCACATGGGGGTTCTTAATAACTTTCGTAAACCACAGGGGGGTTTTAAGGAATTTTCCCTAAATGAAACCTTCTCCCTGTATTCTAGAAGTTCATCACTGCAGCCTTATACATTATAAATATAGCACAATTCTAGATTATAATTTCCCACCAGTACAGTTCCCAAAGCATAGAGGGATCTCATTGTTCTAATTCTTTTCACCAAGAATAGATAAAATGTTAAGGAAGAGAGAGAAAAAGGCCACGTGATGAAAAGTTCATTATCATAGCTTACACAAAGTAACTACACATTTAAAACGTCCTTAGGTCCATTAAAATGGAAAATAAACTTAGAAAAGTATTGACAAGAAAACCAACCCAACAGTAAAGAGACGTCGTGGTAATTCTAAAACACAAAAATGTCAGCAAGTTGTCTTTCTAAAGCATACATGTTGAACCTAAAATTTTGCACATATACAAAGATGAATAAGTTAGGAGGAATGCCAAGAGAAAAAGCAGACCTCTTCAAAACGCTCTGCTTCATTTGATGACTCAGCTTCAGCAAGGCTGGGGGTGGAGGGCCTATAAACTCAGAATCGTCATCTAACTCGGCCTCTCTAAAATCACCCATCAACAAACTTCAATTAGTTTGTAAAATAAATTCCTTTGAAAATTCGAAGTAATACGAACTTAAGAAAACAAATGTGACAAGACTAGACTAACTACACAAGTGATGCAGCCAGTCAAAGACCCCCATTTACTATTCCAAAGTTACTCACTGGTCATGATTTACTTAGCATATTTTCTTTAGCTATTCAACACTGTCTTGATGAATTACTATTTCAATTTATTTAGTTTCCTTTTAAATTTATCAATTGAAAAGCGAAATTCCTCATGGTATATTGATTCCTGCATCCATAAATCCGTCCTGCTTGTTTGTACCAGGGGCTATAGCTTTCATAAGTCAAGTTCGAAAGCAGTTCTCCAAATTTGGTTTTGTTTGAAGTCTTGCATTTGAGTTCATTATTCTAGGTCCTGCTACACCAAATGTTAATATCATGGATCTCAGTACCTAAAGCTTCACTTATCCTAGTCTAAGTAAAGCCCCAGTCAAATATAGAACCACCTTAACTTCAAAGTAAGCAACTGAAACATGGGAGACTTCAAATTCTTGAAGAATTTCTTCTTCAACTTAAAATTCAACTCCAAGCAAAAGCAAATGTATGATGATATCCAACAAGTATGACCATGTCCCTGAGCCTCGAGCAGACTCCCAGATCTGCGATAGAATCAACTCATTAATATAGTAATGAATAAATCTTATTGTGGGACGAACATTACGCATGTACTATTTGTACCATGATCAAGGAGACAATGTGAAACTATACGCTTCCATCTTCTGTAGAATCAACACCTCGGCATGCAACCTCCAAACAGAAGATAGGTGGTCCATGAAAACAAGTTGCATAGTAGCCCCTTTGGAGATGTTAGTCTTCACCTGCCATACTGTTCAAGTAATTAGAGTTTTGACATTAGAACTCCATGCCAGTATATAATACTCCGCATATTAGTAAAGGAGATAATGGATTTAGTAAAGAGATGGTGAGAAAGGAGAGAAACGCTGATCCGCACTCCTTAATTTGCTCTTACTTTGGATTTAGTTGGAAAATCAACTTGCTGCAAATGGATTTTCTGCACAGACAGCCATCAGATTTACACAATTGCTCGCACCTCGATCTAACAGAATCTTGTGTCTTATACCAACTTCAAGCAATCACTTGACAACAGCTTAGCCTTCATGACTATAATCTAATACTCCATTAAGATAGGTTACTGATGCCTTGAATCCCTTCTTGATGAACAAACACCTCACCAAAACATTCCAGATGGCAATATTAGGAGAAATTCCTTCATCTGTCATCCTCTGAAGATAGGTATAGGCCAATTCTACACCAATGGACTCACAGATCCCACAGATGAGACTGGTGTATGTAATCAAATCTGGCTGCCAACTTACAGATTTCATTGTGTCTACAAGTTTGATTGCAGATTCAACCTTACCACACTTGCAGTTGGTGTTGATTACTATGTTAAAAGTGTGTGTATCTGGTTTTATTCCATTGGCCATCATTTTCCCGATGAACAACAGAGCCATCTCAACCATAGCTGCACGAGAAAGACCATTTATAATAGTATTATAAGTTACTGAAGTCAAGTCCACACCCTTTTCCTCCATATTCAGAAGCAGCTCAAAAGCTGCCCTAATGTTGTTAACTTTGAACAAACCATCCAAAAGCTCATTGTAGGTTGTAGTGTTACATGCACATCCATACTGTTCCATTTCATTGAACAACTGCCTTGCCCGATCCACTTTGCCGCTGGTGCATAGATGTTTGATGACCACATTATATGTAACTGTATTCGGGGGACAATTCTCCATCCGCATCCTCTCAATCAGCTTAAAAGCCCTATCAAACATAAAATTTCTACAAAGTACTTCCACCATGGCCGTATATGCCACAACGTTCGGGCGACACCCAGAAACCATCATCTTGTTCCATATCTCAGATGCAGCCGACAAGTCTCCAGATTTTGCAAAGCCATCAATGAGCGTACTAAAGGTTGTTACATTTGGAATGCAACCAGAACTTCCCATCTGGCTGAATATAGACAATACTTGCTGCAAATTCCCAGCCAAGCACAGACTATGAATCAGTGTGTTGTATGTGATAACATTTGGCAAAAATCCCTCCCTGAACATCCTGTTCCACACATCAAAAGCTTCACTAAATCTTCCCTTTGAAGAAAGTCCTCTAATCAAGCAAGTAAAAGTCTGAGCATTAGGAGTAACTCCTCTAATGAACATTTGTCCCAAAAAAGCAAAAGAAACCTTGAAATTTTCTGAATCAGACAAGGCATTCAGAATTGTAGTATATGTGATGACATTAGGGCCAAGTCCCTTGTCAACCATTTCATCCATCAACTGCAGAGCCTCATTAAAATTGCCATCACTACATAACCCGCTTATCAGAGCATTATAAACAGGCACACTTGGTGTGAACCCCAAGGCAAGTTTTCTTGCTTCTTTAACCTTACCAATTTTGCACAAGGATGACACTATTGTAGTGTAGCTCACCACATCTGGAGAGCACCCCTTGTTTGACATTTCAACCAGCAATTTATGTGCTCCGTCCACCCTATTATTCTTACACAATGCCTTCAAAAGAATATTATACGTGTAAACATTTGGCTCCACACCATCCTTTTTCATATTATCATAAATAGGATTAATCATATGAAACCTACTCTCACAAAGTAGTGCATCCAACAAATGATTATAAATCCTCACTGTCACTTTACAACCAAAATCATGTATCCTATAAAAAGTTTTCAGTGCTTGCTCAGCCTGCCCAGATCGCCTATAAGACTTAATCACACTAATGAATATATCCTCGGAACAAGGAACACCTTCCAGCTTCATTTGTTGCAGAAGGTACTGAACAACATCCATTTCATGATTCAGCCCCAGCTTTTCAATCATCATTTGGTAAGTCAAAGGGGTGTGCTTGAAATTTCTGGCATTGGCTACATACGTGAAGTACTCTAATGCAGAGGATACATCACATTCACCCCTCAATCTCTTCAAAACCTCACATTCTCTAACAAAGATTAAGTCTTTGCTATGTTGATCATTGTTTTGAATGGCACTAAGTACTGGGGCAGTAGTGTTCAGGACAAAAAGGATTGAGGGTTTGTGAACTTTGAACAACAATAAGCATCCCTCTTTCAAATACATGATATGAACCACCGACCTTTATTTGTCTGATCATTAAAACATGTATGGCAAGTAAATGAGAAACTCAATGACAAGCAAAACCTTAAAACCCCACATCAAAATCCTTGAAAAGGGAGAATCAATGAGCGCAGGTGTATTTAAATATCACAAAAAAATGCAAATCACAGTCATAACTAATAAGAGATACAGAAGGTTGATATCTTTAGGACAAAATATCAGCTCAAATGTGCTTTTTCCCAAGGAAAGCAAAAAAATCACGAGCCCATCAAAATACACAAAGGGATGGAAAGAAAGAGTACCTCAAGTATGAAAGTGGAGATATAACTATGAGCCAATTCCGAGTGTTTTATAAAGATTATCTCCTCCCCTACATGTTGGTGATCTAACAACATCAGCAGTCAAAACAATAAAAGAGAATGGTCAAGACTCAAAACAATAAAGTGAATGGCAGGCTCAGAAAAGTTAAAATAAATAAGCTCATTAACAATGAATTAAGGGCAATATATACGAAGCAAAAATCACCCAAAACAGAGCCCCAAAAAAAAAAAACACAAGTTTCATATTTCCACTCAAAGTTCTCAAATTTCATAATCATAATTCATATAACTTTCCTTTTTTAAAAAATCAGAAATTAGATTCGAGAACAAAAAATAATCAATTAAAACAGAATTTCAATACATCCAGACATGAAAAACGGCAAAAACTCTTAAAAATTAATGGGTGATTCTAACAGAACATGATAAACAGCTTAAACAGCTATGGAGTTGCTTGAACAGTACATGCAGTTTAGAAAAGAAGCATAGAAAGGTAACAAAAAGAAAAAGGAGAAAGATCCATTGAAACCAAAGCAACTCGTGTCAGCTTTCTTCCTGTACTCAAATGAGCGACATCCAACTCTGCTGGCAGAGAACAAGAATATTTTGGAGGTTGCAAGAATCATAGATGAAGAATGGAAGAACTTGTCTGAGAAGCAGAGAGAACCTTATGAAAAGATTGCAAACAAGAATAAGTGGCAGTATTTGCATGAGATGGAGCCCTACAAGCAGAAGAAAGAAGAAGAAGCTGCTAGTCTCAAAAGGGAAGAAGAAGAGTTGATGAAACTCCAAAAGCAGGAAGCCCTGCAATTGCTGAAAAAGAAGGAGAAAGCAGAAAACATTATCAAGAAAACAAACGAGAGCCGTCAGAAAAAGAAGAAGAAGAGAAGGATGTTGAATCCTAACAAGCCTAAGAAGCCAGCTTCTTCATTCTTCTTGTTGAGCAAAGAGGCTAGGAAGACTTTGATGGAAGAAAGCCCTGGTTTAACAACTCCACCCTTACCGCACTCATTTTTGTCAAACGGAAGGAACTCAAAGAGGAAGAGAAACAAAGATGGAATGATAAAGCTGCAAAAGTTATGGAAGGAACTTGAAGAATACAACAGCGAATTGGCAGTAGAGAATCAAAAGAACTAGATAGGATGACCCTCACTTTTCCCTTGCATTGCCTTTTGGAACTAGACTAAGTTTATTGTTCAATGGGGTCTGTTGAACATGTAGTTAGTTGGTATTGTTATTAGCTAGTGATTTTATTTTACTGAAATACGAAATGACTATAAATTTTGACTCAGATTAATCCTCATTAACTTCAACATTTCAACATTTTCCCTTTGTTGAAAATGAAGTTAGTATTCCCGCATTTGAGGAATGATAAAGCAGCAAAAGCTATGGAAGGAACTTGAAGAATACAACAGCGAATTGGTAGTAGAGAATCAAAAGAACTAGATAGGGTGACCCTCACTTTTCCCTTGCATTGCCTTTTGGAACTAGACTGAGTTTATTGTTCAACGGGGTCTGTTGAACATGTAGTTAGTTGGTATTGTTATTAGCTAGTGAGATATGATTTTATTTTACTGAAATAAGAAATGACTCTATAAATTTTGACTCAGATTAATCTTCATCATCCTATCTTAACTTCAACATTTCAACATTTCCCTTCGTTGAAAATGAAGTTTGTATTCCCACATTTGAGGTTGAGCAGTGTTTACAAAGAATGGATTGATTCCAAAAAGCAACCTCAGTTTTCAAGTATGATTCATACAAGATAGAAACAAGGTAAACAAACAAATTACATAAAGCCAAACACAGTTAGTTAAACAATCAAGAAAAGAAGACACACGTTGAAATTAGAACAAAAAAAGACACCAAATAAAAAGGAGTCTTTTCTGAATCACCGCCAGGGGGCAACACACTGACTTATGAAATTCAATTCTACTATAAGCAAGTTTATAACTTGATGTCCATACTACAAGAAGCGGCTGCAAAAAAACCAAAAGTCTACAAAGTAACACCTCCAACCACACAGTGATCTATCAAGTAGTTATTATAGAGCAGCAAGAAACCAAAAGTCTGAAAGCCCTCAGTTAGCAATCAGCAAGTTGATTTAGGGTGAACTCAACAAAACAATGGAGCAGTTAAAATAATTAGTCGGAAGAGACAAGCTCCATTCATAGGCAGGAGCAACACATGAATTTAAACTGGTTACTAAAGAATGGACAAGCACCAGTAGTACACCACATTGTGTACAAATCTTCAGTCAGAAGTAAACCATTTCTGAGATGATTCAATACCCACTCGACCACGCTGAGAATTCAAATACATTTACAAAGACAAAAAGCACACCCCAACACAAAACTAGCAAACCACAGGACAATTTTAAAATATGAAATATAGGATGTTCTTGGACAAATAGTATAGGTTGGGGCTGTAAACATTACAGGATTAGAGAGCATAACAAAATTTCACCAATTTAAAGACCAACTGAAATAAATCATATTTCAATAAAATCAAATTTTTGCCCAATGGAAAAATCAACTGGCACAAATTTTATTTAAACAAACTTAATATTTTAAGTAAAAAAATAAGGATGGATTATAAAAAGTCAAACATTAAAGTTAGATAACACCCAGACACAACAAGCAAACAAATAGAACAATCAAAGCCTATATAAAAAGAAAATAGGCAAATGTTGCATGATGCGATTATCCATTCCAACTTGGAGACCTCAATCACAAGATTCACAACCAAAGAAGAATTCACGGCTTCAGAGAACAAGACTAAAAACATTGTTTTATAGCAGGACACAAAAGCAAGATTCTATGTGGAGGGCTGAAATACTCATAGCAGGCCTAAAAAAAAAAACAACATTCCATGACTAAAGTTGTCGCAAAAGCTAAATAAAACATGCAGGACTGAAGTACTCATAGCAGGCCAAAAAAACAAAAAAAAAAAAAAAAAAACACTAAACAAAAAATCAAACCTCAGGGTGTTACGAACTTACGACTATGTGGCAGCTCTGAAAATCAAATGGAGAAGCGGCCAGTGGAGAAAAAATCGGCGGCCGAATGTTCAGTATCACCGACGGCGGAGGTGGGTGCAGAGAGTGGCAACGGCAAAATTGTTATTTATTATGAAGAGGCTGCTGAAAATTCAGTAGCATAGGCGTCTGAGCAGTAACGAGGAAGAGGATGGGTAATTTTTTGGGTTTCAATCGCTAACTGAAGGTTTTTTGGAAATTGTTATTTATAATAACTATTTTGTAAATTTTAGTGAGTGAAAATACATAAATATTAGTGGGTCAAAATACATAAATATTCTTAAACTTTAATATATTTACTTATGTTATATAACATAAATATATATATATATATATTAATAAGAAAAACGGAGCTGGCAGAGATAACCCGACGGAGGTTGAAGAAACCTCTGTTGCAGATCCGCAGAGGTTTAAGAAAACTTCCGCTTTCATGCTGGTGGAGAGTGAAGAAAACCTTCGCTGCTACGTCTTCCAGCACCGGTTTAAAAAAAAAGTTAAATGTAATAAATTCTTTTCTGAGTGTAAGGACCATAGTTGTCGAATCGAGATACGTAGTGTTTCGAAAACGTCATTTTACAATACACGTATCGTTTCGTGTATCGTATCGTAAGATACGTTTGTATAGAATAATATAATATAAAATTTATAAATATTGAAAAAATATATAAAAGAATGTTATAATTATATAGTTTTTGTATTATACATAACCATAAAATAAAAAACATTTTTAGACAAAAGAACTATAGAGGGTGGGAGTAGAGTGGAGTGCGTGGAAATTATTTTCTGATATTTTAATAATATTTTAATTTAAAAATATTATTGATTTATTTATTCTTTTATATAAGAAAGTCCATGACTCTAATGAAAATAGATTCGTGTTACGGCTCTGTTCTCTTCCATTCTATTTCAGGAAAATCATCACTTTTTTCTCAAAAATATTACATAAGGAAACAACATCATTTTTTTACTAAATTCACAATTTAAATTTTAAAATTTCCTCTAAATCCTCACTCACATAAATTCAAAAAATGACATAATCATTATACTTTTTCTTCTCTTTCCGACACAAATCCCCAAAAGAAATTCCCTCCAAAATAAATTTCTTCCCTAAATATAAAATTTCTCATTCCAAATCACTAAGAGAACAAAGCCAGTCTCTGACTTTTGTAATTTTGGAATGGAAACTGAAAAGTGAAGTACTGCATTCAGTGCATTGTATTAAAAAAAAGGAAACGCAGACTCAATTTTTAAGAAAGGTAAAACTCGTACGATTCGATATGTAACAAACAAAAATTACACGATTCACTACAATATGATATACGTATGTATGATACGTATTAAAATTCTTTGTTTCTGATACATATCGTACGATATGTATCGCATATCGTACGATTCTAACAACTATGGTAAGGACATTCTTGTATTTTTGGGATAATTGTTATTTGCACATACCAATTTACTAAATGCAAGTACCACTTAAAAATTGTAAAGAATGAAAAGTCATAAATGCCCAATAACTCTCTAAAATTTATTTTTTGCCTTTCATAACAGATTGATTCAAATTTCACCCTCACCATTTAAAATGTGAGTCAACTTTATGTTCATTTTTTGTTCTAAATTTTTATTTTTTTAGGATTAAAAAGGCTATTTTGAAAACTTTCGCCCGGACATGGCTGAAGTTTTGAAAACTTCCTCCCAAACTAGGCGAAAGTTTTCAAAAATGCGTAAGTTTTCAAAAAGTATAAGACCTGGAGGAAATTTTTGAAGAGGAAAGTGGCGGGGAAAGATGAGAGCCAAAGAGGGGTAGAAGCAATGGAAACCACTTCTATGACGAAGGGTGTTTTCTTAGATGAATTGTCTGGACTAGTTATCTTCACCGGCTTTCTCCAGCTTCTGGCTTTGAAGTAAAAGATGCATATGTACACAAAAATGAAAATCGAGTTGAATGTGAAGTAAAAGACAGAGTTTAATGTGAGGTAAAAGACAAAGAGGGAGATGAATATATAAAAAAATATAGCATTTAAATTGTAGTAGAAAATAAATTATTGCGTTTTTAGATTTGTAGGGTGTGACACCGCAGCCCCGACCTCCCTCTCTGGGCAGGAGTCGCGATCGAGATACTTGTATGGTTCGCACAAGGACTCACTCACGATAAAAGCTTCATTTTATAATTCTAACCCTTTTTCACATGATATTGCCCTTAATTCATGTAACATTCAAAACGTCTAAGGGGTGAGCTCAATAGTTCAATGAGATCACACTATTAAAAAGATCACCAAGTAAACAATTACCGGCACATAGCACGTATTTCCTAATCATACAAGGGTGAACACGTAAGAGATAGAAATAGTATAACCAACAAATTATATAGACCCTTCGAAAAACATTACTGATTATACTTTACCTGTACTGGAATTCTTTGTGCCGCGACACAATGCACGGTGTGTAGTCTCGTCAACGATGCCAATGGACTAGTGCACATACAAGGGTGCACGGGACAAGGTGGCATATCTCGAGATAATACCGAACGTGATCTCTTCAGCCATTTGGTCGAACATTCAAACCTAACGCTGACACGCACGATTTCAACAGACTAAACAGGCTTTGGGAACCCCAAATGGACAGGCAAGTAACAAGTAACAGGAAATATGCAAGTAGCATGGAACATGGTGCACAAACACGGGTGCATAGGACACGAACATTTCATGCTTGACACTTAAATCATGAGTACACGACAAATTGCATTCTCATGACAATTTTTAACAAGTATTTCATTTATACACGTAACACTGCATTTGATAACCTTTACATACACATGACACATATATATACATTGCACTTTAAACATTTAAAGTTCACAATTATATGCATCGCTTATAACACATGCATTTCACTAAATATAAACTTAACATTTACATAAATAAATCATGCTAACTTGCTTCATTACTATTTAAAACAGTTAACCCCTTTTAGTTACAACACTCACATTTCCTCACGTGTACGTTGCGAGCAAATTTGCATTACATAAATATCATAATTTAGACTTTATCCTTGAATCCAAATTAATATTGATATTCTATTGTTCTATATGTTTTTGTCTTTTAATCTTTGTGTTTCTTGTTTAATGAATTATTTTAAATAATTAGTTAAATTGTTTAAAGTTATAAAATAAATTGTAAAGATTATAATTTAAATCTTCAAAAATTCATGTTTTAAGGGGAGGATAAGTTTTACCCGCAAACAGAGTGGCAATAACCGCTCTTCAGGAGTTTTCAGTTTCGAAGAGCGATTCTACCCTCTATCAGAGCGGTAATAACCGCACTTCAGGGCATTTCAGTTTTGAAAATCAGTTATAACCTGTCTCAGAGCAATAATACCGGCTTAGAAAATTACCTCAAGTCTGAAGACTGGTTTTTCCCACACTTTGGTCGGTAATAACCGATTTTCTTGAGCCAAGAAAATCAAGAAAATCGGTTATACCCACTATATGATCGGTTGTAACCGGTCGTGCCAAAATCCAGTTTTCCAAAACTTCTAACTTCAGGCTTCAATCAAAACAACTTCAAAACACGTTTTTCTTTAGTTTTTTTTTTTTGTTCAAAATCATTCCTATAATGTTTATACAACATTACTAACAATCCATAACACCTATACAGCGTTCAGAATTAAAGATTCAAATCCAAATCTCAAGAAAACTCAAAACTTCCAACTTTATATGCTTATATGAATCAAAATCCGAATTCTAACGTTATCGTAAGCGATTTAAACTTACCGTTGTGTTCCTGAGGCCTTTATGATCCTTTCCAACGGTTTAGAATTAAAATCCATGCTTCAAATCCTCATTTTCCTAATTTTCTTCTATTTTTCTTTTCTCACTTTCCCTTTTTCGCTCCACCTCCACCTAGGGGCGGAGCCACAAATTGCCCCATCAGCACTTTCTTTTTTTACTGTATAAAATTTTAAAAAATTTGTATTTTGCCTCACCAAAATTAAAATAATAGAGGTAAATATTTATAATAAATAATTTTGCCCCACCAGACCTTCGAGGCCTAGCTCCGCCACTACCTCCACCTACTTGTTTCTTCTTTATTTTGCGCAAATGATCGATCCTAAAGTGTTTGGGACGCCTGCCTTTGGAACTTGGAGAATATATTTTTTCTTCATCTCCAGGTGACGATTGGTTTAACTGCTCAAAGTCAGGCAATAACTGCTTTGACTTTGGTCAATCTAGCAAACTGCGGTTATAACAGCTCAAAGTGCAGTTATAACAGCTCTTCAGGCGATGAGGTATTCTTCTTCAATTTTAAGGTGGCTTGATAAGTTATAATCACTCCAAGTCCGGCAATTGCCGCACTTCGGCTTTTTTTTTCCCATTTTCACTTATTTTCTAATTTTCTTATTTTCATTTCATAAATTTCAAAATTAAACTAATATATCTACTTCGATATATCCTTAAACATAACCTTACACTTAAATTATCATCATAACTTTAAATTAAACATCAAAACATTATGATTCAAAAAGTAAGACTTCCTAATCAAAATTCTCAAGGAAACTATACAACTTTATAATTATACATAATGGAGTTTGAATAGATAATTTTTATAAAATATAAATTATAAATGTTAAACTAGGGCAAAAAATTACGGGGTCCTACATAAGGTCTATTATGTAAAAATTAATTGTTGAGTTGAAATATATATCAATACACATTTTTCATTTTAAATCTTTACTGAGTTGGTTTTAAATATTTTGCATAGTATTCTAATCGTTGTTTTAAGTAATTTATATGCTGCAAAAAAAAAAATTTCTCAAATTTTCAAATATAATACCGAGTTTTAATCATAACCGGTGTTGAAGATCCACGACCTTTAACATCGGTTTTGGGATTACTAATGCTCATTAGCCGAGATCATTACCACTGCCTGCCATTCACACCACTTTCAGAAATGGAAATAATTGCCGTTAAAGAGGGTAAATAACCGGTGTTAAAAACCCGTTTTGTGGTAGTGAACAGTTAGAATATCCAAAATCACAACATCTTCCAGAGCTATCAGGAAGAAATTCTTTACTAAACTAGCGGTCATTGTAGTATCACTGATACCTAACCCCACATATGCGTAGTCACTGATATTTCCTAGGGAAAATGACTCAAAACCCCGCGTGATTTACAAAAGTTATGGATTACCCCCTTGTGTTTC
This sequence comes from Leptodermis oblonga, assembly GCA_016801395.1. Classification (NCBI taxonomy): domain Eukaryota; kingdom Viridiplantae; phylum Streptophyta; class Magnoliopsida; order Gentianales; family Rubiaceae; genus Leptodermis; species Leptodermis oblonga. Next base: position 29,076,698 of record CM028760.1, read on the forward strand.
AAAAAACTACTAATAACACCTATGTACTTTTTCAAAATATGTAAAGTGGACGGAAGTCACTCAACCTATCGGCACAGTTAAAATTGACTAACATGCGCTCGGACAAACATTAATGTACTAATGCAATAACAAATACACCCATTAACCGTGCATCTTTCCTAATTCTACTAATAAACCAAAATTTAAGGCTTTGTCAGAAAGGAACGGGAACCGAAAATCCTTGGAGGTAATAGAAGGGAAATCAACGGGACCGAAAGGAATTTGGTGGGGCTAAAGGAAAATTGAAGGACTGAAGAATGGTTTAGGTTATACGCGTAGATACTAGGGGTCGTATATCGAGCATCAATCGCAACTAGTGGAAGGAAGGCCTAGGTTGGATATGGACAAACGTTAGCACATCCAGAACTCAAGAATCAGTTCTATATTATGACTGTTAATGCATATTTTTAGAATATTGTGTGTCCCATTTGTTTAGTTAAAAGGTTAACTTTTGTGTGTCAGTAGGCCATTTTGGAAAAAATTTCCATTTTTAAATAGCGAGTCTTGTGAATCCCATTACTTTATTTGGTTTATAAACAACATAAGAACATGGATGGGGTTTTGTCTAAATGGGTTTCTTTCTTTTTTAATTGTTGGTGTAATTGTGTTGGAATAATTAATTACTTTCCTATTTTGAGATAGCTAAAGAGTATGTTTGTTTTATATAGAGGGTTGCTTTAATGTGCCTATTTTTTAAATGTGTAAGTAGGCTTTATTGGGTCACTAATTAGAGACCAACTGATAAGGTCCTGCATTAGGGGTGGGGGGTTTATCAGGTAGCCAACTTTGAGGTACGATAGTGACAAGATATAGGTGTATGAAAATTTTGACCCACGATGCACGACATGTATGAATGTGCCTTAGGAAATGAAATAGAAGCTACTTCGCAATTTTACTACACTCCTGCAAATGCTAAAGAACTAGAATTAGGGATTGTGATAGTTAATGATGACACACATTGAAATAATGTGCACAGGTCACAGTAGTAGTAAAGAGCTTCATATTTATTTTGTAGAATTAGGTAAGCCTTTATGTGTTGTATCTCTCAAAGTTAGAGTATTGTCTAGTAATGATGATTTTGGGCCTCTAAATGGTATTTACATGGCTGTTGAGGGTAATTATCTAAATGTTAAGGGTATTGTTGGGGCTACAACCCGATATTTCTGCAAATTTAGATGGCTCTTTTGGGAATGTTAACGGCACTTGTGGGTCTGGGGGGGGGGGGGGGGTGGTAATTATGTGGATGTTGAAAGCACTATTAGGGTAAAAACTGGTATATCTGAAAATTTTGAGGGCACTTTTGGGACGTTGATGCACTTATGGGCCTAAGGGAGGGTTCTTCAATGACTATTCATAGCAGTATTGGCTGGTGGGGACAATATAAAAAAGGTGTTGCTCGAAGAGGGAAAAAAATAAATAAAGAGGTAGTAGTTGAAGTGGTTTTTTAGGTTTAATTAACTCACTAGAAAGTTAAGGTTATGGGTTCAAATCATTCATTGCAACATACAAGTGCTATATAATTTTTAGCACTCTAAGTAGGGAGCGGTACCCAGTTGTGAGGTGGAGATGGAATCGTAACTGCCGGTCCGGTTCCGCATGTGTGCACATGCGCCTCACTATATTCCTTACATATTAGTTTTACTTTTATTTCAGTCCCTAACTTTGTATAACGCTTTTTTTGGTCCCCAACATTTCCACAATGAACATTTTTGTCCTTTATCGTTTGAACTAACTGAATCGGTAAAAAATCAATCTGATGGTCACGTGATTGTAAGTTTGAAGGGCAATAATGTCCAAAATGTTTTCTTCCCTACCAGAAAGTACTTCAAAAAGTATATGTTTAATTTCAAAAGGTATCAATTTTATGTTCAAAAATGTAACTTCAACTTTTTACAATAAATTATTCATTTTAAAAGTATAATTTAAATAATCAAATCTATGAGCTTTACGTTTTCAAGGATCGATGTCCACTTTCTATATTAAACTCTTCACTAAAATAATAGAGGCATACTATATGCAGTAACCATTTTACTATTCGCAGTAACATTCCCCTGTGAAAAGACAAAAATGCCTCTGGCCAAAAATAAGAAAATCGGAAAATACTAAACGTAGTAACCGGCCGGAAAATACCGCCGATGGCCGGCGATATTTTCCGACGAAAATATCGCCGTTTTCCGGCGGTATTTTGGCCGGAAAATATCGCCGGCGATCGGCGGTATTTTCCGAAATTTTTTTAACCGGGGAGACAGTCTCCCCGGCCGAAATGTTGCAGAAACAAAAAAAAACGTCCGGATAATCGCCGATCCAGGAAAAAAATCCCCCCCCGAATGGGTTTTTTTTCTCGAAAATTATAATGAAGGGGTATATAGAGAATTTATGCAAACTAATTTAAAGTAAAAAAATAAATATAGTGTTTACTTATAGTGTAATATGGATCGTAGTCGGGTAATTCGGACTTTTTACAGGGGAATGTTACTGTGTTTAGTAAAACGGTTACGGGGACACCGGCGGTATTTCTTCAATTTTTTTCTAACCAGGTACTAATCAACGTGCGTGAACGGTACTGTTCACGCACGTTGAACAGTACCTTTTCTTTTTTTTTTTTAAATTTTTGGCTCCAGGGGCATTTTAGTCTTTTTACAGGGGAATGTTACTGCGTTTAGTAAAACCGTTACTGCGTTTAACAATTCAGAAATAATATAAGTTCATTTCTCAAAAGTGATACACTCAAAACTATAAGCATTATTTTCAACAAGAGATTTTCATTTCAAAAGTATTAGTTTTATGTTTAAAAGTATAAGTGACATTTTTTAATAAACTATTTATTTCAAAGTATAAGTTTACTTCTAAAACAATTTAGTTTTACATTTGCCACTTTCTATAATCAACTCTTTTTTTTTTCAAACATATAAAAGTTTAATTTTTAAAAGGAAAAAGTCGCACTTTTTGTCCCTCATGTTTGATGCTCTTACAGTTTTGGTTGTATTTGTGACACCAAAATCTGACTCTTTATTCGATACGAGGATCAGTTCAAATGTCTGCGTGGCTCACACCTACAATATTAGAATTTTAAATGTAAATGTAAATTAGTTATTTACTTAAAATAAAACATGTTCTACTCGTCCAAGATCGAAGCAAGTAACACTATTCTCGTATTTAAACCAACATTACTTACGGATATCGCGTTTTGGTTCAAGAGAATCCAAGTATCACAAGAGTAGTTTTCTAAAGCAGTGTTATTTATTAGTTTTACTTTTGATCCAAGAGTATCACCAATGACACTTTCAAACTTGACAAGTATCACCAGTGTTATTACGAATATTGCTTTTGGTTCACGCGTAACACTCTAAAACATAGGAAAAGTAACACAAGAGTACACTCTCAAATTTAACAAGGATCACATGTTTCATTTGTGTGTATCACTTCTGGTTCAAGATAACACAGTCAAAATTGACGAGTATCGCAAGAGGACACTTCAAAATTGACAAGTATTATTCACATGTATCACTTTTAATTCAAGAGTAACATTCTTTTACTTAATAAGTATCACAAGAATATCACTTGTAGGTATTACTTGCCGGCACGAATGTGGACATTCGTATGTGTAGGCGTGTGTTTTTAACTCCGTCGCATATATAAACTCGTTTCGCATAATTTTTGCAAAATATCTAATGACCCTTCTAGAAAGTTAAAGAAAATAGAAGGACCTAAAAGTGTTATTTTTCCAAAGCAAAAACTTCAAATTTTTATGTGTAAAATGAAAAGATGAATATCTAAATGATGACGTTTTAAATGCAAACAAGCTTGATCATGTTTTCAAAGGCTCCGAAAATTCAACTCAAATGTTCCAATTATACGCCTAGAAATAAGAACATACACCGATTCAGGTTATGAATTCTTGCAATACCTTATTCTTTACGGAATTGTTACTTGCAGGACACCGTTTACTAAACGTAGGACACTTTTTAAAAATTTTAGACGTGAATTTACATTTTTCCCCTCCATTCTCTTCTACCTTATGCAATAAAATTGAATTATTAGTGTTTATGACGTATTTTTATTAGTGTTTATGACGCATTTTTTGACTGTGTTTAGGAATGTATTAGTGTTTATGACGCGTTTTTCGACTGCGTAGTGATACTTTTTAGGGTAAATTCAGTGGTTGTTCGCCGGAAAAACGATTTTCCGACGAACGACTGGGAAAACCTTAAAAAAAAGCCGTCCTGTGGCGATTTTTCTAGACCAGGCGATTTTGCTAGCTGGGCGATTTTCCTAGAATTAAAAAAGTTGGGTAAATTTTTTTTATAAAGTTAGAAACTATCAAGGGTATATTTGTCTTTTCATCATTAAAGTATCATGTGTTTAGTAAAATAGGTCCTGCAATTAACATGTCCCATTCTTTATGGGACGAGAAAGTTGTCAACCTTGTTAAAGTTCCACCACCAGTTGGCATTTGTCTCGTCCTCAATCATTAGACATACTCCCGTTTCTATTAAAATAATTCAGTGATACAACTGTTTCTGACTTACAAGATAAAACAAAGATTCTATCTGGTACGGAGGGAGTACTTGATATTGTTAGGGCTACGTAATTACATGAGAAATCAAATTCCAATTTCATTATAGGAAATCTAAATTGCACTACATGATAATTACGTAGAGATTACTGAGGCACTACTGAAATCAAATAATGATCATGAATCTAAATTTCACTAAATTGCACTACCGAAGCACTACACGAATCTTGTTGTCTGAATCAAATAATGATCGTCTAAATTGCACCCTAAAATAGAAATCTAGCGAGTAGCGCCTGCAATTCGGCATCTAAGAACTATGAAGTAAGAAAAAGGATACAGAAGATAAAGATCAAACCTTATGACTGGGGACTAATCAGCAAGGTCACTCCAATTTTCCAGTCCAGGTTTGGTTCCTCATTCTGTAACTTGGGCTCCTGGATCCCCAACCTTTTCTTCGTCACACACAACTGAAAGCATTTGAGAAGATAATGATGACCACTTTCCTTTGTTCCAAGTTCTCCCAAAAGCCTGAGCATTCGAACTCAGATATTGGCCCAAACAGAACTGGCAGGTAAATGCAGTTGGTCATCTCCCTAAAGAGTTTGGAACAGAATCATCATTTGCTGCCAGCTCCTGATCAACGATAATAGGAAAACTTCTCAGTAGTTTATCGGGATTTGGTTACCCTGATTGAAGTGTAGATTATACCACCTACATAACTTGATAAGTGCACAATCTGCATTGTGAAGTTAGGATGCACATCTCTCAAAGACATTGTAGCCGATCTAAGGGAACGCTTGGCACTCCTTTATGCTGGGCAAACCAGTGTTTTGTCATTGTTCCTTATTTTGACAGGCTTCCCAAGCTTTGATTTATCCTCAAGTCTTGCGATTTCAAGCGCTCGGGCACAAACAGGAAAACCTTGATCATCCCATGCCTCCAAGATTACACCAGAACCAATGCAGGTGCTTCCATCATAGAAAGCAGCATACTGCCCAGCCGCCAGACCTTGATCATCTTCAGATAATCTGACTACTGCTACTAGATTTCCTTGGTCATCATTTTCCGGGACCAGGCTGCAATTGTTAAATTCAGGGCTATGTCGGACCTGAAAAAGTTTTGAAGGTGTAAAATTTAAGTATGTTGCGTGCATTAAAAGAAAGACTAACCAAAGCACCATAAAGCAAACACTCTCTTTTGAGGCCAAAAAAACATAAAAATACATAGATAAATACCATAATCATGGCAGATTGCAATACCACAACCATTGGCATTGACCACTTGGAAACAAAAAATAGAAGAAAACTTTTAACAATTCAATAAATGTAGGTAGAAGAGATCTTGCTGACATCAGGTTGCATAATGTAGAAGGTAATACAAACTCTAAATCCAGAAGTCATAGAAATACATGTACAGCTTTTGCAGATATCAGGAGTCCATGTATGTACAACTTCGAACACCCACAAGAAGTAAAATAAAAAATTCAAAACTTGTAGAGCAGCATAAGAAACTTGCACAACAATTTTTCCTTTTGACATGCATCTGTGTTAAATCATATCTTACTGTCAGGTAATAAGTCACAAAGTCAGGTTCTCAGTTGCTAAATTATCCTTCATACCTTGCACCGGAGCTGCTTTGCCTGGCACGGTGGTGAACCACTAAACCATTTCAAAGACCCAACGCGGAATAAGCGCCTCTTCTTATCCACAGAGAAATAGTTCCGTGACACAAAGACTACATTATTTTTAATATTTTTCTCAACAACATACCTACAAAGGAACAAGATACATGACATAAAGATGAGATTAACAGAGCACTCAGATGCATAACTGGAACTCAACGGTAGCATCCTAGTATTTGTGATCATTTGCAGCATAATATTGTCCTGAATTACATATCTACTCATTAGCAACTCTATCCCTTAAAAAGGAATGATATCAAGCAGTTGTACCAGGGTCCTCCAGGAAGACCTAGACCTTGGCGCTGGCCAATTGTGTAAAACCAGAATCCACGATGCTTTCCGAGGAAATCCCCAGTTTCAGCCTCTAAAATCACACCTTCCTCCTCCCCAATTTGTTTCGCAATAAATTCACTAAACTTTATCTGTAGCACAGGCAAGCCTAAGTTCAGATAAATGAAGAACCATGCAAAAAGTCAGACATGTAACTGGTATTTGTTAGCAGTATCTACAATACTATTCACAAGCTTCAATTTTCAAAGTAGCTCAAGGGTTAATATCCTTCCCCAAAAATGTCATTCCAAAAGTACACAATGACGTAGACTGGAAACAGATTGTTTAAAAGTCAAATGGGATCATCATTGCTCAGCTAAACGTACCTTGCCAAGAAAGCATATTCCTTGTGAATCTCTTCTATCCTGATTGGGTAAATGAAAAAGCTTGGCAAGTTTTCGAACTTCATTCTGCATATAGTTTACCAAATATGAATAAGAATGAAAGTCGTATAACTTTGCAAGGCAACAAAGTCTAATCTCTGAGTTGACTAGGAAAGACTAGCGTTTAAAAAAGACGGTGCTGTCATACCATAGTAGACCAACCAGCAAAACTATAATCTCAAACACATAAATGCAGGAGAAACTGTAGCAAACTTTGGAATACATCCAAGAGGAAACAGTACTCTTCTAAGCTGAGATTGTGAGAGATGTGAAAGGAAGTAGGTTTGATCCTTGACCTGAAATATGAAAACACAACATTCAACAAAGAATAATTCAAGAAAGGTACACTAAGTCAAAAGCATAAAGTCTTCAGATCATATAGTATATCTGTCACAACTTTCAGCACTAATAAGATTATTCTTCTGAATCTACTAACAAAATATGTTTACTGCATGACTGATACTTTTTCTTGTAATCCTTTTACAATCTAGTTCACAGTGAAAAGAAACTTCTGTGGTTCTTTACTCCCCAACTTTACCAATAGTTTCTCAAAGTTCTAGTTATTTATAAATTACCACTGAATTTAATGAGATTCAGTTACTCAGTTTTTAACTAACGCCACATTGCTATCAGTGCAGAGTTATATAGATTCTGTTGATGGACGCTAGAACTGAGCCTATTCTTCAGAAATCAAGCTCTTACTAAAATATTATCAACTAGAGAAAAGAATTATGGAATGCACGAGTGTTTTTTTATTGTTCCATTCATTTCAGAGCAATTGACACAGTTCCGAAAGGGAAAGGGTGCAATTATATGCCATCAAAGCTTTCAAATGCAAAAGCAACTGTGAAAAAACACAACCAGGGAAAATCTCCAGAATTAGCCGTGGTAGCTTGAAGAAAGCTAAAAACAGATTTGACAGAAATATAGAGTATCTCCAAATAATTTCTGAGTATAAAACACAAAACTGTGATAAAAATGTGGAGCATATTTCTAAAACATTTCTCCCACTCAACTGGACTAAATAATATACAAAATTATGACATCAATTTGAGGATTTTAGTAGGCACCTCCAACTTCTATTTAAATATTTAATTGAGTTTTCAATTCTTTTGACTATAGAGCTGTTGCACAATTACCGTTACAGAGAACATTATATGGATAACTTAAGTACCATGTCTTGTGACAATTCCAAGACAGAAGGATCATCTGTTTGATAGAAGATTTGTGGACAACTTTTGCATAATGTCCAGAAGCAACAAAGTCAAAATTCATGCCACTGACGGCATCAAGGAAGGCCCCTGATTCAAATTACATTACACGAATTATAGTGCATTCAAAATAAAACAATATAATAACATATGATAATCTAAATCACAAACCAAATTTGATTCAACAAAGTCAAAACCCTAACCCCCAAAATCTTTTAGAGAGAGAGAGAGAGCAGGGAGGGAGGTATGGTAAAACTGACATTTATCTAGTAGCTTGCAGGACTTTGAAGTGATGGATAACTCTAGAAAATATTCTGCCGCGAGAGAACCAACTAAACAGATAATGGCATAACAAATTAATGCTACTGACTGCATACTTGGTTGTTTCTTTTTTCATCTTGCAGAATTCTAGAGTAGAACTTCTGTTTGTTTCTATTAAGTTTGTGTGGCACTCCAACTTTCAAGAACTGACTCCAGTATCCAAAATAAATAAATAAATGAAAAATTAAGGAAAATTACCTGAGAACAGACAGCCCTTGCATAATTTAAATCCTCTTCCCAAGGACATTCAGACCAAAAGTTCTCAAAGTCTTCCTAGAATGAAACAGTACCAAATCAGGTCACAGCTTAAATGGCAAAAATGTGTTACGAAAACAGAACACTGCACGCATTGCAGCGAATCATAACATCTTAAATATCCAAATAATCTCTACGAAGCTTTGTCAATTTGAAATGGCATGAACGGAATTGAGAGGGGGTATGTGCAACAATCTCAAGTCTAATGGCAGAAATGACGTTGAAATGGAAGGGAGAATACTAAAAGTAGTCAAGGCCTTTTAAACAAGATAATCATGTATTCATACTGCCACATTTATAACTAAAAGAGGAATTTATCAGTCCACAACTCATTTAAATACATAAATTGCAATAAATTTGAAACCTTGTTTTCTTATTCAATTTCAATAGTTTCAGCATTTACATAACAAGCTTTTGTTGTTACTGACTCGTAATACCAACAACTAAATCACAACAATCCCATACCTCGTTAAAGCATAAAAAAAACTCAAAACTTTCCTCAAATGCGCGCAAACAGAAATTCAAACACAATCAATTCGAAGGTTCTTCAAAATTAAGAAAATCCATAAACCCAGAACTAAGCACCACCGAAGCGCATTATCACAACTTTCAAAGAAGTAGAATCACCAATTACAAAAGAGAGGAAAAGGGCATACTTGAAACCATATTTTAAGATAAAAAGCAGTGCAAGAATGACCAGCGAGATGAAGGAGGCGAAGTGCGACGCTACTATCGACGCCTCCACTGAGAAGAACAGCCATTTTCAGAGGCTTCTTTTCGGGTATAGAGCAACAAAGATAAGAGGGGTCGATAACTTTGTAGTCAATATTTTGCAATTCCTCATTAGACTCGACAACGAAAGTTGAAATAGAGAAGGGTCGGACAGTAACAGTTGTTCTCTGGGATGAAAAGAGTTGAAAAGGGAATTTGGGTTTGTGGGATTTGGAGAAGAAGTGGTTTAGAGTTCTGTTGGAGGTTTGGAGGGTGAAGGAGAGCGCAGCAGACATGGCCGTCGTGGTGGTGATTGTTCTCAGCATGGTCTTGGGCTTGGGAGGCGTTGGAGTTTCAATGGCGGAGGAAACAAAATCCTCAGAATTCGGACACAAGCTGAGTCTTGCCCGACTTATATTTAAGGGTAATAAATTAAAAGAACTACCCCAAGTTTATCTGAATTACTCAACGGATTCTAAAGTTTCAAATATTACCAACAAGACCCTGCATAGTGAAAATAATTAATTAATTACCAAGCATACCCTGATGTTTCAATGAACATCACCGGTTCAACCCTGAATTTGCAGTAGGGTCCGGTTGATAACTTTTGAAACATTGGCGTATGCTAAGGGCTCGTTTAATAAAAATTAATACTTATATTGAATACTTAATACTGAAACCATGATGTTAAATTGATTAAGCAATTAACGTCTAATGCTGAAATATATTTTCTGAACCTCTGAATCAGAATGCTTATTACTCTCGATTTTGTTTTATAAATATGCTGATCTGAATGCTGAAATCTTAAAAATATACTATTTTACCCTTATGGGAGGCGTTGGAGTTTCAATGGCAGAGAAAACAAAATCCTCAGAATTCGGACACAAGCTGAGTCTTGCCCGACTTATATTTAAGGGTAATAAATTAAAAGAACTACCCCAAGTTTATCTGAATTACTCAACGGATTCTAAAGTTTCAAATATTACCAACAAGACCCTGCATAGTGAAAATAATTAATTAATTACCAAGCATACCCTGATGTTTCAATGAACATCACCGGTTCAACCCTGAATTTGCAGTAGGGTCCGGTTGATAACTTTTGAAACATTGGCGTATGCTAAGGGCTCGTTTAATAAAAATTAATACTTATATATGAATACTTAATACTGAAACCATGATGTTAAATTGATTAAGCAATTAACGTCTTAATGCTGAAATATATTTTCTGAACCTCTGAATCAGAATACTTAATTACTCGATTTTGTTTTATAAATATGCTGATCTGAATGCTGAAATCTTAAAAATGTACTATTTTACCCTTATGTTGAATTTTTTGTATTTATAAACGCGAGATATCAAATTTTATAATAAAACATAAATTATGTGAAAAACCATAAGAAAATAAATTAAGATAACACACATTAAATTGAATGATTAAAATACAAACAAAAATTTATCACAATTTATTAAAATTTCTGAAAATTAAAAACAAATTCACTATTGCAGTCTAAAAGAAAATCTTCAAGAAGAATTTTATAAGTTCTTAGAAGAAAAGAATATTCTATTTCCTTTTGTTCCATGGTTTGTTTATAATTATGTTGAACCATGTATTTCTGTCATAGAAAGAGAATATAGATTACATAATGGTAATATCTTGAAGAGTCAATTTCCTCCTCAAGGATCTTTTAGTATGATAAAAGATAAAATTTCCATGAATTTTACTGCTTTTCCAAAATTATTTGAAGAAGATACTTTGATAATAACAGTCAAAAACATTAATAAAATGATTGAACAACAAAATTTTGCAAATATGTATTTAATTATATTAGGAGAACAAATTCTCTCTTTACATGATAGATTGGATAAACTAATAGAGAATAATACAATGTCTAGTCCTAGTACTAGTAATACAAAGGAAAATATAGGTGTGCTTGCAGCTCCTAGTCTTCAGCCTCCACCTGAAATAAAAAATTTTAAATTTAAAACTATTAGTCCAGAATTAGAAAAATTAATAAATGAAAAATTTTAAGGGTTAAATATAACCACAATAGAAGAAGAATTTTCTAAAGAAATAGAAAATAATCAAGAATATAAAAAGGTAATAAAAGATGAAATTAATAAAATTTCAGAAATGTATAGGTATGCTGATAGGCCAGCCCAAAGAATAAATTATTATAGCAGGCCATCGCCTGTAGATGTTCTTCATGAGGAGCAAGAATACATAATTAATAATAGTTATAGTAGTAAAAATATTTATGAATGGAATATAGATGGTTATACAGAAAAACAAATTTATAATTTGGTACATATAATGTTAATGTATAGTACAATATGTAAGAGTAATGGTAACTCTGACAGTAATATTGCAAAAATGATAGTTGCAGGTTTTACCGGTCAATTAAAAGGCTGGTGGGATAATTATTTATCCCCATTAGCTAAAGAAGAAGTTTATAGAACTGTTAAACAGGAAGGTGACCAAATGGTTGAAAATTCTGTTTATACTTTAATAGTTACAATTCTTGAGCATTTTACGGGTAGAATTTCTGATAATAGTGAAAATATCCGTACTTTATTAGAAAATCTTAGGTGTAAAACACTTTCTGAATTTAGATGGTATAAAGATGCATTCCTTAATAGAGTTATGGAATTGCCTGAAAGTAATAGTAGTCATTGGAAGTCTAAGTTTATAGATGGTCTTCCCAGCTTATTTGCTGAAAGAGTTAGAAAATCTCTTAGGAAGGATAGAATTACTATCCCATATAATGAATATACATATGGTAAACTGATAGCAACTTGCGTCCAGGAAGGTCTATCATTATGCAATGAAATTAAATTAAGTCAACAAATAAAAAGTCAAAGATTAACAGAAATTAGTCAATTAAGACATTTCTGTAGTCAATTTGGAATGGATATTCCTTTTCCAAGTAAGAAACCTTATAGGAAAGAGAAGCCTGAAAAAATTTTCAGAAAGAAAAAATATTCTAAAAAGAAATTAGAAAAAAGAAAAGAAAGAAAAGAAGCTAAATTAGCTAAAAAGAAAAACCCAATAGATGTTAAATGTTACAAATGTGGAAAAATAGGTCATTTTGCAAATAAATGTAAAATGAAGAAAAAAGAAAAAATAAAATCTTTAGAAATAGATGAGGAATTGAAAGATAAGATTTCTAAAATATTATTAGAAACAAGTTCAGAATCTTCTGAGTCTTCAGATGAAGAAAATGAAATTAATTTTTCAGAAAATGATTTGTCAACTGAGTCAGATTCTGACTGTGCTTGTAGCACAAAAGGATGTGCTTGTAGCACAAAAGGATCTTGTTTAAAACAATTAAATGATAATTCTGAAAATGAAGAATTTTATAAAGTAATGTCTCAATTTCAAGACATAAATGTTTTAACAGATAATACTTTGTTAGAATTTTTAAAACAAATAAAAGATTCTGAATTAAGATCAAAAATAATTGATGAAATTCAAAATAATCCTTCTACTAGTAGGAATAATGATTTCGAAATAAAAATGATTTTCAAAATTATAATGAACCATATTCAATGTTAGAGGTTCAGAAATTGATGAAAGAAAGAAGTAATGTTTTAACTTCAAATACTTCAATAAATGATTTGAATAATGAGGTTAAAAATCTCCAAAAAGAAATTCAATTTCTTAAATTAAGAAATAATAATTTTGAAGAAAGAATTTCCACTATAGAAAAAGGGAAAGAAATATTTACTTTTCCAAACTTTTCAGAAGAAAAACCACCAAATGGTGAAGAACAATTTTTATCTTCATTAGATATTGGGCCTGTTCTTTTTGGGCGTTTTGAAAACGATTTTGAAAACAAGTTTTGAAAAATAGTTTTATAATGTAAAAAGTGTATTGAAAATGTAAAAAGTAGATGCTGAATAGTAAAAAGTTGTATTGAAATGATGAAATATGATTAAAATATATTAAATTTACTGTTGAAACCAAAACCGTTTTCAAATGGAACAAAAAGAACAGGCCCATTATTACTACTCAAAAGTGGTACACTAAAATTACTTTATTAATTGATAATAGTTTTCAAATTGATTTAACTGCATTAATTGATAGTGGTGCAGATATTAGTGTAATAAAAGAAGGTTTAATACCTACCAAATATTTTCAAAAAACTACTCATAGTTTAAGGCATGCTGGAGGAGAAAAATTAGATATTCAATTTAAACTCCCAAGAGCCTATATTTGCAAAAATAAAGTTTGCATTCCAGAAAGTTTTTTATTAGTTAAAAACATCACAAATCAAGTGATACTTGGTACTCCTTTTTTGAAAAAATTATATCCTATTTATCATATTGATTCAAAAGGATTAAAAGGTACCTATGAAAATAATCAAATAAATTTTCAATTTATAATGGAACCTTTTTCAAAAGTTTTAAATACTATAAAAGAAAATATTCTTAGAAAAAAGCATCAAATGATGTTTTTAAAATCTGAAATTAATATTTAACAATTGAAGAAAAACTTCAGAATCCTAGATTACAGGATAAGATTAAAATGATTATTAATAATTTTTCAATAGAAATTTGTAATGATCATCCAAATACTTTTTGGGATAGGAAAAAGCATATTGTAAGTCTTCCATATGAAGATGATTTTGATGAAAAGAAAATTCCGACAAAGGCTAGACCTTGTCAAATGAATTCTGAATATTTAGAATTATGTAAAAAAGAAATACAATCTCTTTTACAAAAAGAGTTAATTCAACCTTCAAATTCTCCATGGTCATGTACTACTTTTTATGTTAATAAACATAGTGAAATCGAAAGAGGTATACCTAGGATGGTGATAAATTATAAACCTCTTAATAAAGTTTTGAAATGGATTAGGCATCCAATTCCTAATAAAAAGGATTTATTAGATAGATTATATGATTCAATAATATTTTCCAAATTTGATTTAAAATCAGGATATTGGCAAATTCAGATCGATAGGAAAGATCAGTATAAAACTGCTTTTACTGTTCCAATAGGACATTATGAATGGAAGGTTATGCCTTTTGGTCTGAAGAATGCCCCTTCAGAATTTCAACAAATAATGAATGATATTTTTATTCCTTATAGTGAATTTATCATTGTTTATATTGATGATATCTTAGTATTTTCTAAAGATATTGAAACTCATTTTAAGCATTTGAATATTTTCAAGAATTTGATTATTCAAAATGGTTTAGTTATATCTAAGTCTAAAATGAGTTTGTTTCAAACAAAAATTAGATTTTTAGGTCATAATATTGAAAAAGGAAATATTATTCCTATTAACAGAAGTATTGATTTTGCTTCAAAATTTCCAGATGAAATTCTGGATAAAACTCAATTACAAAGATTTTTAGGAAGCTTAAATTATATTTCTTATTACAAAAATCTTAATGAAGACACTGCGATTCTTTATGATAGGTTGAAAAAGAATCCTAAGCCATGGTCTGAAAAACATACTGAGGCAGTTAGACGGATTAAGTCTAAAGTGAAATCACTTCCATGCTTAATGATTGCAAATCCTAATCTGGAGAAAATAATAGAAACAGATGCTTCAGATATAGGTTATGGTGGAATATTAAAACAAAAATCCAAAATTGATAAACAAGAATTTCTTGTTAGATATCATTCAGGCAAATGGTCTGATAGTCAAAAACATTATGCTACGGTAGCTAAAGAAATCTTAGCTATTGTTAAATGTGTGCTGAAATTTCAGGATGATTTATATAATCAAAAGTTTATTATAAGAACTGACTGCAAATTTGCTAAATTTATGTTTAATAAGGATTTTAAGCATGATGTATCTAAGCAAATGTTTGCTAGATGGCAGGCTCATTTAGCCCCGTTTGATTTTGATATTCAATATAAGAAAGGAGAAGATAATAGTCTTCCAGATTTCTTGACTAGAGAATTTTTGAATAATGACTGATCATAATTTTTATGATTGCAGGTTGATGCACCCTAGAGGGAGGGCCTCTGGCCCTTACCGTGGTCGTGGAGGACGAGGAAATATCCTCGTTCAGCATGGTGGAAGGAAGCTGGTAGCAGAAAATATTTCTGCTAGAAGGAGTATGTCTCCTGAAGATCCATTATATGAAGAATTCATGGAGTTCATAACAAAGAAGCAAGGTGATACTGCTTCATCATCATCCTCTTTCTCAAAGATTGTTGGAGAAGAAGAAAAAGAAGATCATATGTCTTCTTATCATCAGAATACTCATAAAGAGATAATAATTCTCTTAGAAGGTAAAAATTTACAATGGGTCAATGATCCATGGATGCTGATGCAAAGATATCTTGACAGCTCATCATATGCTGAATTGGCTTATAAGCCAAGATCATATTTTGAAAATCTCTTGAAAATTTCAGGAAACTGTGAAATAACACATTTTACAGGTGCTGGTAGCGCTCAGAATATTTATAATTTCAGCAAGATAATCATCAAGCAGATTATATCTCCAGAAGAGTGGGGTTTATCAACCCTGAAGGATAGAGAATATCTTCATCCTGATCAGAAGGTTTTGATAAAATACAAGTATTGGGATTATGTTGAATCTCTTACTAAAGTACTACTTTATGAAAATCCGAGAAAGAAACATTCTTGGTTTATAAAGACTTGTTCTGAAGTTTATAACAAACCAATACCAAATTGGTTTATCAAATGGTGGATTAATGTTGGTCCATCCATAAAGGTTCTTCCTGAACCATTTAGAGCATTATATGCTGAATGGGTGAAAATTTCTCCAAAAATCATGAATTTGGATAATAACCATCCATGGAACGATGATATCGCTCCTATGTACTTTTTTTATTGAATTTTCAATCCCATGGATTTGGAAATGAGCTCCAGAAGTAGGTTATACCCCAGAAAAGATCCCATGCTTGAAGAGAGCAGGTTATACCAAATTTTGGGACAAATTAATCAAGGCAGATGCTACTGGTCTAATTCAAGGCCAGGAACTTATTGAACATATCAAGACCAAACTGCAGGAATATCAGCAGAAGCTGCAATCAGCTCCAAGAGAGGAAATCAGCCCATTCCAGCAGATTCATAGGATGCTGCAGAGACAGAAGGGTATAGTTTCCCGAGAAGAAATCATAGCTTCTTACATGGATCTTTTGAAAAAAGATCTATCCCAGAACTTGGATGATTCAAAATCAGAAGTTTCAATGTCAAGCCAAGGACATTGCCTGGCAGGAGAATCTCAAGAAGAAGAAGAAGATGTCGACCTCGACATAGATGAAATGTTGCTGGCCATAAAGAGCTCAGTGACCGGTTCTACCGGTAAAAGCCCAAGAAATGATTAACATAGGTGGCTGCGGACTTCACTAACAATAATACTGTTGCGGACTTCAAGAGGATTTACCCTCTGATTTAGCCTAATGGCAGGCTTAATACTTAGTGTTAAACCATGAAGCTTAGTTATCAGATTTTCCGGTAATGATGATGATTCTATATGTCTGAATCTTCTAATTGTTTCAAGATTAGTTAAAGAATGCATAGGTTATTGATTACAAACAGGCATCTGTTTATTGTTTAAAGGATGATGAGGGTTGAGGCCGTTGTTAGCCTGGGATTGGCGTTGTTAGGCTGTTTTGCCCATTTTTATCTCCTTTATACAATTTATCAGGTTGACAGTCTGTGATCAATGTAATAATTCCTTCATGCTTCCTTAATTAATCTATAGAATCGTTGGATTGGTTCCCCCTAAAATTTATCACAATTTATTAAAATTCCTGAAAATTAAAAACAAATTCACTATTGCAGTCTAAAAGAAACTAAATATTTTACAATAAAACTCGTATATAATTAATAAAGTTATATAAGTAATATAAAACATATCATACTAATGAGATTTATAAAAATATGTAAATGATATAACTTATTAATAAATTTTAAATACCAAAATAAATAATAAAAATTAAATCAAGTTGAGAATATTATGTTGAAAAAGTTTAAACTACGTGGTATGCTAATAAAGAAAAAATAAAATAATAATTTATTCAAAAATAAATATTTATAGTTAAATTAATATGAATAAAATAAAAGGAGTAGTTCTGGAAATCAAATATGAATTATTTAAAAAATTATTACGCGGACCATTAAGAGATAAGCAATAAGCTTATTTTTTCGCTTAATTTTTTCTAAAGGAAATAAGATGTGCTTAAATAATTAAGAGGTTTGTATTTTCGTTATCAAACATACTAAAAATAATTATCTCTTAATCCAATAATTTTAAAACTAGAGAATCAAGTCTACGATTCAATATTAATTGAAGAAATACAAGGAATTCATTACACTGAATTCAATCTGTCAATCTGATAGATTATCTAAAGAAGATCAAAATGGGTAAAACTCCCTAAAACGCCTATCCATGGCTAACGACGGGCTGGACCCTAATCATTCTTTAAATAATGTACAGATGCCTGATTGTTTCCAACAACCCATATTTCTTAATTAATAAAAACAATAGAATGATTCATAGCAGAATCATTATCATTACAGGAAAATCAGATAACCAAATTTCATGGCTTACCACTAATAATTTAGCCTGCCATTAGGCTAAATATAACTGAAAATAAAAATTTAAAGACAGAAATTTAAATTAAGACTTACTCTTCAACTTGTCTTCAAGCTTTTGATCCTTGAAGAGGAATGAAAAATATATTAAAAAGGGAAATTTAAAAGAATACAAAAGAGAGAGAGTTGGGTGATTTACAAAGAGAGACTGAAAGAAAAGGAGAGGAATTCGAGTGGTGCCTCCTCCTCTAAAACTAAACCTATATATAGGCAAATATTGCCTCACACTAAACTATTACAAACGATTTGAAATTTTTAATTTTAAATCCGCTACAGTATCCTACGGATTTCAAAATTTAATTGAAGTCCGCAATAGTATTTTTGTCGGTGAAGCCGCGCAACCTCCTATGTTAATTGCTTTTTGGATTTTTACCAGTAGAACCGGTCACTGAAGTCTTGATTGCAAGTAACATTTCATCAATGTTAATTTCATCATCTTCATCGTGTTGAGATTCTCCAGCAAGGCAATGTCCTTGGCTTGACATAGAAACATCAGATTTTGTATCTTCCAGATTCTGGGATAAATCCTTTTTCAAAAGATCCATATAAGAAGATATTATTTCTTCCCTGGAAACAATTCCTTTCTGCATCTGCAACATCCTATGAATTTGTTGAAATGGGCTGATTTCCTCCCTTGGAGCAGAGTTCTTCTTTTGCTGGTATTCCTGCAGCTTCTGCTTGATTTGATCAATAAGCTCCTGGCCTTGAAGATCACCAGTAATAAATCTTTTTTGACTAATTTGTCCCAAAATTTGGTATAACCAACTCTTTTAAGACACGGGATCTTTTCAGGAGTATAACTCACTTCTGAAACCCATTTCCAGATCCAAGGAATAGAAAATCCTATGAAAAAATACATGGGAGCGATATTATCATTCCAAGGATGGTTATTATCCAAATTTATTATCTTAGGTGAAATTTTCACCCAATCAGCATATAATGCCTTAAAAGGTTCAGGTAAAACCTTAATTGATGGACCAAAATTTAGCCACCAATTTATAAACCAATTTGGAATTTGTTTGTTATAAACATCAGCACAAATTTTTATAAACCAAGAATGTTTTCTTCTCGGATTTTAATAAAGAAATACTTTTGTAAGGGATTCAATATAATCCCAATATTTGAATTTGATCACAACTTTTTGCTCTGGATGGAGATATTCTCTATCCTTTAAGGTTGATAAACCCCATTCATCCGCAGATATAATTGTTTGATAATGATTTTGCTGAAGTTATAAACATTTTGAGAGCTACCAGCACTCGAAAATGTGTTATATCACAATTTCCTGAAAATTTCAAAATATTTTCGAAATATTTTCTTGGCTTATAAGCCAATTCAGCATATGATGAGCTATCCAAATACCTTTGCATAAGCATCCATGGATCACTGACCCATTGCAAATCTTTGCCTTCTAAGAGTATTATTACCTCTTTACGAAGATTCTGTTGATATGAAGCCATATGATCTTCAGTTTCTTCATCTCCCACAATCTTTGCGAATGAAGATGATGAAGCAGTATTACTGTCTTTTTCTTTTTGGGTTACAAACTCCATAAATTCCTCATATAAAGGATTTTCAGGAGACATACTTCTTCTACCAGAGATATTATCTGCTACTAATCTCCTTCCTCCTTGTTGGGACAAGATATTACCTCGTCCTCCTCTGCCACGGTAAGGGCCAGAGGCCCTACCCCTTGGTAGCATAAACCTGCACATAAAATTCATGATTATTTATCATTTAAAAATTCTCTAGTTAAAAAATCTGGAAGACTATTTTCTTCCCCATTTTTATATTGAATTTCAAAATCAAAAGGAGCTAAATGAGCTTGCCATCTTGCAAACATTTGTTTAGATACATCATGTTTGAAATCTTTATTAAACATGAATTTTGCAGATTTACAATCAGTTCTTATAATAAATTTTTGATTATATAAATCATCTTGAAATTTTAAAACACATTTAACAATAGCTAAGACTTCTTTAGCCACAATAGCATAATTTTTCTGGCTATTAGACCATTTTCCAGAATAGAATCTAACAAGAAATTCTTGTTTACTTTCTTTAGATTTTTGTTTTAAAATCCCTCCATATCCTATATCTGAAGCTTTAGTTTCTATTATTTTATCCGAATTTGGATTTGCTATCATTAAACATGGTAGTGATTTTACCCTAGACTTAATTCGCCTAACTGCTTCTGTATGATTATCTGACCATCATTTTGGATTTTGTTTCAACCTATCATAAAGTATTGCAGTGTTTTCATTAAGATTTTTATAATAAGAAGAAATATAATTTAGACTTCCTAAAAATCTTTGTAGTTGAGTTTTATCTGTAATTATATCTGGAAATTTTGAAGCAAAATCAATACTTCTATTAATAGATATAATATTTCCCTTTTCAATATTATGACCCAAAAATCTAATATTTGTTTGGAATAAACTCATTTTTGATTTGGATATAACTAATCCACTTTGGACAATTAATTTCTTAAAAATTTCCAAATGTTTAAAATGGGTTTCAATATCTTTTGAAAATACTAAAATATCATCAATATAAACAATAATGAATTCACTATAAGGAATAAAAATATCATTCATTATTTGCTGAAATTCTGAAGGAGCATTCTTCAGACCAAAAGGCATAACCTTCCATTCATAATGTCCAATTGGAACATTGAATGCAGTTTTATATTGATCTTTTTCATTAATTTGAATTTGCCAATATCCTGATTTTAAATCAAATTTGGAAAATATAATTGACTCATAAAGTCTATCTAACAAGTCCTTCTTATTAGGAATTGAATGTCTAATCCATTTTAATACCTTATTAAGAGGTTTGTAATTAATTACCAATCTAGGTATTCCTCTTTCAATTTCACTATGCTTATTAACATAAAATGCGGTACATGACCATGGAGAATTTGAAGGCTGAATTAATTCTTTTTGTAAAAGAGATTGAATTTCTTTTTTACATAATTCTAAATATTCAGAATTCATTTGACAAGGTCTAGCCTTTGTCGGAATTTTCTTTTCATCAAAATCATCTTCATAAGGAAGACTAACAATATGTTTTTTTCTATTCCAAAAAGCATTAGGATGATCATTACAAATTTCTAATGAGAAATTATTAATTATCATTTTTATTTTATCCTGTAATTTAGGATTTTGAAGTTTTTCTTCTATTGTTAAAACATTAATTTCCTGCTTTAAAAACTTTAATTGATTCTTTTTTCTAAAAATATTTTCTTTTATAGTATTTAATACTTTTGAAAATGGTTCCATTATGAATTGAAAATTTATTTGATTATTTTCATAAGTTCCTTTTAATCCTTTAGAATCTATATGATGGATAGGATAAAGTTTTTTCAAAAAAGGAGTTCCAAGTATAACTTGATTTGTAATGTTTTTAACTAATAAAAAACTTTCTGGAATACAAACCTTATTTTTACAAATATATGCTTTAGGGAGTTTAAACTGGATATCTAATTTTTTCCCTCTAGCATGCCGTAAACTATGAGTAGTTTTTTGAAAATATTTTGTAGGTATTATCCCTAAAACTGATCCTGAAATGAAAAATTGATTTTTCGCAATTTTGATTTCTTTTATAAATTCTTGTTAAAATTATTTTAACGATTATTTTAAGGATTTTACACATTTATTTTCTTAAGTATTAATTTTTACAATTTTGGCCCAATTTTGGATTATTTGTGAAATAAAGTAGGAATAATGTTCAAAGATTATAAATTCTTTAAATTTTAGTTTTTCGGCACAAAATTTATATTTTCTTTAAAGTTATAATTATTACGTTTTCATAGTTATTTTCAAGTTAGATAATTTCTAAAATACTTATTTTCTATATATATATATATTATATTTTTAAATAGGAAACTAGAATTCTGCTAGTTAGAAATAGTATTGAATTGTCAAACCTGAAATATATGCAAATCTGTTAGATAGCTAGTATGTGAGCATGTATCTTCGGACTATGGTGAGTTTATCACTGAAAGTGGATTTCATTTTAATGCAATTAATAATTGAACTGCATTGAATCTTTTTAGCGGCATGTTTTGAAATATTTGCAAAAAATGTTTGAAAAACTTTTGTTTTGAACAACCAGTTGTGTTTACTTACCGACTGGAACGCATTATATCAGTTATGTTTCAGTTGTACTTTCATTTGTGCACTGAATCTGTTATATGTGCATAAGTCGTGTCCGATCCATTATTTGGTGTGATTTGATCCCACGAGCCGGCAAGAGCTTGGTCGTCTGGATCATCTGCATTCCTGATTTCAAAATCAGTATATCAGTTCTGAGGCCCGCATCTGTCTGTATCTGTTTGGGTGTGGCTGTCGATATGACATGATTATGTTTTAGTTCAGTTCTGATTCTGCTTCTGATTTGATTCTGATAAGATATGCTAGCCAGATGAACTGGTTAGTTTGGTATTCGTTGAAATAGAACCGTAAATGGCTGCCCTTCAATCTCATTATCTGTCTGTGAATTCTGTATGAGTCATGACTGCTATCTGTTAGGACATGTCTGAATTGTTTGCATGGATAATTATTGCAACCGATAAATGTTTGCGAAAACGGTGGACTCTCACTGGGCAAGGGCTTATTGCATTTTCTAGTTTCATGTTTCAAAATTATATTACAGATCCCTGGTACAAAGATTATTATGCTCACTAGGATCACTCGGAGTTTGAAATTTTGGATATGGGTAGAAGGCGGGGTTGTTTAGATGGGCTCATATTCTGATAACTTCTGTATTATAGGGCTGTGTAAGTTTTACTTCATTCTGATAAATGAAAAAAATTATTAGCATGTTCTGCCAGTTTTGAGTCTTTGTGCGAACCAGACAGGTATCCGGTGAAGCCAACCCCTTGTATGCGGGGTGGTGAATCTGGGGTGTCACATAATTCCTTTTATAAATTTTTACTAAAATTGTTTTAACAACTATTTCAAGGATTTTAAATCCCTATTTTCTTGAAATTAGTAATTATTATATTATTTTTTATTTGGTAGGTATTTTCGAAATAAATTGGAAATAAAGTTTAAATGTTACAAACTCCTTTTAAAGGAGGAATAAGTAAAATAAGTTTTACGGCATGAAACTTATATTTTCCGTAAGATTATTTTCTTATTAATTTACTTTTTTTAAAAATAAAATAGAAGTAACTTTTATGGAAATCTAGAATTTAAAAGATTTATCTAGTTTTACGGATAAAGTCTAAAATTATGATATTTATGAAATGCATATTTGCTTACAAAATATTAGTGGTATATACGAGGTGAGTGTTCTCACTAAAGGGGTTAAATGTTTAAATTGAGTAAATAAAAGAGTTAGCATGGTTTATATTAAGTTTATATCTATCGTAAAATGCATGCATTATAAGTAATATGTATGAATGTGATCTTTAAGTGTATAACGTGAATAGCTTATATGTGTGACAAGAATAAATGTTCTTAAATGTTAAGTTATATGAAGTATCTATTTCAGTTTATTGTATGAATGAAATTAGTTCTGCTTTAAGTGTAAATGTTCTGTGTTAAGTGTTTCATGTTAAAGTGAGAGTATTAAAGTTCAGTGTTCAAAGTTAATTGTGCATTCCAGTTGGGATCCCCAAACTCTGTTTAGTTGTGGAAATCAGCGCGTCAGCGTCGGGTTTGAGCGTCCGACTAAATGGCTAAATAGGTAGTTCGGTAATATCTCGAGAGTTACCACAATTACAGTTCAGTTGTGGGCGTTGTTGACGAGAAGCAGTTCACATTGTACAGTGTACCAGTTTTACATTGTATAGTATCCCAGTTAACATTGTGCAGTGTACCAGTTTATTGCACAGTGTCCAAGTTCAGGTAAAGTATAATCGGTAATGCTTTTCAAATGAGTATATCGATCCTCGTTATAGTTTACTGAGTATACTTTTTCTATCCCTTACGTGTTAAATGTTATGCGCAGGTAATTATTTACTCAGTAATATTTTTACTAGTGCGACTTCACTGACCTTATGGAAGCTCACCCCTTAGACATTTTGCATGCAACAGATCTCGGGAGTAATCGTTACTAGTGTGATGCGGATGAAGGACCTTTTGATTAGGTTTTGGAATGATAGTATTGTAGTATTACTTAACAATCTAGTTTTAGCATTTTGAAGTACTATTGTAATATTCTAAATTAGTGTGTGTCTTTTGGAAAACTAATATAGTTTGAAGTTTTATAACTTACTTTAATAAATGAATGTCTTATTCATTTAGTGATTACTCTATATATCATGAATGAATCCTCGTGTGAACCAGACAGGCATCTCGGTCGTAGCTCCCACATGAAACAGGGAGATCGGGGCTGGGGATGTCACAAGGTTAACGGATGAGGGGTCAAGTTGGCCCTTTTTTGTAACGTTAAGGGCTTTTTTTCAATCCAAAAAAAACGTTAGGGGCCTATCTAGACCTTAGGTGAAACATTAGGGTTTATTTGAACCTTTGCCCAGTAAACATGTAATGGTTTTACAAATATGTAATAGTAAACATCCAAAAGTGTAATAAACTAATCACTAGGTGCCACAAGGGGGAGGACGTGTATTCTACGGGTTCGATGCTTGGGAAGTTGCCCATGTGGAGGTGGAGGAAAAGTATTAGTAGCTGGCTCTCTATGCATGGATAGATGACATGGTTTTCCCCCACTATTATTTGAAGGCTTACAATACTATATGCACTTTTTCATGGGTCAAGCATTGAGAACAGTTAGAAGTGCTATGCCTAGCAAAATCATCAAAAGTGTGAATGTGAGGCATGAGGTCCATCTGATGCGATGTTTGGTCATCTGACCAATCATCATTAGTGTGATGAGAAACATCATCATCTCTACTCTCTCGATGTTTGGATGTGGATGCACGATGCTAGCTCTGGGTGGATGAGGATGCGTGTTCTTTTGTTGAATGCGCATGCGAGGATCCACGGTGAGTAGGTGAGGAGGAGGAACCATCAAAGGTTGTATTCTTTATACGATGACCTTCGCCAGCACAATTGAGAGTAGTATTGATTTGGTCATGCACATAAATGAGTTTGTCTTTGCGACGCCCCAACCCGACCCCCTATCCGATACGGGAATCCGGCTAGACGCCTGCCTGGCTCTCGCCAGAACTCAAGTACAATATCAGAAAAATATAGGCAACAAACGTAATTTAAATATTTACATTAATTAAATACATCTTTTCTGTTCCAAGACCGTAGCCTAAAACACCATCTTGTCAGAGATTGGCACCGTTAGTGTGATAACTACGTTTCGTTCCTTAGATTGGCTATTTTACTTGGTCTTCACGCTTGCACATACTATAACTACTAGAAAAAGTATATATTCACAGAATGAGCTGACGCCCAATGATGTTCTCCGTTTAAACAATTAAAGCAGTAAAACAAACAAGATATCATAACCTATAACACGTAGGACACAAGTTATATAATATACAGGTTGGAAAGTTGTAAAGCAAATCGTAAAGGATACGCGACAATCTATAGGAACTATAGAGGTGATTCTATTAATACATAGATCACTTATTCCCCGAGACTTTTACGCACACACAGTGCTTCGGCAACAACGCCCACAACTGACGCAATGACAATCAAGATGGTGGCCCGCCACTAATTGGGTCTCATGAGTTGCCCGACTCTAACCAAGTCACTACTTATCGAACGCCCACGCCCTAGCTGGCACGTTCGATATCGTAGATCATGGCTTTGTGGGATCCCAACTTTATAAAGCACGAGCAACAATGCAACAATATTTCAATTATTATCAAGCATTTAATTTCATATCTCATAGTAATCCAAGTATTTCTATATTTCATATTTCCCGCATCATCCTATTCAACAATTCATAGCACATTTCACATATCAGCATACTATTCATCAATGACACGATTTGCATATCATAGCTAGATATTATATATTCAAAATTTACCCGAGTCGAGTGAAAAGTAGTCACTCGCTCCTCCTTATTTCCATTCTAAGATTTCTAGAAATAATTTCACAACCATACACAAGTATACGTATATGTATAACTTAGACACAATCAAGCAATGTCACGTAGCACGTATTTTGTGAAAATAGTTTCATAGCGAAAGTAATTTTAATGAGAACACTCACCTTACGAGTCCAATTCAGTCAACGATGGTTCTGCAATCAATATCCAAGAAATTTGTATTAAGTTCTTGTATTTTGTAAAATTACAATTTAGTCCCTATGACTTGTAACTTTGTCTTGTGAGTTAAACTATATCCATTTATGATTTTAACAATAAGCTTTAGCTCTATGATATCATTCATTTTGATTACCTTAATTTATAAAATTACAATTAAGTTCTTTACTTTGTACAATTTATATTTTAGTCCCTAAAGCACAAAATATCACTTTTTGAGGTGTTTAATTTCATGATTAACATTTATTTTATAAATTTAGATGATAAAGTGTATTTTAGGTTTCACTTATATATTTTATAAATTTTCCATTCAAGTCCCTAAATTTTCCAATATTTACATTTTAGTCCTCAAGGTTTAAGAGGTCTCACTTTCATGTCTTCCATGTATTTAAGATAACATTTTATGTTATTAACTATCTAGATGTTGTTATTAGTTTGATTGAATTTAATTTGGAAGTTTGTAAAAATTACATATAAGTCCCTCAAGTTTTAATTATTTATATTTTAGCTTTTAATTTTCCAAAGAATTACCAAAATTCTACAAAATTACAATTTCTATATAAATATTGTCCAGTATAATTTTGATAGCATTTCATTAAATTTTCATATATTTTTATCCTTGTTAAAATAAATGGAAATTTATAAATTGCATATTTCTCCCTTTGTTGTGTTTTCTTTGTTCTTCAAACCTATGGACAGTTCTAGGGTTGTTCTTCCTATCAAGACCCCTTTAAAAATTAATCTAACACTTCAAATACTCATCATAGTTTGTAGTACATCATATAAATTTTCCATAATTTTCTATAACTCTTTAATACCATTTTAAAATTAAAAACAGTGGCTGCCCTGCAATTTTCCAGATGCAGCTGTTTTCATTTTCAACCTCAAACATCATTTTAAACCCATCCAAGGAATTATCAAAGCCTTGAAATGTTCTATACATCAATAGCTATCTTAGGGTTATGAGTTTCAGATTCAAAAGCCTCCAAAAATACCTATTTTGAGCTCTTAAAGATGAAACTCCAGAAAATCAAGAATCTGGCACCTTTCAGTTTTTCAGCTATAATTCCCTACAGAAATTTATAAAAATTATGAAACCAATTGGATATGAAACTAGACTCCTAGAGTAGTTCATAGACACCTTAACCTTGAATAAATGTAGTCGGAGTAGATAGATATGAATTATTCGTTTGGACTGTCCTGTTTCTGGAAGATGAAGGTTTAAGGCACTGACATGCCTTCGGTTTTCTGGGAATATCTCTCTACAGAAAAATCTAAAATTGTGAAACTTGTTGGAGATGAATCTACACTGAAAGAGGAGTTGATGGACATCTTGATCACATTCAGAGGTGGTAGGAGTAGAGAGAGATTTATGCCAATCTCTGTGACTGCTCTGTTTTGGCTGATGAAGTTTTTCTTCTTGTTTTTTTGAGTTCTTGTTTAAGTTTGGGAGGATGTGAGAGAGGAGAGGTTGCTGATAATTTCTCAAATGTGTAGAATAGAATGGATGAGGAGTTTGAGATGATTTGACCGAGAGAAGTAGGAGAATGCCAAGGGATTTTCTTGAAGAAGTTCAGCAATGACCGAACAAATTCAAGTCCTCACCGATTTCCTTCATCGGCAAGATCAGTTAAAACCGATCTGAGATTGGTTATGACCGATCATGCACAGAGCTGCCATTGTTACACTTTGAAGCTTTGGTTTCTAAAACTTATCCAACCAAATATGATTTCCAAAATCATGAAAAACTTATAGAACTCATTTCCAAAATGTAAAGAACACCTTAGGCCAGTCAAAACATCAAACGGACCGATTTTGATTAATCCGAAATATCTAATGCTTTTGTGTCGATTTTTCCTTTGGTTCCGAAAACAGGTTTCTGAAATCATTAAAATCCTACGCTCAGTACTTCTAGCATGTTTACGAGCTTACAGTACTAAAACCCACGGTAATGTTTTCAAGCTAAAGATGATTCCGCAAGTTTTCCAACTTTTTATTTTATTTTCAGATGTTCAGAAAGTTACCCCGTTTGATGTTTTTAGGAGTTACGATTTCTTTCTGACATATATTTTTGACCTACTACACTAAACGTGGAATGCTATATTTTCTAGAGTTAAAACAGGAAACATGCTTCATAAATCGGAACGACGACATTTACGGCATATTTTACGTTTTATTACCGCATACTTTCGACACACATCGAATAGCTATGGAGGGTGTTTAAGTATTACCTAGGTTGAGTAAATCAAAGACGGGACTACGGTGAGCTAGTGGGTGGATTCAGGTTGGTCTCCTCCTTCCTTCCTTCTCGATCCTCCTCTCGGTTCCCCCTTCTTCCTCCCCTGTTTTCCTCTTCTTCATCCTCTGTTTTCTTGCCAAAACTTCCCAGGCCCCTTATTTCTTTTCCTTTCCTTTCAGCGGCTGCCCAGTTTCAGTCCTCTTCTTCTTCCCTTGGTGAGGCGTGAACCAGTTCCAGCTTCTCCTTCCCTTTCTCCCTAATTTCTTATCTTCCTCCTTCACTCCCGTCGCTCAGCTCCAGCTCCAGTTTCAGTTCCTAGCTTTCCTCCTTTCTCTTTCTCTCTTTCCTTTTCTTTCTCTCGCGATGCCCGTTTCTCTCCCTCACTTTCTCTCTTTCTTGGTTTTCAGTTTTGTGATGTGCTGTTTTTCTTTCTTTTTGTTGTTGCTCTTGTCTTTCTTTAATCCTAGCTATAAATATATATATATATATATATATATATATATATATATCCTCCTACTTGAAGCTAAAATTTGGCTTATTTGACATATATGTTATATTTTATATTTTATTTTATTTTATTTCTAGAACTTGCTCCCAAAGTTTTCGTTAAAACTTATACCTTCTACTACATTTTTCTTATAATTAGATTGAGATCAAATGAGAAGGGCGGTGGCCACCCTTTGTTGACCCCCGTTTTCGTTTTTTTTTTTTTTTTTTTTCGGCTGTTGCTGTTTACTTTCTTTTCATTTGGTTTAAGCTAGCTATATGTATGTATATAGAAATGAAGCCTGCGTGGCTGACTTGAAATGCAAGTCTCCACCGCCTCTTCCTTTTGTTTTTATCTCTTTACTTATTAATTTATTTTTGTGATGTTTATCTTCTCATTATTTTATTTTATTTCTTCCTTATCTCTTCGTTTTGTCTCACCACAAATTTATATATATTTATAATATATTTATTTTAATTATAGTTTTATCTATTAAATTTCTAATCGTCGTACTGCTTCT
This sequence comes from Leptodermis oblonga, assembly GCA_016801395.1. NCBI lineage: Eukaryota > Viridiplantae > Streptophyta > Magnoliopsida > Gentianales > Rubiaceae > Leptodermis > Leptodermis oblonga. Next base: position 29,106,167 of record CM028760.1, read on the forward strand.
TATATGACAAGAGTCGTGTTATTTTCTCTAAGATACGTTTAAACTAGTTTTCTACATTTATAAATCTTAGAATTCCTAAAATATTTTTAATCTTCCTAATAGTTCAAAACTTGATTTTAATATAATATCTCAACTCTATTCATTTATCGAAAATCTTAATTCTACTTAGTGATAATTTCGATGAAGAAAATAACTTAAGGGTTAAATCTAGGATTAAAAGTACTGGGTCTTACACAAATTGTCCAAGCTTATATTTCCCTACGCTAATCCTTGTTTAATTTAATAAAAAATAAAAATTTATCTCATATTTTCAGGTTATTTTACATCATATTAAATTCTATATTTCTGGTCGTCACAGTCTTCTATAGGATAATAATCCAAATGTATGTTCTCCAACATATCACTCACCACAACATGCATTTTCTCCAAGCATTGATTCTGTATATATTTTAAGAAGTAAGATATATATATATATATATATATATATGTATACATCTAATAAAGAAAGTGGTATACAGATGTGAATGGTAGGAGGGGAAAAAACTTACACAGTACTCAGACAACACTCTGTACGGTCGCAACGCTTTATTTGGAGGTTTAGCTGGATTACCCACTAGCTGCCGAGTGATATTGCGATATCATGTCATGTAAGGAGAAAAGTAATCAAGCAGATCATTGAAAATATTCTCTTCAGTAACGTTATGTTCCACCTGTGCCCATTTTTCACCACTTCGTCCTTTAAAATCAAACCTGTGAAGATGTTCACTAGTATAAATAGGGGGAGGATTTTGTTGATGAAAACCAAACTTTTGCATAACTCACTCTGGAGCATCCAGCTCGACCTCGCAATAGTTAATAAGAGGTACATGTGCTCGCCAAATTGTTCTTCCACTTAAGCAATATTCGAGCAACTTCATTCACCCATCCTTATCATATGGGTTCCATATAAACTACGAATATAAAATGACAAATATACATTATAGAGTGAACTGCAAAACACATCACTTAACTATGGGTGTTTTGCAAAAAATGACACTTTACTAAAAATGCTCTTTTTATAATATTCAACTTTCATTTTTGCTCAAAAAGTACCAATCTGTCAAACTAGTCCGTTAAATCATTAACAGTTAGATTTACCCAAGGGTAAAACGGTCAATTTCCTTTAAAAAATAAAAAAATGGACTAATTTTTTTCCTGCCAATTTAAAAAAATTGGCCATTTAAATTTTTTTTTTCAATTTCTGCCAATTTTAAAATGACCAATTTCAATTTCTGTCAATTTGAAAAAAAAAAATTTTAAATGGCCAATTTTTTTAATTGGCAGAAAAAAAAATTGGCTGAAATTAATTAGTAGAAAAAATTGGCAGAAAAAAAATTGGGCCATTTTTTAAAAAAATTTTTTAAAAGAAATTGACCATTTTACCCTTGGCTAAATCTAACTGTTAGTGAGTTAACAGACTAGTTTGACAGAGTGGTACTTTTTGAGCAAAAATAAAAGTTGAGTGTTATAAAAAGAGCATTTTTAGTACTTTTTTGCAAAACACCCATAGTTAAGTGACGTGCTTTGCAGTTCACTCTATATTATATTTTCGAAAAAAGTGGTTTAAATTAATTAAGTAAACATAACAACATAATACTCGCATCTCCCTCCACGAGATGATCTAATGGTCCCAAAATAGATATCTAATGAGAGCCAACATTCACATAAGTACGTCTCATGCTCCATCTACAAAATAAACACAAGATGCATCTGCCTCCACATTGTCCCTGACTAACCAGGCAATCATTTTGCAGTCAACATTTGAATGATCATGTCCTGTAAGCTTTAGAGTGCATGTCTGTTCAAAGATCTGCTTCGTAATTTTAAAGTAGCCATGACTTTTCTTACAAGTCGTATGCACACTCCAAGCACACTTCTGGTCATCCTTGTATTTGCATATCTGTCCAACGAGTTAGAGTAGAGTAGTGCACTTTGAAATACCTATTAGCCCGGACCGACCAAAATTTAATAGCACTTTGAAGTTTCTTTTCGTCGCAAAAATTGTTCACTTTTCAAGGTTTGACGACATATCATCTTCCCTTTAAAAGTTTAAGTTCTTCAGTTTAACTTAGTGTTGTAAACGAGCTGAATTGAGCCCGACTTGGTGGTGTAATCGAGCTACGCTTGATAAAAACAGTCGAACTCGAACATGATTGAGCCTAAATATTTGAGGTCGAGCTCGGCTCGTCAAAATTTATAATAGAGCTCGAGCTCAAATAATTTTTTTAATTTATACTAAAAAAATTTTAAAAATATTATTAAATTATAAATATAGCCTGACTCGATAGTCTCCACGAGCCATCGAGCTCGGTTCGATTATTAAATGAGCCGGCTCAAGCTTAATTTTGACCGAGTTCAAGCTAAGCTTTGAGCGGTTCACAAATAGTTTTGCTCATTTGCACCCCTAGTTTCACCAAAGCTATAAAAACAGTTTTTTCACATTTTTTCTTTGTCATACTTATTGAAAATAAATAATTATATTTTGGAGAAAAATAATACCCTCCATTTCTTTCAAAAGTCTACTTTATATTACTAAAAGTAGTAAAATAAAGTGGACTATTTGAATAGGACCCCCTCATCCCTGTTAGAAAGATAATCTCTTTGCTCTCTCAGTTTCCAATTCCAATATAAATAAATTACTCCCAAGGTGAATTCTAGAGCATAAAAAATGGTCTCCAAGGTGTTACCTCCTTGAGTCAGGCGAATGTCGCTCTCCATAACAATCACGAGTTCAAGTCATTTTTCGATAAGGCGATCCGGAAATTCTCTCTTCCAAAGACCCCTCGGGGTTTGAAGAAACACTTTGAAGAAGATCATCAATTTTTCTTAGAAAATGTGGTATATCCCATCAGGATGCCTTTGTTGGCGGCTCCGGCTCCGGCGCTTCTGTAGGCAACCCTCTAAACTTGATTGGATGCAAGTACTACATGGAACTTTGCCTGAAGTATCCCTTACTTTACCAACATTATTTAGAGTTGTATGGAAATATTTTTGTAACAATGTAGAGGTTTCTTATTATTAGGTTGGACCTGATCCTTCCAAGGCCCCCTCTAAGTTTGGGATAGTTTGACTCCCCACTAAAGAATCTCCCCATGCATCGGTTTTGCTAACCGATGCATCTCGTTTGGCAATAGGAAAACACAGTGTTGGGATTCTTATCGGTTCTATGAGAAATTGTTTGCACTTTTCAAATATCGTTTTGGGCCTTGGTTCCCCGTCAAACCCCTCACATCCCCTACCTTTCAAGACAAAGTCTGCTTGTTGACGTCATACTTCTGTACGAGCTACAAGCATGTATGAAAGCTTTGAAGATACTTGAGACGTGGTACCAACACAAGGAAGATCTGAAAATGTTTTCAAATTTGAACAATTTAGTGTTCATTCTCAACGGTACTTTCTTAATCCCTGAAGAGAAACACGATGGTCACCAAAGTTATTTGAAGTTCATAAGTGGTCTTGGACTCCTGCATAAGAACCCATATTGTGTTCTTTAAATGCGTCGGGAAAAACTCAGGGTTGTTGATTTTATGGCCTTTAGCGCTATGAAAAATACTGTTGAATGGAACTTGAAGAATAACTAGGAGTTGAATCGAAAGATTTTGGATAGAAAGGTGAAGAAAACACCCTGGCATCCTCATCCCATGAGGATTGAAAGCGGCCAGTGCCGATGGCTTATCCGGAGCAGCTGCCAATCAATTGACGTAGGGGAAGTGGTGCTGAATAGTCAAGCAACTTAGCATAATATAAATTTTTGTTGGAGGATTAATGTGTAATTTTTGGTTAGCTGCATGAACATTTGTTAAGTTGAACTTAGCGCTTTGGTTTAAAGGAGCTAATTTTGGTAGGAATCTTTTTGAATTCCTACATGCTTAATTCTAATCAATCATTTAAAAAAAGAAAAAGAAAAAAAGAATAGGATAGAGAGAGTATCAAAGTGCAAGTTAAGTTTTTATTCACCACGTTTTTTTTAAGACCAACTACTATGCATTTTCTTGTATAAGGAGATTTTTTATTTGAATAGTATAATACTTAAGCAAATGACATTTATCCCCTTATGATTTGTATTGAGTGACAGTTACCCCCCTCTGTTTCTATAATACTGTGTTACCTCCCTATGGTAATGGACTAAAGTGTCAATCGGATGGAATTAGTAAACACTAACTTTCCGTCAGTTAAAACCGTGTAATTCCTAATATAACCTATTAAAAAAAAATAAAATTGGTCCATTAAAATTAAAAAGGGAATCACTTTCATTATTAACATCGAGGCCACCCTGACCCACTATACATATCTTAGTCAATTTTTCTCACTTCTTCTTTGGCAACAATTTCCAAGCCAAGAGATTTAGCGTGTACTTCAACTCAATACTTTTGAAGCTTTTCAAACCATTATATTTCTGTATAAGGAGTTTGATTTGAAGGTTTATGTTCTTGGTTTGTAGCGTATTTTGTTCATCAAAGGAATGCTTATGACTACCAGAGCATCTGTAAAATCAGAGCAGTCCGAATAGCCTTTTGCAGCAACAAGATCTGATGACCATGCCAGTTTGGTGTAACTTTTGAAAGCTTACCGGTGAATCGCAAAGGCCACAAGAATTTCGTTCGTGGATACAATCACATCAAAATAATTGTAGTAGAATAATTCTTAGGAGAACACTAGATGCTTGGATTTCTATAGTCTTCTGCATAGTTAGGATGTGACACCCCAGATCCACCACTCCGCATACAAGGGGTTGGTTTCACCGGGTGTCGGCCTGGTTCGCACCAGGACTCAGAGCAGACAAAACATGATAATAATTTTTTTTATTTACTATTACACAGCCCTATAATACAGAGGTTATCAGATTATGAACCAATCTAAACAATCTTACCTTTTAGCCGTATCCAAAATTTTCAAACTCTGGGTGATTCTAGTGAGTATAATCATCTTCATACCAAGGATCTATAATATAATTTTGAAAACAGGAACAGGAAAACAAGAAAATGGAATGAGCCCTTGCCCAGTGAGAGTCCACCATTTTCGCAAACATTTACCACGTTGCATATATTACCCATGTAAACAGTTCAAACATATCCTAACAGATAGCAATCATGACTCATATAGAATTTACAGACACATAATGAAAATGAAGTGCAGCCGTTTACGGTTCTATTTAAATGATAAATGAACTAACCAGTTCATCTTGCTGACAGATCAGAATCAGAATCAGAAGTAGAGACAGAATTAGAATAGAATTATATCGATAGCTACGCTCAAACAGATACAAACAGATGTGGGCCCCAGAATAGAGATACTGAATCTCGAGATCAGGATAGAGATAATCCGGACGACCAAGCCCAATGCTGGCTTGTGAGATCAAATCGCGCACAAATAATGGATCCGACAGACTTATGCAAATATAACAGATTCAGTACACAAATGAAAGTACAACTGAAATGTAACAGATATAATGCAGTCCAGCCAATAAGTAAACACATTTAGCAATTCAAAACAAAAGGATTTCAAACATTTTTAACAAACATTTCAAAACATGCTGCAAACAATATTTAGTATAGTTCAATTATTAATTGCATTAAAATAGATTCCATTTTCAGTGACAAACTCACCCCAGTCCGAATATATACGCTCACGAACTAGCTATCTAATAGATTAGCATATATTTCAGGTTCCGGCTGTGAGATCTCGTAAATTTTGCCCTAGTACCAGCCGTAAAATTGGATTTTATAAATTATTTTAATTTTTTCAAAATATGTATAGCTATGAACTTGTACGATTTTCTTTATAGAATTCTATTTAATTAGATGATTTATTTAAATTATATAATCTTAATGTTTATTAGGATTGTGTGTAGTAGGAATAAGGTTAGAATTATGTTTAGGTAAAGGGAAAATCGCAGTTTTGGTCCCTCAATTATACCCTCGTTACACTTTCAGTCCCTCAATTATTGAAACTCGCACTTTTAGTTCCCTAACTGTCACTCTTTCGCCGGTTTGGTCCCTATTATCCGCAAGCTATCAGGTTACCGGTCATTTGGGTCAAAATGAAAAATATATAAAATATTTAGGCCAAATCATAATAATTCAAAACTTTTTTAGTAATTCAAAACTTTTTTAGTGCCTTTTTAGTGCCAAATCATACCCGCTGCTAGCCAGTGCCTTTGTTTTTTGTTTGAAGCTAAATTTCACTTTTAGTTTATTTTTTAAAAACATTTTGAGTTATTATGATTTGGCCCAAATATTTTATGAATTTTTCAAAATGGTCCAAATTACCGTTGACTTTGTTAGTCAACCGGTAGCTTACCGGTAAGAGGGATCAAACCGGTGAAAGAGTGATAGTTAAAGGACTGAAAGTGCGATTTTAATAATTAAGGGACTGAAAGTGTAATGAGTGTATAATTGAGGGACCGAAACTGCGATTTTCCCTTGAAGTAAATAAGTAAGTAAGAAATAAGAATAAAAAAATTAGAAAATAATAGAAAAATAAAAATAAAAGGGACCAATCAGTTTAAGCCTATTTGGAATCTGTTAAAACCGATTGATCAAGGGTTACAAATGTATTTACCGCTTTGAAATGGGTAAAACCAATTAAAGGGATAAGATAAATGGTTTTACCCAATTGGAAACGGGTAAAACCAATTCTTGGAGATAAGGAAATCAGAAGTTCTAAACAGGTAGACCAGATTTGAAAAAGTTGAAAAAATATCTAACTGCCCTACAAATGGTTGTAACCGATTTGGAAAAGGTCACAACCGATTGGAAATGCAATAAATCGGGTAAAACCAATTTTAAGAAGGGAAAAACTGATCACAATCGGTTAAAATCGGTTCCCGATAGGGTAAAACCGATTCGGGTCTGGATTTGAAAAAAAAATTAAATTTTGAGATAAGAACGAGCTCTTGGCCTATAAATACCCACTCCCCTTCAGCCATTCTTCACCCACATCACGACCAAATGCTGCTAAAACCAAAACCAAACTAGAGAAAACTAGAAGAAAGTAGAAGAAGAAGAAGAAAGGAGGAAAAGTTTGGAAGGACAAAGCTTGAAGCTAGAAATCAATTCTGTAGGCATGGACTTGGGGTTAGAAGGAGTTTGGAATGTACCAGGAAGGAATTCAACGGATTCTTTTGGTTGATTGTTAGAAAATAATGCATGAAATAGGATTTTTGAAGTTTTAGAAATTTAAGGTTTTTATCTTGTTATTAGCAAGAATTATTGGCTAGAAGATGTTAGAAATAATGCCGATATGTTTTTAGGTTGATTTTGCACAAAAAAAGCAAGAAAAATGGTTTTTAGGAAGGATTTTAGCAAGAACCCGAAAAAATTGGAAACCAAGTTTTCTATGTACAAATCAGTTTTAGCCGATTTGAAATTGGGGAAAACTGATTCATGCCCAAGGGTAAAATTGGAAAACCATTTCCAAACGGTTTTAACCGATTCCTGTCTGGTTTTGCCGATTTATAATTGGGAAAAATCGATCGAAGTAGAAAATATTATTTTTGGAATTTCATAAAATTTTGCATAAATTCTTTTAGTAGTTTTGTTTCGTAAATAAGTGGAATTAATGTATTTTTGGAGTTATAGATTTATGGAATTAGTTTTTGGAAAAAAAATTAGGTTTAGAGAGAAAACTAGGGTTTATAAGGAATTCAGCTTTATTTGGAATAGACTAGAAACTGAACCTTTCGATATCTATAAACTGCAGATAATTGGAAAATTAGTGAGCAGGCATATCAAGACCGAGGTGAGTTTATCACTGAAAATGGATTCCGTTTTAATGCAATTAATAATTGAACTGCATTGAATCTTGTTTGCGGCATGTTTCGAAATGTTTGTTAAAAATGCTTGAAATGTTTTTTGATTTTTAAACTAGTAGTTGTGTTTACTTACCAGCTGGAACACATATGTACTTGTTATGTTTCAGTTGTACTTTCTTTGTGCACTAAATCTGTTATATGAGCATAGTTGTGTCGAATCCATTACTTGGTACGATTTGATCCCACAAGCTAGTGACGAGCTTGGTCGTCTGGATCAGCTGCATTCCTGATTTCGAAATCAGTACCAATTTACCGGGGCCCATATATGATTGTTTGGGAGTGGCTGACAATACCGATATAATATGATATGATATGATATGCCTGCGAGGTGAACTGGCTAGTTCATTTATTAAATGTTCTCTGAATCCTGCACGAGTAATGAATGCTATTTGTTAAGATATACCTAAATTATATGCATGGGTAAATTTTTCAACTTGGTAAATGTTTGCAAAAACGGTAGACTCTCAATGGGCAAGGGCTCATTCAATTTTCTGTTTTTCCTATTTTCTATTTTCAAAATTTTTTAACAGATCCTTGGTGAAAACCCAATTATCAATAGCAACCTAAGATGAACCTAAGAGGGGGAGGGGGTGAATTAGGTTCTTGACACTTTTAAAATATTTCTACAATGAAGAACTTGGAAAAACCATTTTCAAAGCAAGTGTAAAAACAAAGTTTACAAATTAAGTGAGGTGTGTGATTAGTGTTTTGCAAATCATAAAAGCAAAGTAAAGGAAGACAAAAACACAACCGATTTAGAGTGGTTTGGATTCCCCTTGAATCTTAGTCCACTACCCAAGTTCTACAACTTGGGATTTTCTAACCCTCTCAAATGAATCACTTAAAGGTGTAATTCAAACCTTTACAAATGCCAAAATTCTACCTCTAGAATTTAGGACTTCTTTGCTTAATCTAGCTCTAGACTAAGACTTCTTTGCCTAATGGCTAACAATGAATCTTTTGCCCCCGCTCCTTCCTCAAGGACTTAGGGTCTTACTCAAGACTTCATTGCCTAGCTACTAGGACTTTTGCTCAATCAACCTCTTGATCAAGACTTTCTCCCCTTTGCCTAATTTAACTCTAAACTAGGACTTTTACAATTGCCCTAACTCAACCCCTTGAGTTGGGTCTCTCCTTCTACTTGCTCCCCCTTTCTTCTTGCCTAACTCCTTCCTCAAGAGTTGGACTTTTCTTAAATACAAATTGCCTACACTCAAACTCTTGAGTTAGGACTTTTCTAGATGTGATTACAATGATGAAATACTCCACAAATGGAGTTTACAATTCGTCACAAAAACAGGGCACAAATGCCTCTTGACAATCCTACCTTGACAAGCTAATTTGACATATGAATGATTGAAATGAAGCTTGAAAGTGTTGTTAAAGTGTAGGAGATGTTGTGGAGGAGCCAACCTTAAGTGCTCTTGAATTGGGGGTATTTATAGGAGAAGAGAGCTCTTGAATTGGATGAAAATCGGACAAGAAAATTCAAACCCGAGAGCTCCACAATGGTCTCCGCGACAACGCAGGAAATATGGGCTGCTGGTCGCGGGAATCCTGGCCTTGGTCGCAGGGCCCCTTGTGCGGCGCGCGGCGCGCGGCTCCCAGCGCGTGCGGCGTGCGGCTCGATGCCTGCGTGCGGCGCCTCTGTCGCGAGTCCCGATCGCGGCGCTGTCCCCTTGTCGGCCACTTTTTGTTTTGCTTCCCATTTGTTCATTTTAGCTCCGATTTCTTCGCCATTTTTTGCGTTAGTTCACCCGTAAAACTCTTCTCTTTATTTTATGACCTGAAAACACCGTGGGTCCCACCTTGGGCCGTGCTCGGTCGTATTTTTCTTCTTTCTTCATTTGCTTGCCGTGTCTTCTTTTAGCTCATTTTTCATGGATGCTTTTTTTGCGTCGGTTCTTCCGTAAACATTTCCCTACATTTTCTCACTTAGAAGAACCATTAAATTAATTCTCATATTTTTTAACTCATCAATCAAAATAAGGATTAAGACCTACCGGGTCTAACAATCTCCCCCTTTTTGATGATGACAAAACAAATATGGAATTCATGACAATAAATTAATGACAAGTAAAGATTAAATAGTTTTCCCCCTCAATTTTATAATCTCCCCCTCAAAGCATAATTCCATTATATTTCTCCCCCTTTTTGACATCACAAAAAGGATTTAGCATGCATAATAAAATGTGATAGATGCATACAAATAAAGAAATGTACAACTCAAAAATAGATAAAATCGATTAGTTCGTGAGTTGAACATTGAATTTGCTTTCAAATATGAAAATTTTGCCTTTGACATTTTAAGCAAAATCAATCGATCTTTCGACAATTAACCAATTTTAAGATCTGATGTCAATGCTAGTTCAAAATTTTTCTCCCCCTAAATTCTAGCATATACATTTCAAAGAGCTTAACTAATCAATTAAGAAGCATACAAGCTTCATTCAATTTAAGGAGCAAGTTAAGCTATGACATTTAAAGGATTCATTTTCACTAAAGAATGACCCTTTTTAAACACTTGAGTTTTTAAGAATTTTGAAATATGGCATTAACTCATGTTCAAAACAAGTTGAGAATATGCAAGCAACTTCAAATGACCCTAATGATAAACATGCATGCATCTAACACACATTAGGATGCATCATGTCAAAGTCAACGTATTGGTCAAGCATGCAAAATTTTCAACTTTTCATGAACTTTGCTTTTCTTAAGTTTAAAAACTTCATTTCTTCATGCAAGCAAATTCCATTAGGCATATAAAGAATTTCAAGAATCCATGTATTCACTTTTCATGCATACTCTTGAAAGTTAACAAAAAGTCAGACTTTTTCTAAAATAATGCCTATTTTCTTAAAACTTGTCCATTTCATCATGTAAATCCAAACTAAGCACATGAGCAAGTTTTAATCAACATATGCAACATGTCAAAGGAATGAGACATTCTAGATCATGCATATGTGTGGAGTCAACCTACCGGTCAACACTTTTCAAGCTTAAACACATTAAGCTAGTAATTTTGAAAGTTGCAATTTTCAAGTTTCTATAAATCATTTTATCATTCATGCAACTTTAAATACTCAAGTAGTTTATGCACATAGTTTCAAACCATTGAAATCATGCATATAAGCAAAGTCAACTACTTGGGTCAAACTTATTCAATTTTAAGCATACAAAGCATTCATTTTGATAGTTGCATTTAAACCTAAATTTTCTCAAGCAAGCAACTTCAAATCATCATTTAATTCATGCTTAAAATATCGAATAAGCTACAACATGTATATTTCAAAAGTCTAAAAGTCAACATAAATTCAAACTTCTAGCTATTTTCAAATAAAGCTCATAAAGTCATAAAGACTTTCATTAACACATGCTTTCAATCAAAATGATTCAAGGATATGAATTTAACATACAAGTTTTATTTAAGCATAACATACATTTCATATCACATATCCATCATTTTGAACACAAGTCACACATGTACATCATATTTCACTCAATTGACATATAATCATCAAATCAATTATGGAGCACTCAAAGTGAGTTAGAGATGATACATGTTTCCTCAAATGAGCATTCATGAGCTCATTACCATTCTTGAAGCCATTTTTGCAATTTTAGTATTTTTCACCAATTGGCTCCAATTAACCATCCTTGCTACTTTTCAAGTATCTCTTCAATGAGATTTAATTCATAAAGTAGCATTAAGGACCTACAAGGAAATCAAGCACAAGAATTTGGTACCCAATACTTATTGGGTCCTAAGGGGTTAGCTTGTTCCTTTACTTTCCATACCTTTCTTCCTTTCTTCACATTTTTCTTATCAAAGCATTTGGAAGAAATATGACCTTGTCTACCACAATAATTACATATAATAGATGCATTTAATGAAGGAACTTTCCTAACATTTCTTCTATAAGCATATGGCATACTATTATAATTTACTACATTATGCATACTTAATGGCATATGAACACAATGATTCTTTCTAGAATAGAAAGCATTATATCTCCTAGAATCATTCTTTCTATCATGATATCTCCTAGGTTTATTACTAAATAAACTATGCATATTCATATATCTAGGAGTATGATGAGCATTTAACATACACATATCCCTCTTTGGGGCACATAAGGAAAAATCATGAAATTGACAATAAGTTTCATTATGCCTATGGGGACCATGCATTTTTCTAGACATATAAAATGAAGAATCAATTAAATTCACATCATTTTTAATCTTTGAAGACTTCTTTTTCTTTTCATACAACCATGCATGATTAGTCTTCTTTTTAGCTTCAATAGTTGGATAGGCAAATTTAACATTACTATTTGAAGCATTAACAAAGGTAGTAGAAGTAGAAGGCATTTCACAATTTTGGTTACTTTCATAACCTAAGCCATGTTTATCATTTCCTACCTTTTGTTTACCTAACAACTTTTCTAAGTTGTTTTTTCCTAATGTCAATTTTTCAAGACTTGCACTCAAGTCTTCAATTTTCTTTTTCATGCATTCATACTCATTTTTCAACAAATCATATGAACTAGCCTTTTCATGAAATTTCTCATTTTCATCCAAGGCGCTTTCATAATACATTTTCAAATCAATATATTTTGCATCTTCATTTTCTAGCAAAGTACTCATTTTATCTACTTTGTTTTCCAATTTATCATTTTCACATTTCAAAGTAGAATTTTCCCCTTTTAATGATGCAACATGAATTTCTAAAGAATTAATTTTCTTTTCATGCATAACATTCTTTTTCAAGGCATCTATACATTTGTCATGCAATTTAGTGACATATTCATACATATCAAAATCAAGATTATCACTATCATGCATACTACCACTTAAAAGAAGATTTGGAAGATTTGGTTACCTCTTGTAGATCACTTCCAATTAAGCATCTTCTTGTGGTTTCCTTCTCTTCCTCACTTGAGGAATCATCCCAAGTCCTTGCTAGCTTGGTCACCTTCTTGATGGCTTTCTTACCTTTAGCCATTTTGTGCAAATTGCGGAAATAAAGCACAAATAATCAAACAAACAAGTAAGACTCTAAAAATCAAAACGGTTGCAAAAATGATCTTTAAACTCAAGGTTTTTAAACCTACAAATTTGAGCACTAGCTCTGATACCAATTGAAAACCCAATTATCAATAGCAACCTAAGATGAACCTAAGAGGGGGAGGGGGTGAATTAGGTTCTTGACACTTTTAAAAATATTTTCTACAATGAAGAACTTGGAAAAACCATTTTCAAAGCAAGTGTAAAAACAAAGTTTACAAATTAAGTGAGGTGTGTGATTAGTGTTTTGCAAATCATAAAAGCAAAGTAAAGGAAGACAAAACACAACCGATTTAGAGTGGTTTGGATTCCCCTTGAATCTTAGTCCACTACCCAAGTTCTACAACTTGGGATTTTCTAACCCTCTCAAATGAATCACTTAAAGGTGTAATTCAAACCTTTACAAATGCCAAAATTCTACCTCTAGAATTTAGGACTTCTTTGCTTAATCTAGCTCTAGACTAAGACTTCTTTGCCTAATGGCTAACAATGAATCTTTTGCCCCCGCTCCTTCCTCAAGGACTTAGGGTCTTACTCAAGACTTCATTGCCTAGCTACTAGGACTTTTGCTCAATCAACCTCTTGATCAAGACTTTCTCCCCTTTGCCTAATTTAACTCTAAACTAGGACTTTTACAATTGCCCTAACTCAACCCTTGAGTTGGGTCTCTCCTTTCTACTTGCTCCCCCTTTCTTCTTGCCTAACTCCTTCCTCAAGAGTTGGACTTTTCTTAAATACAAATTGCCTACACTCAAACTCTTGAGTTAGGACTTTTCTAGATGTGATTACAATGATGAAATACTCCACAAATGGAGTTTACAATTCGTCACAAAAACAGGGCACAAATGCCTCTTGACAATCCTACCTTGACAAGCTAATTTGACATATGAATGATTGAAATGAAGCTTGAAAGTGTTGTTAAAGTGTAGGAGATGTTGTGGAGGAGCCAACCTTAAGTGCTCTTGAATTGGGGGTATTTATAGGAGAAGAGAGCTCTTGAATTGGATGAAAATCGGACAAGAAAATTCAAACCCGAGAGCTCCACAATGGTCTCCGCGACAACGCAGGAAATATGGGCTGCTGGTCGCGGGAATCCTGGCCTTGGTCGCAGGGCCCCTTGTGCGGCGCGCGGCGCGCGGCTCCCAACGCGTGCGGCGTGCGGCTCGATGCCTGCGTGCGGCGCCTCTGTCGCGAGTCCCGATCGCGGCGCTGTCCCCTTGTCGGCCACTTTTTGTTTTGCTTCCCATTTGTTCATTTTAGCTCCGATTTCTTCGCCGTTTTTTGCGTTAGTTCACCCGTAAACTCTTCTCTTTATTTTATGACCTGAAAACACCGTGGGTCCCACCTTGGGCCGTGCTCGGTCGTATTTTTCTTCTTTCTTCATTTGCTTGCCGTGTCTTCTTTTAGCTCATTTTTCATGGATGCTTTTTTTGCGTCGGTTCTTCCGTAAACATTTCCCTACATTTTCTCACTTAGAAGAACCATTAAATTAATTCTCATATTTGTTAACTCATCAATCAAAATAAGGATTAAGACCTACCGGGTCTAACACTTGGTATGAAGAGAACTTCGCTCACTATAAATACTAGGATAAGACTGCACGAGGGCCGAACCTTTTATATTAGTTGGATAGGATTGTACATACAAGGGTTTTGTTTAGCCCTGCTTCCGCTTTTATATTAAGGAATGATCTATGTACTCTTATTATTATTTTGTTCTGCATGTTCTGAGTCCTGGTGCGAACTAGGCAGGCATTTTGTGAAGCCAACCCCTTGTACGCGGGGTGGTGGATCTGGGGTGTCACAGGCGTGGTATCAGAGCATAAACTTGGGATAAGAGGTATAGAACTTAAAATAGATAGTAAGAATTTAGAGACTTAAAACCCAGGGCATATAGCAACCCTTAGGTTTGCATTTATGGGGCATATAGATATTTTGTGGCCTTATATGATTAAGATTATGAATACATGCTTTATGTATACTTTTTCGTAAGACTGATTAATTCTTAATCCTGGTTATAGGCTCTTTACGGACGAAGATGAAATAAAAGATTTGGAATACTGTAGGCCTATCTTCTATAGGTATTCAATAGATACACCAAGAGAGAAATATACACCTCTCTCTAAAAATACGAAAGCTATACCTGCGTGGAGAAAGTTTTTTCCCAACAGGATAATCGGTGCCATAGAGGATGAAAGGAATCAATGTCAACTAAAACTAGCTGCTGCTGAGGATAAACTAGTTAAGAAGGAACAACAGTTGTCTAAAACTCAGTATGCCGTAGAAATAATGCATGCTAAGAATAAAATATACAAACGGATGATAAATCAGCAACGAGAAGAACTAGAAGGCACAAAAGGAATCTTACAATACTTTGATACTCAAAATACTCACTTAAGGAGAATAGCTCGAGAGGAACATATGTTAAGTAAAGAAGCTTTAATGGATATCGAGTTAGCTTGTGGCCATCTTTTGGAATGGACTGCTAGAGCAATGAAAGAACCTACCCTGAATAATATAGACAACATACAATCAAATGTACAAGTTCTTCAATCCTGGATCAATACTGAACTGACGAGGGTTGAAAAGAATTCCTAGGTTGTAGAAGAACCAGTATCCGTAAGGAGCATGGATTCCGCTGAAAAGCACTGGTATGTCAGGTCGTTCCTCTGGTTATGAAGCGGACATGTAGGGGAATTCTCAGATCTAGAAAGTAGTTAAAAAATAAACTTATGTAAGATATATGTAAGTTATGGTTGCTTTGTAACAGTAGGAGTTTTGTTTGATAAATAAAAATTGTGTGATCTTGTGTTTGTTTCCCCTCTAAATTATTTCTTTTCAATTTCTTTATTTATATACAGTATAACTAGATTTTCTTTTAGTACCTGGAGTTAGAATCCTAAAAGATTGAATGGAGAAGATAATGGATTTAGTTAGCAAGCTGTAACCTCTGTTGCCCTGTTTCAGGAACGGGCAATGGAACACAAGAGAGAAGATATTAATCTGGGCCAATGAAAGGCTGAAGTAGAACACGAGGAAATGGAGCAAGAACAAGAATATCAAGGGCAAGAGGAGCCAGGATTACATCACTTTACTGGTCAGGTTACTGCTATGCTGCAGCAAGTAACCAACGTTATTGCAAGGAGAGAAGGGCAAGGCGAGCCTCATCGTCGAGGTGAGACGGAAGACATAGCCTTGGAGAGGTTTCAAAAATTTCATCCTCCCAAGTTCAATGGCAAGGTGGGGGATGAAGCTGCAGATAACTGGCTGGAAGTTATGAGGACAATCTTTCGCGCTTTGGATTACTCCAAAGAGTGAAAAGTGAACTTTGTCGTGTTTCAAATAGATGAGGATGCGAGAGACTGGTGGACTTTGATTCAGACAAAGTGGGATGATAACCGAACCCCTAAGACTTGGGAGATCTTTGCACTTGAGTTTAAAGCAAAGTATATCCCAGTAATTGTTCAAGAGAAGCGAGAGAATGCTTTCATCGGGCTACAGCAGGGAATGATTACTGTGTCCTAGTACGAGGCCAAGTTTACTCGGCTTTCCAAGTATGTGCCAGCCTTAGTGAGTACATATGGACAAAGAAAGAAAAGGTTCATCTAGGGACTTAGGACAGAATTGCGAGAGGCACTGGTGGCATCTCACCATAACTCTTTTGTGGGGGCATTAGAGAGTGCACAGAGGGTCAAAGAGGCAAAACGACAACCCGAAAGTGACAGATGAAGAGGTAGGCCAACCAAGGTTTCGTACAGAGGAATTTCAATCCTGCTTTTGCTAGGAACCATACCTACAAGGTTAACCCAGGACAAGGACCAAGAGGAGTAGGACCTGTTCGTACCCCTAGTATCTCTCCCGTTCAATGTACTTTTTGTAATCGAATGGGACATGAGGAAAAGAATTGATGGAAGAAAGGAAATCATTGTTTTGCATGCGTAGTTTTGATCACCAAGTCGGTCAATGTCCAAAGAGGAACTCGACACTGGTGCTAGAGCTGGACCATCTCACCCCGCTAGTCGACCTCACCAATGGTGGCAATGGGAATAAGTCTTGAGTTCCTGCTCGAGTCTTTGCTTTAGAGGACACTAAAGTTCTTTCCAGCACTGAGGTGATCGAAGGTACTTTTCCTATACTCGGTTGATTAGCTAAAGTTTTAATTGATCCTAGTTCTACGCATTCCTTTGTTAGTGTTAATTTTCTTAGCCCTTTGGATCATAAAACTGAAAGTTTGTCTTATGCCTTAGAAGTATGCCTACTAATAATAATAAGCTTATTATAGATCGGGTAAGGAAAGAATGTAAAATAGAGATAAATGGAAAATTGTTGTTAGTGGACTTAATTTTATTACCCTTGCAAGGTTATGAAGTCATTCTAGGAACGGATTGGCTATCAAAATATAATGCACAGTTGGATTGCCGGACTAAGACTTTTAAGCTACGACCACAGGGAGAACCTAAAATTCAGGTTAACATACCTAAAAGAAATAAAGAAATTGTAGCTATCTCTGGAATTAAACCTAGGAAACTCTTATGTAAAGGAGCTACAGGATACCTAGCTTACCTGATTAACCACTCGACTGAGCAAGTCAAAGCGGAGACCATTCTAGTGATTAGAGAATACCCGAAAGTTTTTCCTGAGAAATTAACTTCCCTACACCCTGAACAAGAGATTGAGTTTACCATCGACCTAACTATGGGAGCGACTCCAATTTCTAAGTCACCCTATAGGATGGCTCCAATAGAATTGCAGGAATTAAAAATTACTCAACTTCAGGAATTGTTGTGTCAAGGATTCATCGGACCTAGTACATCGCCTTGGGAAGCCCCAGTACTTTTTGTAAAGAAAAATGATGGAACCCTAAGACTATGAATAGATTATCAAGGATTAAATGATGTGACAGTAAATAATAAGTATCCCTTTCCAATGATAGATGAACTTTTTGACCAACTCTAAGGAGCCGTAGTCTTTTGTAAGTTCGATTTACAGCAAGGATATTACCAGCTAAAGATTCGGGAAGAAGATATAGCAAAGACTGCCATTAATTCTAGATATGGGCATTTTGAATTTTTAGTAATGCCTTTTGGTTTCACCAATGCCCCAGTTGCATTCATGAACCTAATGCATCGTGTGTTCCGCCCCAGTTGCATTCATGGACCTAATGCATCGTGTGTTCCGACCATACCTGGACCAATTTGTAGTAATCTTCATAGATGACATCTTAGTTTATTTGAAATTAGTTGAGGAACACAAGCAACATCTGAGGATTGTACTCCAGACTTTGATGGAACATAAGCTATATGCTAAACTCATCAAATGTGAGTTTTGGTTGAATCGAGTAATTTTCCTAGGTCATGTTATTTCCAAGAACGAGATAGCCGTGGACCCGACCAAAGTAGAGGCTGTGACCAAATGGAATAAACCTAGTAATGTAACGAAAATCCATAGTTTCTTAGGATTGGCTGGATATTATAGACGTTTTATCCAGGACTTTTCTAAGTTAGCAGGACCGTTAACTAGGTTAACTCGGAAAGATGTTAAATTCGAATGGAACTCCAAAGCCGAGGCATGTTTTCAGGAATTGAAACAAAGATTGACCATAGCTCTGATCCTTACCTTACCTCAAGGGAAGGATAACTTTGTAGTTATATCAACACATCTTTAGAAGGACTAGGCTGTGTGTTGATGTAGAATGGACAGGTAGTTGCCTATGCTTCTAGGCAACTGAAATCTTATGAGGAAAATTATCCAACCCATGACTTAGAATTAGCTGCGGTAATTTTTGCTCTTAAGAAATGGCGACACTATCTCTATAGGATAACCTTTGAGATATTTACAGATAATAAGAACCCTAGGTACCTATTCTCGTAGAAAGATCTGAATCTGCGACAAAGACGATAGATCAAATTCTTAGAGGATTATGACTGTAGTATCAAGTATCATCCTGTAAAAGCCAATATAGTAGCTAATGCGCTTAGCAGAAAAGCGTATATAGCTAGACTTTGAGCCAGAAAGATAGATTTGATATCCCAACTAGATGATTGGAAAGTTAATGTAAGAGGAAGTCAGACAATAATTTGCAACATTAGCATCCAATTGACATTACCTCTTGAGATCAAGGAAGCCCAATTAAAGAATGCCTCTTTGGCAAAGAGAAGGGAAAAAGCTTCACGAGGAGAATTGCTAGAATACACTCTGAAGGAAGATGAAATTTTAAGATTTAGGAATAGAGTGTATCTACCTCAGAACCCTGACTTAATCAGGAGGATTTTGGAAGAAGCCCATAGCACCCGTTACACGGTACATCTTGGAAGTACCAAGATGTATCGGGATTTGAGGCAATTATATTATTGGGATAACATAAAGAGAGACATCGCTCATTATGTAGTGACTTGTCTAACTTGCCAACAGGTAAAGGCCGAACATCAACGACCATCTGATTGTTACAACCTTTACCCATACCAAAATGGAAATGGGAGCACATAACTATGGACTTTGTATCAAGCTTACCCCCAAACCCAGAAAGGACATGATGCCATTTGGGTCATTGTAGATCGCTTGACCAAGATAGTGCATTTTCTACCTATGAACATGAGAGACTCTTTAGAGAAGCTAGCCCAACTTTACATAGGGGAAATTGTGAGACTCCATGGAGTGCCATTAAGTATTGTGTCCGATAGAGACCCTAGATTCACATTGCGACTTTGGAATCGATTGCAAGAATCCCTAGGCACTAAGCTAAACATGAGCACTGCGTCACACCCACAAACCGATAGACAATCAGAACGTACCATCTAGACCTTAGAAGACATGCTTAGGACTTGCGTTATTGTTTGGTGAAAATTGGGATAGTCATCTTCCATTAGTGGAATTTGCCTATAACAATAGCTACCAATATTTTATTGGAATGGCACCCTACGAAGTGTTGTACGGGCGCAAATGTCGATCTCCACTTTTCTGGAATGAAGTGGGAGAAAAAGAGATCTCTTCCAGATAATGTGATTCCCTTGGTAGAAGACACCTACGAAAATGTTAAGTTGATTCAGCAACGTCTGCTGACAACTCAGAGTAGGCTAAAGAGCTATGCTGACTATCGTCGCAAAGATTTAGAGTTTGACGTGGGAAATAAAGTCTTCCTTAAAGTCACCCCTCAGAAAGGACTAATTAGGCATGGGAAGAAAGGAAAGTTAAGCCCACGTTACACCGAACATTTTAAGATCACCAAGAAAATAGGATTGGTTGTCTACCAGTTAGATCTCCCAGCCCAATTGAAAAAGATGCACAATGTGTTTCATGTATCCCTTCTAAAGAAATATCATCCGGATCTGAGTCATGTGCTACGGCATGAAGAGCTTGAGCTGAATGAGAAAATTGATGTATGGAGAGAAGCCAGTCAAGATTTTGGATCAATGAGGGAAGATTTAAGGAATAAGGAAATTCCCTTGGTTTTGGTACAATGGAATCATCATGGGATCAAAGAAACCACCCGGGTCAAGAGATAATTTCGAGGACGAAATTTCACAAGGAGAAAAGGATGTGAGATCTCGTAAATTTTGCCCTAGGATCAGCGGTAGGATTGTATTTTATAAATTATTTTAATTCTTTATAGAATTCTATTTAATACGATGATTTATTTAAATTATAGAATCTTAATGTTTATGAGGATTGTGTGTAATAGGAATAAGGTTAGAATTATGTTTAAGTAAATAAGTAAGAAATAAGAATAAAGAAATTATAAAATAATAGAAAAATAAAAAGGATGAAATACATGTTCATCACTTAACTATCGACTTTTGCAAAAAATGACACTTTTCTTCAAAATGCTCTTTTTCATACACTAAACTTCCATTTCGCTCAAAACTTATCACTCTGTCAATCAATTCCTTTAAGTGGCTAACAGTTAAAAATTTTGAGGGAATCAATCCTCCTGTCTCTTACCTTTTTAGAATTTCATTACTCCTATATTTTACCAAATAAACCCTCTCCCCCTTAAAGATTCCTCTTCCCTCATAGTTCCTCACAAAATAAACTGATGCGGATTCTCTATTGAGAACGGCAGTATGCGGAAAGTAACCAAAACTCCAATTAAAAGAACACAGTATAATCCCATGAAACCCCAACCACTCCTTGCATTCGATAGAACAATTTTGTTATTTTTAAACTATGAACCAAGCAACGAATTGAAGCGAAATGCTAATTTAATTAGGCGAGACTATAAACCTAATTAACATGCAATTCTAGAAACTAATAGGTCAAAATCATGAAAGATTGACTACAGTTCAATGAGTAGAATTCAAAAATAAAAACATGGGTATTAAACCTTACACCAAATTATATCATGTATGAATTCTCTGATTTATTCGTGCGCATGGGAGCCCTTTAAATAGGGGGTTGTGCACCTATGTGAAGTAGAAAAGGAATTGGAAATAGAAGTGGAAACCAATGAGAATTGGAAACCTTACAAAACCCAAAACCTAAAGAAACTAGGTTAAGGGGGAAGTAGAATTTCAGTTACCTTCCAAAAAGGAGGAGGCCGAAATTCCCTTAAGAAAAATAAAAAGGAAAATACAAAAATAAGGTAATTCCTATTTCTTAAAAGAAAACATGCACGAATTCTTTTCAAGAAACTACTACTAAGTAATTACCTTAAAAGTAACAGAACTTAAAAGTAATGGCGTGTAGCAAATCAAGAACTCTAATGATGTTCAAGACTTGTAAAATTCACTCCATTTTGACACTCTTAATATTTAGTCCCGAACTCTCTAAAATAAATAACCCTTGGGGGCATTGGAGGCGAAAAAGACCTTTTTACCCCTAGGGGCCATTTGAGATTCTTTTGGCTTGTTCTGGAGTTTGGTCCTTCGAGCTGGAACCTTAGCTGGAGGCTTTAATGGAGAACCCTTGTATAAACTCAGATTCACCTCAGGCTGAACTCTAGCCCTTCGAGTCTCGACCCTCTGAACACTTAAATCAAATCCACACCTTAAGCATGGCGGACACTTGTGTTTTGTAGTAGGGATGACCTCATCAATCCCTCCCAGATGGGAAGGATTTATCCTCGAATCTGTGCCCTGCTAGGTTCATTTGGACATCTCATTTTGGCGTGCAGCTTCCCTTTGTCATCGCTGCAGGTTCTTCATTGCAAACTTAGTCCGTTTCTGGTCGAAAGCTTCTATAACTTCTTCAATGAAAACTATGCAACTCTGGCGGGGTGCACTTCAGTTGGTGCAGGGGATGTAGCTTGGAACTTGTTAATTTCAAGGCTTAAAGTCTCCTGAGCAGCTTCGACTGACCTGTGATCAAGCTCAGACGGATGACGATCAAGCAAGAAGGAACTGCGATCTGTCGCGGCTGGCCTGCGATCAAGTGTTGCGGGTTGGGCAGGATTGGCTAGCCTACGATTAGGTGTTGCCCATGTGCTTGTTCATTCGCTCCATGGCTTCGGTGTGCATCCTCTCGAGTAGGGTGGTGTTGGTGGCGGCTTGTTCTGAATAGAACATGGTGTCGGCTAAAGAACTTGTCGCAGCTGGAGTAGGAGGTTGTTAAGCTTTCTTTTTTAGATCCCGAAGGGTTCGATCAATGTCAGGATCAAAGAATAGTAGGGGTCTAGACGATCGACTCATAAACCACAATAATGAATCAGCTATGGTAGAATAAGGAAGAATGAGATCAACATGCTAAGAGTAAAGAACAATGAGAAAGAACCTCACTTCCTTGATTCCCCCAAGTGTTTACCTAGTAATCTACACTCCCCAAGTGTATCTCTCTAGGGTTGGCTGCCCTTTTAGTAATTAATGTATTTTCACTCTTGCCTTTTTTCTCTCAGAACCTGATTTAAGAATTCTAGTCAGAACAAGTAAGCCAAATTACACACAATAACTCACTAAAA
The DNA here is from genome assembly GCA_016801395.1 of Leptodermis oblonga. Lineage (NCBI taxonomy): Eukaryota > Viridiplantae > Streptophyta > Magnoliopsida > Gentianales > Rubiaceae > Leptodermis > Leptodermis oblonga. The sequence continues at coordinate 29,128,974 of CM028760.1, forward strand.
GTCCATAGAATCACAAAGAAGAAACAATAAAATCTTTTGAAGAAAAAGAATTGCTTGGTTCAACTTTTGAAATAAAACAATTTTTGCAAAACGAAAATTTAAATATAAATTTGGATTTATGAAGTACACAAGGGAAGAATTTTTGAAAATAAGCTCCAAAAATCTGACAAATAATGAGTAGTGTACGAATTCGGAAATCCAAATCTATTTCAAAGAGTAATTGTCCAGGTAGCACAAATACAGTAACTAGGCAATTTGGCAAGGCATATGCAATTGCAAGAAACAAGCAGATATGACAGATTTGCAAAGAATTATTAGGAAACTATCCAAAGACAGAATAACCTTCCCAATAGGCAATTCAAGAATAATCCCAAAAATCTATTCTATTCACAGTTTCAAGCAGCTTGCAATCAGACAACTTTCAAGATATGCCGGCAACGTCGGAATCAAGATTTTACGTAAAAACTAGATCCAATCAGCAAAAAAATTTCATAATCTTAATCCTCACACAATTCGACACAAGGAAAGCAACTTGCACGCAAAGTACGAGAAGAAAAATTTTATGTTTCCCGGTGTAGCCTGAAAATCCTCGGCGTGATGAAAAACAGTCCAAACGAGCTCAGAATACCACCCAAATTTAACACAATCTTTCTACAAGTGCCCTAGGTGGATCGAAATACACAGCCCAAGAATCAAGTAAGAAAATTTCAAATATCAAAATTTCGACAGTATTTTGCCCGGGAACCTTCAAAATTTCAAAACAGGCCTTATAGTGCTCCAAAATTCTAAAAATTTAACACAACCTTCCCCTAGTACCTAAACAGATTGCACAAGAGAAAGAGGAGAAAAAATTTCGGAGCCTTTTACAAACTCAAACCCTAATCGGCGGCTTTTGAAACCCTAGCTCAGTTTAGCGGATCTTTGCCTTTTTCAAATTACTCTTTCAATTCTTTCACAAAATAGCAGCTAAAACTCAATATACTTAATTTTCAGGATCAAGAATTTCAAAACAAATAGTAACCAATTTTTGAAGGAGCAATTTACCTCAGAAGAGATCAACGACAACCTTCTCCGGATTGACACTTCACCGTGTGTCTCACCACTCCCCTTTGATTGGTTGGCTCCTCCCAAGGTCGCACACTATACAGCTCTGATACCAAATTGATGCGGATTCTCTATTGAGAATTATAGTGTGCGGAAAGTAACCAAAACTCCAATTAAAAGAACACGGTATAATCCCTTGAATCCCCAACCACTACTTGCTTTCGATAGAACAATCAAGTTGTTTTTAAACAATAAACCAAGCAACAAATTAAAGTGAAAAGCTAATTTAATTAGGCGAGACTATAAACCTAATTAACATGCAATTCTAAAAACAAATAGGTCGAAATCCTGCAAGATTGACTATAGTTCAATAAGTAGAATTCAAAAATAAAAACATGAGTATTTAACCTTACACCAAATTATATCATGTATGAATTCTCTGATTTATTCATGCACATGGGAGCCCTATAAATAAGGGGTTGTGTGCCTATGTGAAGTAGAAAAGGAATAGGAAATAGAGGTGGAAACCAATGAGAATTGGAAATCTTACAAAACCCAAAACCTAATAGAACTGGGTTAAGGGGGAAGTAGAATTTCAGTTACCTTTCAAAAAGGAGGTGGCTGAAATTCCCTTAAGAAAAATAAAAAGGAAAATTCAAAAATAAAATAATTCCTATTTCTTAAAAGAAAACATGCAAGAATTCTTTTCAAGAAACTACTATTAAGTAATTATCTTAAAAGTAACATAACTTAAAAGTAATGGCGTGTAACAAATCAAGAACTCTAATGATGTTCAAGACTTGTAAAATTCGCTCCATTTGATACTCTTAATATTCAGTTCCGAACTCTCCAAAATAAATGACCCTTGGGGGCGCTGGAGGCAAAAAAGACCTTTTTACCCCTGTGGGCCATTTGAGCTTCTTTTGGCTTGTTCTGGAGTTTGGTCCTTCGAGCTGGAACCTTAGATGGAGGCTTTAATAGAGAACCCTTGTATAAACTCAGATTCACCTCAGGCTAAACTTTAGCCCTTCGAGTCTTGACCCTCTGAACACTTGACTCAAATCTAGACCTAAGTATGGTTGACACTTGTTTTCTGTAGATAAACCCACTTACAGCATCAGCATCTTCATCGTGACTACTGGCTTTGGAGGAGAAAGTTCTCAGGTGAGAGCTTGCCTGGTGGCGCTTCCGCGGATGGCGGATCGGAAAGCAGATCTAACAATCGCCGATGCCATGATGGAGTCTGTTTCTACAACAAGGTTATGGTGGGTCAACTCAATCCAAAATAAACCCATATCACGATTCCTAGTCACCTTCCTCTCTCTCTCCTTCGAACCTCTTCCACTACTTAAAGATTCAAGATCTGGTAAGGTCCAAAAAAAGTGATTCAAGATTTGTCAAAGGAAGGTCGAAAATCCCAGATCTGGCTTCCTCCGTCTTCTTCGCCCAACCGCCGCTGGGGACCTCCTTCTTCCTCTTTTTCATTTTTTTTCCAGTTTTGTGTGGTTATTTTTTGTCCTTTTTTTTGCCCATTGGGATTCTTCTCAACTGGTTTAATTTTTGGAACCAGATGAGAAGAATCCCAATGGGCAAAAACACTTTGTGTTTTTGGAACTTCTTGGTGCAGACAAAAAGGCTTTGTGTTTTGATGATTTTCTCCCTGAATCTTGATTCTATTTTGATGTTTTTTTTGGGGTTTTAGCTTCTTTTTCCAGGTGACAAAATGGCCTTTGAGCTCTCTTTCTGTTCCTCTTTATTTTTGACTGAAGAAATTTTAACATTTTCTTGATGAATGGCAAGGGTACAACCACAAATGACAAAAAGAGATTTCATTGTTGAGGAATGGATTTTGTAACATTGGCTGGAGGAAATATGGTTAAATTGTCCAAAGACGGAACTTAATGGACTCAAGAAATGGATCTTCAATAATTGTTGTTTTAGATGAATTTTTTGGGATTTCTATGCAAGTTCTAAAACAGATGTAGTTATTATTTAATAAAAGCCTAATTAATTCCCATAAAGAGGTGTTTTCCACTAACTTTGAATTAATCAAAATTGCCACCAATTAGGGGTGTCTAAATTGTTTTTCTTAAAAAACTATGTTTCTTATTTATTTTTAGTTTACATTAATCAAATTGCCACCAATTAGGGGGTTCTAAATAGTTTTTTTAAAAAAAAAACTATGTTCCTTATTCATTTTTATTTTACATTAATCAAAAGTATTTATAATTTTATTGAGAAAAATCAAATTAAAAGGGTAATATTACAATAAAGATTAAATTTAAGAAATAAAAATTTAAAATTAAGAAAAAAAGTTAAATTAAAAGGTATTTGGGTAATACTTAAGAAAACACAAGATTGAGGTCTAATTTGTAAAATGTATTGGTGAATATGTAAAAATATTTTATAAAAAAAAATCATAGTTTGTTTTGTAAAAAGTATTGGGTAAAAGTGTAAAAGAATAAATCATTGGGTCTATTTTGTAAAAAGTATTAGGTGAATATGTTTAAAAAAAAAAAGAAGACTGGGGTTTGTTTTATAAAAAAATATTGAGTGGATATGTAAGAGAATAAAATATTGGGGTCTGTTTTGCAAAATATTACAAGAGAATACTTTTGAAATATTATGGAAAGGAAGAGTTGTTCGGAAAATTTTGCCCATCAAGTTTTCCATCCGTTAGTAAGTTAACGGTGTACTCTAACGGAGTGGTAAGTTTTGAGCGAAATGAAAGTTTAGTGACCGAAAAAGAGCATTTTGAAGAAAAGTGTCATTTTTTGCAAAAGTCGATAGTTAAGTGATGAACCATGCATTTCACTAAAAGGGACCAATCGGTTTTAGCCGATTTGGAATCGGGTAAAACCTATTGATCAAGGGTTACAAACGGTTTCACCCGCTTCTAAACCGGTAAAACCGATTGAAGGGATAAGATAAACGGTTTTACCCGATTGAAAACGGGTAAAACTGATGCTTGGAGATAAGGAAATCAGTAGTACCGATTCAGAATAGGGTAAAACCGATTCCACTGCTTCCCAAAATGGTTCTACTGAGTTCGAAACGGGTAGACCCGATTTGAAAAAGTTTAAAAAATATCTAACCGCCTTACAAACGTTTGTAACCGATTTGGAAAAGGTCACAACTGATTGGAAATGGAATAAATCGGGTAAAACCAATTTTAAGAAGGGAAAAACCGATCACGATCGGTTAAAACCGGTTCCCAATTGGGTAAAACCAATTCGGGCCTGGATTTGAAAAAAAAATATTAAATATCGAGATAAGAACGAGCTCTTGGCTTATTAGGCAATTTTTGCCTATAAAGACCCCCTCCCTTTCAGCCATTCTTCACCTACATCATGGTCAAATGCTACCAAAACCAAAACCAAACTAGAGAAAACTAGAAGAAAGTATAAGAAGAAGAAGAAAGGAGGAAAATGAAGGACGGACAAAGCTTGAGGCTAGAAATCAATTCCGTAGCCGTGGATATGGTGTTAGAAGGAGTTCGGAACGTACTAGTAAGGAATTCAACGGATTCTTTTGGTTGATTGTTAGAAAATAATGCATGAAATAAGATTTTGATGATTTAGGAATTCTTAAGAAATTTTAGGTTTGATCTTGTTATTGGCATGAATTCTTGGTTAGAAGATGTTAGAAATAAGGCCTATATGTTGTTAGGTTGATTTTGCACAAAAGAAAGCAAGAAAAATGGTTTTTTTGAAGGATTTTAGCAAGAACCCGAAAAAACTTGGAAACCAAGTTTTCTGGGCACAAATTAGTTTTAGCTGATTTGGAATCGGGGAAAACCAATTCACGCCCAAGGGTAAAATTGGAAAACCATTTCCAAATGGTTTTGCCGATTTGCAATCGGGAAAAACCGATCGGAGTAGAAAATATTATTTTCAAAATTTCATAAAATTTTGCATAAATTCTTTTAGTAGTTTTGTTCAGTAAATAAGTCGAATTAATGCATTTTTGGAGTTATAGAATTATGGAATTTGTTTTTGGAAAAAAAATTGGCATAGAAAGAAAACTAGGGTTTATAAGGAATTCGTCTTTATTTGGAATAGAATAGAAACTGAACCTTTCGATATCTATAAACTGCAGATAATTGGGAAATTAGTGAGCAAGCATATCAGGACCGAGGTGAGTTTATCACTGAAAATGGATTCCGTTTTAATGCAATTAATAATTGAACTGCATTGAATCTTGTTTGAGGCATGTTTCGAAATGTTTGTTAAAAATGCTTGAAATGCTTTTTGATTTTTAAACTACCAGTTGTGTTTACTTACCAGCTGGAACACATATGTACTTGTTATGTTTCAGTTGTACTTTCTTTGTGCACTGAATCTGTTATATGAGCATAGTTGTGTCGGATCCATTATTTGGTGCGATTTGATCCCACGAGCCAGCGAAGGGCTTGGTCGTCTGGATCATCTGCATTCCTGATTTCGAAATCAATTCCGATTTACAGGGGCCTATATATGATTGTTTGGGAGTGGCTGACGATACCGATATGATATGATATGACATGATATGATATGCCCGCGAGGTGAACTGGCTAGTTCGTTTATAGTTCATATCGACCTTTAAACGACTGCCCTTCATTATCATTATATATTCTCTGAATCCTGCATGAGTCATGAATGCTATTTGTTAGGATATGACAGAGTTATATGCATAGGTAAATTTTACAACTTGGTAAATATTTGCGAAAACGGTGGACTCTTAGTTGGCAAAGGCTCATTCCATTTTCTGTTTTCCCTGTTTTTTGTTTTCAAAATTTTGTAACAGATTCTTGGTATGAAGATGACTTCTCTCACTATGAATACTAGGATGGGACTGCATGAGGGCCGAACCTATTATATTAGTTGGATAGGATTGTACACAGAAGGGTTATGTTTAGCCCTGCTTTCGCTTTTATATTAAGTAATGATCTATGTACATTAAGGTTTGGCAGCTATAATAAGAAGAAAGGTTATTATTGTTTTGTTCTGCATGTTCTGAGTCCTGGTGTGAACCAGGCAGGCAGTCGGTGAAGCCAACCCCTTGTATGCTGGGTGGTGGATCTGGGGTGTCACACCGACAATTCAGTAGTATTTCTAACTAATAGAATTCTAATTTCTAACGTATTTCGAAAATTTTAACTAAATAAGGGCATAATGGTGTTTTTCCTTTTAAAACATATATATCTAGAAAATAAGTATTCTAAAAATTATCTAACTTGAAAATAACTCCGAAAACGTAATAATTATACTCCCTCCGTCCCACTCAAAGAGTCCAGTTTGTATTATTAAAAACAGTAATACAAACTGGACTCTTTGAGTGGGACGGAGGGAGTAACTTTTAAAGAAAATATAAACATTATGCCGCAAAATTGAAATTTAAAAGATCTTTAAACATTATTTCTACTTTAATTTGCAAATAGTCCAAAGTTGGACAAAACTTATAAAATTAATACTTAAGAAAATAAAGGTGTAAAATCCTTAAAATACTTGTTAAAATAATTTTAACAGGAATTTATAAAAAGATTTATAAAGAAATAACATCAAAATTGCGGCAAGTCAATTTTAATCTTTTGGATCGGTTTTACCAGAGGGTAAATCGGTCAAAACCGATTTAAAATTTACAGAAAATCATGGATCGGTTTCCCAATTTCTAATTGGCTAAAACCGGTCTATTATTTGTAAGACAGTCCCTGATTAATTTTCAATTTTCAAAATTTGCAAAACCATTTTTCCAATCGATTTTACCCATTTGCAAACGGGTAGAACCGATTTATCCCAGGCTTGAATCGGTTTTACCCGATTCTGAATCGGTGAAAGCCGTTTCGTGCCCATATTTTGTGTTCTTCATTTTGCTTCGGATTTTCCAACAAAAGTGTATCTTAACTCGTTTTTCTTCGATTCTTTTTGCCAAAAACCATTTCTACAACACTCCTAGAACATGTTTAACATTTCAAAGCATTTTTCTAACGTCCAAAATTTCAAGAACAAATTAAACTTCAAGAAAACCTTATAAACTCTAAAAACTAAATTTTTGCATTATGATTGCATTTTCTAACATAGAATTTCTTACCTCTTTGATTCCTCAAGATCCCTAGCTGAATTCCCTTGGATTAGGATGGAGTTTCCATGTCCAAACTTGCTCCTACTTCTTCTTCCTACCTTTTCTTCCTATTTCTAGATTTGGAAACTTTCTCTCAAGTTTTGGAGTTGGATTTGCAAAAATGGAGGATTGTAATGAAGGTAGGGGGTATTTATAGGCTCTTGAAGCCGTATGAGACAAAGGCTAGGGGTTAAAAAGACACCTATGCCTGTAGCTTGGGCAGCAAGTATTTATTTTCAATTATGACAGGGAATCGGTTTTACTCGATTGTGCAATAGGTACTACAGATTAGAATCGATTTTCCCCAATTATAAATCAGTTATAACCGATTCAAAAGGCGGTAATTATTTTTTTATTAATTTACCAATCGGTTTTACCAATTGGTTAAAAGGGTGAAAACCGATTGACTAAATTCTATCCATAGTGAATCGGTTTTCCCCAATTCCATATTTTCAAATCAACCTCATTATCCATCTTGATGAAGCCCTTCTGTTAAATCTTTGTCATATCACTGCTTCTTTTTTTTTCTTTTTGTTGATATCTTTGCCTTGCTAATGAATATTGGTTAGCAGATTTGTCGTAATTCAGCTCATTTTCTCTTTTGATTGCATCTCCTTCTTGTTATAGTAAGTTTGTCTAATTGTTCTGCACTTGATTGTGATGACTTTGAGGTGTTAATTATATGAGTAAACTCCAATTTTAGTCCTTTACATATTGCCTTTTAATTTTTTTAGTCCCTAACATTTGAAAATGCTTTTTTTGGTCCTTAACATTTTAAAAGTGAACAAATTGGTTCCCCAAAGTGAACTAATCTAACGGAGTCCGTTAAATGGCAACACATGACTTGTAATTTGAAGGGCAAATTTGTCAACAAAATTTTTCTCTGTTCATGGTGCCCCATTAACGGGTAAATCTCTCTCACACCTTCTCAAAATCCCTAATCCCTAACTGTTTCACCAAATAACCCAATTCGCTGGAATAATACTACTAGTAGTGATGTGCATACATCATCGGATGGTACATGCTTTGACCGTGTGCTTGCTGCCGCTGTTGTTGATTCTTCATCATCGGAGCGATGGTTCAATGTAAAAGAGAAAAAAAGAAGATTAAAAGCAAATGATGAGTAGACCTCAGGTGAGTATACATTAGATGTAAGTGTGAAAAAAGCACCCCTCCTTCTAACTCAATTTCATCTCCAATTCAAAACATCTCATATTTGTTATCAAAAAAGAAAACATCTCATCTCATAAAAGAAAAAGTTTTATCTATTGTAGAAAAAAACGGGAAGGGCCATCGTTTCAGTTTAGTTTCAAGGGGTGAAATTGTCACATCCAAGGGGCAATTTGTAGTTTACCCAAAACCTTAAGAGCTGATCGATAATTTTGACAAATCTCGAGGGGTGGAAAAAAAAAAAAAAAAGCAAGAAAGAAATAACCGCCGCTGTCCCCCTTAAACCCTGGACACGGAAGGTTTATATGTTTTCTGCTCCTTGCGACCAAAGAAACAACCAAATCAACTTTCAAACTCAATTCAATTCGGACAAATTACGTAAGTTTTTCGATCTGTTGAAGATCAGCAATGTCTTCAAAGACCAAAAAACGCTCAAAGGCAGCCTCCTCCAGACAATCGAACACAAATTCCGACCACTTTCCGACCTCTGTATCGTCATCTCCCTATTCTTCATCATACAACAAGCAAAACCCGGATGCCGAAATCAACGAAGATGAGCTCCTACACTCCCTTGAAGAAGCTTCCGAGAAATTCCCATTTTTCATATCTAAAACGGCTCTCGTTGGCAGAATCCATAATGAATCTTCTGCTGCTGCTATCAGGGAGGGATTAGGTTCAAAAGGTTGTGAAATTTGGTTGTCTGAATCCGCTATGCTTGCGTCTTCTATTGCTCCCGGCTCAATTGTCTCGGTAAATTTTCTTTCGCGGGGTTGTCAAAATTTGATCATATTTTTTTGTTTTGGTTTTAGAATTTAAGCTAGCGGTTACATTCTTCTGATGGGATCGTGCATTGATTCTTTTCACTTTAAGCAATTTGGTGATCGATATGCACTTTGTGTAAGCTTAACTGTTGATTTTGAGGGATGATAAATTACACGTGAATATATCTAGTTCACCTACTATTTAGTTTATCAAACAACAGCTCAGTCTTTATCAGGTAGGTGATATGCATCATATTCCACCATTGAAAACACATATTCTTATTTACCTGTAAATAGATCATGTCTCTTTTTGGACTTTTTACGTGACCAATCAATTAAAGAAGTGCAGTTTTATTCAGTGATACATGTAGCTATTCAAACTCTGTGGACTGATGTATGTATAGGCTTAGACAGTACTTAATTTTTTGAAATCCTTCTTTAAATGGTTACATGAGATCATGTATATAAATATTTTCACATTTATATGCCACTGCATTAACAGGTGTCTCTTGCTAATTCAAGTAAAATTTCAAGACACTACCCTTTATGCTTATTAGCAGATGAGTTTGCGTTGAAGTTAGGCTGTGAATTTGCTGAAACACTGCCAGATGATGCAGGCTGTTACTTTGCTCTTGCAACTGCTTTCCCTTCCAGTAAGGTTTGTGGATAATTTTTTATGCATTCCTTGTTTGCTGTGTTGTTCTTGGAACCCCTTATTATAGGTCATAGTATCCTGAAGCAGTTTCTTTGGTAAGGCTATTATTTTTTTCCTTGAACTTATAAGGTTGTTTGCTAAGTGTCTTCTATCAGAATATTTTGCTTGGATGAATGGCAAATCTTTTGAACAAGCTTAGTGTTAGCCTAAGTTCTGTTGTTGAAAACTTTTATCTGTCTAATTCAACGGAATACTAGTAGTATCAGTGTGCATCTTTTGTTTTTAAGCATATACTACACGAATTTTGGGAAGCCATAGGGTTTATTTATTACCCAAAGTAATATTTGAATGGGTGAATATCCAGCAGAAGATGGAATAAAGTAATATATTAGAAATGAGTTTGTTCTTTTATTTGGATGAGAGTTGAAACAAGCTTACAAGTCTTAACAATGGCTCTATGTTACAAAACTTCATAATTTGACTCACTTTTTAAATTTCTGTGGCGGAATTGTTATCAGTAGGCCACTTTTTAAAATTTTTATACGTGAATTTACATTTTTGTCCTTTATAGTTTCTAACTTTATAAAAAAATTACCCAACTTTTTTAACTCTGGAAAAATCGCCTGGACTGGGCGATTAACTCTGGGAAAATCGCCTGGCCGAGGCGATTTTCTCCGGGTACCAGGCGATTTTCCCAGAGAAAATCGGTGTCTTGTGGCGATTTTCCCTAAAATAAGGCCACAGGACAGCGTTTTTTTCAGGTTTTCCCGGTCATTCGTCGGAAATCGTTTTTCTGGCGAACGACCACTAAATTTTTGAAAAATCGATTTTTTTAGGGAAAATCGCCTGGCCTCTGGCGATTTTCCTAGATAAATTCGCCCAGGCCAGGCGATGAGAAAATCGCCTGGTCTGGGCGATTTTCCCTGAGTTAAAAGTTGGGTAAAATTTTTTTTATAAAGTTAGAAACTATCAAGGGTATATTTGTCTTTTCACCACTTAAAATTTTAAAAAGTGTCCTCTGATTCGTAAAATGGTACCTGCAAATAACATGCCCCTTCTGTGGTTGCCATTGTGAAATTATTTTTGAAGACAGTTAATAATAAAATTCAAAAAAATCTTAAATAATGTAAAAAAAAAGTAATCTCTCTGTTCTGTAGGGGATAATAAGCCATATTACTATATTATATTGTAAAGAGATGGTGTGTGTGTTTTCTCGCGTTGTAAAGATAGGTTACTGTTGAAAACCGTGAGTTAATAGGTAATAACCTAGTGTAATTAGGACTCCAGAAACATTACCTTAAACCATTTGTAGATAAATATGGTTTATAGTAATTGTCTATGATTAGGAGACCAAGAGGAATTAGGAAACCAATCAGTCCTGTTCTGAATTGGTTTCCATTGTTATTTCTTTCCTTTTCCTAGTTTGTGTAGGTTCAGCTCTTTGGCTATATAAGAGACCAAAGAGCTGTGATGTATTTTATCCGGTTGAATCAGTAAATTCTACATGGTATCAGAGCCTAGGTTTTAACCCTAGAAAATTACGATGGTGGAGTCAGGGTCAATCTCAGAATCTTCAAGAACAAAGTTGAAGAAACCGGTACCAATTCATCCACTACCACTGCTGAATCCCAAACCAACTTCCAAATCACTCCTCATAAATTGACTGGAAAAAATTACCCTGAATGGGCCCAGACAGTTAGGATGGTGATCGGTGGGAAAGGGATGTTGGGATATCTCAATGGAGCGATACCAGCACTGGCAGAAACTGATCCCAAGTTTACGTCTTGGTCTCAGGCAAATTGCATGGTAACAGGGTGGTTAATCAATGCAATGGAAGCCAATATTGCTAAATCCTTTATGTTCCTTCCCACAGCCCGGGATATGTGGGAAGCAATTAGAGACACTTATTCAGACTTGGAGGATGATTCCCAATTGTTCGAGTTGAATAGTCGCTTGTGGAATATGAAGCAAGGAAGCAAGGAGGTTACAATATACTACAATGAGATGATGGCCATCTTCCAGGAATTAGATCTGTTTGAAATCGAAACCTGGAAAGACCCTCAAGATAGTATTTTGTACAAGTCCAAAGTTAATCGATTCAGGGTCTATTGTTTCCTGAATGGACTTAATCCAGAACTGGATGAAGTTAGAGGTAGGATTCTGGGCCGCAAACCTCTATCATCACTGCGAGAGGTCTTTTCTGAAGTTCGGAGGGAAGAAGCTCGAAAAAGGGTCATGCTTCCCAGTGAGCACAAAACTGAAGTAGAAGGATCTTCCCTAGTGGTCCACAAAACTGAGGAGAAACAAGGAAGAGAGAGACCTTGGTGTGACCATTGTAAAAAGGCATGGCACACCAAAGAAACCTGCTGGAAAATCCATGGAAAACCTGCGAATTTGAAGAAGAAGCAGGGATCAAAGCCAGGAGGTGAAGGGCATGCTCTCCAAGTCCTCAATGTTGACTCAGGAACCCACACAACACCTCTTACTTTTTCCAAAGAGCAGTTCGAACAACTTCAGAAGCTGCTCCAATCCCAATCCATAGGAAGTCAGTCTAACCCTTCTACTGCTTTGGCCAAGTCAGGTAAAATTCCAATTGGGACAATTGCTTGTACCAAATCCAATGGTTCTTGGATATTAGATTCAGGAGCCTCTGATCACATGACTGGCACTTCAAGTTTTTTCCTATCTTATAGACCTTATGCAGGAAACACCAAAGTTAAGATTGCTGATGGTTCTTATGCCACAGTGGCTGGAACCGGACCTGTTTCGTTGTCTCCCAATTTAACTCTTAAAGATGTCCTCCATGTTCCTTCCTTGTCATATAATCTTTTGTCCATTAGCAAATTCACTAAAGATCATTGTTGTTCTGCTAATTTCTGTTCCTCTAAATGCATTTTTCAGGATCTCACCTCGGGGAAGATGATTGGGGATGCTGATGAGGATGGTGGACTGTACCTCCTAAACACCAAATCTTTGAGTTCACTAGACCAGAAAAGGTGTTTCAATTCTATTAAGGCTTTAGATGATAAACCTCTGTTATGGCACTATAGATTAGGTCATCCAAGTTTTCAGTATTTAAAGAAGTTGTTTCCAGATTTATATTATAATAAAGCAGTTTATGATTTTAACTGTGAGATTTGTGAATTGGCCAAACACCATAGATCCAAGTTTTCACCCCAACCCTATAAACAGTCGGCTCCCTTCACACTAATTCATAGTGATGTTTGGGTCCCTCTAAAATTGCTACTTTTTCAGGAAAAAGGTGGTTTGTAACATTCACTGATGATCATACACGTGTAACTTGGGTTTTCTTGTTAAAAGATAAATCAGAAGTTGCCACGATGTTCAAAAATTTTTGTGCAATGATTCAAAACCAATTTCATACAAAAATCAAGATTTTCAGAAGTGATAATGGAAAAGAATTTTTTAACAAAGTATTGGGGGATTTTTTCTCTGAACAGGGTATTATTCACCAAAGTTCTTGTAACTATACCCCCAACAAAATGGAGTAGCCGAGCGAAAAATAGACATCTTTTAGAAATGGCCAGAGCACTTAGGTTTACAACCAAAGTACCTCAATTTTTGTGGGGAGAAGCTGTGTTAACAGCAGCCTATTTGATCAATCGGCTGCCAACCAGAACCCTAGCTTTCAAAACTCCAATTCAGGTTTTAAACAAAATTTTTCCAAACTCACGGTTACTACAGTCACTTCCTTTGAAAATTTTTGGCAGTACAGTATTTGTTCACAATTTCAGTCCAACAAAATCCAAACATGATCCGAAAGCCCATAAATGTATTTTTATTGGTTATGCAATGAACCAAAAAGGTTATAAATGTTTTGATCCTGTGTTAAAAAGAGTTTTTGTGTCTATGGATGTAACCTTCCTAGAAGGCACATCCTATTACAGCAATCCTCCACTTCAGGGGGAGTCTCAACCTGAACCAAGAAAAGGTGAAGGTGAAGATGCTGTATCTGAATTACTTCTGTTTGATCCACCTGCACCACTCGTAGTGGAGGACAGATCAAATAGAAGTGATGCAGAGTCGAAACAAGTTTTTTCAGAATCATTTGAACCTAAAATAGATGAGAAACGCTATAAAGGATTTGTGTACACACGGAGGAAGGACAGTCACTTGCCTCCTAATTCGCATCAGCAAACATCTTCTCAGAGGGTAGATCATGGAGATCAGAACACCAATTCTGAGCAATCTGCTCCTACAGGTAAGCCTGAATCTCTTAGTTTAGCTACACCTAATCTAGCTAACCCAGAACCTTCTGGTGATGATGACCTGCACTTACCCATTGCTCATCGAAAGGGAGTAAGATCATGCACCACAAACCACCCTCTAGCTCAGTTTGTTTCTTATACTAACCTATCTCCTAGTTTTTCTGCCTTGGTCTCACAAATCTCATCCATAACTGTTCCTAACAACATTCATGAGGCACTAAAGGTTCCAAATTGGAGGGATGCAGTATTGGAAGAAATGAGAGCTTTGAAAAAGAATTTTACATGGGAGATGGTAGAATTACCCCAAGGGAAGAGAACTGTGGGCTGCAAATGGGTCTTCACTGTTAAATGCCATTCAGATGGGTCTCTAGAAAGATATAAAGCCCGGCTGGTAGCTAAGGGGTTCACTCAAACATATGGTGTTGACTACTCAGAAACTTTCTCACCGGTAGCTAACGCCAACACCATAAGGATCCTCTTATCAATTGCAGCCAACCTCGACTGGCCACTAATGCAGTTAGATGTGAAGAATGCATTCCTTCATGGAGATCTCAAGGAAGAGGTGTACATGGATCCTCCTCCAGGATTCTCTGAAAAGGCTGGAGGTAAGGTGTGCAAACTGAAAAAATCCATATACGGGCTTAAGCAATCTCCGAGAGCATGGTTTGACAGGTTCACCAAGTTTGTCAAGACTCAGGGATATACACAAGGCCAATCTGATCACACCTTGTTTGTCCGAAGAAATAAAGGGAAAATATCAGTATTGATTGTGTATGTTGATGACATTATTGTCACTGGTGATGATGTTGAGGGGATGCAGAAATTGAAAAACAGCCTTGCCAAGGAATTTGAAATTAAAGACTTGGGAAAGCTGCAATACTTTCTAGGGATGGAGATAGCTAGATCAAAAGGAGGGATCATGGTGTCACAGAGGAAGTACACTCTCGACCTATTAACTGAAACTGGAATGATTGGCTGCAAGCCTTGTGACACTCCAATTGATGTGAATGTCAAACTGGGGGAGTTTAAAGATGGAATCCCAGCAGACACAGGAAGGTATCAACGGCTGGTCGGTAGATTGATCTACTTGGCTCACACTAGACCAGATATTTCTTTTGCTGTTAGCTTGATAAGTCAATTCATGCACTCTCCAAAAGGGGAACACATGGAGGCTGCATACAGAGTCCTGAGGTATCTCAAAGGAGCTCCAGGAAAAGGGATATTTTTCAGAAAAAATGAAGACAAAAAGATGGAGGTATACACTGATGCTGACTGGGCTGGAAATGTTGTTGATAGAAGGTCTACCTCAGGGTATTGTTCATATCTGTGGGGGAATCTCGTCACTTGGAGAAGCAAGAAACAAGATGTGGTTGCTAGAAGCAGTGCAGAAGCTGAATTCAGGGCAATGGCGCTTGGAATTAAAGAGGCCTTATGGCTGAGACGGGTTCTAAAGGATCTACACCTAAAAGCTCAACTTCCTATAATGCTGTATTGTGACAATAAATCAGCAATAAGTATTGCACACAATCCAGTACAGCATGATAGGACGAAGCATATTGAGATAGATCGGAACTTCATCAAAGAGAAGATCGAGACAGGGATAATTTGCACTCCCTTTGTACCATCCACACAACAAATTGCAGATGTGTTGACTAAAGGGCTTGTGAAGAAATCATTTGAGGTTCAGATTGGCAAGTTGGGCATGATAGACATCTTTGCACCAACTTGAGGGGGAGTGTTGAAAACCATGAGTTAATAGGTAATAACCTAGTGTAATTAGGACTCCAGAAACATTACCTTAAACCATTTGTAGATAAATATGGTTTATAGTAATTGTCTAGGATTAGGAGACCAAGAGGAATTAGGAAACCAATCAGTCCTGTTCTGAATTGGTTTCCATCGTTATTTCTTTCCTTTTCCTAGTTTGTGTAGGTTCAGCTCTTTGGCTATATAAGAGACCAAAGAGCTGTGATGTATTTTATCCTGTTG
Organism: Leptodermis oblonga; assembly: GCA_016801395.1. Taxonomy (NCBI): domain Eukaryota; kingdom Viridiplantae; phylum Streptophyta; class Magnoliopsida; order Gentianales; family Rubiaceae; genus Leptodermis; species Leptodermis oblonga. Next base: position 29,144,921 of record CM028760.1, read on the forward strand.
AATCAGTAAATTCTACAGTTACCGATACTGTTTTTTACAAAATTTAGCCAGTCAACATGAATAACCTCTCAATGCACTGGATTTCTAGTACCCCTGGGATTTGTGTTGAGATTGAATTTTAATTTGAAGGATAAGTGGTTTATATGTTCCAACTTTGGGATCAACCTCTGTTCAAGTCACTGGTGGTGAATCAAGGAATCAGTAACCTATTTTAACAACTTTATAGTTTATTTATTCTGTAGTTTCTCAAATGCATGATCATAAGTTTAGGCCCTGTTCGTTTTGGAGTAGTTTTGAAAATAATATTCAAATGTGAAAGTGTATTGGAAATATAAAAATGTGTGATTGAATAGTAAAAAGGTGTATTGGGAATGATGAGATGCTAGTACAAAATGCAAAACTTCAAAAACAAGCTAACAAACAAGCCCTTAGTCTTAAAACCTTTTTACATTTTGAAAGTTATTATGCATTTTTCTAATTTTCTTCCCTGCGCTTCATTGTATATTGTGTTAAGAATGCTCTATCTGCAGCTGTTGAAGAATGCTGTACGCTTGTCTCCGAACCTCTTGGTTATGATGGGTTGTCCTGCATCAGGTCGCCCTGTTTTTGTTAATCCTGTTCAGCATCATCCAGTCATGGGTTTCAGTGAATGCAAGAAACCACACAGCCTTAATAAGTGCTCTTTTTCATTACATAACTGCAAGGACTTAGATTTGTCTCTTGTATATTCAAAGAGTAAATTCACTATGGATAGTATGTCCTCCAATATCAGCCTTTTGACACAAGCATCGCAGATTCGAGATGGAAGTTCTGGGATTTCATCTCCAAAGACACCAGTTTTATCTCAATCTAGATTTAAGTCTCCTAATGGTGGACAGTTAACACAAGACTTTGAAGACTCAAAATCCATTTTGTCCCAGCTGCAAGACACATCAGATATACTTGACGTGAAGGATATTTTCGGGGATGATAATGTTAGGAAGCTTTTCCAGACCTGCTGCACTTCTTGATTGTTTTCTTGTATTTTGCTCCCGGGGAATTTCGAAGCCATCCCAATACTTTCAAGGATTTGTATTTTCCTGGTTGTAGGATCTAGTAGTTTGTCTGCAGAAAGTACTATTCATAGTTTGACTGAGGAAACGAACTGCAACATGACTTCTCAAAATGTGGAAAAATTGAACTTTGTGAAAGATGCATATTTGGTTCAACATGGAACCAAAGTTTATAATAATTTACGTAGGACTGCATCAGAAACTTCACTTAAAGGAACTTTTCTGTCATTTGAACCTGTACATCAGAATTTGACAGCCAATGTGGATGCTGATATACCAAAGTTGTTAGGCCTTGCTGAAGAGTTTGTAGTTCTTAAAGAAATAATCATTTCGTCAGCAGTTAGGTGTGATTTAGCGAGGTAGGTCCTGCAACATACCCATGAATGCTTACCTCATTTTTTACATGGTTTGATCAAGATTTTTACTCATTGTGACTAGAAATTAAACAACCTGTTACTGAAAAAATTGTTGAAATTCTCACACTTGAGTGATATAGAAGTGCAGATAAATTAGTTACATTTTACTCTCTGGAACAAGCTAGTCCTTGACATTGATATTATGCTATTCATTCAACATATCCTGATTACAATTCAAAATGTTTAGGATGGGCCTGCGACCGACAAAAGGTGTGCTTCTTCACGGCCCACCTGGAACTGAAAAAACTTCTCTGGTGAGGCTGTGTGCTCATGATGCTGGCGTGAATCTGTATCCTGTGAATGGACCTGAAATCATAAGTCAGTATCATGGAGAGAGTGAAAGAGCATTGCACGAGGTCTTTGAAGCGGCTAGCAAAGCATTACCAGCTGTGGTTAGATTTCTTCTTCCAGATTCTGCAAATTTTGTTGTCATTTTTGTCTTTAACTAATTTTAAGATCCAGGAATATACTTAATTGACACTGGTACCTCTGATGGATTCGCAAGTATCATGAGTTGGCAGTATTCAAAGCTCTTTTACCTGATGACAGTTTTCTGCTCATTGTTGTTTCTTTCTGTTGTTGTTTTTTACTTTTGAGTTTTTTACTTTTGAGACCGAACTAAATCTTTCTGATTCAATTTTACACGTTCAAGATTGTGTCCTCAATAAATATGTGTGAGAATTAACTGGTCATTACTTTTCTCTGTTCCTGCTAAATATAATATTTTCTTAAGATTGTGCTCTCTTTCACAATAGTGGGAAAGATGCCTTATAATTTTGGTGAAGTATTTGCTTCATGAACCAGCATGATGAAGTGAGTTTAGTGATTTCAGATAGTTTGACGAAGTTATCAAATTACGACAGTTTAAATTTTTCTGTTATCCCTTCTATCGTCTGGGTTTAATTCTTAGTTTTATTAATTCACTTCTCCTTAAGAAATAGAGTCGATGTTTCAAAGTCTATTTTATCCAGATGATGATATTTAGGAATTCAGGATTTTAATGCAGAGAGGGGAACAAATTACTAATTCTGCTTGAAAGATATGATTTTCAATCATTTGCTTTAGTTTAAGAACATCTTGTCAAATTCTGTTGACTACTTCACCTAGGCTGTTTTATCAGGCTGATCATATCAGGAATTCAAGACAGTTAATGGAGAAAAGAGAAAAAATATCAATTCTGCTTCAAAGAAGTTTCTGATCATTTTGAAAACTGGAAATTCTTTTCGATTATATATATAAATATTTCAGAATGTTTCACAGTTCCCCTAATTTTTTGGGAATGATGTTGTTCAAGGTCTTAAATTTTTTAGGTACTTTTTGGGTTTGACTTGAGATCATTTATGTTTTATAATAGGTTTTAGAATTATATCAACCCAAAGTCCATATTTTGTCAGTCTGTGTGGGTAAATATACCCAGCAACCCAAAGCGGCTATCATAATTTTCAATTTTTAATGAATGTGACAAAAGAAAATTTTTGAACTTGACAATTAGAAATATGCACTTGCAAGATGGTACTTACCTTTGTCCTTTTCATGTGTTACTTACCACATGGCATATTTTCATTACTTGTTGGTAAAGCCTTTGCAGGTTGTGAGGAAGCAACCTTAGGCTGTGTTCTTTTATGGAATTGATTAAGGAAAAAGACATGCTTTGGGTCTGGCCATGTTTCTTTAGGCCTTTTCTGTACAAAAAGTGGCCATTCACGTGGGAATTATTAACTACCACCCACTGCTACAGTAAAAAGTGGTTTCACCCAATTGACTACCCGCAACTATTTGGGAATATCTCTTCTTTTTTGCTTTCACAGAGCTGCATCTTCGTCTCTTCTTTTTTGCTTTCACAGAGCTGCATCTTCAACGTGTTAACGCCCAGCACGTCCTTAGGAAAAGGAGGACAACAACATCAGGTAACCCCCACTACGATCCCCTCTGCTTCTACGCCTGTTGAAGGAGTTGTCACCGCCCACCTGTCAGATACGAGGCGATTATTTTACATGAACGAAGTGGCCGATTCTTTCTCGACAAGTTCCCGTGACCGACAGAGCTTCTACCTATTTCGAGGTAGCCGCCTATACCAACTCCGTAGCAACAAGCCTTCCCAATTATTGGAGTTATGGGGTTATAAAGATGAAGCCAATGCCGTGAAGGCCGATACTTTCCCCAAACTTCTGGCTTAATTTTGAGGTTTACAGTCCCCCGGCTATATTGATTTTATCTTTCATTGCGAACTTAGCCAGCAAGGTATGTTTGAGCTAAAATTTTTATAGTTTATTGCTGTATTTCGTTACCAGCTACTTGGAATTCATGTATGAAACTGTAGGGATTTTTTGGGCTGTCTGTCATGTTTGCCCTAACTGCTATGTGTGAGTTCTACTAACCTAGTTTCACAAATTCCTTGATATGTATGTTTGTCTGAGGAACGGCTTATGACCTCAGCCACTTTGACCATGCTCGAGTTTATGTTTGCTTTGATGTCCTCTACAGGTCAAATACTGTGAACCTTATTTCCTTGTTCACAGTATTTGACTGTGATTTTGACATATTAAGATGCCCTTTTGTTTATTTACTTTCCTTCTGAAGTCTATGCATGCGTTGGACAAATACAGTTTGTTCCTTTTTCCTGTTATTGGGTATTCTAAGTGAAATTGGTTGCAAGAACGGGCATGTTTGAGAAAGATTTGGTCTTCAGGTAGAAACCTACTGAAGGATGGATAATGTGTGATCTCATTTTCTTTGATTGTTGATTCTGAAACTTTAGGGATGCTCCTTCTGTTGTTTTGAGTAAATGAATCCCGTATCAGATTGGAAAGATACTTAAATATATAGTTTTGATTTGCATTATTTTCTGAGTATTCATGGCGGCTAAAAGAGTTAAATTAATGATAGGTTTTTCTATTGATTCTGAAACTTTAGGGATGCTCCTTGTGTTATTCTTTTTGCTTTTTTCTGCACTTATTGCCTGAGCCCTTGTACTCCCTTTGATGTACTACAAAGTCATTTTTACTGTCCAGATGCAATTTTGAAAACATATGTACTTGTTCTTGATTCAGTAGCTATGGGGTCCTGCAATTGCATATTTTGGGAAATTTATACCTTACCTGATTCTCACTTGTGTTAGTCATAACAGTAGTACATTTGCTATTAGAGCTAATAATATTGAATTGTGGGGCTGGTGTACAATCTGCGGATGTTCTCCCCTTCCAATTTATTTGGTGGGGCTTTGGTGCGGTGCATGTTTATGCTTTGGGTCTGTATTTTACATTTCATGTAGTTCCTGCATTTTGTAAGTGCAACAATGCATGGGATAGTAATAATAACTTAGGTGTTTCCACCTTTTTCATTCCCCACAGCCCTTTGTAGAACAAGTTCATTTGTGATCATTCGGAATTGTAGACAGTATTTCATGGGAAACTGTGGAGAGGATTTTTTCGGGCAGATTGAAATGGATAGCACGGGGTTATGCTTTTCAATCAAGCCAAGTATGTCCTTTGTATTCTTCATCCCCATCAGTTGTTTAAAAAAAAAAAAAAAAATTTCCCCATTAGCTAGGTTTGGATTTGCCACATTTACCAAACATATGACCTCATGTTTTATATTATAGGCCCTTATGATAATAAGGGGACTACCCCGTCTTCTCCAATTAGCCTCATTCACTCTGAAACCGACTCAAATGACGTTCAACTGTGCATGAAAAATTTTGCCGAGGTAGAAGAGATAAAAAAATTTATTGTCTATCTTGCATCTTACTTTATTTGAAATTATTGCCTCGCTGTAAGGATGAATTTCTTAATCCATACAGGAAATGGCTGCACAGCAACAGAGCATGGACCCAGCCCACCTTTGGCATTTTGTTGAAAAAATGTTAGCAATGAAGGACAATGGGGAGTTAACCTCCAATGCCTTCAGAAATGAACAGTTTCAGGCTTTGTCGGAAGATTTGTTCCAGCACTTTGGAGTGAGGTTCACTCCTCTGTATCTCCGAAAGAAGTATAACAGCTTAAAGACATAATGGAAAGCATATAGAGAGATGAAGAGTGCTACCGGGGTCACAGTGGAACGACATACGGGGGCCCTGAATGCCTCTGAGGCGCAGTGGGCTACTTGGACACAGGTGAATAATTTTATTCGTTCTGCTGTTTTCTAGCCTTAAAAATGCTTATCTACCTTGTAATTATACATATCAATCTGTATGCATATGCGTTCCGTGACTACTATGTGCATACCATGTTTTAATCTTAAATTCTATTGGGTTAGAACACCTATGAATAATTATAATAGTCGACCGAAAAAAGCAAAATTTCAGCATTTTTGTCCCTCCTTAATACTTTGCATAACTCTCCCTAAATCATTTTTCATTCAGTTAGTAATTGGTTGGATTAGGGTATAAGGATTACAAATACGGAGACATGTTTATCCCTCCTTCATTTGTATTTGCGTGCTCACTCCTGAAAAAATACTGGTGTGCTGTTCTGTTTTTATAGCTTAGGTATGAACTTTCAGTCCTTTATTTTCTGTTCGGCTGTTTTGGTAGTGGTGAGGTAGTAGCTGTTTTACAATGTTGTGTGTATGGAAATCTTTTCCTCAAGGATATATATATATATATATATATATTTGCTATCCTCACTTATTCATTGTTTTTTGCTTATGGCAGCGTAACCCCAATGTTAGGAAATATAGGAAAAATGGCCCCCCTTGCTATGAAGAGTTGACCAAACTCTTCCATGAAAATACTGCCACTGGTGATATAAACATAGAACAGGGTAATGCCCCTACCAATTCGGATGAGGAGAGAGGAATGGAGAACCTATATTCCCAAGAAGGTGGTGCATCCATGTCATGGCAGCAAGGTGGCAACACCTTTGGGCAGCCGTTCCACTTGGGGCAGTAGTGGGGGCAATGAAATAGGAGGTAGTTCGCGACGGTCTGGGAAACGAGCTGCAACCAGTGGAGGCGCAGATTCTGGCCGCTCTTCAAAGAGAAGCAGAGAAGAGTCCATCGGCATGGCACTCGAGTGTTGGGCACAGGGACAAATTGCCAAGCAAGGATATGTGGAGGACAATGTGTCCGTTGCTGAGTGTATGGACATATTGAATGGGATGCAGATCCCAGATGATTCCCTCTATTTCAAGGCCACCAATTTCTTCCATAACCCAACCAACCGAGTTATCTTCAAGAAGACTGATCCCGGTCGCCGACTGGCACTGCTTCATAATACCCTATAAGGCAGTTTCCATGGACTTCTATCATCCAGCTTCATTTGTTTATTTACTGTATTTCTGTAATTTGGATCTTTTTTTTCTTCTGTACTGATGAGAGTGTTGGATTGTCTCCTGTGTACGTTAACTGTGGCTTATATATGTTTGATTAATAATATGCTGACCTTTTAAACACCATGTATAGTGCCCATTCAGTGTGAATTACTTTTCAGATACCATGGCAGTTCTGTACAGCTCAAATGAAGGGGAACACTGGGCAATTAGCGGCCATTTCATGATGCGGTGCAGCATTAATCCGATAGGTAATAGCTGTCCTTCTTAAATTTGTAAATTCTGGTAATATTCCGTCATGTGATTGATATTTACATTCAGGATTGTTATTCTTTCACTTTTATTTTTTTTTTGAATTCAAGACTTATCTTTTTGACAGCAAATGGATTACTACAATTCTTGATTTTTCTTGTTCTGCAGGTTGGTGGATGGACTCAAGTTTATGGGAATGTGCTCTCATTTGCCACCATTAGAGAAGCTTCTCATGAAGCTCCATTCTCACAGCCGGAGAGATCACTTGTGCTATTTCAGTCATTATTGCAAAGCAGGCCTTTGCCTTATTGTTACTCCTGCTGCCTCCGGAAGCTCCTCTGTTCATGGCGGAAAATTCTAAAAGTTTCTGCCTTTTCAAACTGGTGCCGTCTCCTCCTTAGCTATGATGGGATGATAAACTATGATCGTCGAGATTGGCCACCATCACCACAAGCATGAAGAACAGGAAGGCCAGTGAAGAAGTGATGTAGGGAGAAATGGAGGAGGAGGAGGAGGAAAAGACTCTGTGACTGTGAGAAACAGTTTCAATTTCGTCGACCCTTTTAGCAGCCATACAGAAAGAGAAGCAAGATGAATCGATGGCATTTCACCATTAATCAATTAAATAAGCTGATGTTGTAGCTCCTACTTGCTGCTGCCATTGATGCTTGCTGGAAAAGGAGAAAACAATCCCCTGTTAGGAATAGAAAATTCGTGTTTATTTGCTTCTCTCTGTGTGGGAATTGGGAATGAGAGAGAGAATCTTGAAAGAGATAGAATGTGGAAAGGGAGGATAGCTGATTAGCTTGCTTTTGGTTTTCAGTAAGAAAAAAAAGGATACTTATAAAGGTTCTGAAGAATAAAATTTTATTTGCCAAAATAAAAATAATTAGAGTTTAAACTACACTCGTTGGAAAATTAAAAAAAACTACTAATAATGCAAGTGGGTGGACATTTGTGTTTGTGTGTTGTGCATGTGTGTGTTTTTGTGTCTGGTTTGAGTTCAAAGGAGGCCATAGCTAGCTAGCAATCATGCACGATCAATTGCACTTTAATAGCTTTTATAAAATAAGAAACAATAATAATACCCCACAAAAGTAAATCAAACGAGAGTACTACTTAATTATGACTATAATTAAATAACTTTTCCATGATTAATCCTATTAAATTACTACCAAATTGGATGCTTAATTATGAACAAGAACTACTGATTAAGATGGTTAAGGTTGTTTTACTATTCCTTCTACAACTTGGGATTTGAACCTAACAAGTTAAGGTAAATTAGTTAACAAATTAGTTAACTAATTCTAACTCTATGACCCAATGCCAAAAATGGTCTTAAAAATAACTAATTCATTTTGTGAACTATGTTTAAGTCTTGACCCAAAAAATTAAAAATTGATTTCAAGTATATATATATATATATATATATATATATATATGGATTACCAAGTAGAGTATATTATTAGTTCCTGCCAATATGATCGTCCAACCATTCTTGATTTTGTTTGGTATTTTGAAGGTTAAAAAGGATAATGATTATAACATATAAAGGGTAATGCCGAATTTTGAAAAATAAAAATTAAAAATCAACTGTTCAGAAATCATATTCTTTCAATATATCCTCCACGTTCTTGACTGTTTTTGTTCTATCTAACTAAAGTTTTTCTATAGCCCACGCGTAAAGTAACCATTTGAACTAACGTCTTGAGTATTCTCAGGATTCTAGATGGAAGTGAATCTCTGCATATAAACTCTTGTTTATTTTGCCTTGTACTTTACAGTAAAAATCTCAAATTCTTCAATTATAAATAGGTTCTTGCTTGCCGAATCACCGCTAGTTGGCCAGATGTTGGAACCTTGTGGCCGAAGAAAGAAAGATTATAAAATAGGTAGTGTGTCCGCCGCGTTTTAATATTATTATTTTTTAAAATAAGTGATAAATCAATAACTAAACTCGATACGTCATATGTTACGTGAGATACGCGATAATTTTCTCTTTTTTTTTTGTCAAAAGTTACAAACATGTGATACATCAACGATTAAATTCAATGCATCATATGATATAAGCGATAGAATTAGGGAATTTACCAGAGGAAAAAAAAGAATGAACCTTTGGAAGAACATTAGTCCAAGAAATCAAGAGCTACGAAACTCTGTTTTCTTCTCCAGTTGTTTGCTTTACCTGTGCGTTTTGGGATTGGGGGAGGAGAATTATTAGTTATGGGTGGAAGTCACTTTCTTCAAAAAGCAAATAAATAAAACTAAAATAAAATAAAAACTGAATAAAATAATGTGGTGGCCTTGTAATTTTATGTGTTAATTGATTTGCAATAGAAAAAATGTTATCTCTGGGGAAGCTAGTGGAAATGCCCAGTCGGCAAGGAATTATTCACAGAAGGCGGAAAAAATGGGCAAAAAGGAAAATATCTAAATACCGCAGAATAACCTCATTATTTCGTAATCCTGCCGTTTTCCCCCTTTTTTTTTTAGTAATTAATCAGTTCCGTACGAAAGAAATTATTCAGTATAATAATAGTTCCGTGTCAAATTTTAGGAGAGAGATTATTCAGTATAGGAATAGTATCATGTAAAATGGTACGACAAATTATTCAGTACAATAATAGTATTACATAAAATAATAGTCATGAAGAATCATGCTCTGAGTTGTTTTAATTTTATGAGATGTATTGGCAAAAGAACTGAACTTTATTGAATGAACTGTTACAGAGGTCCTTTGCTCGAGACACAGGCTGTTGTGGCCCTTATATTTACGTCATGTCATTACGAAAATGCAGTTAATTATACATGATAATTGTGAACAGTAGAAACTATATTATGGGGTCAGAATGCCCTTTAATGAGCTGTAAGGATGAATTAAGGAAAAACTCCTTTTTGTGCAATTATTGTCACGAGAATGCTGTTCAAGCACTTCATTTGGATTTGACTACTTGTTCTACTATTACTTTGACATAAATTCATATGGAAGCAACATGTGAAATGTAGTCAAGATCTATACAGTGGGCTCAGTAGTGTCCTATACTGAATATGCAGAATATGTGGTACATTTGGTTGTTTTCTTCTGTTGTTCGTTTATGCCGACAGTCATAAATGAATATGGTTCATTTGCATAAAGTATTTGTATGAAACACTATTGTGCATGTGATTGGATTTTAGCTAGTACCCAACCAACAATAGTATTTTATGTTGTCCTATAACCAAACCATCAGGCTTTCTATATAAAGGAAAGTTGAGCCTTGGGAATTTACATACAATCATCCTAATTGTATTGCCGAGTATTGATCTTCAAATCTGAGCAAAGGAAAGTTTTCACTTCAATTAATACTTTATTTTAAGGTACGCATCATGCTGTGAAATCATTTTCGTTCGTATATAAAAACTAGACGATGTAGTGTTTAAATTTGCGATTGTTGTTTGCTTTATATGTTTTATGGTCATTATAATCATTCATATCTCATGTGGATGGTAGACATGGATGGATCATCTTCCCACAACTATTCAATGTCTGGTTCGGTAACTAATAATGAGGAAGAAGAATTTGTAGACTTTTTGATTGCAGCATGGCTAATGGAAGAGGAGGAAGTGGAAGATATTCCTAGACAACCTGTCCGTAACTCAGCCTTGACGGGGCGACAATGGGGTTTGGAATTAGTCAATGGGCACCATACACGCCTGTTTGAGAATTGCAGGTTAGATTTGGAAACTTTTTTGCGGTTTTGCAGTTGCCTACGAGAAGGAGGTTACTTATATGAAGACAACTCACATGTTTCCATCGAGGAAAAGGTATGCATGTTTCTGGTTTTGGTTAGCCATAATTGCAGACAACGGTTGCTTGCTGAAAGGTTTCAACACTCACTGGCGACTATAAACCGACATGTACGTGAAGTTGTTCGCGCCATTGTTTTGTTTAGTAAGAATTTGATACGTCCACGGAATGAAAATGTCACGCATCCCAAAATTCGTTACAACCAAAGGTTTTACCCATGGTTTAAGGTAAAGTACATTGGGAATGGTAATTTTGATGTTAATCAAATTTTTTTCATTATACAGAATGCAACTATTTATAGATAAGTTTATCGTATTGTATGTTATGTATATAGGATTGTGTTGGAGCACTGGACGGGACACATGTACCGGCATGGGCGCCAGCTAGGCGAAGAGATGCATTTCGTAATAGGCATGGTCAGATAAGTCAAAACGTTCTAGCAGCCTGTGATCACGACATGAGGTTTGTATACATAAGAGCAGGCTATGAAGGGAGTGCAAATGATGCCCGCGTATTTCATGAATCAGTTGCTCGAGCCAATTCTAATTTCCCTATGCCGCCAGAAGGTATCATATGGTTACTGTTTCATGACTCCTCAGTTATTTTCAGTCAAAAGTCCGGTCACATTTTTTTCCCACGTTTCTTACATGATAGGGAAATATTATCTTGTGGATTCTGCATTTCGAAATATACCGGGTTTTTTAGCACCCTATAGAGGACTTAGGTACCACCTGCAAGACTACCGTGGCAGAGGAATGTAATTGAACTTGGAAGGAGTTATTCAATCACCGTTACTCATGTATAAGGAATGTAATTGAACGATCTTTCGGTGTACTGAAAAAACGATTTCCTATATTGCGAGGTCCGATGTCAAACTACATGGTTGTTAGACAAGCGTTAATGGTTGTTGCATGTGCAGCAATCCATAATGGGTCGCTGACGTTGTTTGACACGTCCCCAGAGGCAGTAAATGCGTGGAATGCATTTCGGGATGGGCTTGCATCGCAAGTTTGGCACGGTTCTAGGCAATTCCAGTAGGTCGACGGTGCATGTGAAGAATAATTGTATGTTCGGCGAGGCGTTATGTGTTCTTTAAATTGTCAATGATTGGGGTTTTTTTAATCTTTTCCAGATCTCTTTGTTCCCTATTTTCTTTCATTTCCAATTTATGTTGAATGCCCACCGGTTTCCAGTTTCTTCTTGGAATATTACAGTAATAATTATGATTTGCTATCATTTTTTTCATGCGCACCCATAATTAGCACCTAATTAATTATTCCTTTTTTTTTTTGTAAATTTCTATACATATTTATGACTAAAATAAAAAAAAATTACATAACCACATAAATTGCTTCTGTTTTAAAATTTGTAAGAAATAACAAAATAGCTTGTACATTCAATTTCTGTTGTTTTTAAAATTTTTCTTGTACTATTACATGGATATTTATGATTAACCTGTAATGCGCAGGTAATAAAGTAATCGTATTTTCGTGAATTTGGGTATATATTGATGACTAATTAATTAATCGTATTTTCGTAAATTTGGGTATAATTAATCGTATCACTCAAAATTTGGGTATATAATTAAAAAGTAAAACACTACAAAAAGACATAAAAAGGTGGAAACAACTTTTTTATTTTAAGCAACAAAGCAAAAAAGAAGGTGGTAGCTGCAGTAATAGGGCACAAACGGACAACACCCACAAAATTGACCAAACCTCATCATGGGAATTCCCATTCACGTGCAGCTCTTGATAAACAGGAATTCACTGCCCGCCCAGCTCAAATTTTACTGCCTATGCCACCGAAATTCCCGCTTCTACCTATTCCATCTTCCTAGCCACAAAATAACACACCCTTACCATTTCATTATTGTTTCTAGGAAGTCCTAATAAGCACTATGGCACCTTATTTCTTCCATCTATGGTCTTCTTTTCCTCATTCTTCTTCAATGCAAAGCCCTTTGAAGGTCCTTCATTGCTGGTGCAGTAGAACATTGATAATGTCTTACAAAAAGAAACCTAGGACAGGCTGGGTTTTGTTGTAGCATGGAAATTATCATAAAAAGGAGGTTGTCTTTGAATTGACTTACTGGGACTTTCTAATGAACTAAATGGTTGGAAATGTAAACCAAGATTGCACCAACTTTTATGGCTTTTTAACGTTTGTTCTGAATTGATCCTTGAGCCAACTTGAGGCTGCCAATTACATTTGGGCTGTGCTTGATTCTGGCTGGAAAGTAAAATAGTCTGCTGAAATTCGTTTAATATAGAATTGAGTATCCATTAATCTGCAACATTTATCAGTAATTTTTGCCTAATCTTGCTAAAAGTGTTAATGATTTACTCTAAACATCAGGCCAATTCTTTGTATTTATGTTTTGTTTGTTGCTCACTTGTAATGTTGTGATTCAGATGTAATTGTGAGTTTTGTGTAAACTTGTTCCTATCCACTGGTCCTGATAATTATAAAATCACCACTTGTAGGTTTTCATTGATGAGTTAGATGCCATTGCACCTATCCGTAAACATGGTGGCGAAGAGCTATCTCAAAGAATGGTAGCCACATTGTTAAATTTGATGGATGGGATTAGCAGAATTGATGGGCTAGTTGTCATAGCTGCAACCAATCGACCTGACAGTGTTGAGCCTGCACTTAGGCGGCCTGGTAGACTGGACCGAGAAATAGAAATAGGTAGGTCAAAACTTTACTGTTCTGGTTCTTGTTCCAACTTGGCCTTTTTGAGCAATTTGATGTTTCTCTGAGTAACATTCTCGTCTGTTTCCTGACCAGCATTTTTTCAGCACATTTAATCCCTGAAGGAACACTCTAGTAACTCTTACTTATTCGACACTTATCATTGTGTTTGTTATCCATACTCTCTGCCATTAGTTCATATCATATTATCAGTACCATCATTGTGTTTTCTTTGTCAAATTTGTATATCTTAAGTCCTATGGCACAAAACTGAACTTCACCACTTGATAAACAGCCATATGGTGATGTTTTTGTAGAGACTGTCTTTTAGGTGACGGTGCTAGTTTTGGTCACTTACATACTCTGTTCTTCTATTACACCAGCACAACTGAAGAATGAGAGCTTGGTTTTACTTTGCAATTTATTTTGAGTTTGGCTTTACACAAAAAGTTGTGTTTTGTTTTCTTGCATTCTTTAAAGTATTGGCCCATTGCTTCTTTTCTTGTTTTTATTGGTAGCTCTTTTATTTGTATTATGTATATGTTGGTTATCTTGCTTACATGAAACTAAATATTTTACTTATCACATTGTATCTTTATGTTATTTTAAAGTCAGAACTTTCATTTTTTCATAGTGAGCTTTACATATGCACTCTAGCCGCAAGACTAGCTTATTTGAATGAACTATTAAGTTTTGCTCATTGCATTTTTGTGGTTATATCATTATGTAGAATTGAAGGTTTTTTCCGGTTAGTTTGTTCTTTGCTCCAAGCACATCTACACTCTGGCCCATGGTGACATTTGCACTATGAGCTGACAACTAGCTTTTCTTTCCTTCCAGACCACAATAATCATATTAGGTCTCATGACTTAGGATATTACTATCATATACTGTAATAGAAAGTAGTAGTAGATATACTTAATGATACCACAATTACAAAGCCAGTAAACGTATATCCTTACTTGTTTAGCATGCTTAATATTGGCTCCCTTAGAACATTCATTATTTTGTCAGATAAAAAAGAGTAATTGTGGGCAGCTTCTTTTTCCACAAAGGATCCTTATTAACACTTCACTATATCATCACAGGTTTTGTGGTTACCATCAGGCTGCTATTTAGTTTTCTCTTCTAAAATTTTTCAAATTTTTTATTCACTGCTTTTGGGGGCACTATTAGGTATTAAAGTAAACAAGTTTCTGTATTTTTTATTTGACCTAAATAAAAATTATTTGTAGGTGTTCCATCTCCCAAACAGCGTCTTGAAATTCTGCTAGTGCTTCTCAGTGACATAGAAAATACTCCCTTGGATATGGATGTTCACAATCTTGCCACAGCTATGCACGGATTTGTTGGTGCTGATCTTGCTGCCCTTTGCAACGAGGCGGCTTTGGTCTGTCTTAGACGATTTGTTCACTCGCGGGTCACTTCTAGTGGTCAAACATTTGCTTCATCAAATGACTTGCAAATTTCTTGTTTCAATGGTGTCACAAATAGCTGTAGTGACCATTTAGGGAATAAGTTGAAAGATTTGTCTTCATCTCTTTCGAATATGCATATTTCACCAAAAAATGCTGATCCTGCTGAACTTGGCAGAACTTGTCTGACAGAAGATCCTACTTTGAGAGTCACTTTCGAAGATTTTGAAAAAGCCAAGTTGAAAGTTAGGCTAAGTGCATGAGAGAGGTATGTTCCTAATGCTCAGGATTTAGTAGTCTCAGCTGGGTAATATCTATTGGTGTGATCTGGATAGAATCAGGTTTCTTATTACCTTGTGTATCTTGATTTTTTACCAGTAATGAGATAAGCCCACAGTTGATTCTGATATAATTGTGATCTTCTGTTTCTTTAAATATTAAAGTACTATTTGCTCCTTTTTTCAGTCTGCTGTTTCATCTCGTCTGACTGACAAATGCTCCATTATTTTAGAACTGGGATACTAGTAAGATTGTGAAACTTGATTTGGCATAAATTTGATTGTTTGTATTTTGGCTGGAGATCTTTGAAATTGTTCACCTTATTTTGTTTATGTTCATTTTTGGTTGTGTATAGTTTTCTTCATAGAACCTTTTCCAATTCTTGAAAATAACTCACATTGGGCTTGTATTAATTTATTCAATGTATGATATTGACTTTCAAAGCTTTTGAAGTGCTAAGTTGTCATGCTTTTGAAATATCTACCCGTAAATTCCAATTTTAGTTTATCAATTGATTTTATACCACTTTATTGACTTATCCCTCTCACAACCAGGTAATACTTGAGATACCAAAGGTTAGCTGGGAAGATGTTGGTGGCTAGAGGGAAGTTAAGACACAGCTGATGGAGGCTGTAGAATGGCCTCAAAAGCATCAAGATGCTTTCACACGCATTGGAACTCGGCCCCCTACTGGAGTTTTAATGTTTCGTCCTCCAGGATGCAGCAAGACCCTCCTGGCTCGTGCTGTCGCTTCTGAAGCCAAGTTGAATTTTCTTGTAGTAAAAGGCCCAGAACTTTTCAGCAGATGGGTTGGTGAATCTGAAAAGGCTGTAAGGTCTCTATTTACAAAGGCAAGGGCAAATGCCCCGTCAATCATATTTTTTGATGAAACAGATGGTCTGGCTGTGATCCGTGGGAAAGATAGTGACGGTGTTTCTGTTGCCGACCGAGTTATGAGTCAACTTCTAGTGGAATTGGACGGTATCTTAAAATCCCACACCACATGGCTGTTGTTCCTTCGTTGCTGTCTTCTTTGATATGATATGCAACTGTTTGTGAATCATTAACTTTTCATGGTTGTTTCAGTTTCGCGATTGAACTATAACCCTTAGATGATTGGCTGACAAAAGTGAATGGTTATGTGAAAAAGTTTCTTCCATGGAAAATGATAGTCATCATTAACTGTTATCTGGTTGTGTTGTTTTGCTTACTAGGTTTGCATGAAAGGCTTAATGTCACTGTTGTTGCTGCAACCAACCGACCTAATAAAATCGATCCAGCTCTTCTCAGACCAGGTTATACACTGTTTTCCGGCTTAGAGTTGTCGTGCTTCAACATTCTTCTTCTGTAACTCATCAAGAAAGTTTAATCTTCCTGGTATGTTGAAGGACGTTTTGATCGTCTGCTCTATGTGGGGTCCAGACAAAAAGGACAGGGAGGAAATCTTCGGTGTACATCTGCAAAAAATGCCTAGCAGTTCTGATGTGTCCATCGAAGAGCTTGCTCTTCTTGCAGATGGATATACCGGTGCTGATATATCCCTCATTTGCCGTGAAGCGGCTATTGCTGGTATTGAGGTAGTATTGAACTGAAGTTGGAATTTGATGTAATTCCATTCTGTAAAATGCTTGTAATGTGATGGATAGTAAACTGCCTGAATTCACATTTTTTTACTTTATTTTCCTATGATGTTAATTTTTTGTGAACTTAGGAGGATCTTAATGCTCCAGAGATAACCATGAAGCACTTAAGAGCTGGAATACAAGAAGTTCAGCCATCTGAAATTCGACCATATGAGGAGCTTTCGCTTTAAGTTTCAGAGGCTTGTGTACAAGAATGTGGAAGATGTTTAGCAATCTAAACTGTCATCAATTGAGCTTCTTTAAATTCCTTTGTGGTAACTATCAGCCCTTGCTGTTCCAAATTCTTTTATGATTGTTCTTTCTTGCTATGTTGATGCAATCATTTGGACAAGGTGTTTCCTACAAAGATCATGCTGGAATGTTGTCTTCCATTCTACGTTTAGTTTTGTTAAATCTGAAAACTGAGGAAGACTATTTTCCTAGATCTAACAGAAAACTTAAAAGAATTTCAACGCTGTCTAGCAAATCTATGTTTACATATTCGGTGGAGTGTGTTAAAGCTCTTGTAGATTTATGATATTTAAGTTCATTTTGCCGGGAAAATGGGACATTTTGGTTGAAACTTCAGTTTTCTGGACGGATAGATTTTTAATATAGCATGAAAGACTGTCTAATTAGTAGTTAGTATTGTGAACACTATTTATGACCTAATCAACAGTGCTATTAGTATTTCATGTTTCACTGGATCCATTATATTTGAGCAGATGTTTATTGATTAAATTTAAAAATATTGTGAAAGGAAAGCAGGATTATCCTTTTCTCCCAATTTACTCAAGTAAAAATGTTGCTCTAAGTAAAAACATGTGATCTCTCCTGATTACTTTTTGTAGTAATAGCTATACGTCGTGGAAGCATCTAGTTGTCTACTCTTATTGTCAGCCTGATATGTAGTAGTTTCCAAGCAATTTATGCAGCATTCATACTAATTTTTGTTTCAAATTCTATCCTGCAATTGATAACATATTCTTTTACTTGGGTGTTTACTGCTCAGATACTCCATCATTTTGGTGTCAGAGGTTGTCCAGTGCTTGAGTTTTGGCTAGTCTAGACATTAGGCATAAGGTTTTTGAGCCTTCAACTTGAGGAAACTACCAGATGATGCATATTTTTGGAGCTTGCAGATCCTTGGGTAAGTAAAATTTTGCTTAGTTAGTGCTACTAGAAACTTTGTACAATTGTTGACTGATACTGTCTTTTCTGCTGATGAACATTTGTTTGTTGCAGGCCATTCTTGTGATCCTTGTGTTGATTCTTGGCTGCAATGTGAAGAAATACTACACTTCAATGGTTATCCTTTTTAGCTGAACCAGCCCTTTTAAGCCCTCAGCTACAGCTGAAAACGAAGGGGCCTTTCCATTCTCGCAAGATCTTTTCTCCTATCATCAAGCTGATTACACAAGGCATATCTTGAGCATCCTAGATTGTGTGGAGTGAGACGTCTTTGAATGCAGCGAACCCTCAACATTTTCCTCCAGAATGATCATTGATGATGTACTGGTGCTAGAAGATGGTGTTTTGTTCGGTTCACTAAATTTTAGCGGTCTCCTCCATTGTTATTGTGCAGTGATGCGTTATGTACTTCAATGATATGCTGATATTGCCTAACATAGAATTTTCTGATTGCATTAGACTGACCAGCACCAATTAGGGGTGAGCAAAATAATCCAAAAATCGTCCGAACCGTTGATCCGATTTGAAATTTCAGATCGGATTTTTTTTTCGGGATAATGTTCAGTTTCGGATTTTTTTTTGGATCTGATTTTTTTTTTCCAGATAATGTTCGGTTTCAGATTTTTTTGGGATAATCCGAAACCAATCCGAAACAAAAATTCACAAAAAAAAAAAAGCTAAAATGAAATTTAAAAAAAAAAAAAAAAAACAAAGAGAACCACGGATTTCAGATCGAAAACTGCGGATTTTGGATAAAACCCGGTTTCGGATAAAAATCGATCTGAAACTGCGCCATCGGATTAAAAGCCGAAACTTCGGATTCGGATTTGTTTGGAGCGGATTTGGATCGGTTTTCCTTTTGCTCACCCTTAGCACCAATGGTCTAATTTGAACCACTTCTAATCAAGTGATCGTTATAGTGAGTTTAGTTCTAGATATTTTTTATGAGCAATGATGTGGTATCAGTTAGAAATACTCAGTAATTGATATGAATTTCCAAACAACAATAGTAATACTCTTGTAGTTTGAGTCTAGCACATTTTCTTTCTTTTTCTATAATATTGATACTCATGTAACTTGGAGTAGGGTGGGCGTCGGTTTGGTTTCCTCGTTTTAGAAATTTTTTTATCCACATTCGTAAACTGATTCGAATTCAAAATGGATTCGTGGAAATTGAAATGAATTTAGAATTTGAATTCGGTTCGTGAAAATTTGCCCAACTCTAGCGTCTTCCTCTGGCAACTACGGTAAACCAACGATCAATGCCACAAGGACTGTAGCTGGAAGAAACGGAGTCCGAAAATGGCACTTTTAGATTTGGACAGATTAGGAAGATGTCAATTTGAAGAGGGACGGAGATGGTGGGTTGAGTTTGGAATTAGTTTTCATGTTAGTTGTAGCACATCACTCTGAAAGTAGAGTTCCAAATTCTCTCTTTGTAGGTGGATGAAAGAAGAAAGACAGCAAAGAAAAAGGAAGATGAAGGTAACACATTCGCTTTGAAATGTTGGAGATTTTTCAATAATTCAAGGAAAAAATGGAGTGAAGCTCGACACCATGTTTGGTGTGAACTGGTTGTTGAAACTAGTAACTTAGGTTCTGAGATGGAGTTGAGGCAAAAAGGCAAAAACAGGCCTAAGTGTCACATGTGGTTCGAAACCAAGGTTTAACATCGAACTTGATGTCGAAAGAGGATTCGTTGAGATTCTGGGACTTGACATTTTGTCCACAGAGAGGTTGACACCCTTGATCGACGTCGAAAGGGTGTCGAACCTCGCTATCGAACGGGTTCTGAGCACACTCCACTTTCTAAAGGTTTGTAACTCTTCACAGAAAGTGTGGTGTAGCAGTCAGTTCTTATCTGATTTTTGTCCAGATATTTTCCTACCTTTTTGGTAGAATTGTAACCATTGAAATGTGCAGTTTGGAGGTCTATAAATAGT
Organism: Leptodermis oblonga; assembly: GCA_016801395.1. NCBI lineage: Eukaryota > Viridiplantae > Streptophyta > Magnoliopsida > Gentianales > Rubiaceae > Leptodermis > Leptodermis oblonga. The sequence continues at coordinate 29,164,842 of CM028760.1, forward strand.
CCCCTTAGGGTCTAAATTCAACATAGATAGTGATACACGAAATTACTCAAATTACTCAAGTTATTGAATATTTCTTGCTTTTTCTTCTCTTGTTCTTGGTATTGTTTAAGCCAGTGCAGACTTAAAACAATAGCTTTCATCTTATTCCAAAAAGATATTATGTTCAAAACATTTGAACAATAAAGGGGACTAATAAAGTTTAAATGAAAATGCGTGAGTGGCTAGTCACGTTTTGAGCGGAAAACTTACTGTGACACCCCCAGCCCCGACCTCCTTGTTTTATGCAGGAGTCGCGACCGAGATGCCTGCCTGGTTCGCACCAAGATTTATTCACGGTATACAGAGCAATCGCTAAGTAAATAATGCATTTATTCATTAAAGTAATTTAGAAACCTTCAATATATATAAGATTTCCAAAAGATACAAAGACTAAGGGGGTGTTTGATAACATGAATTATTGCTGAAAATTATTTAATTAAGAGGTTTTTAGTTTTAGTGTGTTTGATAGTAAATTTTGCACCCTCTGAACCAATTAAGTAGTGCTGAACGTGTATTGAAAAAATTAAGCGATAAATTCCAGCTTATTGCTTATCTCTTATTAAAATCTCAACAGCTGTATCCAAAAGTACCCTTACCTTACCTCAATTACTAAACCAACTTTTTATATTAAAAAAATAAAAGTCCATTAAATTCCTTCTTTCTCCCGCAACTGTACTATATGTATACAAATATTATAATTTACAATAACATTTATGTGAACGAATTACAAAATCGTTGTAATTTTTTTTTTTATAAATTTCTCTTTGATTGCAACTATGAATTCTTTTTTAATTTTTATTAATTTAATATATTAAAAAAATTTGGGGTGTATTTTAGCCATCCATTTTAATGTGTTTTATCTCTTTTTTTTCCCCTTATGTTTTTTATTAATTATAATTTATGTTTGATTGTAAAATTTGATATTTCGCATATACAAATATAAAAAATTCAACGAGAGGGTAAATTGTACATTGTTAAGATTTAAGCATTAAGATCAATATATTTATCAAACAAGATCGAGCAATTAAGAATTATGATTCAGGGGTTCGGAAAAAATATTTCAGTATTAAGATATTAAATGTTAATCAATTCAGCATTATGGTTTCAGCATTAAGCATTTAGATATAAGCATTAATTTTTATCAAACGGGCCCTAAGTCATAATATTACAATAGTACTTCAAAACGCTAAAACTAGGTTCTTAAGTAATAGTACAATACAAGTCTTTCAAAACCTAAGCAAAAGGTTCTTCATCCGCATCACACTAGCAGCGATTACTCTCGAGGTTTGTTACATGCAAAACGTCTAAGGAGTGAGCTTCCATAATACTGAATAAATAATTACCACCATATAACACATAATTCCTACGCAGATAGGAAGGAACACATAAGAGATAGAAAGAGCATAACGAGCAAGCTATAACGAGGATCGATGAGACCCTTCGGAAAACATTGCCGATTATACTGTACTTGTCTTGGAACACTGCAGCTTTTCATTAACCATGCCAACACTGACAACATTAAACATTGAACATTGTGGTAAATCTCAGAATATTACCGAACATTACCTATCCAGCCATTTAGTCGGGCACTCCAGCCCGACGCCGATATACCCGACTTCAATAAACTGAACAGGGTTGGAATCCCGACTTTCATGCATACTTAACATTGAACACTAAACATTGAACACTGGACATTTAACACTGAACATTTAACACTAAACATTTAACACTGAACAATTTACGCTAAATACTGAACATTAACACTTTCATTACAACTATACGATAAACTTAAATAGATCATATACACATGATTCAACATTTGAGAACATTTACATGCATATAATATATTTATAAACATTTCATTTTGTTCACTCAAAGGTAGGGGTGCAAACGAACCGAGCTATTTCGCGAGCAGCTAGCGAGCGGTTTGGTCAAAGTTCAACTCGAACTCGAAATTGACTAAGTTCGACCCGAGTTCGAGCCTGCTCGATTGGATATCGAGTCTAGTTTGAGACACTTTAATACTGGCTCGATAGCTTGTCGAGCCAATCGAGCCAGCTAATATTATATATATGATATAATATATGTTATGAAATTTTATATTATTTATATTTTACTAATTTACTATTTATTAATTAGTTTTACCCTCCCAAAGTTTTCAAACCTACTTTTCCCAAAGCAGTCATGCTTCTCTTTCCCTACTCTCTCTCTCTCTCCCCTCGTTTTCTCCGTCTTCTTCGTTTCTTGTTTCCTCAATCTTCTTCCTCTCCTCCACTTCTTCCAACTCAACATCAAGGGTCTGTTCGGCAATTAAGTTTTGAGATTTGTTTTTGTGAAGTTTTGGGTTTCACAAAACCTTGTTCTTTACTAAACTTAAGAAAAAACTTCAAACCCAATTTCAAAATTTTTTTTCTCTCCAAAATCCCTTCCAGAAAACAGAGCAGAAAGAAGGAAGGAAGAGGAAGAAGGGAGAAAAGAGCAGACTAGAAAATAGAGCGGAAAGAAGAGGAAGAACAAAGAAAAAGAAAAGAAACAAAAAGCAGAAGCAAAAAAAAAAAAAAAAAAAGGTTTTGAAAACTTGCTTATGAAATTGTTAAATCTCATGTTTTGATTGTTCGTTTGTTTTTAAGTTTGAATGGGAATGGATTGATTTGGGATTAAAGATTGTTGTGTAGTAGCCTATTCAAACAAAATTATTTTTGATTATTTGTTTATGTTTATTTCAAATTTGATATTCAGGAGATTTAAAAGGATTATTGTTGTGCAGGCCGCTAATTTTAAAATTTTGTAATCAAATATTGATATTTTTGTTGAGTTCATCATCTTTCAGTCTGATTTAGCTGTAGAATAACTGAACTAAATGAGCCAAACAAGCCGAGCACGAGCTAGGCGAAAACAGCCGAGCTCGAGTCGAGCTTCTCTTATTTTCTTCGAGCCGAGCTCGAGTTGGGCCATGTTCGAGCTTGGCTTGGCTCGTTTACACCCTTACTCAAAGGGCATAATCATATATCGCATGCATTTCATACTTTTAATTTTACAATAATATCTGTAGAGCAAGGAACCTAATGGTACTTTTGGTCCTTTTAAAAGTATAGAATTTCAAAGGTTTTCTACACTTATATTATGTATGTGATTTGTTGTGATTAGGTAATAAATCCTTGTTTCCTTTAAGAATTTTCCAAATTAAATAATTTCGAGGACAAAATTTCCTAAGGGGGAAAGGATGTGAAACCCCGTAGGATTTTAATATTTTAAAATTCAGCACGAAAGTATATTGCGGTATTTATAAATATTTTATGATTAGATAAGAATTCTTTCAAAAGAATTTTCGTTTAAAATTATTTTTTTAAGGAAATTTTAAAAAAATCCTCGGATCTTTTATTTCAAAAGAACTTCTTTCCTTTAATTCTAAATCTTTAATTATGTGGATTAATTGATAACTTTGATTCTAAAATACATTTTATAATATTTGGTTAAGAATAGTATGATTTAAGGACTTACGAAATTTTTGGAAATAGGAATTAGAAGATAAGAAAACTAGAAAATAAATGAAAAATGATAGAAAATAAGAAAAATCGGTTTTTCCCACTCTTAGATTGGGTAAAACCGATTGCACCGCTTTGAACAGTGAAAATGGAAGCTTCTTACCGCCTATAAATGGTTTTAACCATTTGGAAAAAGGGAAAACCGATTGGACAATCGGTTTTACCCAATTCCAATTGGGTAAAACCGATTGGCAATCGGATAGGATTGCATGGAATCTGTTTTAACCGATTCCTAATCGGGTAAAACCGATTTGCTACAGATAGAATTTAGGAAAACGGTTTTAACCTTTTAACCAATCAGTAAAACCGATTGGTAAATTATTAAAAAATATTTTACCGACTTTTTTATCGGTTTTAACCGATTATTTGTTGGGTAAAACTGATTGTAATCGGTTGTACCGATTTGTCAATTGGGAAAAATTGACATGGAGGTCAGAAGATAAAATTTAAGACTTGTCACTCAAGTCATGGGCATGGAGGTCTTCTAACATCTTGCGTTTTGTCCTACATGACCCTAATGTCTATAAATACCCCCTCCCTTCCTTCCTAAACCTTCATTTATGCCATTTCATGCCAGAACTTTGCAAAAATTTCTCCAACTTAGAAACTAGGAAGAAAATCTTGGTAGAAGAAGAAGGAGCAAGAACTTGAAGTGGGAATTCCATTCCAATCCGAGGAAACCCAATTGAGAGGCGTAGGGAATCGAAAGAAGTAAAAATCTTACGTAGGAAATACAATTTTAATGGAAAAATGTTGATTTTTTGAATTTATAATGTTTTCTAAGAATTTAATTTGTTTTTAAGAATTTGAATGTTGGAAAAATGTTTAGAAATGTTAAACATGTTCTAGGAGTATTGTAGAAATGGTTTTTGGCAAAAAGAAGTGAAGAAAAATGGATCTAGATGAACTTTTGTTGAAAAACGCAAAGCTTGGATGAAGAACATGAAATATGGGCATGCATCGATTTTTACCGATGAAGAATCGGGTAAAATCGATCTTAGCCCAGATACAATCGGTTGTACCCGCTTTTCAAATAGCAAAACCGATTGATAAAATGATTTTCGCAATTTTAGGATTTCAAAAATTGTCAGGGACTATTTTGCAAATACTGGACCAGTTTTGACCGATTGGAGATCGGGAAAAACCGATCCAGAGTTTTCTGGGAAATTTTAATTGGTTTTGACCGATCTATTATCGGGTAAAACCGATCTTAAACGGGAAAATTGATTTTTCCGCAATTTCGTTTTCTTTTAATTATTTCTTTATAAATCCTTTTATAGAATCTTGTTAAAACTATTTTAACGAATGTTTTAAGGATTTTTATACTTGTATTTTCTTAAGTTATAATTTCTATAAGTTTTAAGTAATTTTGGACTATTTATAAAATAGCGTAGAAATAATGCTTAGAAAGTATTTAAATTTCAGTTTTTCGGCATAGTGATTATATTTTTTAAAAATTTATAACTATTACGTTTTTATAGTTATTTTCTAAATAGATAATTTTTAGAATACTTAATTTCTAGAAATATATGTTTTAAATAAGAAAAAATAGGTAAATTACCATTATGCCCTTATTAGTTAAAATTCTGGAATAAGTTAGCAATTAGAATTCTATTCACTAGAAATTAGAATTTCTATTGGTTAGAAATAGTACTAAATTGCCAGAACCTGAAATATATGCAGATCGGTTAGATAGCTAGTACGTGAGCTTAAATCTTCGGACCGAGGTGAGTTTATCACTGAAAATGGATTCTGTTTTAATGCAATTAATAATTGAACTGCATTGAATCTTGTGTGCAGCATATTTTGAAATGTTTGTTAAAAATGTTTGAAATGCTTTTTGATTTTCGAACTGCCAGTTGTGTTTACTTACCGGCTAGAACGCATATGTATTTGTTATGGTCAGTTGTACTTTCTTTGTGCACTGAATCTGTTATATGAGCATAGTTGAGTCGGATCCATTATTTGGTGCGATTTGATCCCACGAGCCAGCGAAGGGCTTGGTCGTCTGGGATGTGGCTGGCGACGATACCGATATGATATGATATGGTATGATATGGTATGATATGAAACGATCTGATACGCCTGCGAGGTGAACTGGCTAGTTCGTTTACTGGCCATATCGACCTTTGAGCGACTGTCCTTCATTCTCATTATATGTCTCTGAATCCTGCATGAGTCATGAATGCTATATGTTAGGATATGCCTGAAGTGTATGCATGGGTAATATTTACAACTAGGTATATGTTTACGAAAACGGTGGATTCTAACTGGGCAAGGGCTCATTCCATTTTCCTATTTTCCTGTCTTCTGTTTTCAAAATTGTATTACAGATCTTTGGTTCGGAGAGGATTATGCTCACTAGGATCGCCTGGAGTTTGGAAATTTTGGATACGGCTAGAAGACGAGATTGTCTAGATGGGCTCATACTCTGATAACTCATGTATATTATAGGACTGTGTAAGTTTTACTTTATTATAATAAATAAAAAAATTTATTATCATGGTCTGCACGTTCCGAGTCCTGGTGCGAACTACGTAGGCATCCGGTGAAGCCAACCTCTTGTATGCGGGGTGGTGGATATGGGATGTCACATCTACTACTAAAAATGGTACTTATTATTTTATAGACACTACTTATACTCTTAAACTTGAAACTTATTATTTTTATTAGTAATTATTTTATTATTGTAAATATGCACTACTTTTTTCATTACAAGTGCAACGTTTTGAAAGAGGCATTACTTCAATTTTTTGTATTATTGTTTTTAGTAATACAAAATGGAGTATTTGAATGGGATGGAGTATATATTTAGACTTATAGTAGTGATTCATAAACACTTTATATCATGACTTTTCTATTGGATCAAAAGAAGTATAACATATGCATTGATATCAACTTTGACTGAGTATGAATTTCTATCATTGTTGAACTCAAATTTCAATCATCCCAAAAGTTCCACCAAACATTTATAAACAAGATTGGAAACTTAAGGGCAATTTTATAAATTCATAATCTCATACTAATTTTAGAACTAGCTACTCAAAGTTAATAAAGGTTGATTGCTAGAAAAAGGAAAGCTGTTGATTTTCTCATCATCGCTGATTTCCTTGCCCCTATCTGCAATCTCGCTGGAATTGAGCCACTGTTCCAGGCCATCGAATCTGATCTCCGACGCCCGCTATGGAGATGGAGGGTAGTTGGAAGGTCCCCCTTAACTTTGCTCAACGGTAGCCTTCAAACACCGCTTACCGCCAGCCCCACCACCCATTAGCAAGCCCCTGAAGCCTTTCTTAAGTTTTGATGAGGCGGACATGGATATTCTTGAAGCTCCTTTGCAGTAGGATCCTGTGGGTAAGTTTTTTAAGGGTCGTACTAGTTTTGAGAACTTACAAACCGATTTTCTTATAGAAAACTTCAAAGGGAGGAGGGGTATCATATTGGTCAGATCAATCGATATCATGTCCTCATTCGTTTCAAGGAAGATGTGGATTACCAACGCTGTTTAATGCATGGAGTGTGGAATTTCGGTTCTTATGCTTTGCGAATTGTCAAGTGGACGCCCAATTTCAACCCTCGGGCAGAGTCATCAATTGTGCCAATATGGATTGTTCTTCCAATGTTTCCTTTTCAATTGTATAATGAATGGAACTTGAAGACTATTGGAAATATGTTTGGGCAATGTTTGAAGGTAGATTACGCAACCTCTACTTTAGCAGGCCTAGGCATGCGAGGGTGTGCTCGGACGTGGACCTTTTGGCAAATTTATCGGATTCAGTGTATCTGGCTATTAGAGGAGAGGAGTCTTTGTAGTATGTAGAGTATGAACGTCTGCCTTACTACTGCACAAAGTGCCTTAAGGTGGGGTATACTGAATCGGCTTGCCACAGGGGCAACCGAAGGGGAAGGTTGGGAATACCAATGGTGCACATAAACAATTGGTAAAGGCGGGGGAGAAAGATTAAGGGAACGTGAAAAACACACAGCTTCCGGCCTCTAGAACAGTGTGGGATAGGTTGGATTGGAGGGCTAGGAAGGAGCCCGTTGTTCGAGGGGAAACACCGTAGCGCAAGCAACTGGGCAACCGGACCCTTTGGGAGTGGCAAAGGTTGGGAAAGATGTGGAGATAGGGATTCCGATGGCGGTAGAGTCCATGGTAGGTACTGGGGAGATAGTCCCTTACGTGGTTCTGGGTTTTCAACCACCCTAGATTATGGAGGACGTGGTGATGGAGGATGTTTTGGAAGAGGACGATTGTGATGAGAGGCTGCATATTGTGCAAGAAGTCACTGCCCCAGATGTCGTAGCCAGCGCGGGGCGTTGCCCCTCATAGCCCAGGCCCTACCTAGCATGACCCAGCAGAGGGTGCCGATCCCCCACCTACAGTAGCCCAGCGTGAGCCAGAGGCCGCCTAGTGTGCGCAGAGGGACGCCCAGCTCACACCAGCAGGTGCCCAGCGCGCGCAAGAGGCCACTCAGTGAGCCCTTAATATTGCTCAGCGCTCGCCACATGCCGCCCAGACTGCCCCTGAAGTTATACCGCATGCTCTAACTGCCCCCCCCCCCCCTCCGCCCGGGGTCGATAAGCTCTATGCCCTAATTGCACATATTGCTGCAACCGATGATGTGGGCCCCCACCGGGCGACATCTAAGACTTTGGCGACTTGAACCATGGTTGTTATGGAAGAGTGTTGGAATAATTTGCAGAAAATAGCTTTTGGGGACTTTCATCCGGGAGAGATGCCCAGAGGGGGCAATGCCACTTTGAGTGGAGCGGAGCAAAGAGAGAATGCCCACCACTCAGATTTAAGCTAGTGATGGCCTTAAAAAAAACCGAGAGCGCGAGTTTATTACCTAAGTTGAAGCTTCAATCGGACAAGGGGAACAGAACAAAGGGTAAGACCATGAGAAACAAGAGATGGCTAAAGCACGCGGCCGACGCCCAGTGATCAGCGACGAAGCTAGTGACTATGAGACTGAGAGAGCAAGACTGTGATTGTGAGGGTGATGGTGAGAGTGAGGGTGAGAAGAAAAAGAAAGGCGGGAGAGTCGAGAGACGACTACAGTAAAGAGAGAGAATAAATCAATGCTAGGGTTTTTTTTCCGGCATTTATATGATGTACAAACTCTATAATGTTAATAATATCCCTAACAATTCTTCATAATTACAAATTTACTTATTGTTTAACACTTAAATGGGCCAGGCGGGTAAACCGCGGGTTAACATGAACAAGACCCGTTCACTCTAATGATTTCAGAATCGGGGCTGAGTATGAACAGGTTAAACTAAAGGGTCAATAGGTTATTGGGTAAATTGGCTCAACTCGGACAAAAAACCGGATGATGTCATCTTTACATTATGTATAAATCAAAAGTATACATGTATAATAATATATAAAACCAATATATCTAAGTCATTTTATTCTTGAAAATTCATAGTTTTATACTAACTAATTTGTTTTACTATTTTATAATGTTTAATTGTCGTATTAATTTTCAATTTAGATTTAAATATTAAATTTTAAAATTTTAAATTTAAATTTGATACCAAGTAAGTGAACTTCATGGCTCAGTTCTGAAGTTTAATAATATTATGTTAATAGAATATATTTAATTAAGAATGTACAATTAACATAAGAGACTTTGGTAGAATGGTTATTTTCTTAAGACTTTATATTAAAGGTCATAAGTTCAAACCCTGCCATAGTTACACCATAATAATTTTTTACTAAACTGTCATCTGGATGCAATAATACTAAGATTAACCGTGCATTTACATGTGAAAACTAAGAATGGATAAATAAGACATGCATGACATAAAAATTTATTCTCAAATTAACCTTTCAAATTTGGTTCGGTGAGATGAGGTAGCAGCGTCGATAAACATATGTGATATAGCTAGTAAATTCCGACTAATGGTGGTGTGATACGGGTTGAAATTTTTCTTATTATATAATTCTTTTAAAAAGTAATTGATAATTGACAATTTCATCATTTTGTACATTACCAATTCACTAAATGAACATGTTTATTGAGAACATTATTTTAAGAAAATTATTAAGAATTGGAATATTAGTGTAAATTAGCCATTGTTAGCATGCCATGGACAGAATGACATGCGCCACATTCAGTCACTTACCTACTATTTTTTACTTAAAAAAAAAAAAACAAAATAACACTTGTGATATTGGTCAAGTTTGAGAGTATTACTCTTAAACCGAAAAATGAATACTACAATAGTATAAAGTAACATATTTATGATATTTGTCAAATTATAGAATGTTACTTTTAAACCAAAACTTGATACTCAAAAAAAAAAAAATATATATATATATATATATATATATACATATATATTATTTAAAGTAACACTTGTGAAGTCAAAGAATGTCACTTTTGAACAAAAAGTGATATTTGAAAATGAATGCTTTATTATACAAATTAACACATGTGATACTTGTCAATTTCGAGAGTGTTACTTTTGAATTAAAATTTGATACCCGAAAATGATAACTTTTATTTTATTTTATTTTTAATATCAAATAACACTTGTGCACTTATTAAATTTGAGGGTGTTAGTTTTAAACTGAAAAATGATACCAAACAATGAAAAGTATTCCCTCCGTCCGACTCAACAAATCTACTTTGTATTACTAAAAATAGTAATACAAAGTAGATTTTTTGAGTGAGATGAAAAGAGTATTACACAAATTAACACTTATCATACTTATTAGATTGTAGAGTGTTATTTTTAAATCAAAATTGATACACAAAAATAAAAACTTTATTACACAAAGTAACACTTATGATTGTTATTAGTCTCTACGTTAACTCGTTTCATAAGAGACTGTCCAGAGTATTATTACTGAAGTACTTACTAGTTTCAAACATGTGGGGAAAAGGCGGTCAAGAAAAGGTTCCAACTGAAAACATTTCGGCTCTATCTTTTTAATGACTCAAATGAGAAATTTTCATTTTAGGGAAATAATATTTTTTTTGAGAGAATTTTTTTTGGAGATTTGTATAGAAAAGAGAAGAAAAAAATATAATGATTATGTTATTTTTTGCATTTATGCGAGTGAATATTTAGAGAAAATTTTAAATTTAGTAAAAATTGATATTGTTTTTTTATGTAAAATTTTTGAAGAAAAAGTTATGATTTTCATGGAATGGAATAGAATTTTCAGAGGATGCAAATAATATTCTATGCATAAATGGAGGGCCTAGCTAAAACTCGTCGATGAGACTCGTAGAGTCCACGTCGGTCCTGTCATCCACACGCCTACAATTTAATTGTTATGTCCTTATCATTGGAATCGGAATCCCCGACGGCAGAAAAGGAGTATAAACATTGAACCTCAATTGTCTCTAACGATCCATTTCTCCACAAATTTGATAACCAACTCATATCAGGTGTAGTTCTAGAGTTTCTGAATTTGATAGTTTTCAACTGGGCTTTGATCAGAGAGTACAGTAAAGGATCATATTGACAGAAAAATATGGGGTCTTTACTGGAGGAAAGTGGATTGGGAAGCATGGAAGAGGAGTCTAGGCTCTGTTTTTTTTTTATATCATAATCAAGAAAAGTATTATTTTTTTTTTAAAAATATTACACAAAGAAACAATATTATTTTTATTAAACTCATAATTCAAAATTTAAAATTCTCTTTAAATTTTTACTCGCATAAATTCAAAAAAAACATAATCATTATACTTTTTCTTTTTCTTTCCTACATAAATTCCCAAAAAAAATTCCCTTCAAAATAAATTTCTTTTGGTACAAAAAAATTTCCTAACCAAGTTACTAAGAGAACGGAAGGAATCAATATTATACGTGAATGGTGTCCGTAGAGTTTTGCCAGATGGGTTGGCGTACTTGACTCTTCTCGAGTATCTCAGAGGTAATAAATTGTAATCTTTCTTAGTGATGATCAACTTGGGACTTCAGAGGAAAATCAGTATTGGGTTTTTTTTTTCACTTCTTTTACAGTTTGAGAAGTTCCCTATCTTCTGTGTTTCTTCTTAAATTCGACTTATTGTTTGGTTTGTTATCGTAAACTTTGGGGTGAAAAGATTTATTAGGCCTAGCCTCGATTGAATAGTTTTGAAATATAATTTTTTTTTTCTTTTTGGAAGGCTTAGGTAAATTGTGTGTTTTATTTTGTTTTTTGTCTTAGCTTGCTGTTTTCATTTTTAGGAGAAATATAAATGTGACTGCTTTGGCTGATTGAGTATTGAAAGTCGCGATTTTGCATGTGAGCCCCTATTTTTTGTTCTATAAATTATTGATGAGTTGTAGTAGTTAAGGTTAGTTAGGAAAGTCCAATTGTGTTTTGGCATGCTCATGCTTCTTGGATCCATTTTCTTTCTTGAGGGTTGTGTCCATAGACTGGAATTAGAAGGAGCAACTTAAATGAAAAGATGAATCATCAATATTCTCTCTGAGATGTTTGATGGTGTTGCGTGGGACCATTAACTAAGCTATTTTGAATCTTTATATGAGCTTTGTTTGATCTAACTTGAAGATGAAAATTATTCCAAGGATCTGATGGAAGAACTCAACCAAGAAATAGAACCAAAAAAATGAAGAGAATAACCTTGAATTGGGAAAATTCTGGAAACTTTCTATTGAGTCCAACTGAAGAAGTGTACATGAATTATTCACGTATATATACAGATCAGTACAACAACAACTACTAAGCTTTTGTCCACGACGTGGGGGTAATATACAGCTCAATAAAGAAGAAAATTTCTCCATGCTTCTGCTCAGTTACTGTCTCTATACCATGACTTTTATCGGCTCATCAACACTACATCCTAACTAACTTTAACTGACTCTACAATTCTGCTCCAAGTTGGTGGTTTGCTGTAATTGAGTTCCTCATACTGCTTTGTAACTCCACAGCTTCTATCCTTAGCTCATTTGTGCTTCTCCAGCTCAGATTAGCTGAATCATCAGCTCACTCTGGTTAAGTGTGCTCAGTTCAGCTGAGCTCTAGCTTTGCAGTGATTCCGTAACTTATTATTCTTCAGAAGCTAATAGGAATTAGAAGGTCGGGTAAAACTCCTTTAATTTCATGAGTCTTTTGACACAGATAATGTCATCGGTTCAGCATGTGGAGTTACGAACCATTCTGCAATTATACTTACCTCAAGGTGTGTTTATTCATATGTTGATTTTTGGAATCTCAAAGAAATTAGTGAGATTGTATTTAAGTAGGTCTGTATGATCAGTGATTCAGATAGACAGGGGACATGTGCTTCACTGAGCTCAAAATTATGGGGTCTCATGTAGTGGAGTGATGGGATGAATACTATCATTGGTATTTGGAGCTATATCTCTTTTTTTTTTTTTTTAATATGATATTTTTCATTGAAATCTGGACGTCTGAACATAAGTATTATATGACTTGTTTTTGGAACTTTTTGAAATGTTTTGCAGTTCAGAGTTATTTTTGTTTCTTGACTTTTGTTTCTGACATTATTTCTGTGGATGCAGTCTCTTTACTGTAGTTTTAACTCTTCATTGAATTTTTTAACTGGGCAGTTAAGATGCATGTTCAGCTATAAACTAAGTTCATTAGAACACCTTTTTATTCCTTATATGAGTACACTGCTCATTCTATTGGAATCAAAGCGACATGGATTTTAGTGCAAGTCTTAAAGTCGTTTGGTTGTTTTGAACTTGATTGATTGTGACTTCTGGGTTCCTATCCTCTTGTTATTGATATCTTAACTTCAATGCTATTGGCTGATTTATCCAACTAAATTGATTTTTGTGTTGCCCATGAACTTGTGTGTAGGCGTAGGTTTGACAGGTACTAAGCTAGGATGTGGCGAAGGTGGTTGCGGAGCATGTACTGTCATGGTGTCCTTCTGGATTACAACAAAAGGAAATGTGTGTGAGTCTCTCTTTTTCTGTATATCCTCCGAAACTCATCAACATTGATTCATTCTCCCAAGAACAGAAAAAAAAAAGAAGAAAAGAGAAATGATATAAAGGCTTCTGCTTCAGTTTTGCAAATTTTTTTAACTTTGGAAATGTGGAAACTCCATGAGGGTTGTTTATGTGCATTTGGAATTTGTCCAAAAAAAAAAAAGAAGGAAAAAGTATAGTGTACCCCATAGCATGTGACTGTCCCCTATTTTGTGCCACCCTCTTGCCAGACTGTCTTGCTCGCTTCCAGACTATTGGCTACCACTAGATTCTGGCCAAGTCACAAGAATTTTGCAGCCAGTGGTGAGGCACAAGATTTTCTGGAATTTAATTTCTTATATTTGGAGGGTCAAAAGTGTAATTTTGACCATTGACTGCGTTAGTGTGTGAAATAATAATTCTCCTCTATGAAATAATAATTACCATGCATTGTGTCTCTCTCCTGTGTATGATGGCTGTCATTCGGTGGAAGTGTTTCATATAAGGGTACTGCCTAACAGATTGTCTCTTTCTGTCATCTACATTTATTTTGTAGGCACCATGCAATTAATGCGTGTTTGGCTCCTCTGTATTCTGTTGAAGGGATGCATGTAATTACAGTGGAGGGTTTGGGGAATCATAGGCAAGGCTTGCATCCTATCCAGGTTTGTTATGTTACGTATGCATGACTTTTGCTAGTTCATGAATCATGATGAATGTACTGTCAATTTTTGTTTAGAGAACTTGTTATGTATAGAATGAGTTTAATCTTTCCTAAGATTTACTTCATGGAGATTAGGAAATATGAAAATAGAATAAGATGTGTAAATTGAAATGCTTCTATAATATGCTTTGTCTATATTTTTAATACTTATTGATGAGTCAATAATCTTTTTGGTCAACTATAAGGACCTCGAATAGTTCATTTGATTAAGGATTTGGTGCTTAGTCTTTTTTTGTTTGCATGCAACTCCTGTTTCGCAGGAATCCTTAGCAGGTTCTCATGGTTCACAATGTGGCTTTTGTACTCCTGGTTTCATCATGTCTATGTATGCATTGCTGAGGTCCTCTCGAGTACCACCATCAGAAGAGCGGATAGAGGAAAGCCTTGCTGGAAATCTGTGCAGGTGTACAGGTTATAGACCCATTATAGATGCGTTTCGAGTGTTTGCTAAAACAGAGGACAGCTTCTATGCTAATAGATCTTCGGAAGATGTCAGTGGTGAGTTTATTTGCCCGTCAAGTGGAAAGACATGTTCTTGCGGGTTGAAACCCCAAAACAACAGTGAGAAGTTAGAAACAAGTATCTGTTGTAGTGATGGCCATAGACCACTCTCCTACAGTGAGATTGATGGAGCAGCATTTACCAACAGTGAGCTCATTTTTCCCCCTGAGCTTTTGTTGGGAAAACAGAGCTCTTTATGTCTGACGGGGTCAAATGGGCTTAAGTGGTATAGGCCTATACAGCTTCAGGGTGTTCTAGACCTCAAAGCTAGACATCCAGATGCAAAATTAGTTATAGGTAATACTGAGGTTGGTATTGAAATGAGGCTAAAAAAGATGCAGTATCCAGTTTTGATATCTGTTGCACATATTCCGGAACTTAACCAGTTAAGCGTGGAGGATGAAGGTTTGGAGATAGGTGCTGCAGTTAAACTTTCTGAATTAATAATATACTGCAAGAAATTATACGTGAGCGTACTGCCCATGAAACTTCATCTTGTAGAGCTCTCTTTGAGCAGATGAAATGGTTTGCTGGAACACAGATAAGGAATGCTGCATCTGTTGGTGGGAATATTTGTACTGCTAGTCCAATATCTGACTTGAATCCTCTTTGGATAGCTGCCGGAGCTAAATTCCACATCATGGATGTTATAGGGAACACCAGAACATGCCTGGCTGAGAATTTTTTCCTAGGTTACCGCAAGGTAGATATGACCAGTACTGAAATTCTGTACTCGGTCTTTTTACCTTGGAATAAGCCATTTGAATTTGTGAAGGAATTTAAACAAGCTCACAGGAGGGATGATGATATAGCGATCGTTAATGCTGTAATGAGGGTTTCTCTTGAAGAGAAGGACAAATTATGGGTAGTTTCAGATGCTTCAATAGTTTTTGGTGGTGTAGCTCCTGTTTCCCTTTCTCCACGTAAAACAAACACGTTCTTGGTGGGGAAGAGTTGGAATAAGGAGCTATTGCAGGGTGCTTTGGACATTCTTCAGGACGACATTTTATTAACAGAAGATGCTGTTGGTGGAATGGTGGAGTTTAGGATATCTTTGACTATAAGTTTCTTCTTCAAATTTTTCTTGTGGGTTTGTCATCAGATAGAAGGAAAAACATCCTCTCCTTTACGCGGTCCTCCATCCGATCTATCAGCTATACAACCATTTACTCGAAAATCCACTGTTGGAAGTCAAGACTTTGAAGTTACCAAACGTGGAACTGCTTTAGGCTCTCCTGAAGTCCATCTCTCTGCAAAACTTCAGGCAAGAACCGTGTTCACCAAAATAATAATGATGTACAAACTGTATGGTTTTACATATATGCGCTACTTCTTTTATTTTGAATTTTTTTATATTTTTCTTCCTGGAGCTTGATTTGGCTCAGTGACAAATCATTAATGCATTCACCCATCAATCTACAACTGGAAATTATTGCTTCAATGGATATTATTTAGTGTGCTCCAAAAGTAGAGCTTTCAAAACTCTCATAGCATCATTTTAGGTTTTTGCTTAGTTTTAATCATTTGTTGGGGTGAGATCTTGTTTGGTTTTCGTTTCATTCAATTGACATATCTAATGTAGCCCTGTAAACATTTGGCACAGCTTCTGCTTTTGTTGTGTTTGTAGATCTTAATTGTCACTCTTTCTGCCTCAATACCTTACAAAGGATTTTTTTTTCCTTTTGACCCTTACAGGGTTGTATTGTAATTTACTGGTTAGAAGCTGTTTTAGAACTTCTTTTCAAAAGCACTTAATCTTGTTCTATTCACACTACATTGGATGTGAGTTTTCAATGCCTCGTTTCTTTTTGTTATTTTCAGTTACTCTCTTCTTGAGCTTATCTGCAGCTTTGATCTTTCCTTGTTTATACTTAAAGATGGCTTAAAGAATTGTT
Source organism: Leptodermis oblonga (assembly GCA_016801395.1). NCBI lineage: Eukaryota > Viridiplantae > Streptophyta > Magnoliopsida > Gentianales > Rubiaceae > Leptodermis > Leptodermis oblonga. The sequence continues at coordinate 29,181,461 of CM028760.1, forward strand.
TTCACTTTTTTTTTTATCCCTAAATTTTTAATTATGGAGTCGTCTTTGAATTTTTGTTCTGTATTCTGAAAATTGGCACATCTATGAATTAGATGTATTTGAAATTTTAAGTGTTAGGATCTATCCTCCAAAAATCCGGGGAATTGATGAAAATATTACACGTAGAATTCAAGTAAGTTGTAACAAATGGAGAATTTCATCCTTTCATATTTTATGACACTAAACCATCACAGAAATTGAAAGGAAAAGTTCATAAAGAGTGATGGGAACAGACGACCAAGGGCTACTAAAGTGTAGAAAGGGTGAGGTAAAGAGGATTCCAAAGCCCAAACCTTGAATTGCTATGCCTTGGATGACAAGGAGCCAATCTGGGAACTTCAGTAATTTACAGAAACAAGCCTATAGTGATTTTCACAAATTGATTTGCTGTATTAATTTCTATATTTTAGCTGTCAAGTGTATTTCAGTAATATTACTAGTTCCAGAAATTTCCTGAATTCTAATTGGGGTCGTGCTTCTGAATAATATTTAGACAAGTGTTAGCCTTCTGTTATTGTGCGTAGATAGGAAAGTAATTCTGTAGGAAAGTGAAGGATGAATCATTATGTGACTTGGTTTTAGTTTTGTAGTCGATGAAAAATGTACCTCTCTAAGAGGAGATTTCAGACTTGAGTTTAATAAAAAAAAAATTCCTGCCACTGTTTTGTCTTCTTCAAGGGTTGCGCAATGCAATTTTCCTTGGCTGTTATGCCTAAACTTTGTCAACTTGTAATGTTACTGTTGTTTTCTGTTCTCTTGTCCTCCAGTTCAGTTTTTCGACTTTCTAAAGCCAGAAAAGTTTCCTAGGATCTGTTCGAGTTGAACTGACTCCTGTGTTGCATCAATTAGGCAGCTTTTATGAACATAAACATAAAAGGAGATAGTAAAAATGAGAATATTGAGATGGATTTGTAGACACAGTAGATTAGATATAATAGATGGTTAATTCATTAGAAAGAAGAAGAGGTAGCCCTAATAGACATTTCTGTTTTTGACATTTCTTTCCATGAGGCAGTTGTTGCTCTGCTTAGTAATGTTACATCATAAAAGTGTTGATTCACTCTCTCCAACAAATCAGAATTATTTGGTCAATTTTGGTCTAATTGTTAATCTTATAGCTTGCATTTCTTCTAGAAGACACGCATTCTGAGTTTCTAGTTGATATCTCAAATCTTTCCAGGTAACAGGAGAGGCAGAATATACTGATGATACGCCAATGCCTCCTAATGGTTTGTATGCTGCTTTGATACTTAGTAAAAAGCCTCATGCACGCATACTCTCAATTGATGATTCGGGTGCAAAGTCTTGTCCTGGGTTTGCTGGAGCTTTTTTCGCAAAAGATATTCCTGGTAATAATATGATCGGGCCAGCCATTATAGATGAGGAGCTTTTCGCCTCTGAGTTTGTCACTTGTGTGGGTCAGGTATTTTTTCATATTATTTTCTTATTTATTGTTATTATTGTCTGTTTTGGTTTTTGGATGTGCTTTTATGATTTTAGAAGGGGACTTGGCTCTTGGTAAACAAGAACAAGCCATTTTTTTTTTTCCCAACAGTGGAAATTTATCAGTCTTGTTACTGGTGACCATGATTGTTTGTATAGAAAATGTAGAATTTTTAAGCTTGTTACGAAATTAGAGATCTATCACTGCAGTATATTGTACTGGTGTCCATAGCTTCTGTTATTCAATGTATGACCAAAATTCTAAGACCGCTTGCTTAGGAGTAGTTTATCAAAGTGATTTGATTGTGTACTTCTTGGTTCAGGTAATTGGAGTAGCTGTTGCTGATACGCATGAAAATGCCAAACTAGCAGCGAGAAGGGTTCATATTGAATATGAAGAACTGCCAGCTGTTTTATCCAATCAAGACGCCCTCCAGTGTAACAGCTTTCATCCTAATACAGAAAGGTGTTTAAGAAAAGGGGATGTACAACTCTGTCTTCATTCTGGTCAGTGCGACAGGATCATTGAGGGTACTGTGCAGGTAGGTGGCCAGGAACACTTCTATTTGGAGCCGCATAGCAGTTTAATATGGACATTGGATAATGGCAATGAGATTCATATGATCTCTTCTACTCAAGTATGTAACTCTCATCCACTCATTTATATCCTGGCTCTCAAATTGTTGTCTGTGCTTTGGTCCCGAGAGCCAGTTGCAATTTTGTAGGCTCCCCCTGAATGAAAAATAAGGCAAGAACCCTTTTCCTCCCTTTCTTGGAAATGATCTACATCTATCTGGGGTGATCTTAGTTTGACTGGGAGGTGCTCTATGAGTACCTAGATTATTTGACTTTTTGCTTGCTTTGGCTTATATAGTTCAAATATTATAGTAATCCAATCAATGGAATGTTGAATTCTCGCGAGTCATATAGTCTTAACCTCTGGGTTACTGAAATCTACTTGAATTCTTAGGGTCTGATTGGGCTCTAGATGTTGAAGTGTGTTGAAACATTGATTCTGCACTGTGTGATGTCAAATATGTTGAAAAGTAATGGAAAATTTGTTCTGGAAGTCTATTGGAAATGGTTCTTTGAAATAATTCATTGCTTGCATGAGGTCTTGTGGACATAAGTTAAATGTTAAAATTTAACTGTGCACGGTGGCAAGATATGATCCATATAGCCGACCCTGCATAGTTGGATAAAGGCAGAGTTGTTGTTTCAGATAGCTTCTATGTTAAAGTTGTAGAGTGAAAAGAAAATAGGAGAGAGCTAATCCCTTTCAAGTTGCAGTAATGTAACTGAACATTGCCGCAACTGGTAGAGGTGTTGTCTTTTTGTGATAGGACTCTTCTTCAATGATGGTAATGAGAAATTTCAGCTCTTAGGCTGTAAGCTTAAAACAATGATTATTGTTAAGGGAAGCTTGCATGTGACCAGCAATAAATTCTAATGATTTAAATTTTGTTTCTTGTTTTACTTTTACTGTAGGTAAACTTAAGCCATGAGTGCTGGTTTTGCCGAAATGTAGTGACATGAAATTTTCCCTTTCAGGCCCCTCAAAAGCACCAGAAGCATGTTTCTCAAGTTCTTGGCATTCCAATGTCAAAAGTGGTTTGCAAGACAAAAAGAATCGGCGGTGAATTTGGTGGAAAAGAGACAAGATCTGGTTTCATTGCTGCTGCTGCGGCCATTCCATCATACTTGTTGAACCTCCCTGTAAAAATTACATTGGATCGAGATGTAGATATGATGACTACTGGTCAGCGGCACAGCTTTCTTGGAAAATACAAGGTTCTTATGCTCTACCACAATTGAACTTGAGCCTAATTCTTCCACACTTAATTTCTATTTTAAATGTGTCCCACACCTAGAGTTTGAGGGATCTGACTCGCTAGTACCTGTAGCATGTCCAGAAAATTCTTTTAGTTGTTCTCTTTTGATGATTACAGTTGAATGATGAACCATTACTGGAAACTTGTAGATAATGGAAATGAGAAGTCAGGTATTTTTTAAAGTTATTTGTGAATATATTGTTGCTCTAATAAAAACTGAAGGGTTTTGGTAAGCATCTAAAATATATATTTTTTTGTAGAATTTGAAGTTCCCCCCCCCCAAAATAAAATGACTTAAATGTTTTTGTTAATCCCTGGGAGCAAATGTGATGTAGGTTGGTTTTACAAATGATGGGAAGGTTCTTGCCTTGGATCTTGAAATATTTAATAACGCTGGGAATTCACTTGATCTGTCACTTGCCATACTTGAACGTGCTATGTTCCATTCAGATAACGTCTATGAGATACCTAATGTCAGAATTAATGGAAGGGTATGCTTCACTAATTTCCCTAGCAACACTGCTTTCAGAGGGTTTGGTGGCCCTCAAAGTATGCTGATTGCTGAAAATTGGATTCAGAGAATAGCCATGGACTTGAAGAAAAGCCCAGAAAAGTAAGGGTATGCTTTTTCTTTTCTTGAATTTGTTGCTTGGTAATGCTTATTTCATCTTCATGCATAACGGTTGCTATAATGGTGAAGGAAAGGTGGATAGATATAAATGCTTCTCCATGAATTAAGTATATGATGTTCTTCTGTTATTTTTTCAGGAAATAAATTTCAGAGGGAAGGGTCAATATTACATTACGGACAACAGATAGAGCACTTCACCTTGGAGCGTATCTGGAATGACTTGAAGGAATCTTGTGATTTCATTAAGGCCCGTGAAGATGTAGAGCACTTCAATAGTCATAATAGATGGAAGAAACGTGGAATTGCAATAATCTCTACTAAATTTGGAATTTCTTTTACTTCGAAGTTTTTGAACCAGGTAGGCTTCCAGGTGTTGCTTCAGAATTTGATCCGTTGATTGGTAGCTCTTTTACATTGGCCTCCTGTACTTAGATCCTATTGTAAACGTCTTAATTTTGACAATTAGGAAGGTCCACCAACTCCTTCCATGATTCTTGGATTTTAGTCTTCTCTCATGTTATTTCCCATCACTAAAGTGCTACTAAAGCTGCACTTAATGCCTTAAGACATATTATTACTGTTGATTTTGTATGTGGAAAGTGGGGAAGGATTACATTCGCCTAGCTTCATATAGAGCAATCAGAATCCTGGGCTTTGGTTGTTCTGTTTAGCAAAATTGTTCTTGATTCTTACGGACACCTGCCTAGTTAAATTAGCATGTTGGCCAGCTGGGCCTCACTTGCACTGGGATATTCGTTTATCAAGTTTTTTCCAGTATTTTTTGATGCTTATAAAATCATTATTACTGGGTTCTTCACAATCATTTTTATAACATCTGAAAAGAATTACTGAATAGATCTCATGCGAGCCTTTCTTTTTCCAAATACAGGCTGCTGCCCTTGTTCAAATCTACACAGATGGAACAGTTTTAGTCACTCATGGGGGTGTTGAAATGGGACAAGGATTGCATACAAAGGTTGCTCAAATTGCAGCTTCTTCCTTTAATATTCCTCTCAGTTCTGTATTCATCTCTGAGACAAGTACTGATAAGGTATCGTAGGAACATTCTGCTTTAAATTCTCTTCCTTTTTTCTTTTGTATGGGGAAGAGGGCAGGGGGGGTGGGGATGGAAGTGGACTCGCTCTTGTCATAATTCAAAGTTAGCCCTAGTGAAAAGTACTGTTACCTTTAGTTATGATCATAATGTTTAAGATTACATTTTGTCCCTCTTCCTGCCTTTATTTTTTTCTGGTGGGGTTTGCAGGTTGGTGAAGATAGAAATTCTCTGTTTGGTGAATGACCAAACTGCACATTTATTAATTTCTATTTTGTATAGTTACTATTGGTACTATACATCGGCTTGGAAAAAGAAAAAAAGGAGTTAATTGTTGCTTCTTAGAAATTTTTGAGATATTAAGAGAATGGATAACCTGAATTAGTTTTGAGAAGATTAATCTGGATATTAGAAGGAAAAGCATGGGCTAGAAATATGTTAAGAATGACCATATGTTGTAACATACATAACAAAGTTCTCCCTGTTCTTAAGGCCTTGTTTAATTTTCTGTACCAATGCTTTGATGAGCCAGGGTTAGGTTTAATTTCATGGTAAGCTTAACAATCAGAACTGCTGGATATGGGAATCTAGGTTTATCCAACCTGAGTATGCAGATAGCTGAATCTGAGTGTTTTATGAGATTAAATATTCTCTTTTGTTTTTTCTCATAAATTCTTTTCTCTTTACATGAAATATGCAATGGTTGATGAAATAATTTCCATAGTTTGTCATTGAAATTGACAGCAAGGCTCAAAGGAAGTGCCTTCTTGTAGGAGTAGTGTATTATTTTTGTAATCTTACTATGCAATTGTTTAGATTTTCCAGTTTCTGGGTTGTGCTCAGAATACATAATTTAACTATGGTAGTGCACCAGGTTCCTAATGCATCTCCAACGGCAGCTTCTGCTAGCTCTGACCTGTATGGTGCTGCTGTGCTAGATGCCTGTGAACAAATAAAAGCTAGGATGAAGCCTATTGAATCAAAATGTAACTACAGCTCTTTTGCTGAGGTACTTCTTACCCTGCTAAATATTCATTTCTTTGATTCTTCTTCTTCTCTGCTTGCTTAAACACACACACACACACACACACCACCCTCCCCCCCCCCACCCCCCACCCCCCCACCCCCCCCCACCTTCTCCCTTAATTTGTTTGTGATTTCTAATGTGCTAATGCTTCTTCCCTCCTTTAATTTGATAGACTCTGGGAAATAAATTATTTTGACATAGTGCTACTTGCTTTTATTTTCTGATTGATAAACAGGTTAAAGAGTTAATTTGAATGAGCAATTAGCAATTTAAATCGGCGTAATAAAATTAGTGCTCTTTTGTGTTACTTCTAGACCATTTCTGCAAATAGTCAATAGTGCTTTGCTATTTCTTTACTGGTCCATATTGTTACTACTCACTGGTAGTTGACCGTATGTGGTCAATTTCTTATTTGGAAGACTGAAAATATGTTCTGCCCAAAGCCTATTGCAGACAAGGTTCAATGGGACACAATTATAACTGATTTGTCTGTATATTGTTTAATGTTTACTGGAGGAAACAATGATAAAAGAGACAGTTGGTCTTCTTTGCTTCCGGATATATATTGTTTGGGCGCCTACTGTTGAAGAGAAGATAAACAGGGTTTTACCTTTATGAGTTTGATACACACATGCACAATATGCTAATCATAATGTCTAATGCCATGCTTAGTCCATTTATATTAGTCACTCTTTGTACTTCTGTTGCTCTCTGTGTCTGAAAAGTTTTATTAGATGCATTAAAATCTGTTTCGTGGAAGTTTAAACTGTACATATGACAGATTGAGCATTGGATCAAGGGAAAGGAAAATCCGTGTGTGCTCAAATTTAACTGTTCCCATACTGGGAGATCTTTATTTTTCTTTTACGATGTTTTCCTTAGTGCAGGCAGTACATAAATTGAGTGAACGAAATCTGGATCTTGTAAACATGTCTTCCATGTAAATGTTTGCCTCATTTCTTCTCCGGGTTGCTGAAAAAATCTATGCTTAGTTTCAGTAGAATTATGCTGGCATCTTTAGCTATCTTTATTGTTTCTTAATTTTGATATTCTTTTGTATTTTCTTTTTATTTGGAGGCCAAGTGCAGTTTTACTTCAACGGACTGGTTTTAAAGTCAGAAAGAAAAGGAAAATAGTAAAAACGGTATTTTGATACTTTTATTCATACTGTAACTGTGTTATAACTTTTTCTTTCTTAGATTTCCTAATTGTATAATTAATGCTTGCTACATGGAGCGAATTGATCTTTCTGCCCATGGTTTCTATATTACACCTGATATTGGGTTGACTGGAAAACTGCTAAAGGGAATCCATTTAGGTATTTCACCTTGGAGCTGCATTTGCTGAAGTTGAAATCGACACATTGACTGGAGATTTCCACACTAGAAGAGCAGATGTATCCTTGGATCTGGGTTTTTCTCTCAATCCTGCTATTGATGTTGGTCAGGTTATATCTCTTTCAAGCCCCTCACTATATTTTTATTGCGTCTGTTGCTAATTTCCATTCATTCTTAATGAGTTACCTTATGGCGGTAGTTTTCTAGCTTGCATAGGTTGTGAAAATCTGAGTAAAGCATATCCAGGGATGCTACTAATTGTTTTCTAGCATGGTTGTTTGAAAAAAGCATATCCAAGGATGCCTACCAATTGTTTTCTTTGCAATGGTGGTTGTAAAAAAGCATATCGAAGGATGCCTAACCATTGTTTTCTTTGCAATGGTGGTGGTAAAATATTTGGGCTGGTAAACCCCACAGAATCACCTAATGTTGAAAATGATGCTTCCAATTA